>LR738713.1:407450189-407581904 GCA_902687465.1 Secale cereale
ATATATACCTCGAAAATCAAAAAGTACCCACAGAGAGCGAGGTTCATGATGCGTGGTATGTGCTATATGTACGCCCGCAATCGACGCGTGGTATATATGCACTTCTACGAAATAACACCAACCAAAATAGAATCATTCCTTGATGGTCAATAAATCTCTCTCTCGTTTGGTCAAAGTGATAGAGAACAACCTCGCAGGCCCACAGATGGAAGTGCCACACGCAATTGAGTTCCTATAGGGAAACCACCACGTGCATATTGCGTGATGTTTGAATACCAATGCACAACTATGATGTGGCACTTGCCTCAGGAACCGGAAAGTCCCCACATGGAGCGAGGTTATGACGTATGCATATATATAGAGTATTCATGTTGCCCCTCTTTGACATGTACTACACACTCCTACCATGCATATACGTAACACAAACAAAAAAAGAACCATCCTTGTTGGTCAAATTAACCTCTCTCTCACTATACGTTCAACTGATCGACGACGACCTCGCGGGCCCACACAGAGAGTCACACGCGAGTGAGTGTCATAGGACAAAACCACCGCATGCATGTGTGTGTGCTACGTGATGTTTGAATACCCAATGCACAACTTTGACATGGCACACATGCTTCGCCAACCGGAAACACACTACACCATGATGCGTAGCCCCCTCACTTCAAGCCGGTGGGAGAGACTCTGAAAGTGCAACTAATCCCCGGGTGGTTTTGGTAATTAATAACAACATATATATCATTGAACTAATAGTTACTTGAGAATCATTTCAGAGAAGTTCAATGATATGGGTATGGAAATGTCTGAAGAAGTGGACCCCTCAAAATGCTAAGGCAAGCATTGGCAAAAGCTCAAGACTCCATTTTTGGTTTAGTGATCAAAGATCACATTGAGTCCATAGGAAAAGCCAATACTATTAAAAGGGGATGAGGTTGTGTTGATGATCTGGTTGCTCAAGTGCTTAGTGATATATCTCCTTTAACTATCAGCAACTTTCACTTCTAAACACACTCATAAGTAATCTCGAACAAACCGATTCTTCCAACTCAGTCCCACCGAGATGAACCACCTCAGCTATTTTCCAAACCCTAGAAATTTCGGTCTATCCGATTTTGAGTTCGGTCTCACCGAAACTGGACTGCCAACCTTCTGTAACCATTTGACATCATATCGGAATATCCGAGTTGTTAATTTCGGTCCCACCGAAAATGGCAAGCTCCTATCTTTGACTCATATCGGACATACCGAGATGGTATTTTCGGTCCCACCGAAAACCCCAACGTTCACTATATTTGAACTTTCGGTCTGACCGAGTTTTCACTTCGGTCTCACCGAGATTGTTCAATTATGTGTGTAACGGTTGGATTTTGTGTGGAGGCTATATATACCCCTCCACCCCCTCTTCATTCGTGGAGAGAGCCATCAGAAAGTACTACCACTCCTACCTTACACTTTCTGAGAAGAGAACCACCTACCCTTGTGTTGAGATCAAGGTGCTCCATTCCTACCATATGAAACTTGATTTCTAACCTTCCCAAGTTGCTTTCCACTCAATCCCTTCTTCCACCAAAGCCAAATCAGTGAGGAGAGTTGAGTGTTGGGGAGATTATCATTTGAAGCACAAGAGCAAGGAGTTCATCATCATCAACAACATCTATTACCTTTTGGAGGGTGGTGCCTCCTAGATTGGTTAGGTGTCGCTTGGGAGCCTCCGTCTTCGAGATGTGGAGTTGAACCAAGAAGTTTGTAAGGGCAAGGAGATCGCCTACTTCGTGAAGATCTACCCCGAGCAAGGCTAGTCCTCCGTGGGCGTAGGCCATGATGGAATAGACAAGGTTGCTTCTTCGTGGACCCTTCGTGGGTGGAGCCCTCCGTGGACTCGCGCAGCCGTTACCCTCCGTGGGTTGAAGTCTCCATCAACGTGGATGTACGATAGCACCACCTATCGGAACCACGAGAAAAATCTCCGTGTCTCCAAATTGCGTTTGATCTTCTCCACCTCTCTTTACTACATGTGCAATTTACTTTCCGCTGCTTATACTCTAGAATTGCATGTGTAGGGTGATACTTTAATTGATCATAATTGTGAAACTACCAAAAACTGTTCATGATCTAAAGGCAGAATTTTTATATTGTCAAGTAGTCTAATCACCCCCCCTCTAGACATACTTTCAATCCTACAAGTGGTATCAGAGCTTTGGTCTCCATTGTTTTGGTTTCCATTGCATTGGACTCCATAAGCTTGGTTTCACAACCTAGGAGAGTATGGCGTCTAGTGAGGGTAATTATCGTAGAGGTCCTTACTTTGATGGTACAAATTTTGCTAGTTGGAAGCATAAAATGAAAATGCATATTCTTGGTCATAACCCAGCCGCATGGGGCATTATTTGTGTTGGTTTGCAAGGTGAATTCTTCGAGGAAGGAAAAGTTCCGGATCGCGAAGCTACACCGGAAGAGTTGCGGATGTTGCAAAACAATGCTCAAGCTTGTGACATTCTCTTCAATGCCTTGTGTCCCGAGGAGTTCAACAAAATCAGCCGTCTTGAGAATGCTAAAGAGATTTGGGATACTTTGGTTGAAATGCACGAAGGTACTGAATCTGTGAAGGAATCAAAGCTAGATATTCTTCAAGGTCAACTTGACAAGTTCAAGATGAAGGATGGTGAAGGAGTCGCTGAAATGTACTCTAGGCTTGCTCTCATCACAAATGAGATTGCCGGCTTAGGAAGCGAAGAAATGACCGACCAATTCATCATTAAGAAGATTGTCAGAGCTTTGGATGGAAAATATGACACTGTGTGCACTTTGATCCAAATGATGCCAAACTACAAGACTCTCAAGCCAACTGAAGTCATTGGAAGAATTGTTGCTCATGAGATGACACTTAAGGATAAGGAAGAGCTTCACAACAAGTCAAGTGGTGCTTACAAAGCTACAAGTGATGCTCCCACAACCTCAAGTGACAAGTTAATTTCCAATGAAGAGATAAGCCTAATGGTTAAGAACTTCAACAAGTTCTACAAGAATAGAGGCAAAGAAAGAAGCTCAAAGTCTAGATCATATGATGAAAAGAGATCTTCTAGTCGTGATCGAAACTGCTACAATTGTGGAAGACCCGGACACTTCTCAAATGAGTGTACGGCTCCCCACAAGAGAAGAGAAGAATCTCCGAGAAGAAGAGCAAGAGATGAGTCACCTCGGAGAGAGAGAAGGAGTAGAGATGATCGTTATGAACGAAGACCCTCTCGGAGAAGCAAGGATTCGGAGAGAAAGGACAAGTCATCAAGGAGCTACACAAGAAGAAGACATCAAGCTCATGTAGGTGAATGGGTCTCCGGCTCCGACTCCGACAATCAATCCGATGGAAGCTATCACTCCGACTCCGACTACAGTCAAGATGAAGGTGTTGCCGGACTTGCACTTGTATCCTCCAACTCCAACTCCTACGACTTATTTGATTCACCAAATGAGGGAATTGGAAGATGCTTCATGGCTAAAGGCCCCAAGGTAACACACCCTGAATTCATTGACTTTGATAGTGATGAGGATGACTTGCTTGGTGAAGATGAGCTCTTGCATGATAAATCTAGTGAGCTTAGTAACGATGAAAATGCTAGTAGTCTTTATAGTCGAGAAGAGTCGAATGACAATGCTATGAAGGAGATTGAGCGTCTAACTAAAGAACTAAACACTCTGAAGTTAGCTCATGAAACAACTCAAGAAGATCATAGAGAGCTCCTAAGATCTCATGAGAAGCTACGCTTCGAGAAGCTCACTCTAGAGCAAGAACATGAGTTTCTAAAAGCGATCAATGACGATCTTCGAAAGAAGAGTTCTTCATATCTTGCCAAACGACTTCTCTTGTCTAATTTCTTGCCACCTATTAAGACTAAGCATGACAAGCATAAGAAAAATTCTTCCTCTAGTAGTAACAATAACCATGTTAAATCTAATGTTGTTGCTTCTAGTAGTTCTCTTGATTCCACTAACAATGTTTCAAGCCAAGTTACACTTGAGCAAGAAAATAGCTTATTGAAGGAAATCATAGAGAAAGGTGTCTACAAGAGTCTTGCCGGAAGCAAGAACTTTGAGGAAATTGTTCGCAAACAAGGAAGGCACCGGAAGAATCAAGGGATTGGTTTTGAGCGAAAGTTCAACGCCAAAGGTGTTGAGTGGGAAGAAGGTCAATACCCTACTCCACAGTTTGTTTCTCAAAAGGAGAAGTATGATCCTACTTCTTCCAATGTGGAACAAGCTCAAGATGACCTTCCACCACAAGACCACAAGCTAAAAGCCAAGGACAAGCTTCAAGAGGAGATTGATGCATTCATTGAAGCACCTCAAGCCATGGTCAAGTGGGTTCCCAAGGACACATCAAGTTCTACTTCGTCAAGCTCAACTAAACCCCAAGGATTCCCATCAAGATGATGTGGATCCCAAAGAAGAAGAACTAGAAGGTTCTTGAGGGTGACTCCGCCAACATACTTCACTCACATTCATTTTGGCAACTTGTGCAAACAACTTCCACATCATGCACTAGTTCATGGAGTCACAAACCCTCTTGTTGGTAAGTCAAGGGACAAGGTAATCATTGCTTTCATGGACATCATCTTTTGTGAACTTCAATCTATGTCCATGGATATCCTTGTTTGTTCCTTGTGGGACTAACCCATGTAGGTATTGAAAGTGCCCTAATCCAAAGGATAGCTCCCAACTCTTGATGATCTACATCAACATTGAGCATCCACATCTTCAACATCTACATGAAGTCTTCTACGACAACCCAAGGTTAGTTTGACCCTTTAAAAGGGGTTCTCACATCTAGGGGGAGCTTTGCTCTAAAAATTGAGCTAAAGCATCTCCAAATGATGTGAACACATCAATGCTTTATGTAAAAGTGGTAACCCCACTTGTGCTTAAACGATGAGTATGACCTATGATCAAATGATCTCATTTGGCTCCTAAGTCAATATACTCATATATAGATGACCTAGTCATCGACAAATTGTGTGCTAGTAGCTAGAGTTTTGGTTGTGCATGTTTGACACATATTTCATTTGCTATCTTATTGTGTGAGCATGTTGAATGCATGATTTTATCCATTCAAGGACATCCATTTGTTGTTTTGATTGTTTTGATTTTTCTGGCCAAATGGATGGACAAGAATGCCTAAGCACCTTCCCTAGCTATCTATGCTTTCTTGTCTCAAATTCTATTCATGCTCATATCACAACTTTGAACAAGTCATTTTCGGACCCTCCGAGTGAGGAGCACTCGGAGCCACCGATCCGTCTAAGGCTGACTTCCAAAACCCTCTAAGTCATTTTCGGTCTGACCAACTTTTCCCACTCGGTCCAACCGAAACGCTTAGACTGATCTAGGTTTCATCTCGGTGAAACCGAGTTCAAAATCTCGGCGTGACCGATATGCGTAACTGCACAGCAGTTATACATTTCGGTGTCACCGAGTTTTTCAACTCGGTCCCACCGACAGCATGGGGATATATATACTGAGGGCAGCGCGCGATTACTTCTTCAAACCGTTTCGCCCCCAAGTCCCCTGCTGCCGTCGCCCTGGTCTTCGGATCGTCGCCGTCGTCGCCTGTGCGCCCTCGCCGCAGGTCTCCGCCGCCGTCAACGGTATTCTTCTCCGCGCTGTTGCCGCCGTAGAGGGACTCCACCAAGTTAGGGTGAGTCTCGATCCCTCTCGTGCTCCCCATCTGATTCTTGCACGATTGGTTTGCCATGTATCTAGCCACGATTGGAAAATTCCTTATCATCAGATCAGATCGTTTTAGTTTCGAGCGAAATTCTTAGGTTTAGGTTTCCACGGAATACATCTCGGTGAAACCGATTTTGAAAACTGGGAATGACCGATTTGGCCTCTGGCCATTGCACTGCACCTTTCGGTCTAACCGAGTCGTGCAAATCGGTGTGACCGATGTAGAGTCTTAGTGAAACCCTAGTGTTTCGGCAGGACCGAAACCCACTTCGGTCTGACCGAAAGTGGTGTGATAAGCCTCTGTATACACTTCGGATTCACCGAAACTGAATATCGGTTTGACCGAAATGCATTCTGTGAAAACTCAAAACTAAGATTTGAACTCATTTTTTTTGCAAAAACCTCTGCAGTTGTGATAACTCTTCTACTCTGCCTATACCTTATCTTTTCACATGTTGTCAGCCATGTCAGATGCCAGTGACAGCCAGAACAGGTCTGAGTCACCTTTTGCAGAGATTCCTGAGGCAGATACTAGTCCTGAGGCTAGTAGTCCTAGTGATGATGGTGAGAGGAGTACCCCCAGTGGTTTGCCTCCTGCAGCCACCAGAACCAGAAAGCAGAGAAATTCTGATGATGAGGACTCTGACTTCGTTGCTGAGGAAGTAACCTCAAAGCCCAAGAGAAAAGTTGTTGCCAAAGAGCATGAAGGGCAGCAGTCGAAGAAAGGCACCAGCAAGGTCAAGCAATCAGCTGTTGCAAAGAAACTAAACTTGGGAGAGCCAGCTCCAAGTAAAGTGAAGAAAACTTCCAAGAGGAAGAGAGTTGTGTATGCTGAACCTCATGTTGATGCAGCAGTGGATGAAGAAGAAGAAGATGCACCCCAGCCTCCTCCTCAGAAGGCTAAGTTCATGGGTGATGCTATTAGGGCTCAAGCCACTTCTAAGCCCAAGAAGCCTGCTCAAGCCAAGGCAGCTCCAGCCAAGCCCAAGAGGACAACCAGGAACATCCCAGCCTCTGAGAAGAACAAAGGTAATATGCCACCGTCTGAGTCTGATGAAGAACATGTGTTGCTGAAGCTCCGTCCAAAGTTGCCACTCCACAACGATGCTCATCCTCAAGCCGAGGATATGAAGGCAAGGAAGGACAGAGGTCTCAGGCTATGGAGACAGTCTGATCCATATGCCGTGAGGAGAAGGACTGCTGTGGACCCCAGATTCCACACCAGAGAGCAGCAGGACTTCTATGAGACCGTGCTGATGGATAAGAAGCCTATTGTTGCAGATACCAGATATGTTGACTAGGAGTACATTGACAGTGAAGAGCACCGAGACTTCTTTCCCCATGTGCATGAGAGCTTCACTGCATGTGGAGTTGATGAGTTCGTGGGTCAGAAGCTGACAGATTGGAACGACGAGATGATTATGCAGTTCTACGCCACAACCCACTTTTATCCTGATGGGAAGATCACCTGGATGACTGAAGGTCAAAGGTTTTCTTCGTCTGTTGAAGAATGGGCAGAACTTCTGAATGCTCCAGTGCAGAGGGAGGACAACATTGATGTCTATGGGATTCCTAAGAAGAACCATGATTCCATGAAGAACATGTACAAGGAGATCCCCGCAGCTGATTTGGAAGGATGGAAGCTTGGCTCAGTGTACTATCTCCAGGCAGGTCTGACCACCACAAACACTATTCTGAGGCATACATTGATGCCCAAGTCTGGAGACCACCGCATGATTCGAGGCTATTCTATCAACATGCTGCACATTCTTTATGAGAAGGCACCTTTCAAGGTGATGGACTTAATGGTAGAGACCATTAAGAGGACTGCAGCTGACCAGAAGAGGTCGTGTGGATTTGCCCCGCAGATTCAGATGCTCATCAATGCCAAGTTTGGCACGGGCAAATTCATGTTGGATAGGAAGCACTTGCCACTGCAGCCAGAGCATGAAGATAACATTGTTGTGATGGATGAGGTGGATCCAACTTCAGTTGAAGGTCAAGCCAAGATTGAAGCTGCGAAGAAAGCCAAAGCTGATAAAGAGGCAGCAGCAGCAGCTAAACCAAAGAGCTTGGGAGAGCAGATTCTTGAAGCTACCTAGAGAATTGAACAACACCTGGCCAGCATTGAACAATCTCAGGAAAGCCTAGAGAGGATTGTTGACGACAAGATCCACGCTCTGGACGTGAAGCTGACTGAGATTCAGGTGACCGTCAACAAGCTTGAGGCAGACATGGAGGAAGCAAGGCAGGAGAGAGCAGAGCTCATGCATGATGATCTAGTCCAGGACTCTCATCGCCAGACTGCTCAGGTTCCCAGAGGATCCCGATCAGCAGCTATCCCAGTGACTGACTCCAGGGCTACCACTTCAGCACCTCCTACAGCTCCAGCAGTTACTCCAGCCACAGCTCCAGCATCCACTCCTCCAGCGCAGACATCAGCTGAAGTCTTCGCCGATGCCGTCATTTCTACTCCGACATCTACCCAGACGGGAGCCGCCAGCAGAGCCCACAGTGACGCTTAGCTCTATGCTTTTTCGAACTTTTTGGTAACTTGTTGCCAAAGGGGGAGAAATTGTATAGATCATAGGGCTTCGAGAGAGAGAGCTCTTTCGTCCTTTTGCCGGTTTTCTTTGAGATACATTTGGTTCTTTTGGTCTTTCGATACTTTCAGTGTGCTTGCTACTACATTTGATGCTACCTTAATGAGTGCTTAGCCATACTATGCTATAATGTGTGCTTAATGCTTATCATATGCTATTCCTTCTTGTATGATCATTTACTCATGTCTTGGTGATTGAGTGCATGTTATTCATTCTTTTCATTTTGTGCGCTCCACCAAGATGTATGTGACATGGAAGAGTGACCCATAATCCTAATCGATTGTGCATTTGCATTCAAACGCAAATTTTAAATAATGCACAAATTTAGGGGGAGCTCTTGTTTATCACATACTTCTCAAAGCGACGATATTACTCATTGATTATATCTTTTGTCGAAGCTTTGATCTATATGTTGTCATCAATTACCAAAAAGGGGGACATTGAAAGTGCAACTTATCCCCGGGTGGTTTTGGTAATTAATAACAACATATATATCATTGAACTAATAGTTACTTGAGAATCATTTCAGAGAAGTTCAGTGATATGGGTATGGAAATGTCTGAAGAAGTGGACCCCTCAAAATGCTAAGGCAAGCATTGGCAAAAGCTCAAGACTCCATTTTTGGTTTAGTGATCAAAGATCACATTGAGTCCATAGGAAAAGCCAATACTATTAAAAGGGGATGAGGTTGTGTTGATGATCTGGTTGCTCAAGTGCTTAGTGATATATCTCCTTTAACTATCAGCAACTTTCACTTCTAAACACACTCATAAGTAATCTCGGACAAACCGATTCTTCCAACTCAGTCCCACCGAGATGAACCACCTCAGCTATTTTCCAAACCCTAGAAATTTCGGTCTATCCGATTTTGAGTTCGGTCTCACCGAAACTGGACTGCCAACCTTCTGTAACCATTTGACATCATATCGGAATATCCGAGTTGTTAATTTCGGTCCCACCGAAAATGGCAAGCTCCTATCTTTGACTCATATCGGACATACCGAGATGGTATTTTCGGTCCCACCGAAAACCCCAACGTTCACTATATTTGAACTTTCGGTCTGACCGAGTTTTCACTTCGGTCTCACCGAGATTGTTCAATTATGTGTGTAACGGTTGGATTTTGTGTGGAGGCTATATATACCCCTCCACCCCCTCTTCATTCGTGGAGAGAGCCATCAGAAAGTACTACCACTCCTACCTTACACTTTCTGAGAAGAGAACCACCTACCCTTGTGTTGAGATCAAGTTGCTCCATTCCTACCATATGAAACTTGATTTCTAACCTTCCCAAGTTGCTTTCCACTCAATCCCTTCTTCCACCAAAGCCAAATCAGTAAGGAGAGTTGAGTGTTGGGGAGATTATCATTTGAAGCACAAGAGCAAGGAGTTCATCATCATCAACAACATCTATTACCTTTTGGAGGGTGGTGCCTCCTAGATTGGTTAGGTGTCGCTTGGGAGCCTCCGTCTTCGAGATGTGGAGTTGAACCAAGAAGTTTGTAAGGGCAAGGAGATCGCCTACTTCGTGAAGATCTACCCCGAGTAAGGCTAGTCCTCCGTGGGCGTAGGCCATGATGGAATAGACAAGGTTGCTTCTTCGTGGACCCTTCGTGGGTGGAGCCCTCCGTGGACTCGCGCAGCCGTTACCCTCCGTGGGTTGAAGTCTCCATCAACGTGGATGTACGATAGCACCACCTATCGGAACCACGAGAAAAATCTCCGTGTCTCCAAATTGCGTTTGATCTTCTCCACCTCTCTTTACTACATGTGCAATTTACTTTCCGCTGCTTATACTCTAGAATTGCATGTGTAGGGTGATACTTGAATTGATCATAATTGTGAAACTGCCAAAAACTGTTCATGATCTAAAGGCAGAATTTTTATATTGTCAAGTAGTCTAATCACCCCCCCCCTCTAGACATACTTTCGATCCTACAGACTTATGTGTACGCACGTGCTCGAATTTTGATATGGAATCTCACCATGATCTACACCACACACATGCCAATATGAATCCAACTTTGGTCAAATGCCTCTCGCTCTCGGTGGAAACTGAAAACCTTTGCGGCTAACGAATGGGCACGTCGCTGATAATCGCACGAGGGAGTGTCCGAGAGGACCACCAATGCATGCATGTTGCCCAAACATGTATGTATGAAAGGGTTGTGTAATGCTTTAAATAACCAATTCACGACTTTGATGTGGCATATATGACTAACAAAATGATCAATCACGGAGGCTCACGACTCGTAGTGTACCACCGGAGCCCCCCCACACAGACACAGACACACACATCCCGCACCACCACAGCCACTCTGAGGCATGTCAAACTTTTTCTGTAGTGAACATGTGACCAAAGGATTGTCATGTTAAAATTAAAAAAACAGAGATCATTCGACCGTTTTTATACATTGATTGGTTTCCTAGGGTTTTAATGTACAAAAATCAAATTTGAGCTACATGTGCACCAAAATGGATTGAAAAATCATATGTGTGTCCCTGGGTGCATGTTTCCCCATGCAAGAGATTTCAAAACATTGAGAATATAGATTTTTAAAATTCAGTAAATCCAAAACTTAGTTGGAATTCATGAAACTTATCATGATGTCATATATGGACACCAGTAGACTGTGATATTGTATTTTTCGTCAAACTTGAGACACGTTTTGATATAATCTTACAAACGGGAGATTGTTAATAATTGCAACAAATATCTCATACGGATTATTTATTCAGACCGTGTGCGTTAGACCGTGCCATGCTTCGGTTAAACAGTAAAGCGGCATAATGAATCATCAAAAAACAAAAACAAATACGTGCTTCCACGCGCCTCGTACGTGTGCCGTGCGAGCAGGCGTGAGTTGATGGGACGCACGCAAGCAGTCCACCGCGTAGACAGACCGGGAGGCGTGAATGCAGGTGTGTGAATTGACGAGAGGCGTTTTCGCTACGCAGTGTCACCGGGAGGCGTCCGAGTAGCTATGTGAAATGATGGTAGGAATGTCAAAAGTCTGCCGCGCAGGCTCACCGGGAGGTGAGACAACCTTTGAATGTCGCCCGCCTCGCTCCCACTGGTCCATATTAATGGCACGCCTGAGCCGCGGGCCATAATAGGCGGTGCACCCCCGGTCCAAAGTGGTCACCAACGTCTGGACTCTCGAGTGTATGAGGATGCCTCCGAAGCACACCATCGGAGGGAGTGGAGACACTGGGGCTTGTGAAGCACCCGCACAACGCGTGAAGCTGGCACAGAGGTTGTCGTCGCCGCCGACGAGGTATCACGCGGGCAGCAGCACGACCGTGACTTCATCGGCACCGTTGTGCCTGAAGGAAATATGCCCTAGAGGCAATAATAAAGTTATTATTTATTCCCTTATATCATGATACATGTTTATTATTCATGCTAGAATTTTATTAACCGGAAACTTAGTGCATGTGTGAATACATAGACAAAACAGAGTGTCCCTAGTATGCCTCTACTAGACTAGCTCATTGATCAAAGATGGTTATGTTTCCTAGCCATAGACATGAGTTGTCATTTGATCAATGGGATCACATCATTAGGAGAATGATGTGATGGACAAGACCCATCCGTTAGCTTAGCAACTTGATCGTTTAGTTTTACTGCTATTGCTTTCTTCATGACTTATACATGTTCCTATGACTATGAGAATATGCAACTCTCGAATACTGGAGGAACACCTTGTGTGCTATCAAACGTCACAACGTAACTGGGTGATTATAAAGATGCTCTACAGGTGTCACCGATGGTGTTTGTTGAGTTGGCATAGATCGAGATTAGGATTTTTCACTCCCAATTGTCGGAGAGGTATCTCTAGGCCCTCTCGGTAATGCACACCACTATAAGCCTTGCAATTAATGTGACTAATGAGTTAGTTGTGGGATGATGCATTACGGAACGAGTAAAGAGACTTGCCGGTAACGAGATTGAACTAGGTATGATGATACCGACGATCGAATCTCGGGCAAGTAACATACCGATGACAAAGGGAACCACGTATGTTGTTATGCGGTTTGACCGATAAAGATCTTCATAGAATATGTAGGAGCCAATATGAGCATCCAGGTTCCGCTATTGGTTATTGACCGGAGATGTGTCTCGGTCATGTCTACATAGTTCTTGAACCCGTAGGGTCCGCACGCTTAACGTTCGATGACGATTTGTATTATGAGTTATGTGATTTGATGACGGACGTTTGTTCGGAGTCCCGGATGGGATCACAGACTTGACGAACAGTCTCGAAATGGTCGAGATGTAAAGATCGATATATTGGAAGGCTATATTCGGAAATCGGAAAGGTTCCGACTGATTCGAGTATTTTTCGGAGTAGCGGAGAGTTATGGGAATTCGTATTAGGCCTTAATGGCCATACGGGAAAGGAGAGAAAGGCCTCAAGGGTGGCCGCGCCCCTTCACCATGGACTGGCCCGAATTGTACTAGGAAAAGGGGGCGCCCCCTTCCTTCCTTCTCCTTCTCCCTTCCCCTTTTCCTATTCCATGTGGGAGGTGGAATCCTACTAGGACTAGGGAGTCCTAGTAGGACTCCACACTTTGGCGCGCCCTATGAGGGCCGGCCTCCTCCTCCCTCCATCCTTCATATACGTGGCGAGGGGGCACCCCATGGACACACAAGTTGATTTTAGCCGTGTGCGGTGCCCCTCTCCACAGATACCCACCTCAGTCATATCGTTGCAGTGCTTAGGCGAAGCCCTGCGCCGATAACTTCATCATCACCATCACCATGCCGTCATGCTGACGAAACTCTCATGTGACGCTCAACTAGATCAAGAGCTCGTGGGACGTCATCGAGCTGAGCGTGTGCTGAACGCGGAGGTGCCGTACGTTCGGTGGTTGGATCGGTTGGATCGCGGAGACGTTCGACTACATCAACCGCGTCACTAGACGCTCCCGCTTTCGGTCTATGAGGGTACGTAGACACACTCTCCCCTCTCGTTGCTATGCTTCTCCTAGATAGATCTCGCGTGATCGTAGGATTTTTTTTGAAATACTACGTTCCCCAACAGTGGCATCATGAGCCTTGTCTATGCGTAGATGATATGCACGAGTAGAACACAATGAGTTGTGGGCGATAATAGTCATACTGCCTACCAGCATGTGATACTTTGATTCGGCGGTATTCTGAGATGAAGCGGCCCGGACCGACATTACGCGTACGCTTACGGGAGTCTGGTTTCACCGTTATGAGCACTCATGGCTTAAAGGTGACCATCGGGTGTCTGCCTCTCTCACTTTAGTTGAATCGAGTGTGGCTACGCCCGGTCCTTGTGAAGGTTAAAACCACACACTTGACGAAAAATCGTTGTGGTTTTTGTATCCGTAGGTAAGAATGGTTCTTGCTAAGCCCGTAGCACCCATGTAAAACTTGCAACAACAAAGTAGAGGACGTCTAACTTGTTTTTGTAGGGAATGTTGTGATGTGATATGGGCAAGACATGATGAGTTATACGTTATTGTATGAGATGATCATGTTTTGTAAATTATTGGCAACCCGCAGGAGCCTTATGGTTGTCTCTTTATTGTATGAATTGTGAAGGCCATGTATGTGACACCCGAGACCGATGCGCCAGGTGTCAGCCAGTTATTAGTCGTTGTTGCCATGTCATCTGCTTGCGTGTGGCACTTTGCCTTGTCATCATGTGCATTGCATCAGCATGTTTTAAAAACTTGCATCCGTTCGTAGCTGCCCCGCCCTCTCCGTTGTCCGTTCGGAGCCCAGACACACTTGCACTCGCACGCGGCACCTCCGAATATTTATTTTATGAGTGGCCGGAAAATGTTCTCGGAATGGGATGAAACTTGGCGTGTGGTTTTATTATGGTATAGGAAGACCGCCTGTCAAAGTTCATCGCATTCGGAGCTTGTTTGAGAGCTCAACGGTTAACCGTGGGAAGCCCTTTCTCTTTTGGCCCAGCACCCCTCCACAACAGCCCACTAGCCCATTCCAACCACCTCCATGCTCTCGGTCATTGGATCGTGATCGTGTGGACGAAAACCACACCTCATTTGGACACTCCTAGCTCCCTCTACCTATAAATAGGTCCTCCCCTCCATTTTCATGGACAAAACCCTAGCCCCTTCCTCCTCCGCGCATCGGACATGTCCGCACCGCCGCCGGACATGTCCACCGACACCTCCACGTCGCCCCGGCCAACCACAAGCCGACACGTCAGCGTCGCCGCCCTCCTCCACTCATAGCTCGCCACGTCGCCCTGCGCCACCCTCCTCTCTCCTCTCCACCGCGGCGGCCCTGGAGGCCCATTCAGAGCTCGCTCGGGCCCGATCCGCCACCCGGCTCCCCGCTCCCACACGGCCGAGCGCTCGTCCGCTCCGCGCCGCTGCGCCATCTCCACCGCACTCCGCCGCCGGTGAGCTCCGCCGCACCCTGCGTGCGAGCTCCGCCACCACCACCTCGGTCACCGTCAACGCGCCACCGCCAACCTTCCTCCGCCGCACCCGCCTCGCCAGCCCCACCTCTCGCCGGCTGGAGACGCCGCTGCCGGCCGGGATCTGTCGGATCCGGGGCCCTCTGGCCTGTTCCCGACCGCCGCCTCCTCCCCAGCTCCTCGCGCCGCCCGCGCTCACCGGATCGAGCCCGCCGCCGTGACCTCCTACCTCCCCTCGAGCGAGCGGGAGGAGGAGCACAACGACCACGTCAGCCACGTGGGCCCCGCCCCGCGGGAGGCCCAGCTCCGCCCGGGCTAGTCCAGCCGTGGCCCGAGCCGGCCCATCTCCTGCTCCGGCCTACCAGCACCCAGCCGGCCTCCTCTACTGCTGGGCTCGGCCCGCTTCGGTGAGGCCCGCCTAAACCCCGCCCAGTGCACCAGTTTGTTATATTGCGCTCACCCCTTTTCTGTGTTGTTTTGTTAAGTCCCTAAAAACTGTCACCATGATGCATTCTTGTGTGGTTAATAACTTTGTGCATGTTGCTCCGTTTTGCGCATATGAATGTCCAGATGTTCGTCGTGTGATGCTCTACAAGATAGGTGCATTTGCATACATGTTACTGTTCATCTTGATGCCTTAACCTTCGTTGCAAAACTGCTATGTGATGTTATTGTCAAGTCATTGTTGTCTGCCAACAATATGTTAGCATGTTTGTGAGGTTGTAACTTTGTGCCCGTTTATCCAAATTAAGCATATGATATGTCAAAATGTTCATTGTGAAGTGCTCTACATGATGGTGGCTGTTGCATTCATGTTAGGTGCCATATTGCCATGTTTATCTCTATTGCAAAAGGGCATGTGGCTGATAAGTGCTGAAACTTGTTATGAGATGCTGATTTGTCTTTTTCATATCTTTATGAGTGTTTTTTGTTTGATCTACATGTCAATATGTTTTAGAAGAACAATCATGTCATCTTTGCTGTGGTGCAATCCACTTTTCATGATATGCCTTGTGGTGATTACAACAAGCTTGCAAAGTGACCTACTCACTGTTGGCTGTTTTCTTACACTTGTTAAAAACTGCAAGTCTGAAACTGTTATATCATGATGCCATGTTTGCTTGATGCCCCACGCAAATCCATGCTTGTTTTGAGATGCCCAATGATCATGTCTTGCTTTCCATGTTATGCTCTATCCATCCATGCCCTTGTTTGCATATATGGCCTACTGTAGCTTGTTGTTTTCATGCTCTCAAGTTGCTATAAAATGTTTCTGTCAGCCTGTTATCAACAAGTTCAGTTTTGCCATGTGAATAACTAGTGTTCTATGCATCCTATGACCACGTTCTTGCCATGCGTAGCTTCATAAACATGTATTCTTGCTGTTGGATATATTCACATGCCATGATATGCTTTGAGATGAGTTGCACAAGCTTGGAAACATGCCTACTTGTCGTTGTTGCGGCCATGTTTAGTTTATTTCACTAAGTCTGTGAAACTGTTATCTTTTGCAATATTGCCATGATGCTTTGAGCATGTTCTAGCGGTGTTTTGTAGTAGTTCACTGGTCATGTTTGTAGTGCTGGACATGTACATGCTTGCCATGCCCTTTGTTGCCATGAAATTTTATTGTATCATGTTGTTTTGATATCAACTATATGCCTACTTGCTGTTTTGGACAGCTTGTTGTTATATCTTGTTCCATGTGTATGTGTTGAACCGTTGCTCCGTTTTGAGCGTGTCCTATATGAAACTTGTGTGTTTTTGCATGTAGATGCATAATATCATGTTGTATACATGTTTGGAGTGTGTTTGCTTGATGTTTGAATGCATCTTGCATCCTTGCCATGTTCATCTTATTTTGCTCATATCTTTTAGGCCGTAGCTCCGAATTAAATGAACTTGATATGTAACTTGACTAGAATTTCGAGTAGATAATCATGGTGCATGTTAACTTGCTGTTTAACAACTTTAACACAAGCTTTGTTCAGATCTGGACCAGTTTCGAAAATTGCATACGAGGACTTACCGGAATTGATGTATGTTGTTTCTGGCCTCATTTAAACTTCCCTTGTTGTGTGTTCTTGTTTGCTTCATCCCTTGCCATGTTTGCATCATATATACTTGTCTTGCATCATACTTGGTTGAGCATTATGTCGTGTTCTTGTGTGGTGTGTTTACCATGTTGCTTGCTTCTTCTCGTTAGTGCTTGTTTCGTTGTGACCGTGAGGATTCATTCGTCTACACTCGGTTCGTCTTCGTGGCTTCTTCTTCGTCTACTTCATGGACTCGTTCTTCTTCCTTGCGGGATCTCAGGCAAGATGACCGTCTCCTTGGATACCTTTACTATCATTGCCATGCTAATTGTCTTGAAGCTATCGCTATATGTTGCGCTACCTATCTATTTGTTGTCAGCCTCTCTCCTTGTTGCCATTAAACCTCTAACCTTTGACACCTTCCTAGCAAACCGTTGTTTGGCTATGTTACCCGCTCGCTCAGCCCCTCTTATAGTGTTGTTAGTTGCAGATGAAGATGAAGATTGCTCCATGTCAGATCTTGGTGTTGGAATATCACAATATCTATTAATTATATTAATGCACCTATATACTTGGCAATGGGCGGAAGGCTTGGCCTTTTGCTCGGTGTTTTGTTCCACTCATGCCACCTAAGAACCGATAAACCGGTGTTATGTTCCTTTGTTTTTGCATTCCTAACGCGGTTGGGTATATGGGGACCCCTTGACAATTCGTCTTTGAATAAAACTCCTCCAGCAAGGCCCAACTTTGGTTTTACCATTTGCCATAACTAAATAACTTGCATAGGGACTTTCCGGAGCCCGAGGACTTAATTTACAACCCGGGCCAGTGCTCCTCATGAGTGTTGGTCCAAACCCGTCAAGCGCCGGTGACCGCCAGGGGCAACTCTGGTATTTGACCTACCGGAAGTTTGGACAATCCGGACGTGGCCTGAGACGAGATACGCGCGGCTACTATCAGGGTGTCAGCACGCTAGGAGGTTTTGCTGGACTTGTTTTACCATTGTCAAAATGTCTTGTGCACCGGGATTCCGAGTCTGATCGGATTGTCCCTAAGATAAGGGGTATTATTATTTTTACCTCTGCTGATCGTGGGAGCTTGTGATGGGCTAAGTTGGGACACCCCTGCAGGGTTATAATCTTTCGAAAGCCGTGCCCTCAGTTATGTGGCAGATTGGAATTTGTTAATGTCCGGTTGTAGAAAACTTGACAGAGGATCCGAAATAAAACACACAACCGCATGAGTAACCGTGACCGCCTCTTTTCATTTTGAGAAGAGAACACAGTGGGATTATGTTTGACTCGCAGGTAGTTCAGGATCTCTAGCGATCATTACTAGTTTGCGACCATTTGCATAGAGGCTCAACTTATTCTTGTTCTCGTAAGTTAGCCACCATACTTTTGCTTAGCAGCCACTGCAACCTCACCACTATCCTTTCCATACCCATTAAGCTTTGCTAGTCTTGATACCCATGGTTATGGGATTGCTGAGTCCTCGTGGCTCACAGATACTACAACAACAGTTGCAGGTGCAGGTTTCCGATGACTTGACATGAGAGCGATGTTCTTGTGTTGGAGTTCTTTCTTCTTCTTCTTCGTCAGTCTTGGGTTAGGTTCCTGGTCGGCAGCCTGGGATAGCAGGATGGATGTCACTATGCTTTTCATGTTTGCATCCGTAGTCGGATGTCTTGTATTAATGTTGTTGTATTCATGTGACTTGTATGAATTGTTGTATCCCCATGTATTTATGTAATGGTACGATGTAATGATATCCATCTTGCTAAGCGCCTGAAATGCGGTTGTGCCTCAATCACAGGTTTTATCTAGTGATCGAGATAGAATCGCATCTTGGGCGTGACAAGTTGGTATCAGAGCCTCGACCGACCATAGGAGCCCCCTTTTTTGACCGTAGTTTGGCTGTTGTCGAGTCTAGAAGAAAACTATTTTGGAGTCCAGTTATATGGGAGAGTAGGAATTCTTTTTACTCCTTAGTCCCTTCGTCGCTCTGGTGAGGAATATTGACGTAGGCGTTTTGAATTACTCCTCTTCCCCTTCAATGTTTTTAGGATCACGCGGTTAGTTTTTGTTTGTTGTGTTGTCAGCTCTTGTCATGCGGTGCACTTCTCCTCGAGTTGATTCGACCCTCTTCGTCTATTGCAGGTTCAATCCTCAGTTCTTTCCAACCGGCGTTGTTTTCCCCGTACGATGTGGTCTTTCTTGTTCCCACCCGCCCATCCTTTTCTTCTTGGAGTCGGAGTCCTCAAGCAAGTATCCATCCTACTCGTGTGAAGTTTTGAATTCCTTCCTCAGCTATTTCAACCGATGGTTTCTCGTCTAGTTCATCATTCTTCATTTTCTTTTCTTCTCCGGTGGATTCAATTCAAGTTTTCGGTGTAGATCTTATTCTTTTCCATTGCTCAAGTGTTTTCCCCTTCTCTCGTTCGCCTCACGCCATTTAATTGTTCTGGTGTTCCAAAGACATTCTAGGAGATTCGTCTGTGTTCTAATTTATTTGAGGTTGTCACCTCATTCGAGTCTTTCAAACGTTCCGGTGCATCGTTTCTCACTCGAGTAATCCTTTTCAACGGTGTTTCCTCTTTGGTGGGCTCATAACCGACAGGTCTTTTCCCAGGATCTTACCTGACTCTTCTAATTTCCCGGAGTTTTCCGAAATTCTTTTCAAGTGTGACGTAAGTATGGATTTCATCAGTCATATGCCTTCTCCAAGATCGCTTTTCAATTCTTTTCATGTGTGGTTCAACCTTTCCTCATTTAGTTCATCCGGAGTATTTCATGAATTCTTTTCCTTGTGTTCCTTCGAAGGCCATCATTTCAGAAGATTTCTTCGTTTTCAGTTTTCAACTTTGCCCTCCAAATATTCTTCATTGATGCCTCTTCGTTCGTCTCACATTCTTCCGGTGCTTCGTTCAAGCATTCTTTAAACCATTCACGATCTGTTCGTTCTCTTGCATCTAAATTTCCTCAAGTGCTTATCCTTCCCGGCGATTCATTCTCTTGTATTCACTCAATTTCAATTCTTCATGGTGGTTTGTTGTCTTTCATCACTCGATTTTAATTCTTTCGGCGGTTTATTCTCTTTTCTTCGTTCAATTTCAATTCTTACGGTGGTTCGTTCTTTTTCACTCGGCTTCAATTTTTACGGTGGTTCTCTCAATAGTTCTTTTCCGGTGTTATCATATCAATCCATTCATTTTTATTCCAATCCTACCGGTGTTTCTTGAAGATTTTCGCAAGTTCGCGATATATCCATCTTTAATCTTTTTCAATGTGAGTAAGGTGTATGCAAATCCATTGTGTCTCACCAATTTAATTGGTGGAGGATAAGCATAACATAATTCTTATTCATTCTCGTCAAGTTGATTAATCCTTTCCTTTGGAATTTTTTCATGATGAATAAATCCTAATCCCAAGTGGTTTCATCTTTTCTTTCCGGAGTTCAAAATTCTCTCGGCTATCTCGTGAGAACCCCGTCTAAATCATCGCAAGGCTTTAATCTTATTCTTTTCATCCGTCATTTCTATATCATCATCCTTTCGTTACCGGACTTCTTCATGGTGGTTCATCGCAATTCAAATCATTCTTCAAGTGTTCATAAAATTCTTTGGATCTAGTGCAAGCATTATTCTTTTGTGTCTCGAGATGCAAATAATTCTCCGTATTCTTTTGAAGTGGACTTTTGCATTCTTCGCTCTTCTCAGCTCATCAATACATTGGTTGCGGCGTAATATCACCTCAAGTTCCGGGATGATTTCCATAAGTCCACAACAAGCTTATTATTTTGTTGTTGATTCTCTGAACAAATCCATTCAATCCTTCCTTCTAAGGATGCCTTCAATTCATTGTGGTAGAGGATGTTCTTCCTTCTCCTTGCTTCCCATTCCATTCTTTATTTCTTCCGGAGGCTTTGTCTTGTTCATCTCATCATGGATCATCCTATCTTGTCAAGTTCAAGTTCTATTCCTTCCATGTTCAACCAGTGTGCTATTCCTTCCATTTTCAGATGTAGTGCTGCCCAAATCCCTTCATTTGAATTTCTTTTCTATCTATTTTAACTGGAATGGTTTCGAATTCATTCTTGTTCCTTCAACTCTTGTTTCGTGCCTTTCAACCCCCTTGATTCTCGTCGTATTCCTTGTTCCTCTTGTTTAACGAAGTCCTTGCAACTTTGTTCATCTTTGTTGTATTCTTCCTTTCAAGTGGCTCAAACTCTCAACATTCTTTGGTTTCACCTTCTTTATTTCCCTACCGTCTCGTTCCTAAGATCTCGGGACGAGATCTCTTGTTAGTAGGGGAGTGTTGTGACACCCCGAGACCGATGCGCCA
Organism: Secale cereale; assembly: GCA_902687465.1. NCBI lineage: Eukaryota > Viridiplantae > Streptophyta > Magnoliopsida > Poales > Poaceae > Secale > Secale cereale. The sequence continues at coordinate 407,471,324 of LR738713.1, forward strand.
TGTGTCAGCCAGTTATTCGTCGCCGTTGCCATGTCATCTGCTTGCGTGTGGCACTTTGCCTTGTCATCATGTGCATTGCATCAACATGTTTTCAAAACTTGCATCCGTTTGTAGCTGCCCCGTCCTCTCCGTTGTCCGTTCAAAGCCCAGACACACTTGCACTCGCCCGCAGCACCTCAGAATATTTATTTTATGAGTGGCCGGAAAATATTCTCGGAATGGGATGAAACTTGGCGTGTGGTCTTATTATGGTATAGGAAGACCGCCTGTCAAATTTCATCGCATTCGGAGCTCGTTTGGTAGCTCAACGGTTAACCGCGTTAACCGTCGAAAGCCCTTTCTCTTTTGGCCCAGCACCCCTCCACAACAGCCCACTAGCTCATCACAACCACCTCCATGCTCTCGGTCTTTGGATCGTGATCGTGTGGACGAAAACCGCACCTCATTTGGACACTCCTAGCTCCCTCTACCTATAAATTGGTCCTCCCCCACCATTTTCATGGACGAAACCCTAGCCCCGTCCTCCTCCGCGCGCCGGACGTGTCCGCGCCACCGCCGGACATGTCCACCGACACCTCCACGTCGCCCCGGCCAACCACAAGCCGACACGTCAGTGCCGCCGCCGCCCTCCTCCACTCACAGCTCGCCACGTCGCCCTGCGCCACCCTCCTCTCTTCTCTCCACCACGCCGGCCCTGGAGGCCCGTCTGGAGCCTGCTCGGGCCTGATCCACCACTCGGCTCCCCGCTCCGCGCCGTCGCGCCATCTCCACCGCACCCCGCCACCGGTGAGCTTCGCCGCGCCCTGCGTGCGAGCTCCGCCACCATCACCTCGGTCCCCGTCACCGCGCCGCCGCCAACCTTCCTCCGCCGCACCCGCCTCGCCGGCTGGAGACGCCGCCGCTAGCCGGGATCTGTCGGATCCGGGGCTCTCCGGCCCGTTCCCGACCGCCGCCTCCTCCCAAGCTCCTCGTGCCGCCCGCGCTCACCGGATCGAGCCCGCCGTCTTGACCTCCTACCTCCCCTCGAGCGAGCGGGAGGAGGAGCACGGCGACCACATCGACCACATGGGCCCCGCCCCGCGGGAGGCCCAGCTCCGCCCGGCCCAGTCCAGCCGTGGCCCGAGCTGGCCCATCTCCCGCTGCGGCCCACCAGCACCCAGCCGGCCTCCTCTGCTGCTGGGCTCGGCCTGCCTCGGCGAGGCCCACCTAAACCTCGCCCAGTGCACCAGTTTCTTATATTGCGCTCACCCTTTTCCGTATTTTTTGCTAAGTCCCTAAAAACTGTCATCATGATGCATTCTTGTGTGGTTAATAACTTTGTGCATGTTGCTCCGTTTTGCGCATATGATATGTCCAGATGTTCGTCGTGTGATGCTCTACAAGATAGTTGCATTTGCATACATGTTACTATTCATCTTGATGCCTTAATCTTCGTTGCAAAACTTCTATGTGATGTTATTGTCAAGTCATTGTTGTCTGCCAACAATATGTTAGCCTGTTTGTGAGGTTGTAACTTTGTGCCTGTTTATCCAAATTAAGCATATGATATGTCAAAATGTTCATTATGAAGTGCTATACATGATGGTGGTTGTTGCATTCATGTTAGGTGCCATATTGGCATTTTGATCTCTATTGCAAAAGTGCATGTGGCTGATAAGTGCTGAAACTTGTTATGAAATGCTGATTTGTCTTTTTCATATCTTTATGAGTGATTTTTGTTTGAGCTACATGTCAATATGTTTTAGAAGCACACACTGTTGGGGAACGTAGTATTTTCAAAATTTTCCTACGAGCACGCAAGATCTATCTACCAGATGCATAGCAACGAGGGGGAGAGTGTGTCTACGTACCCTCGTAGACCGAAAGTGGAAGCGTCAAGTGACGCGGTTGATGTAGTCGAACTTCTTCGTGATCCAACCGATCAAGCACCGAACGTACGGCACCTCCGCATTCAGCACACGTTCAGCTTGATGACGTCCCATGAGCTCTAGATCCAGTTGAGCTTCACGGAGAGTTTCGTCAGCACGACGGCGTGGTGAAGGATATGATGAAGATACCGGCGCATGAATTCGCCTAAGCACTGCAACAGTATGACCGAGGTGTGTTTCTGTCGAGGGGGGCACCGCACACGGCTAAAACAATTCAACTTCTGTGTTCTAGGGTGCCCCTGCCCCCGTATATAAAGGGGCAAGGGGGGAGGCCGGCCGGCCCCTCTATGGTGCGCCAAGAGGTGCAATCCTACTAGGAATAGGATTGCAATCCTATTCCTAGTAGGAATCACCAAGAGGGAGAAGGGGGAAAGGAAGGAGAGGGAGAAGGAGAAGGAAAGGGGCGCCGGCCCCCCTCCTTTCCTTGTCCAATTCGGACCAAGGGGTGGGGGGTGCGCGGCCCAGCCCTGGCCCTCCTTCTCTCTTTCTCCTATGGCCCATTAAGGCCCATACCTTCCCCGGGGGGGTTCCGGTAACCCCCCGACACTCCGGTTAATTCCGAAACTTTATGGAACACTTCCGGTGTCCGAATATAGTCGTCCAATATATCAATCTTTACGTCTCGGACATTCCGAGACTCCTCGTCATGTCCGTGATCTCATCCGGGACTCCGAACTACCTTCAGTACATCAAAAATCATAAACTCATAATACCAATCGTCATCAAACGTTAAGCGTGCGGACCCTACGGGTTCGAGAACTATGTAGACATGACCGAGACTCATCTCCAGACAATAACCAATAGCGGAACCTGGATGCTCATATTGGCTCCTACATATTCTACGAAGATCTTTATCGGTCAAATCGCATAACATACATTGTTCCCTTTGTCATCGGTATGTTACTTGACCAAGATTCGATCATCGATATCTCTATACCTAGTTCAATCTCGTTACCGGCAAGTCTCTTTACTCGTTCCGTAATACATCATCCCGTGACTAACTCATTAGTTACTTGCTTGCAAGGCTTATTATGATGTGTATTACCGAGAGGGCCCAGAGATACCTCTCCGACACTCGGAGTGACAAATCCTATTCTTGATTTATGCCAACACCACGAACACTTTGGGAGACACCTGTAGAGCATCTTTATAATCACCCAGTTATGTTGTGACGTTTGATAGCACACAAGGTGTTCCTCCGGTATACGGGAGTTGCATAATCGCATAGTCATAGGAACATGTATAAGTCATGAAGAAAGCAATAGCAGTAAAACTAAACGATCATAGTGCTAAGCTAACAGACGGGTCTTGTCCATCACATCATTCTCCTAATGATGTGATCCTATTGATGAAATGACAACTCATGTCTATGGCTAGGAAACATAACCATCTTTGATCAATGAGCTAGTCTAGTAGAGGCATACTAGGGACATATTGTTTTGCCTATGTATTCACACATGTACTAAGTTTCCGGTTAATACAATTCTAGCATGAATAAAAGACATTTATCATGATATAAGGAAATACAAATAACATCTTTATTATTGCCTCTAGGGCATATTTCCTTCAGTATCCCACTTGAACTAGAGACAATAATCTAGATTACAAAGTAATGACCCTAACACCCATGGAGTCTTGGTGCTGATCATGTTTTGCCCATGGAAGAGTCTTAGTCAATGGGTCTGCAACATTCAGATCCGTATGTATCTTGCAAATCTCTATGTCTCCCTCCTTGACTAGATCGCGGATGGAATTGAAGCGTCTTTTGATGTGCTCTGTTCTCTTGTGAAACCTGGATTCCTTCGCCAAGGCTATTGCTCCTGTGTTGTCACAAAAGATTTTCATTGGACCCGATGCACTAGGTATTACACCTAGATCGGATATGAACTCCTTCATCCAGACTCCTTCATTTGCTGCTTCCGAAGCAGCTATGTATTCCGCTTCACACGTAGATCCTGCCATGACGCTCTGCTTGGAACTGCACCAACTGACAGCTCCACCGTTCAATAAAAATACATATCCGGTTTGTGACTTAGAGTCATCCGGATCAGTGTCAAAGCTAGAATCGACGTAACCGTTTACGACGAGCTCTTTGTCACCTCCATACACGAGAAACATATCCTTTGTCCATTTCAAGTATTTCAGTATGTTCTTGGCCGCTGTCCAGTGATCCACTCCTGGATTACTTTGGTACCTCCCTGCTAGACTTATAGCAAGGCACACATCAGGTCTGGTACACAACATTGCATACATGATAGATCCTATGGCTGAGGCATAGGGAATGACTTTCATTTTCTCTCTATCTTCTGCAGTGGTCGGGCATTGAGTCTTACTCAACTTCACACCTTGTAACACAGGCAAGAACCCTTTCTTTGATTGATCCATTTTGAACTTCTTCAAAACTTTATCAAGGAATGTGCTTTGTGAAAGTCCAATTAAGCGTCTTGATCTATCTCTATAGATCTTGATGCCTAATATGTAAGCAGCTTCAGCGAGGTCTTTCATTTAAAAACTCTTATTCAAGTATCCTTTTATGATATCCAGAAGTTCTATATCATTTCCAATCAATAATATGTCATCCACATATCATATCAGAAATGCTACAGAGCTCCCACTCACTTTCTTGTAAATACAGGCTTCTCCAAAAGTCTTTATAAAACCATATGCTTTGATCACCTCATCAAAACGTATATTCCAACTCTGAGATGCTTGCACCAGTCCATAGATGGATCGCTGGAGCTTGCACACTTTGTTAGCACCTTTTGGATCGACAAAACCCTCTGGTTGCATCATATACAACTCTTCTTTGGGATATCCATTCAGGAATGCAGTTTTGACATCCATTTGCCAGATTTCCTAATCATAAAATGCGGCAATTGCTAACATGCTTCGGACAGACTTAAGCATCGCTATAGGTGAGAAAGTCTCATCATAGTCAACTCCTTGAACTTGTCGAAACCCTTTCACAACAAGTCAAGCTTTGTAAACAGTAACATTACCGTCTGCGTCGGTCTTCCTCTTGAAGATCCATTTATTTTCGATGGCTTGCCGATCATCGGGCAAGTCAACCAAAGTCCACACTTTGTTCTCATACATGGATCCCATCTCAGATTTCATGGCCTCAAGCCATTTTGCGGAATCTTGGCTCATCATCGCTTCCTCATAGTTTGTAGGTTCATCATGGTCTAGTAACATGACTTCCAGAACTTGGTTGCCGTACCACTCTGGTGCGGAACGTACTCTGGTTGATCTACGACGTTCAGCAGAAACTTGATCTGAAGTTTCATGATCATCCTCATTAGCTTCCTCATTGATTGGTGTAGGAATCACTGGAACTAGTTTATGTGATGTACTACTTTCCAATTCGGGAGAAGGTACAATTATCTCATCAAGTTCTACTTTCCTCCCACTCACTTCTTTCGAGAGAAACTCCTTCTCCAGAAAGGATCCATTCTTAGCAACGAATATCTTGCCTTCGGATCTGTGATAGAAGGTGTACCCAACAGTCTCCTTTGGGTATCCTATGAAGACACATTTCTCCGACTTGGGTTCGAGCTTATCAGGTTGAAGCTTTTTCACATAAGCATCGCATCCCCAAACTTTAAGAAACGACAACTTTGGTTTCTTGCCAAACCATAGTTCATAAGGCGTCATCTCAAAGGATTTAGATGGTGCCCTATCTAACGTGAATGCAGTTGTCTCTAAAGCATAACCCCAAAATGATAGTGGTAAATCGGTAAGAGACATCATAGACCGCACCATATCTAATAAAGTACGGTTACGACGTTCGGACACACCATTACGCTGTGGTGTTCCGGGTGGCGTGAGTTGTGAAACTATTCCACATTGTTTCAAAATGAAGACCAAACTCGTAACTCAAATATTCACCTCCACGAGAAGAAGGCTAGGGGACGTCACAAGGAGCTCATGCGTCAGTTGGGTGTGACTGTGGTCAGTGGCTCTGAGGAACAGGTAACCGAGGAGGAAGAGTGGATTCAGCAGCACTGCCCGTGGACAGATTCCGACGCCGAGCAGTTTCAGGTCGACGACGATGATGCAGATGACCCCGCTGGGATTTGATGATCGAGACCTTCACCTGCTCTCACCTGGAGCCGTAGCTTAGCTCTCTTCCCTTTTGGTGTCTCGATGCCAAAGGGGGAGAGAGTTTAGGGATTTGTGTCATTGCCTTTGTGTTCCTGTCGTTTGTGCTTTCTCGTCTTTTGCTTTGGTTGGTTTTCGTGAGACCTAAGTTCCCGTCATATGGTGTGAGACATATGCTACCTATGCTACCTGTGACGCCCCCGATTTGACCGTACACTAATCATGCACGCAAATGTGTACGACCAAGATCAAGGACTCACTAGAAGATATCACAACACAACTCTAGACACAAATTAAAATAATACAAGCTCTATATTACAAGCCAGGGGCCTCGAAGGCTCGAATACATAAGCTCAAAACACAAGAGTCAACGGAAGCAACAATATCTGAGTACATACATAAGGTAAACAAGTTTGCCTTAAGAAGGCTAGCACAAAAACAACACGATCGAAAAGGCAAGGCCTCCTGCCTGGGACCTCGTAACTACTCCTGGTCGTCAGCTATCTCCACATAGTGGTAGGCTTTTTCGGGGTAGTAGCAGTCGTCAAGTGTGGCATCTGGCTCCTGGACTCCACCATCTGGTTGAATCAACCAGAAAGAAGAAAGAAGGGGGAAAGGGGGGAGCAAAGCAACCGTGAGTACTCATCCAAAGTACTTGCAAGCAAGGATCTACACTACATATGCATCGATATCAATGAAAAGGGTAGTACATGTGGACTAAGCTGCAGAATGTCGGAATAAGAGGGGGAGAAGCTAGTCCTATCGAAGACTAGCATCTTCTGGAAACCACCGTCTTGCAGCAACAAGGGGGGGGTAGAGTTATATCATAAGTCATATTTATGTTGTTGTTCCAACGCTCCGGGATCCTTTCTCGACTCCCGAAGCAACATATCCAAACAATGCCTCAGCATCCAGTTCTAGTTGTAGCGATCGGGATACAACTCCAAGTGTCCGTTACCGTAGGACAGGCTATCGATAGATGTTTTCTTCCCTGCAGGGGTGCACCAACTTACCCATCACGCTTGCTTAACTCCGGCCGGACACACCATCAGGTCATGCCCGCCCTCGGCCAAACAATACGCCGCAACCCGACCTAGGCTTAATAGAGAGGTCATGCATGCCGGACTAAACCCTATGCCCCCAGGGGTCATGGGCCAATTGCCCCGGGAACTCCTGCACGTTGCGTGGGCGGCCGGTGAGCAGACCTAGCAACCACCTTTAAAAAGGTAGGAGCCTAACCAGTCCAACCTGGCGCGCGCCGCTCAGTCGCAATGACGTCAGTTAAGCTTTGGCTGATGCATACGACGCAGAACGCCCATACTATGCCCACGTGATGGTTAGTGCTATCAGGCCAGAGGCCCCTTAGATCAAATATCCAAACTGTTTAGTGTCTTGGGAACACGCGGTAATGAGCAGAGACTCACGAAAGATGTGACCCCATCGCCACGTCTCGAGAACTTGCGGCAAGGGCGAGTGCCCGGCCACGCCTCGTATTATCTCGCGGGCACCTTCCAGGTCAACCCGACTACACATCACTCGCAACTAAGCTCGCACGGGTACCCCTATGGGTCGACCCGTCTTTAGTAACCAGGTTCAGTGTAAAGTCATAGTAACCATAGTAACTGTGTGTCTGACACCAAAGGAAAACCTGAGGAAATCACCCTCGATGGAATTCCACCTAATGTTTATCGTCGAGGTGAACGAAAGAGGAGTCACCCTCGAGGTCCACTCTTGAGGAGTTGCATGACAATGTCGTTATCGGGAGTGGAGAAAGAGGAATCACCCTCGATGACCACTACCGATAAACTAACCTACAAGGTTAACATCAGAAGTGCTGATGAGGTCTCACCCTCGGCACTCGATAGTAACCCAGTAGTGTCGAGAAACTAAGGGGAAAGTGATGTGCGGTGCCGGGTCCTGGTCTTCGATCCCGTTGATCGGGTCTTCTGATAATCCAGCGGGGCAGTCGAGACAAGGTAGGGGGTCACTGGTGGATCTCTAACCAGCCTATACTGAGCGGTTTAGTATAAACATGTAAGGTATGAAAGCAGTATCAACAACAGGCTATGCATCAGAATAGGATCATACAAAAAGCAGTAGCAGTTCTTGTAATGCCCAGGATGGAGTTATACCTCCTACGTGTCGAGGCACGACTTAAAGGCATAAGTCCATCCTAGAATGATCTCAAGTTTGGTAATCTTTGCACAACTCATGTAAAAGAGGGATAGTAAACTGAAAATAGTTGGCTTACACTCGCCACGTCACAGAATTACAGTACAAGTCTCAAACATCATACATTAAGAACACTACAACCCTCTAAGGGCAAAAGCCAAATGTCAAAGTACCAAACTCAGATAAGTAAACCACAGGCGGATCGAATCCTAGTAAGAGACTCCACTACTGATCGTCCGGGTAGCGCACGTAGTACCGACTACGCTCTTCGTCGTACTCCCAATCCAGCTCGGTGCCATCACCTGGATAGCTCACAGCTGGACCTGCATCTGGTGTGTGAAGTTACTGTGAGCCACAGAGGACTCAGCAATCCCATTCCCGGGTAACAGAACTATTTAAGCCTTTGGGTGAGGGAAAGGCTGAAGAAAAGAATAAGTCTGCAGCAGCAACTAGCATCTAGCTTACGCAAGTGAGAGCGAGAAGAGAAGGCATCGGCGAGAAGTGATCACGAAGTGATCCTAGCTACAAGCTCACAACCATAACCCCTCCGTGTTCAACTCCCGAATCCCTATTCGGAAATTGACAGTCACGGAACACACGCTGGTAGTGTATTAGTAACATTGTGTCAAGTTATCTACAACCGGAATTAACAAGCTCCCATCTGCCACATAACCGCGGGCACGGCTTTCGAAAGTTCAAACCCTGCAGGGGTGTTCCAACTTGACCCATTACAAGCCCACGATCCGCGGAGTCGCAACTCCAAGTGGGAAGACCCGAGTATCCTCGGAATCCCGTGCTCAAGATATACCGAGCTAAGGTAAGGCTAATCCAGCAAATCCTCCCGGCGTGTCGACACCCTGATAGTAGCCGCGCGTATCTAAGTCTCAGGACACGACCGGATGGGTGATGCTACGGGTTTTTACCAGACCTTGAGTTTCCTCGAGGTGGCCCCGCAGGACCCCCGTTTCGGACCAACACTCATGTGGAGCACTGGCCCGGGGTTGTTGATTAAGAAAGAGGGTTAATTACTCCCTATGCATGTTTAGTTTGTTATTAGGCAAATAGTACCAATGTTGGGATTTGCTGGAAAAGACTTAGCACTCAGCGGTTTATCGAGGGGGTCCCATACACCCCAACCGTGTTAGGAACGCATAATCAAGGAACATAATACCGGCTTATACGGATCCTAACGGCATGAGTGGAACAAATCACCAAGCAAAAGGCTTAGCCTTCCACCCTTGCCAATATATAGATGATTTCAATTTAAGCATTTATTTAGTGTGATATAACCCAACCAAACTTCAACATGGAGCAAGCATCTTCACTTCACCTGCAACTAGCAACGCTATAAGAAGGGCTGAGCGAAGCGTACTTAGCCAAGCAACGGTTTGCATAGGTAGGGTGGTTAAACATGGCAATTGGTTACAAGTAGGAGGCTGACAAGAAGAACATGGGCATCGAGGCAAAACTATAGATGGAGACTACTAGCAATAGGCAAAGATAGTAATGTTATCGGGGTTCGGTCATCTTGCCTGAAGAGAAGTCGTTCGGATCGTAAGAAGGGTCCTTGTGCTCAACCTCGTTGGAAACCTCGTGCTCAACTTCGTACCCGGTCTCAGCTTCCGGCTCTAAACAAAACAATCACACCAAGCACCAATCAACAAGATGCAATGCGCACTCGAAAAACATGAATGCATGATGGATGCACTAAGGATGCACATGGAGCACGTAAAACATCACTCAAGCAAAACACCTCAAAACAAGATAACAATCTGATATTATTAATCTACACGGATAAACAATCAAGTTTGATATAAGATTCGCTGAAATCGGAGTTGCGGGCTAAAAGTTATGCCCGAAACAAGATTTGAGCGAAAGCTGAAAATTACAGCAACATAGCATCTTTGGAGCTCAAAGTAATTAAGCTACAGCACCCAAAAAGCATGGCAAAGGACATGAACACAAACTAGACATATAGTACAGCAACTAGGTCCAAAGTGCACCCCCAACGGAGTCACGGATCAATAGCAATGATCTTGGACATATTGAACCTTGCAATAAAATTCTGGCAGCAGAATTTTATTGAAACTTAGAGCAAAAGATAAACATGCTACAGCCACTCAAATGGACATGTGAGGACATGAATGGAAAGACAACAATATATACTACAAGGAACAATCAAAATTCACCCCAAAACTATCATGCTTTGTCCTACAACATCACACGAACATGGCATCGGAACGTTACAGATTTCAGACTTAGTGAAATTTCACTAAGTCCTAAAACAGCAATAACATCATAGCATCAACAAGAGCATGTTTAAGTCACCTCGAAACTAAACATGGCAAAGGGTAAGCACCTCATCAAAATACACATGAAGGTGATCCCGAAACACACAAGCATGCTTCATAGAGGTGAACACAACGATTGCAACGAGCTCAACAAGATGGCATTTCATAACAAGTGAAAACACAACATATGAACATGGCACTTTGCAACGATGATAACAAGGCAACAATAAATCTACCATGCAACCTATCACAAGCAACACGTAGTTCGTGGCAAGACGAACACGTGGACATGTCATTTGCATCGTTTGGACAAACGAGCTAAAAGATATCACATGTCAAAGGTGGCATGAAAATAACACATAACAGCAGTTTATAACATGATGCACTCTTGCAACAGCAAAACAAGTGTCAAGATGACATCTAACATGCATGACAACAACAGGTAAAACGTAGAGGACAACTCCACGAACATCTGGACATGCTACACGCGCAAAACGGAGCAACATGCACAAAGTTACAGCAGGTCAAAGATTGCATCTCAGAACAGGATTAAAAAGGACTTAGAGGAATTAGAGTCAACCTAGCAGATCTGAGATGAACAGTAACGGGCCGGCGGCGGATCTGGCCCGGAACTGTTCGGAGGCAGAGGCGGCGGCCCGATCCGGCGCGGGGCGGCCCGGCTGCGCGGAGGGGAGGGCCCGGCGCGCGCGGCGGCGGCCTGGTACGGGCGAAGCCCGGCGCGGGTGGCGAACGGGCCGGAGGGGAGCGCCTGGCCCAGGGCGGCGCGGGAGGAAGGCCCCGGTGGCCTGGAGCCTCGCGACGGGAGGCGAGCGGCGAAGCGAGGAAGTGGTCCCGCTGGACCACTTCAACGGGCCGGCGGCTGGGATGTACGGCCCGGTCGATGGGGCTGGCTCGGTGCGGTCGAGGCCCGAGCGGAAGCGGCGACGCGGTGCGGTCGCTCGACGCGCGAAGTGCCAGAAGGAGCTGGCGCCTGCGGGCGTTGACCTCGCGCGTGCTTCGAGGGATCCCGGCGGCTGGGCTGCTGCTGAAACGAAGGATCCTCTCGGGATCCGGGCAGGAATAGTGGATTGGATCTGAGAAAAGGAAAAAAAAAGAAAGTGGAGAAGGGGGAAGAAGAAGGGGATGCCCAAATAGACTAGGGGGGGTCTATATGTAGCAGTTTTTAGGGTTAGGAGGAGTTTTAGGGGCGCTAGGAGCCCTCCGATCGTGATCCAACGGATCCGATCGCGGGGATAGAATAAAAAGGCCTAGGAGGAGATAACAGACTGCGGTAGGGGTGTTTCCGGGACACGAAGTGAAGGCACTTCGGACCCACACGGACAACGGATGGAAAAGTCAACGGAGTCCAAACGAGACGAGATTTGAGAGGCGGGTTGCACACAACAAAACAACAACACACAACACAACCTCGTGGCACACCGGTAACGTAAAACGCCCGAACAACAAAGTAGGCCTACGGGACGTCACAGACACGTGAGGGAGCTCCGGAACGCGAAACGGACAACGGGAAGAAACACGACGAACCGGATACAACCCACAACACAAATGCAATGCGATGCACATGTCTACATGATATGAATGAATGCCACACACTCACACAACAAAACGACGAAAGCCCGAAAGACAAAGAACCCGAAATGGAAATAGATGAAGCCGGAGATATCTTATATACCCAAAAGGGAAAGTATTACATCCGGGGCATTACAGTTCTAATGCAAGCATAAGAGAGAAGAGAATGGGCGATATCGGAGTGATCAAAGGGGGTTGGCTTGCCTGGTTGCTCAGACGAGAAGTAGGGGTCGTCGTCGATGGAGTCGATCACCGAGGAAGCATTAGTCTCGCGGTCTACCGGAGAGAAGAGGGGGAAGAAACAATAAATAAAAAGCATACAGATGCAACAGAGAAGCACGACATGTCAACACGCAATGCTAGGGTGCTCTAACGCGGTGCTACACGATACCGGTGAAGAGGGATAACATCTGGGAATGTTTTCCCAGTGCTAGGCATTTTCGAACAAACGAACCAGAGGAGGATTGTTCCATGTTCGGTATGATAGAGGTGTGTGGCGGACGAACGGACCGCGTATTCGGATTCGTCTCGTCGTTCTGAACAACTTTCATATATAAAACATTTTCATCCGAGTTACAGATTATTTTATATGATTTTCTAAAGTTTTAACCATTTTCTGGAATTATTTATTTATTAAAATATAACATTATCCAGAACAGTGAAATGTGATGTCAGCATGACATCACCATGACGTCAGCAGGTCAACTGACCAGTTGACTAGTCAAACCTGACAGGTGGGACCCGTCTGTCATAGGTACAGCTTAACTAACAGATTTAAATAAATTAACCTAGTTCTTTAGGCTAATTAAGCACCGTTAATTGTCCGCTAATTAACTAATTAATTAATTAATTAATTAATTAAATTCATATTTATTCATTAAAAAACATTTCTTTTTCTTTTATTTTTATGTTTTTTAAGGGGAATGGGCCCCTCTGCTTAGTGGCCCATTAGGCCACTAGAGCGGGCGGTTAGCGGGGCGGGCACGGGTGCCTGGGCGTGGGCGTGGGCGCCCGAGCGAGCGCTCGCCCGCACGGCGGGACGAGGCCGCCAGGGCACCGGCGGCGGGGCGCGGCCGGCGACCACAGCCGGCCGGAGCAGGCGCGGCGGCGTGGCGCGGCCGCGGGAGGGGCCAGGAGGGCGCAACCTTGGTGTCGCGGGGAGGCGGGGGCAAGCCACGGCGTGGCAGCGGTGTGGTGCAGGGGCGGCACGGCGCGGCAGCGGTAAGTGCGGGCGCTACGACGGCGACCATTGGGGGAAGCAGGGCGGGTGACGCGAAGAGGGAGGGGGCCGGCGGCGAGTGGCTCGGTGCGGCGAGCGGCCGGCGGCGGCAGGCGGAGGCGAGACAGGGGTGCGAGTGACGGGGTAGAGTAGATGGCGCCGGCGCGGGCGGCAGTACAGTTAGCAGCAGCTGTAGGCTGCAGCGCAGCCATCAGGAGCAGGCGGCTGCAGGCTGAGGCGCGGCCCCGCAGAGGCGGGACGAGCGCGTAGCCGCGGCCGGTGAATGGACCGGGGCGGGGTGAGCATGGTTTGGTGTGGCCGGGTGCCAGCCGGAGGCGAGGTCAGGCAGTGGGTAACATGGCGTAGGCGCGCGCGGAGCGTGGCCCGACCATGGAGGATAGTGGTGCGGAAAAATCACGGGCGCGGCGCTACGGGAAGCAAACAAGCATGGGGAGGAGAGGAAACTGAAGAGCAGCTCACAGCATTCGCAGAGGAGTAGACGGCGTGGTCGGAGAGGGTTCGACGGAGATGAATCTGACGACGGCGTGCTTCAGGTGTCGAGGTGGAAGACGAGTTCGATCCACTCGTTTTAGGGGGTCCGGGGCCGAATCCGTCCACGCAGTCGACGTAGGCGACGATGGCGAGGTAGTTGGACAGATTCTCAGGCGTTGGGGAGCTGGGTGGGCGCGAGGAGGATGGGTCCACGGTGGTGGTGACTCGGCTTCTTGCGGGAGAGAAAGAAACAACGCGAAAGGAGAAAGAGGGGGGCTAGGGTTTCAGCAGGGGGTGAGGGGAGGTCTTGTGGCCGCCGGGGAGGATCAGATGGCCGACGTGTGGCAATCGATACCATGGACGCGGCGTGTGCGTCCACGGCGCCTGTGATGAACAGAGAAGAAGGAGACATGGGTAGTTGGGCTGGGCTGTTGCTCTGTGGCCACTAGGGCCCAGCGCAGTGTAGTTATTTCTTTCTTCCTCCCTTTTCTGTTTTATTAGCCCCCACTGAGTTGCATTTATTTAGTGCACCAAATGACTTTTAAAAAAAGTTGAACTTGCCAAAACAATTACTAAACAATATTTTGCACTGCCACAAAAAGTTTGGTGGCATGACAGTTTCATTTGAATTTCATTATGAATTTAAATGTGATGGATGTTTGTTATTGGGACAATCAAAAATTATCTAGGGCGTTTTGGAGTTTCAAATAATGTTGGTTTTATTTTTATAACAGCTTTGGGAATTTTTTAAATATTATGGACACTTTTGTTTTGCTACTTGGATAATTAATATCTTGATTTTAATTTAAAAATTGAAGTTGTGGTTGAAGTATTTCTTAATTGGTTTTCTTATGGGCATAATGATGATGACTTGGCATCATTAGTGTGGAGTTACTATAGCATGCATCTTGGGGTGTTACACTACCTTACCTTATCTTATTTATGTACCTTGGTACTCTATAGCGTGCATGCTTATCTTGTTATTTACTATGTTCTCATATATCATGCTTAGGTTGTTGGTCTCTAAAATATAGGGGGAGTGTTGATCCTAGTATGTGTGCCGTGCAGTCTAAAGCACTTATCTAGATAGCACACATCTAGGGGGAGCCCGTCTATATTTTAGGGGTGTGGGTTTTTGCGCTTACTCTATGTCATTATTCCTTTTTGTGCAAATCCCGTATTGTCATCAATCCACCAAAAAGGGGGAGATTGTAAGGGCATATTTAGCCCGATGGTGTTTTGGTGATTGATGACAATGCTTTTGCGGACTAATCATGTGTTCTAAGCTCTTTCAGATATATCTCACCTAGGCACAAGACGATTAGATGCCCCTTGGAATCTATGGAAGACGGTGTTTCCTTTTGCTTATTTTTCGGTGGATCTGAGTAATAGGAAAGCCGTACTTAAAGAGGGGATCCGCTTTGGTAAGGTTTGGGTGGAATCAACACGTACACTTCCTTATCGCACCCACCATACCTTCCCGCCTCAATGGAGTACTACATTCCCCCCTTCTCTGGTTTTCCTGGCCCCAGTGGTAGTACCGCTGGCCTCAGCGGTAGTACCGCCTCTGTGCCTCAAGCGGTAGTACCGCTCCACTAAGCGGTAGTACCGCTTGTTGCACCTTGTGGCAGTACCGTTGCTGCTCCGTGTTAGTACCGCCTCGACTCGAGAGCGCTTTTTCTCGTGTCGGGTTTTGCGGCACTAGGGGCGGTAGTAGTGGCGGTAGTACCGCCCCCCAGCGGTAGTACCGCCCTGCGACCGCAGTAGTATCGCTCTGGGTCCCAGCCTTCTTGCGCGTCAGTACCGCTGAAGGGAAACTGTAGTACCGCTTGATAAGCGGTAGTACCGCTCCCTCAAGCGGTAGTACTGCTCCCTCAAGCGGTAGTACCGCTCTCTGCGGGGCTGAGTGGGGGGGGGGGGTAACGGTTGGATTGTTCCCCCCACTATATAAAGGCATCTTCTTCCTCCTTATTGACCTACCTCTTCTCCCAAATACTCCATTGTTGCTCCAAGATCCATTTTCGCCCGATCTCACTCCCTAGCCAATCAAACTTGTTGATTTGCTCGGGATTGCTTGAGAAGGCATCGATCTACACTTCCACCAAGAGATATTTGATTCCCCCCACTAATCCCTAGAGGATCTTGTTACTCTTGGGTGTTTGAGCACCCTAGACGGTTGAGGTCACCTCGAAGCCATATTCCATTGTGGTGAAGCTTCGTGGTGTTGTTGGGAGCCTCCAATTCGGTTGTGGAGATAGCCCCAACCTTGTTTGTAAAGGTTCGGTTGCCGCCTTCAAGGGCACCACTAGTGGAATCATGGCACCTTGCATTGTGTGAGGGCGTGAGGAGAATACGGTGGCCCTAGTGGCTTCTTGGGGAGAATTGTGCCTCCACACCGCTCCAACGGAGACGTACTTCCCCTCAAAGGGAAGGAACTTCGGCAACACATCCTCGTCTTCACCGGTTCCACTTGTGGTTATTTCTTTCGTTTACTCGTGCAAGCTTTACTTGTTTATCTTATATAGCTTGCTTGTGAGGTTGTTATCTTTACTTCCAATTAGTTGTCATCTTAGTAGCATATCTAGACAACTTACTTTGATGCTTAATTTAAAGTGGTTAAGAAAAGCTAAAAATTGTTAGTTGCCTATTCACCCCCCCCCTCTAGTCAACCATATCGATCCTTTCAATTGGTATCAGAGCCTCGTCTCTTTTTAAGGACTTTACCGTCCAAAGAGTATGGGTGACAACGTAGTCGAGACGAAGGGACATTCCGGTGGAACTCCGTCCTTGCCTACGTCCGATGGGGGAGCCTCGGTCTCTCGTGAGGACTTCAATGTGGCTATGACCACATTGAAAGAATCACTAGCGACCGAGGTCAAAGGCATGTTTAAAGATTTGATTGAGGGGCTTAAATTATCCACCACACCGTTGGAAGTGGTTCGTCCCGCTACCAACGTGTCGGAGGCTACTCCCGACAAGGAAGAAGCTAGTAGTGAACAAGCCCCGATTACTAAGAATGGGAGTGGGATCTTTGCCCACTCCGCTCCTCCTACTCACTATAGAGGACCCGTTCCCACACCGCATTTAAATTCCGTTGGGCCCCCTCCTAAGTTTATAAAAAATATATCAGATTATGCTACTTGGATGTTTTGCTTCAAACGTCATTTAAATCATTGCTCTACTAATCTTTGGAGAATCATTGAGCAAGGTTTTTATCCACGTGATCCCGACAACATGACTTCGAGAGAAACTGTGGATCATCAATTCAATGAGTCCATTCTTTGCATAGTTCAAGATGCTATCCCTCCCGAAGACATTGCACATCTTTGACCCTTCACTGTAGCCAAGGAAGCTTGGGAGCATGTTGGCACTATGTACAAGGGGAGCGCTAGCAGTCAACGCTCTAACTATGAAGTTGTGCAAGATGAAGCTGATGAGTTTGCTATAATCAAAGAAGAAGATCCACGTGAACTTTATCGGAGACTAACCACTCTTGCAGTCTCTCTTCGAGATCATGGGAGTAAGGACACGGATGACAATTGGATCAAGCGCAAGTTTCTCAAGGCCATGATGCCCTACCATAAGGCCATGTCCTCTGTCATCCGTCAAAGACCGGACTTCCACCACTTGTCTTCAAATGAAGTGTTGGATGAGTCCGTTGCCATGAGGATCTTGGACAAGACCGGCGACAATGCGGTTTTAAGAGCTCAACAATCTAAGAAGCCTAACCTTGCCTTGAAGGCCAAGGCTTGTGTGGAAGAAGAAGAGGAGGAGGATGATGATGAGAGTTGCCCCGAGGACACCAAATATGCCTATCATGAGCACATGGCTCTTGCTTCACGGCAATTTTGGGGCAACAAGAAGAACACGAGGCCCAACTTCAACAAGAACAACTCAAGTGGGAACAAGGGCAAGCAACGAGTGAGGACATGCTTCAACTGTGGAAATGTAAGCCACTTCGTTGCGGATTCCCCATATGAGAAAAGAAAAGACTTTGGAGGCAAGCTTATCCAGAAGGACAAGGCCAAGTCTTATCCCAACAAGAACAACTTCAACAAGAAGACTCCTCCTAAAGGGTTGGTGGCCCAAGAAGAATATGTTGAGGATGATGATAATGATGAAGATGATGAGATGGTCACCATGGCCACAATTTCTATTGCTACTACTCCGCACTCATCTCTCTTCGACTCACGAAATAAGAACATCACCGCCAAGTGTCTCATGGCCAAGGCCACCAACAAGGTAACCCCAAACATCAATACTACCATCACTTCTAATCCTTCATTGACGGATTGTATTGATGAGAGTGAGGGAACTAAGGAGGGAGAGAATGAATTTGAGTTGTTCATGAGCAAACTCAAGGGCAAACCCAAGAAGCATTTTGTTGCTCTCTAGGAACAACTCGGTGAGGCCAATGACATGATCGAGGCTCACGCGGAGACCATTGCTAAAATGGAAGGTCATAGTCGATACTATGCCGATGAAATATCGGATCTCTCTAATGCTCTAGAAGAAGAGCGTGGTCTTTGTTTGGCTCTTGAGGAGTCACACAACGATGATCATGCTAAATTAAAGAAAGATCTTCATCATGCTTTAGTTGTCTCTCGTATGCTTAACTCCGAGAAGGCTAAACTTGGGGTTGACCACGATAGACTCAAGGAGGAGTTTGTTACACTTGACAAGGCTCACAAGGCCTTGAAAGGATGCATGCTTCGGTCAAGGAGTCTCATGATCAACTCCAAGTTTCGCTAACCAAGGAAAAGGCCATATTTCCTCGCATGGTATTGATTGATAATGCAAATGCTACTAACCCATGTTGCGAGCATGTGCATCTTGTTGAAGAAAATGCCAAGTTGAAGAAGCAAATTGAGAAAGGCCTTGTGACATGCATACAAGGTGAGAAGAAACTCAAGAACCTTTTGAGCAATCAAAAGGAGGTTGTGGAAAAGGAAGGAATTGGGTTTGCTCCTAAGCCCAAGAAGAAGAAGAATGACAAGACCAAGCTACCTCCCCCTCTCCGACAAACCTTTGTGAAAGAGGGAGAGGGCGGCTCTAAGAAGAAGAACGATGTGAAGGGTGGTGGTGTCAAGAAAACCCCCACCATACCATCAAACATGGCCGGCGACTTTAATCCTTCATATGTTTTATGTCTTGCTAGTGATGGTCATGTATTCGCTAAATTTGTTGGTTCTTCTTATGAGTACATTGAATGGTCTATATGGGTTCCTAAGACCCTTGGTACTAACCTCAAAGGACCCATTACCAAATGGGTACCTAAATCCAAGCATTGATCTCTTGTAGGGGTTTGCTTCCGGTGGAGGATCTTGGTTGCTCGATAGTGGAGCCACAAATCATATGACCGGAAGCAAAGACTTGGTGGTGGACATACATCTAGGCTCATCTATGGCCACTAACGTCGAATGGGGTGATGCTTCATCTTCTAAGGTATTGGGGCTTGGCAAGGTGGTTGTCTCTCATGATCTCACGATCGAGAAAGTCATGCTTGTTGAGTCCCTTGCATACAATTTACTTTCTGTTTGCCAACTTGCACTCATGGGCTTTGCTACATTCTTTGATATTGATACCGTGGATCTCTTGTGGAGCAAGACTCTTAAAGTAGACTATGTTGGACATGTCGAGAACGGTCTTTATGTGGTTAACTTCTCGGAGCAACCCACTAAGACCGCGACATGTCTAATGGATAAAGTTGATGTGGGATGGCTTTGGCATCACCGGTTAGCCCATGTCAATATGAGATCTTTTCAAAGTCTTCTCAAGGGGGACCATGTCCGTGGACTAACAAATGTTAGCTTTGCCAAAGATCGTGCTTGCAGGGCTTGCATTGAAGGAAAGTTACATGAGACATCTCACCCTCCCACGACTATCATCTACTCAAAAAGACCCCTAGAGCTCCTTCACATGGATCTCTTCGGGCCTCCATCTTTTGATAGCCTTGGGGGTAGAAAGTATTTCTTGGTGATTGTGGATGATTATTGAAGATACACTTGGGTATACTTCTTCAAGAAGAAGAGTGAGACCCAACAAACCGTCATCAACTTTGCAAATGAAGCTCAACGACAACATGAAGCAAAGATTTTGATGATCCGAAGTGACAATGGCATCGAGTTCAAGAACTACACCTTGGATGAGTTTCTTAGTGATGAGGGGATCAAACGTCAATATGCAGCACCCTGTACCCCTCAAGAAAATGGTGTAGCGGAGACAAAGAACCGGACTCTGATGGACGCGACAAGGACCATGATGGCGGAATTCAAATCTCCATACAACTTTTGGGCCAAAGCCATCAACACCGCTTGTCATGCATCCAATCGGCTCTATCTCCGCAGAGGCTTGAATAAAACTCCATATGAGATACTTACCGGTAACAAGCCCAACCTCAAGTACTTCCGGGTGTTCGGGTGTAAGTGTTCCATCCTCAAGAAAGGTGTTTGTTTGTCTAAATTTGAATCTTGAGCTCATGAGGGCATATTTGTTGGTTATGCTACAAACTCTCATGCTTACCGTGTCCTCAACAAGTCCAATGGACTCATTGAGGAAACGAGTAACGTAGAGTTTGATGAAAATAACGGCTCCCAAGTGGAGCAAAGTGGTACTTGTGATGTAGGTGATGAAATTCCTCCTCAAGCCATAAGAAGAATGGGTGTTGGATATATCCTACCCATTAAGGAACCCCTTGTGGCCGAAGGAGAAGGACAATGTTCCACTCAAGTGGAACCATCACCATCCCAAGACCCACACGCTTCGGAAGAACAAAGTGACGGCCCTCAACCAGACGAACAAGGCCAAGTGCAAGATCAATCACAAGATGGTGCGGAGCCACCAAATGATAGACAAGTCCAAGTTCTACCCTCTGAGCCAGATCAAGATCAAGAGGAAGCTCAAGATCAAGATCTAGCTCCTGACGTCGCTCAAGATGATCAACTCAGTGCTCCTCAATTATCTCTTGAGGAGCAATTGGAGTGTCGTGCTGCAAAAGTTGCCTCCAGGCTTGCTTCCAGAAAACATCACATGGAGAATATTCTTGGAAGCATCAAAAGGGGGGTAAGCACTCGTAGACAATTAGCAAACTATTGTGATCATCAAGCTTTTATCTCCTGTGTTGAACCTTAGAAGGTCTATGAGGCGCTCGAAGACCCTAATTGGCTTAATGCCATGCATGAAGAACTCCATAACTTCGTGCGCAACAAAGTGTGGCGTCTGGTGCCAAGGCCAAAGGAGAACCATAATGTCATTGGAACCAAGTGAAACAAGCAAGAATCTCATGGCATCGTCATCCGCAACAAGGCGCGTCTGGTGGCTCAAGGCTAGTCCCAAGTCGAGGGTATCGACTATGGTGAAACCTTTGCCCTCGTTGCTCGCCTTGAATCTATTCGTTTGTTGCTTGCCTATGCTTCTCATCATAACTTTAAGTTGCAACAAATGGATGTGAAAAGTGCATTTCTTAATGGTCCTATTAATGAGTTGGTGTATGTTAAACAATCCCCGGGGTTTGAGGATCCCAAGTTCCCCAATCACGTTTACCAACTCGATAAGGCACTCTATGGCCTTAAACAAGCCCCACGTGCGTGGTATGAACATCTTACCGAGTTGTTACAAGATCGTGGGTTTGAAATTGGGAAAATCGACCCCACTCTTTTTACTAAGAAGGTCAAAGGGGAGTTGTTTGTCTGTCAACTATGTGTTGATGATATTATCTTTGGTTCTCCTAACAAAGCTTTCAATGATGAGTTCGCCGCACTCATGACCACACGTTTTGAGATGTCTATGATGGGAGAGTTGAAGTACTTCCTTGGGTTTGAGATCAAGCAAAGAAGAGAAGGGATCTTTATCAAACAATCCAAGTATACTCAAGACATGCTCAAGAGGTTCAATCTAAGTGATGTCAAGCCGGCTACTACTCCAATGCCAACCAAGTGCTAACTTGACATTGCTCCCAATGGTAAAGCGGTGGATCAAAAGATATATCGCTCTATGATCGGATCCTTGCTTTACCTTTGTGCATCTAGACCGGATCTTATGTTGAGTGTGGGAATCTGTGCACGGTTTCAAGCCTCACCTAAGGAAAGTCACTTTGTGGCAGTCAAGCAAATCTTTCGATATTTGGCTCATATCCCAAACTTTGGCTTATGGTACCTTTGAGGAGCAAACTTCAACCTTGTAGGTTTCACTGATTCGGACTAGGCGGGAGACAAAGTGGATAGGAAGTCCACTTCCGGAGGGTGCCAATTTCTTGGTTGCTCTCTGGTAAGTTGGTCATCCAAAAAGCAAAGTTGTGTGTCTCTCTCGTCCACCGAAGCAGAGTATGTGGCAGCTGGCAGTTGTTGTGCTCAACTCCTATGGATGAGGCAAACTTTAAAGGATTACTGTGTCACTTGTGACAAAGTGCCTCTTTGGTGTGACAATGAAAGTGCCATCAAGATTTCTCTCAACCCGGTGCAACACTTCAAGACGAAGCATATAGAGATTCAGTATCACTTCATCCAGGATCATATACGGCAAGGAGAGATCGAGCTTCACTATGTCAACACTCATGATAACCTTGCAGATATCTTCACAAAGCCTTTGGATGAAGCAAGATTTCGCGAGTTAAGGCATGAGCTAAATATCATTGATTTGAGCAATGTGGCTTGAGCACGTGCACACCCCACCATACTCTTCATATTGTCTAATCTAGATGTAGGCATGGACATAGGGGGAGTGTTGTTCTCTCAATGAACTCTCTCTCCCCCCATTATGCATAAATTGATCAAGTCTTTCACATTAACCATCTTTGATGGTACTTGTGCTTCAAGGATGAGTTCTGGTCATGGGCCCAAGGTTAAAATCTTCGCGGCGCCATACCTCTTGACTCAAACATAGGTGGCTTCGGCGACCGCCCTCTCTTGAAGAGGGTTTTCTTGTCTCTTGTTGGTGTGTGTTTGTTTTGTCTTGGTCGTCCTTACTTTGGTGTTCTCTTTCTTGAGCTAAGCCTTGTAGTATAGTTGCCGTGGCATGCTGGGCGGTACTACCGCTGGTGGTGCGCGGTACTACCGCTTATAAGCGGTACTACCGCCCTCCAGCGCGGTACTACCGCTGCGGGGCGGTACGAGGGGGTTATATCGGGGCAGGGGGAGGTTTCTATCCCCCATACCCATTCACTCGCCCCTTCGTTCCTCGTCCTCTCTCTAGCACTTCGTCGCCGCGGGAGGGCTTCGGCGGATCTCCTCCTCCGGGGCGTTCCTCTCTATTTCCTTCGGTGGAGTTGATCCCCACCTAGTCCTCTTGCCATAGATGCAGGTATTACCCCCGTTCCTTTTCTCCTCTTGTCTCTTTTTCAGATCCTGTGTTTTAGGGGCAATAGTGGTTGCATCTCTAGATTTTTGGCTAAATCTAGGCTTGAGTAGGTTGGAGAAGGCAACTAGACTGTCTAGATTAGAGTTTGGTAGGAATATTTTTGAATTTGACAGGACGGTAGTGTCGGATCTTACCACGGTAGTAGGGAACTGCTGTTCCCCCGCCACGAGCGGTGCTACCGCTCCCTGGAGCGGTACTACCGCTTGGGTGGTACTACCGCTTACAGGTCACGGTACTACCGCTGCCTGCCCAGTTCAACCATGTTTTCCCTTTCTCTGATCTTCTTTTGTTATGTTCGTTGGCTTATGCTCGTTCTTTCTGGGTGGTTTGCTTGTGTTTGTGTTTTATTCCAGGTGATGAACATCCTGAGCATCAAGCTCGCCGTATCAACCCCAATCGTGCAACATCGAAGCTCTACCGCACATCTGAGTCTGCAGGAGGTTCCTCTAGTGCTCCACCTCCACCTCAACAGAAGAAGAAGTCCATGGCGAAGCCAAAGGGCAAAACTGTGACCCAAATGAGTGGCAAGGAGTTCTGGGCAAGGCGTCGCCACAATCCCTATGAAGTAGATCAAGAACCCAATTTAGTCAACCGTCCGTTCTGGAACCGCTTTCAGTTTGCCATCTACTTTGATGTGCTCAAGGCGAAAAAGAATCTCTTTGTCAGTGTTCGCTCCATCGACAAGGAGTACCTGGAGAAGGATCCTGAGTATTTTGACGATGCTCTTCAGATGTGCTCGCAGCTTAACATTCTCCGGATTATTCAGTTCAACAAGGATTTTGATGCAGATCTTGTGGCTCAATTCTATGCCACTGTCCATCTAGGGACGGATGAGGACAAAACTCTGACATGGATGACCAATGGAAAATTGCTTTCTGTCAAGTGGAAGGCTTTCATGGAGTTACTTGTGGTGGAAGACCAGGGGCTTGAGACTCCGGTTGGCTTTCATCCTCATCAGAACACTACCTACACTCACAAGCAAGCTCTCTGGCCCTACTGCACTGTGAAGGCCCACCCTGAGACTAAGAAGGTAACATATGAGTTGTCTGCCTATCTGGATATCCTTCACCGCATCTTCCGTGATACTCTCTTCCCTCGAGTTGGGAATCATGATATGGTTCACTCCTATCTTGTGGACATGCTTCTTTTTTGCCAACATCAGCTAGAAAGGAACACTGGTGAGACCCTGGATATTTCTCATGTGATGTGGTCTGAGCTCCTGTCTGCTATCTCTGAACGCAAGTGCCTGATCTATGGACCTTTCATCATGCTGCTTATTGAGAAGGCTTGGGATCATGTCTATCCCAATGTGTTGCTTGAAACTGGAGAGTTGGTGTCTCATGAGATCAAGCGTCCGAGGAGGAAGGTAAACTGGGGCACTCATGCTCCCAAATCTGGAGGTTCATCCTCCGCTGCTGCTATGGAGACTGAGGAGGCTGAGGCTGAGGCGGATGATGATGATGACTATGAGCCATCTGGTGCAGAGCCCTCGTGGGCAAAGAAGCTCGAGCGGAAGATGAAGAAGCTGTTTTGCATGGAGTCTCATGGTCAGTACATGACTCATGTGGCAGAGAAGAAGGCCAGGGGACATCACAAGGAGCTCATGCGTCATTTGGGTGCGACTGTGGTCAGTGGCTCTAAGGAATAGGTAACCGAGGAGGAAGACTGGATTCAGCAGCACTGCCCATGGACAGATTCTGACGCCGAGCAGTTTCAGGTCGACGACGACGATGCAGATGACCCCGCTGGGATTTGATGATCGAGACCTTCACCTGCTCTCACCTGGAGCCGTAGCTTAGCTCTCTGCCCTTTTGGTGTCTCGATGCCAAAGGGGGAGAGAGTTTAGGGATTTGTGTCGTTGCCTTTGTGTTCCTGTCGTTTGTGCTTTCTCGTCTTTTGCTTTGGTTGATTTTCGTGAGACCTAAGTTCCCGTCATATGGTGTGAGACATATGCTACCTATGCTACCTTACCTTATCTTATTTATGTACCTTGGTACTCTATAGCGCGCATGCTTATCTTGTTATTTACTACGTTCTCATATATCATGCTTAGGTTGTTGGTCTCTAAAATATAGGGGGAGTGTTGATCCTAGTATGTGTGCCGTGCAGTCCAAAGCACTTATCTAGATAGCACACATCTAGGGGGAGCCCGTCTATATTTTAAGGTTGTGGGTTTTTGCGCTTACTCTATGTCATTATTCCTTTTTGTGCAAATCCCGTATTGTCATCAATCCACCAAAAAGGGGGAGATTGTAAGGGCATATTTAGCCCGATGGTGTTTTGGTGATTGATGACAAAGCTTTTGCGGACTAATCATGTGTTCTAAGCTCTTTCAGATATATCTCACCTAGGCACAAGACGATTAGATGCCCCTCGGAATCTATGGAAGACGGTGTTTCCTTTTGCTTATTTTTCGGTGGATCTGAGTAATAGGAAAGCCGTACTATTAAGAGGGGATCCGCTTTGGTAAGGTTTGGGTGGAATCAACACGTACACTTCCTTATCGCACCCACCATACCTTCCCGCCTCAATGAAGTACTACATTCGCCCTTTCTCTGGTTTTCCGGGCCCCAGCGGTAGTACCGCGGGCCTCAGCGGTAGTACCGCATGTGTGCCTCAAGCGGTAGTACCGCTTGTTGCACCCTCGGCAGTACCGCTGCTGCTCCATGTTAGTACCGCCTCGACTCGAGAGCGCTTTTTCTCGTGTCGGGTTTTGCGGCACTAGGAGCGGTAGTAGTGGCGGTAGTACCGCCCCCCAGCGGTAGTACCGCCCTGCGATCGTAGTAGTACCGCTCTGGGTCCCAGCCCTTTTGCGCGGCAGTACCGTTGAAGGGAAACTATAGTACCGCTTGATAAGCGGTAGTACCGCTCCCTCAAGCGGTAGGACCGCTCTATGCGGGGTTGAGTGGGGGGGGAAACGGTTGGATTGTCCCCCCCACTATATAAAGGCATCTTCTTCTGTAATGCCCCGGATGTAATACTTTCCCTTTTGGGTATATAATATATCTCCGGTTTCATCTATTTCCATTCCGGGTTCTTTGTCTTTCGGGTTTTCGTCGTGTTGTTGTGTGCGTGTGTGGCATTCATTCATATCATGTAGACATGTGCATCGCATTGCATTTGTGTTGTCGGTTGCATCCGGTTCCACGCGTTCCTTCCCGTTGTCCGTTTCGCGTTCCGGAGCTCCCTCACGTGTCCGCGACGTTCCGTAGGCCTACTTTGTTGTTTGGGCGTGTAACGTTGCCGGTGTGCCGCGAGGTTGTTGTGTGTGTTGTTGTTTTGTCGTGTGCAACCCGCCTCTCAAATCTCGTCGCGTTTGGACTCCGTTTGCTATCCCATCAATTGTTCGTGTGGGCCCAAAGTGCCTTCACTTTGTGTTCCAGAAACACCCCTACAGCAGCCCACTACCTTCTCCTGGGCCCTTCTAAACTTCCCCCGCGATCGGATCCGTCGGATCGCGATCGGAGGGCTCCTAACACCCTCAAATCCCCAAACCCTAAATTCTGCTATTTATAGACCCTAGGTCTATTTTTAGGCATCTCTAGCTTCTTCCTCCTCCTTCCCCTATTTTTTTCCTCAGATCCACCTACCCCTCACAGCCACTTGGCTCTCCTCTCCTCCCGATCGCCTCGATCCATTCCTCCGATCTGGAGAAGGCCAGGGTCAACGCCCTCGACCGCGTCGCCCTCGAGCCTCTCCGCCGGCCTCGATCGATTCCTCCCTTGAGCGCCAGGTCCTCCGCTGGACCACTTCGCCGCTGAGCCCGTTCCCTTCGCCAGCCTCGGTAGGCCCGAAGGCCAGGTCTCCCTCGCCACCGCCTGGCTTTCGCACTTCACCGCCTGGGCCGTCCAGCGATCACCGCACCGCAGCGGCCCGTCGCACTCTCTCCTCCCGGCGCCAGGACCACTTCGCCCCCGACCGGGCCCGTCCCTCGCATCTCCCCGCCGATCCAACTCCGCAGGCCGGCCGCCTCCCGAGCCGCAGCCACCGGGCCGGCCCACTCCCCTCGGACCGCGGCCGCCGAAGCCCCAGGCCGCCCCGCGCCAGCCACTTCCCTCCGTCCGCGCGCCACCGGGCCCGCGCCCCGGCTGGGCCGCCGCCTCCGCAGCGGGCCGACGCCGCCTCCGCAGTGGTCTGCTACACCGAGGCCTTCGCGGGCCTCATCCCTCCACCTCCGCGGATCCAGCCCGTGGACGAGTTTTTTTTCCAGATCTGCCTGAGAAGGTTGTTCCAAATATCCCTAAGTCCCTGGTTATGTGCTTGTCTGATGCATTATTAGAACTGCTCTAACTTTTTGTGTGGATGTCCGTTTTGCGCAAATAGCATGTCCAGACGTTCGTGGTGAATAGCACTACGTTTTATCTTTTTGTGTCATGCATGTTAGAGATCATCTAGATGCTTGTTTTCCTGTTGCAAGAGTGCATCGTGATAAAACTGCTGCTATGTGATGTTTTTATGCCATATTTGCCATGTGATATCTTTTAGCTCGTTTGTCCGAATGATGCAAATGACATGTCCACGTGTTCGTCTTGCCATGCTCTACATGTTGTTGGTGATAGGTTGCATGATAGATTTATTCTTACCATGTATATCTTCGTTGCAAAGTGCCATGTGGCTGAGATGTTGTTTCACTTGTTATGAAATGCCATCTTGTTGAGCTCGTTGCAATCGTTGTGTTTATCTCCATGAAGCATGCTTGTGTGTTTCGGAATCACCATCATGTGTACTATGATGAGGTGATTACCACTTGCCATGTTTAGTTTCGAGGTGACTTAAACTTGCTCTTTTAGATGCCATGATGAAACTGCTGTTTTAGGACTTAGTGGATTTTCACTAAGTCTGAAATCTGTAACGTTCCGATGCCATGTTTGCTTGCTGCTCTAGGTCAAACCATGATAGTTTTGGGGTGGATCTTGATTGTTCCTTGTAGTATATATTGTTGGATTTCCATTCATGTTCTCACATGCTTATTTGAGTGGCTGTAGCATGTTTAACTTTTGCTCCGAAGTTTCAATAAAATTCTGCTGCCAGAATTTTATTGTCAAGTTCAATATGTCCAAGCTTGTTGCTATTGGTCCGTGGCTCCTTTGGGGGTGCACCTTTGGACTTATTTGCTGTAGGTTATGTCTAGTTTATGTTCTTGTTCTTTGCCATGTTGTTTGAGTGCTGTAGCTTAATTATTTTGTGCTCCAAAGTCGCTATGTTGCTGTAATTTTCAGCTTTCGCTCATTTCTTGTTTCGGGCATAACTTTTAGCCCGTAGCTCCGATTTCAGCGAGTCTTATATGAAACTTGATTCATTTTCTGTGTAGATTCATAATCTCATATTGTTATCATGTTTTGAGGTGTTTTGCTTGAGTGCTATTTTCCGTGCTCCGTGTGCATCCTTAGTGCATCCATCATGCATCCGTCATTTTCGAGTGCGCATTGCATCTTGTGTATTTGTGCCTTGTGTGATTGTATTGTTTAGAGCCGGAAGCTGAGACCGAGTACGAGTACGAGCACGAGGTTACCAACGAGGTTGAGCACGAGGACCCTTCTTACGATCCGAAAGACTTCACTTCAGGCAAGATGACCGAACCCCGATAACATTACTATCTTTGCCTTTTGCTAGTAGTTCTGCTCTATAGTTTTGCCTCGATGCCCATGTTCTTCCTGTCAGCCTCCTACTTGTAACCATTGCCATGTTTAACCACCCTTCCTATGCAAACCGTTGCTTGGCTAAGTACGCTTCGCTCAGCCCTTCTTATAGCGTTGCTAGTTGCAGGTGATGATCGAAGATGCTTGCTTCATGTTGAAGTTTGGTTGGGTTATATCACACTATATAATTGCTAAGATGAAATCATCTATATATTGGCAAGGGTGGAAGGCTAAGCCTTTTGCTTGGTGATTTGTTCCACTCATGCCGTTAGGAACCATATAAACTGGTGTTATGTTCCTTGATTATGCGTTCCTAACACGGTTGGGGTGTATGGGACCCCCTCGATAAACCGCTAAGTGCTAAGTCTTTTCCAGCAAGTCCCAACATTGGTTCTATTCGCCTAAACAACTAAAACTTTCCGAGGGAGTAATTAACCCGAGGCTTAATTAATTCAACCCCCCTGGGCCAGTGCTCGATTTGAGTGTTGGTCCAAACAAGAGTCGTGTGCGGGGCCCCCCTTGGCAACTTGGGTATTTCGGCCACTGTACGCTGTGCTCATCCGGTCGTGGCCTGAGACTAGATACGCGCGGCTACTATCAGGGTGTCGGCACGCCGGGAGGATTTGCTGGATTAGCCTTACCTTAGTTCGGAGTATCTTGAGCACGAGATTCCGAGAATACTTGGGTCTTCCCACTTTGGAGTTGCGACTCCGCGGATCGTGGGCTTGTAATGGGTCAAGTTGGAACACCCCTGCAGGGTTATGAACTTTCGAAAGTCGTGCCCGCGGTTATGTGGCAGATGGGAGCTTGTTAATATCCGGTTGTAGATAACTTGACACAATGTTACTAATACACTACCAGTGTGTGTTCCGTGACTGTCAATTTCCGAATATGGATTCGGGAGTTGAACACGGAGGGGTTATGTTTGTTGAGCTTAGTTAGGATCACTTCGTGATCATCTTCTCGTCCGAGGCTTTCTCTTCTCGCACTCTTTCACGTAAGCTAGTTGCTAGTTGCTGCTGCAAACACTTATTCTTTTCTTCAGCCTTATCCTCTCCCAAGGCTTAAATAGTCTTGTTACCCGGGAACGGGATTGCTGAGTCCTCTGTGGCTCACAGTTACTTCACCACACCAGATGTAGGTCCAGTTGTGAGCTATCCAGGTGATGGCACCGAGCTTGATTGGGAGTACGACGAGGAGCGTAGTCGGTACTATGTTCGTTATCCGGATGATCAGTAGTGGAGACTTCTACTAGGATTCGATCCGACCTGTGGATTTTATTTAAGTTTGGTATCTTGACATTTGGATTTTGCCCTTAGAGGGTTGTGATATTCTTAATGTATGATGTTTGAGACATGTATTGTATTTGTGTGACGTGGCGAGTGTAAGCCAACTATTTATGTTTACATTTCCCCCTCTTTTACATGAGATGTGCAAAGATTACCAAACTTGAGATCATTCTAGGATGGACTTATGCCTTTAAGTCGTGCCTCGACACGTAGGAGGTATAGTTCCATCCTGGGCATTACAAGTTGGTATTCAGAGCCTTCTCCGACCTAGGAGCCCCCACTGTTTGATCGAATCGTTGACGGTCGAGTCTAGGCACACACTGAAAAATATTTTGAGTCCTATATTATATCGGAGAGTAGGATTTCTTTGCTTCTCATCCCCTTTCTCTCTGGTGAGGACTCCTGACGACTACTCTTGTCTCTCCTATCTTCAAAAATTGCACCAAATTTTTTTTAGGAATCCCGCGAGTATTCTGGGATTGTTTCGATGTTCTTGTGACGAGAATATTGTTCTCCATGCCTCCTGTCATTAGGGGTTGTGGCAGTGTCCCGGGGAGTTGAGCTTCGGGGTATTGTCGTCACAAGCATATCGCGGCAGTACTAAATACTTAAGATGGCCGACATCGAAAATCTCTCCTATACGGCCAGTGGCAAGATAACCCCGACATCACCCAGTACTGGGGAGGTAGTTCGGGAGTATTGCCATAGCTTGTTATAGTGGATGCTTTTCGAAGGTCCGAGGTAAACAGTTTCCGAGAAAGACTGGTTATGTGTTGAAGGATGGATACACCTGGATGTAGGTTTAGAGTTGATTGCGCGGTGCTTCCCGTGTATCCCCAACACCTGATTACATAACTGGAATCTTTCGGAAATTCATAGGTGGGCTTATCCAGTAGATCGTAGGCATTCTTCCAACGAATGCAGGTTAGCGAGTTCGGGGTTCTACATTGAGTGAAGTGGTATTATGATCGATGTTCCGATCGGGAGTTGCATCTTAAAGGGTCCTTGGCTATGCTGATCCGGGGATTGCAAAACCTTTTCGTAATGCATTCATATGCTTTCAGCACAAATATGTTAGAACGAAGCTCCTATCTTGTGTTTGTTCCCGTCTGTACCTTGTTGTTTTTCTTATTTTACCTTTTGTCCCCTATGTGGCTTCTCGTGAAGATTGATGTTATCATTTAACTAAGAATTTCATTCGTTCCTCTTGTTCGAATGATGCTTGTGAAGACTATGTTGCATATCTATCCTTTGTTCTTGTTTTGATTCTGGTATTCGAGTTGCTTCGATGTCAAATGTTGATTCCATACCTTTCTTAATCGGTGTTCTCATATTTCTATGGGAGTGCTAGTCCTTCTTAACCATCGAGATATTCATGTTAATCCTTTTCAACCAGTGTGCCTTCTCTTCAAGTTATTCCATACGGACGCCGTTGAGAAATCTGACGATTGTCTGTTTCATTCATCTCAAGTCGTCTTTGATTTCCCCACCCTCCCACCCTTCTTCTTCTCGAAGCAAGAAATCTCAGATGAAGTATCCATTTTATTCATGTGATATTTCTTCATTCATTTCCTTCAATGTTCTTATCCGGTGATTTCTCAGGAAGTTGCTCAAGAGCTTCAAGCTCATCATTCTTTTGTTCTCAAATTCTGCCGGCGGATGTAATTCAAGATTTCGGTGTTGATCTTATCCTTTTTCTTCTTTTCACAATGCTTTCTTATTCCGGTGCACCAATTAATCATTCTCCTCTTGCTATCCATATCCGGAGTGCTAAAGATTCATAATTCCATTCTTAATCCGTTCAAATTATTTTGAGCATTGTCTTCTTATTCAAGCCATTTAATTCAACCGGTGCAATATCTCTCAAGCAATCTCTTCCAACGCTGATTTCCTTAGTGGGCCCTAACCCACAGGTCTTTTCCCAGGATCTTACCTGACTCTTCCAATTTTTCTGGAGTTATTCTAAAATTCTTTTCAAAGGTGACGTAAGAATGATTTACATCAGTCACATGCCTTCTCCAAGCTTGTTTTCAATTATTTCCATCTTTAGCTCCACCTTCCTCTTGTCATTCATCCGGAGTATCTCAAAATTCTTCATGGCATTTCTCGTTTTCATTCTCAACATTTGGAGACCGGAGAAGTGTTTCTCTTAATTCTCGGCCCGTTCTCTTCCAAGATTCGTGGTTCTAGCTTCATGCCATCCTCATTATCGTTTTGATTGTGAGGAATTATTTTCATACCCGTCCGGAGAATTTCATGAATTCTTTCCATTGTGATCCTCCGAAGGCCATCTTTTCAGAATATTTCTTCGTTCTCAGTTTTCAACTTCGTCCTCCAACTATTCTTAATTGATGTCTCTTCGTTCGTCTCCATATTTTACGGTGGTTCTTTCAAGTTTACCCTTCCATTGTTATCGTTTTAACTCATTTGTTCTTTTCACAATCCTACCGGTGCTTTGTTCAAGATTTATCCAAGGTTGTGCTAGATCCCTCTTTAATTCTTTGCAACGAGAATAAGTAGTACGCCAAATCCGTTTGCTTGTCATCAATTTAATTTGATGAAGGATAAGCATACAATAAATCTTATTCTTATTTTCCTCGAGTGATTAATCTCTGTTTTCCGGAGCTTGTTCATCATATCATATTCTCGATTCTAAGTTGTTCATCTTGTTTTCCGGAGCTCCAAGTTATTTCAATTATACCATTCCGAAGCTCCATCTAATTCATCGCAGGCCTTGAATCTTATTCTTTTCATCTTTCACTTCTCATGCTTTCATTACTGGAGTTTTCATGGTGGTTCATCATGTTTTAATTCATCCTCGAAGTCTTCATCAAGATTCTTGTTGGAGCTCAAGCATTCTTCGTCATGCTTCCATTTGCAATTCCTTCTACCTTGTCTTTTCAGATGGTGTTATGTCATTCTTGACAATTCCTTCATGTTTTATGATTCACGAGTTTCAAGAATGAGATATTTAAACCCATCCTTTTCCTTGTTCAGGAGATCTTTTCAACCTTTCAATTTATTCGTTGGAGTTATCTTGGGTTATAATTCACCTAAAAGCTTTCTCTGAGAATTGTTGCTATTTATGGTGCTTATAAATGACCCAAGTTCTTCATTTATCCTTCCGGTGGAATAAGTTTTTTTGTCTATTTGTTGATCTCAATCCAATCAAATGTTTTCGTAAGTGGCTGGTTGTCACCTCATAATTTTGAGATGTTTTCCATAAGCCCACATCAAGCTTATTCTTTCGTTGTTGAATTTCCAACAATTCTGTTCAACCCTTCTTCGTATGGATGCTCTTTCAAATTCATTCGTGGGAGAAGTTGTCATTTTCTTCTCCGTTCTTTTCTTGCCAACGACCTAGCATACATTCTTTCATTCTGGAGGCACTGTGATGACGATCTCTTTGTCCATCATCTCGTTTTTATCAAGATCATATTCTCCCTTGCTTGTCTATCTAACCGGAGTGTTGTGTCCTCCATTCTAATTCTCTAATCTTATCAAGTTTTGCCTGTCTTTTAACTGGAGTGCTGTCTGAATCTTTCTTACCCCTTGTGCCATTCTTTTAATTGTTCCGGAGGCAGTGTTTTGTTGATTTCATCAAGTATCATTCTGTTGGGGAACGTAGTATTTTCAAAATTTTCCTACGATCACGCAAGATCTATCTACTAGATGCATAGCAACGAGAGGGGAGAGTGTGTCTACGTACCCTCGTAGACCGAAAGCGGAAGCGTTTAACAACGCGGTTGATGTAGTCGTGCACCTTCACGATCCGTCCCGATCTAGTACCGAACGTACGGCACCTCCGCGTTCAGCACACGTTCAGCTCGATGACGTCCTCGCCTTCTTGATCCAGCAAGACGGGCGAAGTAGTAGATGAGTTCCGGCAGCACGACGGTGTGGTGACGGTTGTTGATGAATAATAATCTCTGCAGGGCTTCGCCAAGCACTACAGAAACTAGACGGAGGATAGACTAGAGGGTCGGGGTAGCCGGCACACGGCTTGGTGTATCTTGATGTGTCTTGGGTGCTAGCCCTACCCCTCTATTTATATGTTGAGCCTTGGGGTCGAAACTTGGAGTAAAAGCCTTCACAAAGTCGGTTTCACCCGAAATGCAAGAGTGCTT
Organism: Secale cereale; assembly: GCA_902687465.1. Classification (NCBI taxonomy): domain Eukaryota; kingdom Viridiplantae; phylum Streptophyta; class Magnoliopsida; order Poales; family Poaceae; genus Secale; species Secale cereale. Next base: position 407,505,526 of record LR738713.1, read on the forward strand.
CTCGGACTCCAGGGCCAGACGCCAGGGTTCCCGGCGTCTGGACCTAGAAGCCAGGGACCCTGGCGTCTGGCCCATGGACTCCGCAAAACTTCCTTTTGCGCTTTCCAAAAACCTTGTGTGCTTTCCCTTTTGGCCCAAATAACGTGTTCTCGTACCCAAACACTTCGGGAAACATCCGGAACTCCTTCCGGTGAATTCCGGAACCCTTCCGGAGGTCAAACACTATTATCTCATATATTAATCTTTATCTCCAGACCATTCCGGAGTTCCTCGTCATGTCCGTGATCACATCAGGGACTCCGAATAACATTCGGTCACCAACATACATAACTCATTAAATACTATATCGTCAACGAACGTTTAAGCGTGCGGACCCTACGGGTTCGAGAACTATGTAGACATGACCGAGACATCTCTCCGGTCAATAACCAATAGCGGAACCTGGATGCCCATATTGGCTCCTACATATTCTACGAAGATCTTTATCGGTCGAACCGCATAACAACATACGTTGTTCCTTTTGTCATCGGTATGTTACTTGCCCGAGATTACGATCGTCGGTATCTCTATACCTAGTTCAATCTCGTTACCGGCAAGTCTCTTTACTCGTTCCGTAACACATCATCTCGTGACTAACTCATTAGTCTTTTGCTTGCAAGGCTTATTGTGATGTGTGTTACCGAGAGGGCCCAGAGATACCTCTCCGACACTCGGAGTGACAAATCCTAATCTTGATCTATGCCAACACCACGAATACTTTCGGAGACACCTGTAGAGCATCTTTATGATCACCCAGTTACGTTGTGACGTTTGATAGCACACAAGGTGTTCCTACGGTATTCGGGAGTTGCATAATCTCATAGTCATAGGAACATGTATAAGTCATGAAGAAAGCAATAGCAGAAAAACTAAACGATCATAGTGCTATGCTAACGGATGGGTCTTGTCCATCACATCATTCTCCTAATGATGTGATCCCATTGATCAAATGACAACTCATGTCTATGGCTAGGAAACATAACCATCTTTGATCAATGAGCTAGTCTAGTAGAGGCATACTAGGGACACTCTGTTTTGTCTATGTATTCACACATGTACTAAGTTTCCGGTTAATACAATTCTAGCATGAATAATAAACATTTATCATGATATAAGTAAATATAAATAACAACTTTATTATTGCCTCTAGGGCATATTTCCTTCAGTCTCCCACTTGCACTAGAGTCAATAATCTAGCTCACATCGCCATGTGATTTAATACCGATAGTTCACATCGTTATGTGAATATCACCCTTAGTTCACATCACCATGTGACCAACACCCAAAGGGTTTACTAGAGTCAATAATCTAGTTCACATCGCTATGTGATTAATACCCAAGAGTAATAAGGTGTGATCATGTTTTGCTTGTGAGAGAAGTTTAGTCAACGGGTCTGTCACATTCAGATCCGTACGTATTTCGCAAATTTCTATGTCTACAATGCTTTGTATAGAGCTACTCTAGCTAATTGCTCCCACTTTAAATATGCATCCAGATTGATACTTAGATTCATCTGGATTTAGTGTCAAAGCTTGCATCGGCGTAACCCTTTACGACGAACTGTTTATCACCTCCATAATCGAGAAATATTTCCTTTAGTCATCCAATTACTAAGGATAATTTTGACCGCTGTACAGTGATCTACTCCTAGATCACTATTGTACCTCCTTGCCAAACTCATGGCAAGGTACACAACAGGTTTGGTACACAGCATGGCATACTTTATAGAACCTATGGCTGAGGCATAGGGAATGACTTTCATTCTCTCTATATTTTTCTGCCGTGGTCTGGCTTTGAGTCTTACTCAACTTCACACCTTACAAGTCAGGCAAGAACTCCTTCTTTGACTGATCCATTTTGAACTACTTCAAAATCTTATCAAGGTATGTACTCATCGAAAGTCTTATCAAGCGTCTTGATCTATCTCTATAGATCTTGATGCCCAATACGTAAGCAGCTTCACCAAGGTCTTTCTTTGAAAAACTCCTTTCAAACACTCCTTTATGCTTTCCAGAAAATTCTACATCATTTCCGATCGACAATATGTCATTCACATATACTTATCAGAAAGGTTGTAGTGCTCCCACTCACTTCTTGTAAACACAGGCTTCGCAAGTCTATATAAATCTATATGCTTTGATCAACTTATCAAAGCGTATATTCCAATTCCGAGATGCTTGCACCAGTCCATAGATGGATCGCTGGAGCTTGCACATTTTGTTAGCACCTTTAGGATTGACAAAACCTTCTGATTGCATCATATACAAGTCTTCTTTAATAAATTTATTAAAGAATGCAGTTTTGTTATCCATTTGCCAGATTTCATAAAATGCGGCAATTGCTAACATGATTCGGACAGACTTAAGCATCGCTACGGGTGAGAAAGTCTCATCGTAGTCAACTCCTTGAACCTGTCGAAACCCTTTCGCAACAAGTCGAGCTTTGTAAACAGTAACATTACCGTTTGCGTCGGTCTTCCTCTTGAAGATCCATTTATTTTCGATGGCTTGCTGATCATCGGGCAAGTCAACCAAAGTCCACACTTTGTTCTCATACATGGATCCCATCTCAGATTTCATGGCCTCAAGCCATTTTGCGGAATCTGGGCTCATCATCGCTTCCTCATAGTTCGTAGGTTCATCATGGTCCAGTAACATGATTTCCAGAACCGGGTTGCCGTACCACTCTGGTGCGGAACGTACTCTGGTTGATCTACGAAGTTCAGCAGTAACTTGATCTGAAGTTTCATGATCATCATCATTAGCTTCCTCACTAATTGGTGTAGGAATCACTGGAACTAATTTCTGTGATGTACTACCTTCCAATTCGGGAGAAGGTACAATTACCTCATCAAGTTCTACTTTCCTCCCACTCACTTCTTTCGAGAGAAAACTCCTTCACTAGAAAGGATCCATTCTTAGCAACGAATATATTGCCTTCGGATCTGTGATAGAAGGTGTACCTAACAGTCTCTTTTGGGTATCCTATGAAGACACATTTCTCCGACTTGGGTTCGAGCTTATCAGGTTGAAGCTTTTTCACATAAGCATCGCAGCCCCAAACTTTAAGAAACGACAACTTTGGTTTCTTGCCAAACCATAGTTCATTCGGTGTCATCTCCACGGATTTAGATGGTGCCCTATTTAACGTGAATGTAGCTGTCTCTAATGCATAACCCCAAAAGCGATAGTGGTAGATTGGTAAGAGACATCATCGATCGCACCATATCTAATAAAGTACGGTTATGACGTTCGGACACACCATTACACTGTGGTGTTCCAGGTGGCGTGAGTAGTGAAACTATTTCACATTGTTTTTACTGAAGGCCAAACTCGCTAACTCAAATATTTTACCTCTACGATCATATCGTAGAAACTCTTATTTTCTTGTTATGATGATTCTCTACTTCACTCTGAAATTCTTTGAACTTTTCAAATGTTTCAGACTTGTGCTTCATTAAGTAGATATACCCATATCTGCTCAAATCATCAGTGAAGGTCAGAAAATAACGATTCTCGCCGTGAGCTTCAACACTCTTTGGTCTGCATACATCAGTATGTATGATTTCCAACAACTCTGTTGCTCGCTCCACAGTTCCGGAGAACGGAGTTTTAGTCATCTTGCCCATGAGGCATGGTTCGCAAGCACCAAGTGATTCATAATCAAGTGATTCCAAAAAGTCCATCACTATGGAGTTTCTTCATGCGCTTTACACCAATATGACCTAAACGGCAGTGCCACAAATAAGCTGCACTATCATTATTGACCTTGCATCTTTTGGCTTCAATATTACGAATATGTGTATCACACGATCGAGATCCAACAAACTATTTTCATTGGGTGTATGACCATAGAAGGTTTTATTCATGTAAACAGAACAACAATTATTCTCTAACTTACATGAATAACCGTATTGCAATAAACATGATCAAATCATATTCATGCTTAACACAAACACCAAATAACACTTATTTAGGTTCAACACTAATCCCGAAAGTATAGGGAGTGTGCGATGATGATCATATCAATCTTGGAACTGCTTCCAATACACATCGTCACTTCATCCTTTAACTAGTTTCTGTTCATTATGCAACTCCCATTTCGAGTTACTACTTTTTAGCAACTGAACCAGTATCAAATACCGAGGGGTTGCTATGAACACTAGTAAAATACACCTCAATAATTTGTATATCAAATATACCTTTGTTCACTTTGCCATCCTTCTTATCCGCCAAGTATCTAGGGCAGTTCCACTTCCGGTGACCATTTCCTTTGCAGTAGAAGCACTTAGTTTCAGGCTTGAGTTTAGCTTTGGGTTTCTTCATGGGAGTAACAACTTGCTTTCATTCTTCTTGAAGTTCCCCTTCTATTCCTTTTCCCTTTATTTGAAACAAGTGGTCTTATTAACCATCAACACTTGATGTTCTTTTTTGATTTCTACCTTCGCCGATTTCAGCATTGCGAAGAGCTCGGGAATTACTTTCGTCATCCCTTGCATATTATAGTTCATCACGAAGTTCTACTAACTTGGTGATAGTGAGTAGAGAACTTTGTCAATTACTATCTTATTTGGAAGATTAACTCCCACTTGATTCAAGTAATTGTAGTACCCAGACAATCTGAGCACATGCTCACTGGTTGAGCTATTCTCCTCCATCTTGTAGGCAAAGTACTGTCAGAGGTCTCATCTCTCTCGACACGGGTATGAGTATGAAATACTAATTTCAACTCTTGGAACATCTCATATGCTCCGTGGCGTTCAAAACATTTTTGAAGTCCCGGTTATAAGACGTAAAGCATGGTGCACTAAACTATCAAGTAGTCATCATACCGAGCTTTTGTCAAAACGTTCATAACGTCTGCATCTGCTCCTGCAATAGGTCTGTCACCTAGCGGTGCATCAAGGACATAATTCTTCTGTGCAGCAATGAGGGTAATCCTCAGATCACGGAACAATTCCGCATCATTGCTACTAACATCTTTCAACTTAGTTTTCTCTAGGAACATATAAAAAATAAACAGGGAGCTACATCGCGAGCTATTGATCTTCAACATAGATATGCTAATACTACCAGGACTAAGTTCATGATTAATTAAAGTTCAATTAATCATATTACTTGAAGAACTCCCACTTAGATAGACATCCCTCTGGTCATCTAAATGATCACGTGATCCAAATCAACTAAACCATGTCCGATCATCACGTGAGATGGAGTAGTTTTCAATGGTGAACATCTTATGTTGATCATATCTACTATATGATTCACGCTCGACCTTTCGGTCTCCAGTGTTCCGAGGCCATATCTGCATATGCTAGGCTCGTCAAGTTTAACCCGAGTATTCTGCGTGTGCAAAACTGGCTTACACCCGTTGTATTTGAACGTAGAGCTTATCACACCCGATCATCACGTGGTGCCTCGGCACGACGAACTTTCGCAATGGTGCATACTCAGGGAGAACACTTATACCTTGAAATTTAGTAAGGGATCATCTTATAATGCTACCGTCGTTCTAAGCAAAAATAAGAAGCATAATAAGATAAACATCACATGCAATCAAAATATGTGACATGATATGGCCATCATCATCTTGTGCTTTTGATCTCCATCTCCAAAGCACCGTCATGATCACCTTTGTCACCGGCGCGACACCTTGATATCCATCGTAGCATCGTTGTCGTCTCGCCAACTATTGCTTCTACGACTATCGCTACCGCTTAGTGATAAAGTAAAGCAATTACATGGCGATTGCATTTCATACAATAAAGCGACAACCATATGGCTCCTACCAGTTGCCGATAACATTACAAAACATGATCATCTCATACAAAACCGTATAACTCATCATGTCTTGACCATATCACATCACAACATGCCATGCAAAAACAAGTTAGACGTCCTCTACTTTGTTGTTGCAAGTTTTACGTGGCTGCTACGGGCTTAGCAAGAACCGTTCTTACCTACGCATACAAAACCACAACGATGTTTCGTCAAGTATGTGCTGTTTTAACCTTCACAAGGACCGGGCGTAGGCATACTCGATTCAGCTAAAGTGAGAGAGACAGACACCCGCCAGTCACCTTTAAGCAACGAGTGCTCATAACGGTGAAACCAGTCTCGCGTAAGCGTACGCGTAATGTCGGTCCGGGCCGCTTCATCTCACAATACCGCCGAAGCAAAGTATGACATGCTGGTAAGCAGTATGACTAGTATCGCCGACAACTCATTGTGTTCTACTCGTGCATATCATCTACGCATAGACCTGGCTCATGATGCCACTGTTGGGGAACGTAGTATTTTCAAAATTTTCCTACGATCACGCAAGATCTATCTACTAGATGCATAGCAACGAGAGGGGAGAGTGTGTCTACGTACCCTCGTAGACCGAAAGCGGAAGCGTTTAACAACGCGGTTGATGTAGTCGTGCACCTTCACGATCCGTCCCGATCTAGTACCGAACGTACGGCACCTCCGCGTTCAGCACACGTTCAGCTCGATGACGTCCTCGCCTTCTTGATCCAGCAAGACGGGCGAAGTAGTAGATGAGTTCCGGCAGCACGACGGTGTGGTGACGGTTGTTGATGAAGAATAATCTCTGCAGGGCTTCGCCAAGCACTACAGAAACTAGATGGAGGATAAACTAGAGGGTCGGGGTAGTCGGCACACGGCTTGGTGTATCTTGATGTGTCTTGGGTGCTAGCCCTACCCCTCTATTTATATGTTGAGCCTTGGGGTCGAAACTTGGAGTAAAAGCCTTCACAAAGTCGGTTTCACCCGAAAGGCAAGAGTCCTTCTCGGACTCCAGGGCCAGACGCCAGGGTTCCCGGCGTCTGGACCCAGACGCCAGGGACCCTGGCATCTGGCCCATGGACTCCGCAAAACTTCCTTTTGCGCTTTCCAAAAACCTTGTGTGCTTTCCCTTTTGGCCCAAATAACGTGTTCTCGTACCCAAACACTTCGGGAAACATCCGGAACTCCTTCCGGTGAATTCCGGAACCCTTCCGGAGGTCAAACACTATTATCTCATATATTAATCTTTATCTCCAGACCATTCCGGAGTTCCTCGTCATGTTCGTGATCACATCAGGGACTCCGAATAACATTCGGTCACCAACATACATAACTCATTAAATACTATATCGTCAACGAACGTTTAAGCGTGCGGACCCTACGGGTTCGAGAACTATGTAGACATGACCGAGACATCTCTCCGGTCAATAACCAATAGCGGAACCTGGATGCCCATATTGGCTCCTACATATTCTACGAAGATCTTTATCGGTCGAACCGCATAACAACATACGTTGTTCCTTTTGTCATCGGTATGTTACTTGCCCGAGATTTCGATCGTCGGTATCTCTATACCTAGTTCAATCTCGTTACCGGCAAGTCTCTTTACTCGTTCCGTAACACATCATCTCGTGACTAACTCATTAGTCTTTTGCTTGCAAGGCTTATTGTGATGTGTGTTACCGAGAGGGCCCAGAGATACCTCTCCGACACTCGGAGTGACAAATTCTAATCTTGATCTATGCCAACACCACGAATACTTTCGGAGACACCTGTAGAGCATCTTTATGATCACCCAGTTACGTTGTGACGTTTGATAGCACACAAGGTGTTCCTACGGTATTCGGGAGTTGCATAATCTCATAGTCATAGGAACATGTATAAGTCATGAAGAAAGCAATAGCAGAAAAACTAAACGATCATAGTGCTATGCTAATGGATGGGTCTCGTCCATCACATCATTCTCCTAATGATGTGATCCCATTGATCAAATGACAACTCATGTCTATGGCTAGGAAACATAACCATCTTTGATCAATGAGCTAGTCTAGTAGAGGCATACTAGGGACACTCTGTTTTGTCTATGTATTCACACATGTACTAAGTTTCCGGTTAATACAATTCTATCATGAATAATAAACATTTATCATGATATAAGGAAATATAAATAACAACTTTATTATTGCCTCTAGGGCATATTTCCTTCACATTCCATCTCCTCAAGTTCTTGTCCTACCGAGAGCATCCCGTTGCAATTCTCGAAGAAACCGAACGCAAGACCCGCAACAAGTCCATCAAATTCCTGAAAGTCAAGTGGTCACATCACACCGATCGAGAAGCTACCTGGGAACGAGAAGATCATCTTCGTTCCGAGTACCCTTCCTTTTTCCAGTCCTAGATCTCGGGACGAGATCTTTTTGTAGTAGAGGAGAGTTTGTAATGCCCCGGATGTAATACTTTCCCTTTTGGGTATATAATATATCTCCGGCTTCATCTATTTCCATTCCGGGTTCTTTGTCTTTCGGGTTTTCGTCGTGTTGTTGTGTGCGTGTGTGGCATTCATTCATATCATGTAGACATGTGCATCGCATTGCATTTGTGTTGTCGGTTGCATCCGGTTCCACGCGTTCCTTCCCGTTGTCCGTTTCGCGTTCCGGAGCTCCCTCACGTGTCCGCGACGTTCCGTAGGCCTACTTTGTTGTTTGGGCGTGTAACGTTGCCGGTGTGCCGCGAGGTTGTTGTGTGTGTTGTTGTTTTCTCGTGTGCAACCCGCCTCTCAAATCTCGTCGCGTTTGGACTCCGTTTGCTATCCCATCAGTTGTTCGTGTGGGCCCAAAGTGCCTTCACTTTGTGTTCCAGAAACACCCCTACAGCAGCCCACTACCTTCTCCTGGGCCCTTCTAAACTTCCCCCGCGATCGGATCCGTCGGATCGCGATCGGAGGGCTCCTAACACCCTCAAATCCCCAAACCCTAAATTCTGCTATTTATAGACCCTAGGTCTATTTTTAGGCATCTCTAGCTTCTTCCTCCTCCTTCCCCTATTTTTTTCCTCAGATCCACCTACCCCTCACAGCCACTTGGCTCTCCTCTCCTCCCGATCTCCTCGATCCATTCCTCTGATCTGGAGAAGGCCAGGGTCAACGCCCTCGACCGCGTCGCCCTCAAGCCTCTCCGCCGGCCTCGATCGATTCCTCCCTCGAGCGACAGGTCCTCCGCTGGACCACTTCGCCGCTGAGCCCGTTCCCTTCGCCAGCCTCGGTAGGCCCGAAGGCCAGGTCTCCCTCGCCACCGCCAGGCCTTCGCACTTCACCGCCTGGGCCGTCCAGCGATCACCGCACCGCAGCGGCCTGTCGCACTCTCTCCTCCCGACGCCAGGACCACTTCGCCCCCGACCGGGCCCGTCCCTCGCATCTCCCCGCCGATCCAACTCCGCAGGCCGGCCGCCTCCCGAGCCGCAGCCACCGGGCCGGCCCACTCCCCTCCGACCGCGGCCGTCGAAGCCCCAGGCCGCACCGCGCCAGCCACTTCCCTTCATCCGCGCGCCACCGGGCCCGCGCCCCGGCTGGGCCGCCGCCTCCGCAGCGGGCCGACGCCGCCTCCGCAGTGGGCTGCTACACCGAGGCCTTCGCGGGCCTCATCCCTCCACCTCCGCGGATCCAGCCCGTGGACGAGTTTTTTTTTCAGATCTGCCTGAGAAGGTTGTTCCAAATATCCCTAAGTCACTGGTTATGTGCTTGTCTGATGCATTATTAGAACTGCTCTAACTTTTTGTGTGGATGTCCGTTTTGCGCAAATAGCATGTCCAGACGTTCGTGGTGAATAGCACTACGTTTTATCTTTTTGTGTCATGCATGTTAGAGATTATCTAGATGCTTGTTTTCCTATTGCAAGAGTGCATCGTGATAAAACTGCTGCTATGTGATGTTTTTATGCCATCTTTGCCATGTGATATCTTTTAGCTCGTTTGTCCGAATGATGCAAATGACATGTCCACGTGTTCGTCTTGCCATGCTCTACATGTTGTTGGTGATAGGTTGCATGATAGATTTATTCTTACCATGTATATCTTCGTTGCAAAGTGCCATGTGGCTGAGATGTTGTTTCACTTGTTATGAAATGCCATCTTGTTGAGCTCGTTGCAATCGTTGTGTTTATCTCCATGAAGCATGCTTGTGTGTTTCGGAATCACCATCATGTGTACTTTGATGAGGTGATTACCACTTGCCATGTTTAGTTTCGAGGTGACTTAAACTTGCTCTTTTAGATGCCATGATGAAACTGCTGTTTTAGGACTTAGTGGATTTTCACTAAGTCTGAAATCTGTAACGTTCCGATGCCATGTTTGCTTGCTGCTCTAGGTCAAACCATGATAGTTTTGGGGTGGATCTTGATTGTTCCTTGTAGTATATAGTGTTGGCTTTCCATTCATGTTCTCACATGCTTATTTGAGTGGCTGTAGCATGTTTAACTTTTGCTCCAAAGTTTCAATAAAATTCTGCTGCCAGAATTTTATTGTCAAGTTCAATATGTCCAAGCTTGTTGCTATTGGTCCGTGGCTCCTTTGGGGGTGCACCTTTGGACTTATTTACTGTAGGTTATGTATAGTTTATGTTCATGTTATTTTCCATGTTGTTTGAGTGCTGTAGCTTAATTATTTTGTGCGCCGAAGTCGCTATGTTGCTGTAATTTTCAGCTTTCGCTCATTTCTTGTTTCGGGCATAACTTTTAGCCCGTAGCTCCGATTTCAGCGAGTCTTATATGAAACTTGATTGATTTTCTGTGTAGATTCATAATCTCATATTGTTATCATGTTTTGAGGTGTTTTGCTTGAGTGCTATTTTTCGTGCTCCGTGTGCATCCTTAGTGCATCCATCATGCATCCGTCATTTTCGAGTGCGCATTGCATCTTGTTGATTTGTGCCTTGTGTGATTGTATTGTTTAGAGCCGGAAGCTGAGACCGAGTACGAGTACGAACACGAGGTTACCAACGAGGTTGAGCACGAGGACCCTTCTTACGATCCGAACGACTTCACTTCAGGCAAGATGACCGAACCCCGATAACATTACTATCTTTGCCTTTTGCTAGTAGTTCCGCTGTATAGTTTTGCCTCGATGCCCATGTTCTTCCTGTCAGCCTCCTACTTGTAACCATTGCCATGTTTAACCACCCTTCCTATGCAAACCGTTGCTTGGCTAAGTACGCTTCGCTCAGCCCTTCTTATAGCGTTGCTAGTTGCAGGTGAAGATCGAAGATGCTTGCTTCATGTTGAAGTTTGGTTGGGTTATATCACACTATATAATTGCTAAGATGAAATCATCTATATATTGGCAAGTGTGGAAGGCTAAGCCTTTTGCTTGGTGATTTGTTCCACTCATGCCGTTAGGAACCGTATAAACCGGTGTTATGTTCCTTGATTATGCGTTCCTAACACGGTTGGGGTGTATGGGACCCCCTCGATAAACCGCTAAGTGCTAAGTCTTTTCCAGCAAGTCCCAACATTGGTACTATTCGCCTAAACAACTAAAACTTTCCGAGGGAGTAATTAACCCGAGGCTTAATTAATTCAACCCCCCTGGGCCAGTGCTCGATTTGAGTGTTGGTCCAAATTAGAGTCGTGTGCGGGGCCCCCCTTGGCAACTTGGGTATTTCGGCCACTGTACGCTGTGCTCATCCGGTCGTGGCCTGAGACTAGATACGCGCGGCTACTATCAGGGTGTCGGCACGCCGGGAGGATTTGCTGGATTAGCCTTACCTTAGTTCGGAGTATCTTGAGCACGGGATTCCGAGAATACTCGGGTCTTCCCACTTTGGAGTTGCGACTCCGCGGATCGTGGGCTTGTAATGGGTCAAGTTGGAACACCCCTGCAGGGTTATGAACTTTCGAAAGCCGTGCCCGCGGTTATGTGGCAGATGGGAGCTTGTTAATATCCGGTTGTAGATAACTTGACACAATGTTACTAATACACTACCAGCGTGTGTTCCGTGATTGTCAATTTCCGAATAGGGATTCGGGAGTTGAACACGGAGGGGTTATGTTTGTTTAGCTTAGTTAGGATCACTTCGTGATCATCTTCTCGTCCGAGGCTTTCTCTTCTCGCACTCTTTCACGTAAGCTAGTTGCTAGTTGCTGCTGCAGACACTTTTGCTTTTCTTCAGCCTTATCCTCTCCCAAGGCTTACATAGTCTTGTTACCCGGGAACGGGATTGCTGAGTCCTCTGTGGCTCACAGTTACTTCACCACACCAGATGCAGGTCCAGTTGTGAGCTATCCAGGTGATGGCACCGAGCTTGATTGGGAGTACGACGAGGAGCGTAGTCGGTACTATGTTCGTTATGGATGATCAGTAGTGGAGACTTCTACTAGGATTCGATCCGACCTGTGGATTTTATTTAAGTTTGGTATCTTGACATTTGGATTTTGCCCTTAGAGGGTTGTGATATTCTTAATGTATGATGTTTGAGACATGTATTGTATTTGTGTGACGTGGCGAGTGTAAGCCAACTATTTATGTTTACATTTCCCCCTCTTTTACATGAGATGTGCAAAGATTACCAAACTTGAGATCATTCTAGGATGGACTTATGCCTTTAAGTCGTGCCTCGACACGTAGGAGGTATAGTTCCATCCTGGGCATTACATCTTCCTCCTGGTTGACCTACCTCTTCTCCCAAATACTCCATCGTTGCTCCAAGATCCATTTTCGCCCGATCTCTCTCCCTAGCCAATCAAACTTGTTGATTTGCTCGGGATTGCTTGAGAAGGCATCGATCTACACTTCCACCAAGAGATATTTGATTCCCCCCACTAATCCCTAGAGGATCTTGTTACTCTTGGGTGTTTGAGCACCCTAGACGGTTGAGGTCACCTCGAAGCCATATTCCATTGTGGTGAAGCTTCGTGGTGTTGTTGGGAGCCTCCAATTTGATTGTGGAGATATCCCCAACCTTGTTTGTAAAGGTTCGGTTGCCGCCTTAAAGTGCCCACTAGTGGAATCACGGCACCTTGCATTGTGTGAGGGTGTGAGCAGAATACGGTGGCCCTAGTGGCTTCTTGGGGAGCATTGTGCCTCCACACCGCTCCAACGGAGACGTACTTCCCCTCAAAGGGAAGGAACTTCGGCAACACATCCTCGTCTTCACCGGTTCCACTTGTGGTTATTTCTTTCCTTTACTCGTGCAAGCTTTACTTGTTTATCTTATATAGCTTGCTTGTGAGGTTGTTATCTTTACTTCCAATTAGTTGTCATCTTAGTAGCATATCTAGACAACTTACTTTGACGCTTAATTTAAAGTGGTTAAGAAAAGCTAAAAATTGTTAGTTGCCTATTCACCCCCCCCCTCTAGTCAACCATATCGATCCTTTCACCCTCCCCTAGTCCAATTCGGACTCCCCTTGGGAGGGGGCGCGCCACCTCCTGGGCTATTGCCATCTCTCTCCCCTAAAGCCCACTAGGGCCCAATACTTCCCCGGGGGCTTCCGCTAACCCCCCTGGCACTCCGGTTTAATCCGAAACATTTCCGGAACACTTCCTGTGTCCAAATATAGTCGTCCAATATATCAATCTTTATGTCTCGGACATTCCGAGACTCCTCGTCATGTCCGTGATATCATCCGGGACTCCGAACTACCTTCGGTACATCAAAACTCATAAACACATAATACCAATCGTCATCAAATGTTAAGCGTGCGGACCCTACGGGTTCTAGAACTATGTAGACATGACCGAGACTCATCTCCGGTCAATAACCAATAGCGGAACCTAGATGCTCATATTGGACCCTACATATTCTATGAAGATCTTTATCAGTCAAACCGCATAACAACATACGTTGTTCCCTTTGTCATCGGTATGTTACATGTGCGAGATTCGATCGTCGGTATCTCAATACCTAGTTCAATCTCGTTACCGGCAAGTCTCTTTACTCGTTTCGTAATACATCATCTCATGACTAACTCATTAGTCATTTTCTTGCAAGTCTTATTATGATGTGCATTACCGTGAGGGCCCAGAGATACCTCTCCGACACTCGGAGTGACAAATCCTATTCTTGATCTATGCCAACACAACGAACACTTTCGGAGACACCTGTAGATCATCTTTATAATCAGCCAGTTATGTTGTGACGTTTGAGAGCACACAAGTTGTTCCTCCGGTATTCGGGAGTTGCATAATATCATAGTCATCGGAACATGTATAAGTCATGAAGAAAGCAATAGCAGTAAAACTAAACGATCACAATGCTAAGCTAACGGATGGGTCTTCTCCATCACATCATTCTCTTAATGATATGATATCTTTGATCAAATGACAACTCATGTCTATGGCTAGGAAACATAACCATCTTTGATCAATGAGCTAGTCTAGTAGAGGCATACTAGGGACATGCTGTTTTGTCTATGTATTCACACATGTACTAAGTTTCCGGTTAATACAATTCTAGCATGAATAAAAGACATTTATCATGATATAAGGAAATACAAATACCATCTTTATTACTGCCTCTAGGGCATATTTCCTTCAGTCTCCCACTTGAACTAGAGTCAATAATCTAGATTACAAAGTAATGATTCTAACACCCATGGAGTCTTGGTGATGATCATGTTTTGCCCGTGGAAGAGGCTTACTCAACGGGTCTGCGACATTCAGATCCGTATGTATCTTGCCAATTTCTATGTCTCCCTCCTTGACTTGACCGCGGATGGAATTGAAGCGTCTTTTGATGTGCTTTGTTCTCTTGTGAATCCTGGATTCCTTCGCCAAGGCTATCGCTCCAGTGTTGTCACAAAATATTTTCATTGGACCCGATGCACTAGGTATTACACCTAGATCAGATATGAACTCCTTCATCCAGACTCCTTCATTTGCTGCTTCTGAAGCAGCTATGTATTCCGCTTCACATGTAGATCCCGCCACGACGCTTTGCTTGGAACTGCACCAACTGACAGCTCCACCGTTTAATAAAAATACATATCCGGTGGAGCTCCGGAATAGGCCCCAAGATGGGATCTCACAGGAACAGAAGGTTGCGGCTGTGGAATTAGGGTTTTCTTTGTTGCCTCGATGTTTTCAGGGTACATGGGTATATATAGGAGGAAGGAGGGCATCGGGGGAGCCAGAGGGGCCCACGAGGGTGGGGGCGCGCCCTGGACCCTCGTGGCCGCCTCCTTCGTTCCCTCACGTGTACTCCAAGTCCTCTGTGTTGATATTGTTCCAAAAATAACTCTCGCGAAGGTTTCGTTCCGTTTGGACTCCGTTTGATATTCCTTTTCTGCGAAACCCTGAAATAGGCAAAAAAACAGCAATCTGCACTGGGCCTTTGGGTTAATAGGCTAGTCCCAAAAATAATATAAAAGTGTATAATAAAGCCCATTAAACATCCAAAACATAATATATAATAGCATGGAACAATCAAAAATTATAGATACGTTGGAGACGTATCAGGCGGCATGTCGCGAGGACAAGTCATCGACGTCTCATCTCACACTCGCGATGCATAGACCGACGTGGCGGCGGATTTTTAATTATGCGTACTTAGGCTTTGTTTTTAATGCTGGTCTTTTGTTAGAGCAATGTTTAGGTCAACGAGCTCTGTGTAATTACTAAAATTGCTCGATTCAGTAAGTGTGGTATGTCTACTGTACGCTCTTTTGTGTGCCCAAATTAGCAAGCGATGTTAAATTATGCAATGACGTACCCGTGGAAATTTCCACCAAAATTTGAATTATCAAACTCATCCCATGCGCGTAAAGCAGAAGAATCATATGCGATGCACACAATCGTTCAAAGTGAATGGTCCCCCGGCGGCACCGCGCGCGTTCAAAGTGAATGTGCCCATGGCTTGAGACCCAAATTTGAATTATCAAACTCATCCCATGCGCGTAAAGCAGAAGAATCATTTGCGATGCACACAATCGTTCAAAGTGAATGGTTCGGCGGCACCGCGATCAAAGTTTCCCTCCACATTTCCAAAATTTCGGCCTACCGCCAAAATATCTAACCCCGCCCCCCTTCCCCCTTCCCCACCCCCTTTTCTCCTCGACCACAAGTCACATTTCCCCTGTTTCCTCCTTCCTTACTTCCCTCCTTGCTAAGCTATAGCCGCTTCCTCGCTCTCGCCGTCTCGCATCCTACCACCGGGGTCGCCATGGTCTTCTTCAAAGACATCTCCAACGGTTCCTCCTCCGGCGACTACTCCTTCACCACCCGGGTATGCCTCTCTTCTCTCTCTCGGGCTATGACTTGGATTGAAGGATTTTTACCCGAAGGTCGATTTGAGTCATTTCTTCCTCTTGTAGCTCCCTAAGACCATCAGTGGCAATGAATGGAGCAGGGTGGCTGAAGATCTATCTGCTCGTTGTCACCATCAATCTCCATGTGTGAAGCTACTTGTGTTTGATTCTATGGACATCGGGGGGAAGCTTCTCGCATGTGCAGAGAAGGTTAGACCCTCTTCCATTGTTACAAATCATTTGTTAGAAGGTATTCAGATACTGTCACGGTCACAACCCATTCATACCACACCTGCAACCAAACGCATCCTAAGACAGTGTCACAGTTTTCACCTAGTATCTTAAATTGTTGCCATCTCATCAGCTGTGCCATTAGAAAATTATTTGGCATTGCTTTAGCAGTTTGTGCAGCCAACTTTGGTCCACACATCCGAGCAGCCAAGCAGTAAAATACTAAATCTTTATGGCACAAAGGAACTGGGCATCGGAGCAACTACGTGCTCCGGAGTCCGGGTCCCTAATTTTTTTCTGCTGCATCGGCTCGCAAGTTCAGGGCACCAGTGCGAGATGTAGCAACAGTTGTCTTTACACCAATTTTGGCATACATAGTGGACATCCTTAGTGCTATTAGTTATATGTTACTAAATTTGTGCATGTACACACCTATTAGTATCAATTTGCTGTCATCCAAACACTGTCGCAATGTTGTTGCAGTTATATTTACCTTCCTCATAAAATGTTCAATTTGTTATTTATTGTACATGAGTAAGAACTTGTAGCATCGTTGTAGTTAATTATAGCTTCTGATGTTCCAGAATTTGGTTGTTGTCTCAGTACCAATTATTTTATTTGCACATTGATCTTTTTGAGAAGATATGTCATAATTAACATGTTTCTTCAGTTTTTCAAAATAAGTATTGGTGATTTTCTATGTTGCTATAAACCCATTCCCCCTACAATTGTTACTGATCTAGTTTTAAATATTATAGGATGAACGGAAGTGTTCTTACTTGGAGTGGGTTGATCAAGAGTGGCCAGAGTCTTTGAAGATGTGCCTAACGAAGCTCTAGAGCATGTATGAGGAAGTGAACACACATGGGCTTAGAGAAAGTCTTATCAACGTTGAAGCATATGTCAAGATGCGGGATAAAAAGTTGAAGGTGCAGAATAAGCTCATATTTTTAAAGCAGACTTGCTAAGATGGTGTTGGCGAAGGAGGAGGCACTTTCCCAGTTGGCCCGTGCAAAACGGGTTCTTACTGAACTGAAAGCATAGGTGGATAAGACGAGCCTGGATGATCTCGATTAGGGAAATGACTATATTGTTCTTATGAAGTTGAACTAGCTATATGTTGTACTGTGTTATTTTCATGTAGCTACCGTACTGTGATGTTATAATATATTTATGTGCCTGGTATGAAATTGGCAAACAACTGTTCGATATGAAATGTTAATTTGCGTAATACAGGAATTATTAATTGTAAACTAATAAACCTGCTAAATGTGTCATGGACCTTTGCAAATGATTCTACTAGTAAAAGCACTTGCGATGGATAGCCCAATGCCACACAGTTTTCTTCATCAAATCATGTGTGATATAGTTGATAAAAGCAAACAGTTAACCAAGGAAGACCGTGTGTGATAGTTACACCTTTCACACATGAGCCTGCACATAAAACCGTGTGGGATTTACGTCCGAACGGAAACGTTTGCCCTGGATTGACTGTGTGGGATGTACATAAGAACGAAAACGTATTCCTTGGATTGACTGTGTGTGATATACATACGAACGGAAATGTTTTTCTGGGATTCACCGTGTGGGATGTACATACCTACGAAAATGATTTTCTCGGATCACCGTGTGGGATATACATACCTACGGAATGATTTTCTCGGATTACCGTGTGGGATGTACATACCTACGAAAATGATTGGGTTTCCATGCCTCGCCCGATCGCACACGGCCCCAGCCTGGGTCCCAGGAGGGCCTATCCTCGACGATTTCTGGGTCGTGTGGGAAGACACCCTATGGCACACACTCACTTGGCGACGGTTCCAAATGCCGTCGTGGAAAGGGGTAAAAAATCGTTTGTTTAGGATTGAGGCGCACCAGTGTTTGGAGAAGCCTGTATTTACAAGAAAGTGAGTGGGAGGTCTATAGCATTTCTGATATTATATGTGGATGACATATTGTTGATTGGAAATGATGTAGAATTTCTCGATGGCATAAAAGGATACTTGAATAAGAATTTTTCAATGAAAGACCTCGGTGAAGCTTCTTATATATTGGGAATCAAGATCTATAGAGATAGATCAAGGCGCTTAATTGGACTTTCACAAAGCACATACCTTGATAAAGTTTTGAAGAAGTTCAAAATGGACCAGTCAAAGAAAGGGTTCTTGCCTGTGTTACAAGGTGTGAAGTTGAGTAAGACTTAATGCCCGACCACTACAGAAGATAGAGAGAAAATGAAAGTCATTCCCTATGCCTCAGCCATAGGAACTATCATGTATGCAATGCTGTGTACCAGACCTGATGTGTGCCTTGCTATAAGTTTAGCAGGGAGGTACCAAAGTAATCCACGAGTGGATCACTGGACAGCGGTCAAGAACATCATGAAGTACCTGAAAAGGACAAAGGATATGTTTCTTGTTTATGGAGGTGACAAAGAGCTCGTCGTAAATGGTTACGTCGATTCAAGCTTTGACACTGATCCGGATGACTCTAACTCACAAACCGGGTACATATTTTTGTTGAACAGTGGAGCTGTTAGTTGATGCAGTTCCAAGCAGAGCGTCATGGCAGGATCTACGTGTGAAGCGGAGTACATAGCTGCTTCGGAAGCAGCAAATGAAGGAGTCTGGATGAAGGAGTTCATATCCGATCTAGGTGTAATACCTAGTGCATCGGGTCCAATGAAAATCTTTTGTGACAATCCTAGAGCAATAGCCTTGGCGAAGGAATCCAAGTTTCACAAGAGAACCAAGCACATCAAGAGACGCTTCAACTCCATCTGCGATCAAGTCAAGGAGGGAGACTTAGAAATTTGCAAGATACATACGGATCTGAATGTTGCAGACCCGTTGACTAAGCCTCTTCCACGAGCAAAACATGATCAGCAGCAAGACTCCATGGGTGTTAGAATCATTACTATGTAATCTATATTATTGACTCTAGTGCAAGTGGGCGACTAAAGGAAATATGCCCTAGAGGCAATAATAAAGTTGTTATTTATATTTCCTTATATATCATGATAAACGTCTTTTATTCATGCAAGAATTGTATTGACCGGAAACTTGATACATGTGTGAATACATAGAGAAAAACAGAGTGTCCCAAGTATGCCTCTACTAGACTAGCTCGTTAATCAAAGATGGTTAAGTTTCCTAACCACAGACATGTATTGTCATTTGATCAACGAGATCACATCATTAGGAGAATGATGTGATGGACAAGACCCATCCGTTAGCTTAGCACTATGATCGTTTAGTTTTACTGCTATTGCTTTCGTCATAACTTATACATGTTTCTTTGACTATGAGATTATGCAACTCCCGAATACCAGAGGAACACCTTGTGTGCTATCAAACGTCACAATGTAACTGGGTGATTATAAATATGCTCTATAGGTGTCTCCAAAGGTGTTTGTGGTGTTGGCATAGATCAAGAATAGAATTTGTCACTCCAAGTGTCGGAGAGGTATCTTTGGGCCCTCTCGGTAATACACATCGTAATAAGCCTTGCAAGCAAACGACTAATCAGTTAGTCACGAGATGATGTATTACGGAACGAGTAAAGATACTTGCCGGTAACGAGATTGAACTAGGTATGATGATACCGACGATCGAATCTCGGGCAAGTAACATACCGATGCCAAAGGGAACAACGTATGTTGTTGTGCGGTTTGACCAATAAAGATCTTTGTAGAATATGTAGGAACCAATATGAGCATCCAGGTTCCTCTATTGGTTATTGACCGGAGACAAGTCTCGGTCATGTCTACATAGTTCTCGAACCCGTACGGTCCGCACGCTTAATGTTCGATGACGATCAGTATTATGAGTATATGTGTTTTGATGTACCGAAGGTTGTTCGGAGTCCCGGATGAGACCACAGACATGATGAGGAGTCTCGAAATGGTCGAGACATAAAGATTGATATATAGGACGACTATATTCGGACACCAGAAGTGTTCTGTAGAAGTTTTGGATAAAACTGGAGTGCCGGAGGGTTACCGGAACCCCCCGAGGGAACTAATGGGCCACATGGGCCTTAGTGCAGAGAGAGAGGGGCCGCTAGGGCAGGCCGCGCACCCACTCCCCCTTGGGTTCGTATTTGAATAGGAAGGGGGCGGCGCCCCCCTTTCCTTCTCCCTCTCCCTCTCCTTCCTTCCCCCTCTCTCCCTCTTGTTGGACTCCTACTAGGAATAGGATTCCTATTCCTAATAGGACTCCCCCTCTTGGGGCGCGCCTATAGGGGCCAGCTGGTCTCCCCTTGCTCCTTTATATACGGGGCCAGGAAGGCACCCTAGAACACACAAGTTGACAATTGTTTTAGCCGTGTGCGGTGCCCCCCTCCACTGTGATACGTCCAAAACGTATCTATAATTTCTGCTTGCTCCATGCCTCTTTTGTGTGATATTGCTATGATATTTATGCACTTCCATACACTTTTGATCATATTTGGACTAACCTATTAACTCAGTGCACCCCAGTGCCAGTTTCTGTTTTCTGCTGTTTTTGTATTTCAGGTTTTCCCATTACGTAAATTGCTAGAAAAATTTCGGGAAAAATATATAAAAATAAGCGTTCCGAAAGCTTCCATGCGGCCAAAGTAGGGCCAGAGGGGGGCCACCAGGGCTCCAGGCGACCAGAGGGGGCGGCCCCCCTCCTGGCCACGCCGCCAGGGCGCCTGGGCCCCCCTGGCCTCTTCTGACGCCCCCCTTTGGCATATATTTACACCGCGTCCCGAAACCCTCGAGAACGGAACCCTTTTTCGCGATCTCATCTCTGTTCCGCCGCCGCCGCGCTTCCAAGATCGGGAGCACCAGGAGAACTCTTCCCGGCACCCTGCCGGAGGGGAGGATCACCACCGGGAGCTTCTCCACCACCATGGACGCCTCCCGGATGAGTTGTGAGTAGTCTCCCTTGGACCATGGGTCCATGACCAGTAGCTATGTGATGTTCTCCTCCCCTCTTTGTTCTTCACCGATTAGGCCTCGTGAGCTGCCCTACATGATCGAGGCACATATGTAATCCTTATGCTGTTGCTATGATGAGTTTGCTGGGATCCGATGGATTATGAGATTATGTTCAGATTGTGTGTGAGTAATATATTTGATTCACCTCTTTTATATTTATGTTCTTGAGTAATTCTTGCATGTTCTCCATTGCTATTTATTGCTTTGGCCAAGTAGTAGGTAGTAACTCCAAGAGGGAACGTTATGCTTGATTGTGGGTTCATGCCCCTCGATGACTAGCTTGAGTGACAGAAACATGAGTCTAGGGGATGTGCTGTTGCCACAAGGGGGAAAACAACGGTGCTTGTACTTGTGGGTGCAAGGATTGTTTACTTTACGCAAAGTTCTTTTAATGCAGTTGTCTGTTGCTTTGAGTTTGCACTATGGGTGGGACTCGCAACTTAATACCAGCGAGATGTTCTGGATAGATATCTCAAGGTGGATGATTAGTAGTAGATGCAGATGGATTTCGGTCTACTTGCCTTGGTGTACCGCCCATGCTTTTGAGCCTCTACCTTTCTTTGCAGCATAGTTAGCATTGGTTTGCGCACATAATCCTGTCAATTGCCCAGCTGTAATTCGTTTACCTCGCTTAGCTGTTTTATCGTCTTTTGGGAGAGAGACATCACTAGTGAACATCATGGGACCCCGGTCCATATTACCATCACTGATCACATCCGCTATTTACTTTCTGTTCTTACTTACTAGTTGCAATCATACCTATCACTATTATCTCTTGCGTTTGATCCTTTGTAAACGACAAGGCCGGAGGGATTGACAACCTCTCTGTACTCGTTGGGAGCAAAGTTATTTGTATTTGTGTGCAGGTCCTGTCAATCGCTAAGTTGCGCCGCTAGCAGTTGACACCTTCTTGTTGACCCTCGGAGTCTCAGGGGATTCGATCCTTGGTATCTTTGCCAAGGGAAAACTACCGCTACACTGCATCTCAAACCTTCCACTTGGGGTAACCAACGAGGGGCGAGAAGCCATCAAGCAAAGTTTTCTGGCGCCGTTGCCGGGGACCCCACTCTTCAAGATAGGGGAGTTGCACGCTATCTTTTACCTTTGCTTTTTAGTCTTGTTAGTTTACCTTTCAGTTTTTGCTTTAGTTCCCTTTATCAAAAATCACAAAAAATATATTTGCTTTTCTGTTAGTAGTCCTTTCTGTTTAGTCAAGCATGTTAGGATTTGGTGCTTTGAGGGAATCAGAAGTTCTAGATTTCCATCAAAGGGATGGAGAAAATATGAAGAAGGCATGGGACAGAATTTCTGATGCACATAGGAGAATTATGCCTTGGATACCTATAAAAATTGTGCTTAGAAATTTTTACCATGGTCTTTTTAAATGGTGTAAACACTCTCTCGATATTATAGCTGAAGGAGATTTCCTAGAGTGTGATGAAGCTAGAGCTCTTGAAATTATACATGGTCTATCTAGTTACTTTGTTTATGATCATAATTTTGATACTGTCATAGATAGACTTCCTACTATTGAGAAGAGAATGGATGCTCTAGACTTGATGAAGGTAGAGAAACCCAAACCCAATAAGAGAGATATTTTGGAAATAGACAATGATTGGGAGCCTTTTGTTAGGATTAGCATCTCTAATCAAGACTTCCTTGCTTATTGTGATATTGGATCTATGGTTTCTACTATGCCAAAAATTGTTCATGATTCTTTAAAATTTAACATGGATAGATTATCATCTTATCATGAACACGCTAATGGAGATATTTCTGAGATCCAGGGAAGACTGAAAGACGTGCCAGTTACATTCCTTAAAGGGATTGCAATGGTTGATTTCTTCATCATGAAGCCAAACCAAGGAAATATAGTGCTTGAAAGGGACTTCCTCCGAGCCGTAAAAGGCTTCATCGATATAGGTAAGGGACAAATCCGCTTACGCGGGAAGGCAAAAGGTATGTACCCCTTTCCTAGAAGGAACAAGAGTGAACTTGTTGAGGAACCATTTGAAGCAATTTATAACTCCGATTATTATGATGATTATTGATTCCTCTTTGCATTATGCCTAGCTTAAAGGCATAAAAGAAAGCGCTTTTGGGAGGCAGCCCACAATGAATAAAATTTTATTTTGCTTTTGTTGTGTCTTGATGTTTGTTACTACAGTAGCATCATCATTGTATCTTTACTTTTCAGCTTTGTGCCAAGTTTAGCCTCTGATTGCAAGAAAGTTCAAAAATTGTGACGTGCTGTCCAGGAAACAGATTCTGTCCTTGGACAGACAAATTCGTATAAAATCACCAGATCATCTTTTTGGTCTGAATTGTTTCGACAGCGTGCTCTATACAATTGGCTTTCGGGCTTCTGTTCTGAGTTTTTTTATTTGAGTTGCAGAAGTGCCCCGAAAAAATTATTTACTACCTGTTGGTCTGTTTTTCACAGATTCTGTCCTGTTTTGCCTTTCCTTCGTTTTGCAAACCTTGAGCTTGCTTTTTCTTTGCAAAAACCTTTTGGCAATCTTGAGAAACAGTAGACCTTCAAGATTATCTTTATTTCTAGCAAGGAAAAATTATTTTATTATGGGTACTAACCTCGCTAATCAGATTATGATGAGTTATGTATGAAGGGAGTTTTCAAGTGTGCGAGGGAAGATGATAAAAAGATTCAGGAGTGTCAAGCGCTCAAGCTTGGGGATGCCCCCGTGCACCCCCAAGAAATATTCAAGAAGACTCAAGCGTCTAAGCTTGGGGATGCCCCCGTGCATCCCCTTCTCCATCAACAATTATCAGTTCGTCTTTCGTTCCACTATATTTTTATCATTTCATGTGTTATGTGCTATGCTTGGAGCGTCTTGCTTTTAGTTTCCTTTTTAGTTTTCTTTAGCTTTGCTTGCTGTTCATAACGAGTTGGAACCCATCTTTCTTTGTGTGGGAGAGAAACACGCTCCACTTCAACCTAGAACACAACATAGAATTTTCATGTCTATCTTTGCTGTGTGTGTTCTTTGTCTTTCAATAGCTACTGTCATGTTCAGCTCTTAGTTTTCATGCTTTACTTTTTAAAGAGCTTTTGTTTAGTTGGTTGCTGGAACTCTCTTGAGTTATCATGCTTATCTTGTTAAGAGAGTTGGCTTCTGTTGCACTGGTTGATATGTCTATGATAAAAATGCTATGTGCATAATGGTGCTTAGTAGTTCATGTTTTCTTATGGTTAGTCTCAAATAGCTGGGGGGTTCTTAATGTGTTATTGAAGTACCAACATGATTTGTTTGCCTATGATGTGGTATGGTTTAGTGATATCTTCCTCCAAGAATTTATTTTGATTGACTTGGCATATGCTCACGCATATTTAAGACTGTAAAGAAAGTCTATCAAGCCTTGATGATCTTTAATTTCTGAGTAGCGATATAACTTCCATGCCCGATTCAATGTTGCTTTGTCGCTCTGCATGATTATGACTGTCATTGCTCTCTTAGTTGGTCGCTCCCAGTCTTTTGCTAACCTTCGCCTGTACTAAGCGGACTGACTGCTTGTGCATCCAAAATCCTTTAAACCAGTTATGCCATATGAGTCCACCATACCTTCCTATACATGGTATTTACCTGCCATTCCTAACGAAGACTTTCGTGTACCATCTCGAAATTATTCAAAAAAGCATTTCTCTTTTGTGCCTCTGTTTTAGCTCATGAGGAAGTAGTAGTTAATTCATGATCTTTTTAAGTTGGACAAGCTTCACCCCGGGATTGCATGTCTAATGTGCAAACCCCTAATACGAGAAGGAACTGGCAAAGAGTGCGCCCGGCTCATTAAAAAAATATACAACAAACAAACCCTCCTTCACGCTTTGTTCATGAGAAATCAGAAAACTTTGGCAGTGATAAACAAAGGAGATTAAGAGGATGTGATCGTCCTCGTGCGGGAGCCGTTCCTCGAAACTTGTCCAGCTCGAGAAGTAATTGAGTTATCTGCTAGCATTCGTTGACGAAATATGCATCTCTAAAAAATAATTATTACCTCTGTTTTTAAAAACCAAGAGCTCTGGTACATGTTTAGTTTTTGTTTCCGACCACGGGTTTTCAACCTTGCCATCAAAAGCCACGGTTCGAGAGTCTCCACCTTCTTTCTTTAAAGCACCAACTATTGAGAGCATGATTGTCATTCTGAGTGTAATGTGCATTGTCCCAAAGTACCATTGTCTTCTGCATGACTATGATATCGTTTATTCTGAAATCATTGTATCTAGTCGTCACTTAAACTTTGGAGGTGCCCCTGCATTTATGTTTTGCTTCACTAAAGGGGGCGAGCGAGATATCACTTTGTCATGTTTGCACACCATGCTCACTACAAATCTATTGAGTGTTTCAGTATCATATTGTAAAACTTTCAGTTCTTTGTGACATTCTCATGAGGCAACTTAATTACTACAGATTCATTGTCTCAATAAGCATTTGTCATGTGACTGTGAAAAGTTCTTATTTGGTTGATAGCATGTCACCACAGAAATTATGCTTGTTATCATTTACCTACTCGAGGACGAGCAGGAATTAAGCTTGGGGATGTTGATACGTCCAAAACGTATCTATAATTTCTGCTTGCTCCATGCCTCTTTTGTGTGATATTGCTATGATATTTATGCACTTCCATACACTTTTGATCATATTTGGACTAACCTATTAACTCAGTGCACCCCAGTGCCAGTTTCTGTTTTCTGCTGTTTTTGTATTTCAGGTTTTCCCACTACGTAAATTGCCAGAAAAATTCCGGGAAAAATATATAAAAAATCAGCGTTCCGGAAGCTTCCATGCGGCCAAAGTAGGGCCAGAGGGGGGCCACCAGGGCTCCAGGCGACCACAGGGGGCAGCCCCCCTCCTGGCCGCGCCGCCAGGGCGCCTGGGCCCCCCTGGCCTCTTCTGACGCCCCCCTTTGGCATATATTTACACCGCGTCCCGAAACCCTCGAGGACGGAACCCTTTTTCGCGATCTCATCTCTGTTCCGCCGCCGCCGCGCTTCCAAGATCGGGAGCACCAGGAGAACTCTTCCCGGCACCCTGCCGGAGGGGAGGATCACCATCGGGAGCTTCTCCACCACCATGGACGCCTCCCGGATGAGTTGTGAGTAGTCTCCCTTGGACCATGGGTCCATGACCAGTAGCTATGTGATGTTCTCCTCCCCTCTTTGTTCTTCATCGATTAGACCTCGTGAGCTGCCCTACATGATCGAGGCACATATGTAATCCTTATGTTGTTGCTATGATGAGTTTGCTGGGATCCGATGGATTATGAGATTATGTTCAGATTGTGTGTGAGTAATATATTTGATTCACCTCTTTTATATTTATGTTCTTGAGTAATTCTTGCATGTTCTCCGTTGCTGTTTATTACTTTGGCCAAGTAGTAGGTAGTAACTCCAAGAGGGAACGTTATGCTTGATTGTGGGTTCATGCCCCTCGATGACTAGCTTGAGTGACAGAAACATGAGTCTAGGGGATGTGTTGTTGCCACAAGGGGGAAAACAACGATGCTTGTACTTGCGGGTGCAAGGATTGTTTACTTTACGCAAAGTTCTTTTAATGTAGTTGTCTGTTGCTTTGAGTTTACACTATGGGTGGGACTCGCAACTTAATACCAGCGAGATGTTCTGGATAGATATCTCAAGGTGGATGATTAGTAGTAGATGCAGATGGATTTCGGTCTACTTGCCTTGGCGTACCGCCCATGCTTTTGAGCCTCTACCTTTCTTTGCAGCATAGTTAGCATTGGTTTGCGCACATAATCCTGTCAATTGCCCAGCTGTAATTCTTTTACCTCGCTTAGCTGTTTTATCATCTTTTGGGAGAGAGACATCACTAGTGAACATCATGGGACCCCGGTCCATATTACCATCACTGATCACATCCGCTATTTACTTTCTGTTCTTACTTACTAGTTGCAGTCATACCTATCACTATTATCTCTTGCGTTTGATCCTTTGTAAACGACAAGGCCGGAGAGATTGACAACCTCTCTGTACTCGTTGGGAGCAAAGTTATTTGTATTTGTGTGCAGGTCCTGTCAATCGCTAAGTTGCGCCGCTAGTAGTTGACACCTTCTTGTTGACCCTCGGAGTCTCAGGGGATTCGATCCTTGGTATCTTTGCCAAGGGAAAACTACCGCTACACTGCATCTCAAACCTTCCACTTGGGGTAACCAACGAGGGGCGAGAAGCCATCACACTGTTACACACCTCGGTCATATTGTCACAGTGCTTAGGTGAAGCCCTGCGTCGGTAACTTCATCAACACCGTCACCACGTCGTCGTGCTGACGAAACTCTCCCTCGGCCTCAACTGGATCAAGAGTTCGAGGGACGTCACCGAGCTGAACGTGTGCAGATCGTGGAGGTGACATGCGTTCGGTGCTTGATCGGTTGGATCGCGAAGACGTTCGACTACATCAACCGCGTTACTAAATGCTTCCGCTTTCGGTCTACGTGGGTACGTGGACACACTCTCCCGCTTGTTGCTATGCTTCTCCTAGATAGATCTTGCATGATCGTGAAGGAAATATACCCTAGAGGAAATAATAAAGTTGTTATTTGTATTTCCTTATATCATGATAAATGTTCATTATTCATGCTAGAATTGTATTAACATGAAACTTAGTGCATGTGTGAATACATAGACAAAACAGAGTGTCCCTTGTATGCTTCTACTAGACTAGCTCATTGATCAAAGATGGTTATGTTTCCTAGCCATAGACATGAGTTGTCATTTGATCAACGGGATCACATCATTAGGAGAATGATGTGATGGACAAGACCCATCCGTTAGCTTAGCAACTTGATCGGTTAGTTTTACTGCTATTGCTTTCTTCATGACTTATACATGTTCCTATGACTATGAGATTATGCAAATCCCGAATACCGGAGGAACACCTTGTGTGCTATCAAACGTCACAACGTAACTGGGTGATTATAAAGATGCTCTACAGGTGTCTCCAAAGGTGTTTATGGTGTTGGCATAGATCGAGAATAGGATTT
The DNA here is from genome assembly GCA_902687465.1 of Secale cereale. Lineage (NCBI taxonomy): Eukaryota > Viridiplantae > Streptophyta > Magnoliopsida > Poales > Poaceae > Secale > Secale cereale. The sequence goes on from LR738713.1 coordinate 407,533,806, forward strand.
GTCACTCCGAGTGTCGGAGAGGTATCTCTGGGCCCTCTCGGTAATACACATCATAATAAGCCTTGCAAGAAAACGACTCATGAGTTATTCACGAGATGATGTATTACAGAACGAGTAAAGAGACTTGCCGTAACGAGATTGAACTAGGTATGATGATACCGACGATCGAATCTCGGACAAGTAACATACTGATGACAAAGGGAACAACGTATGTTGTTGTGCGGTTTGACCGATAAAGATCTTTGTTGAATATGTAGGAGCCAATATGAGCATCCAGGTTCCTCTATTGGTTATTGACCGGAGATGAGTCTCGGTCATGTCTACATAGTTCTCGAACCCGTAGGGTCCGCACGCTTAACGTTCGATGACGATTGGTATTTTAAGTTTATGAGTTTTGATGTACCGAAGGTAGTTCGGAGTCCCGGATGTGATCACGGACATGACGAGGAGTCTCGGAATGTCCGAGACATAAAGATTAATATATTTGATGACTATATTCGGACACCGGATGAGTTCCGGGGGTCACCGGATATTTATTGGAGTGCCGGGGAGTTATCGGAACCCCCGGGGGGACTATTGGGCCTACATGGGCCATAGGGAAAAGGGGAGGCAGCCCACAAGGGGCAGTCGCGCCCCCTCCCTATAGGGAGTCCAAACTGGACTAGGGAGGGGGGCGCCCCCCTTTCCTTCTCCTCTTCCCTCTCCTTCCTTCCCCCTTCCTCCTCCTAGTTGGACTAGGAAAGGAGGAGTCCTACTCCTACTAGGAGGAGGACTCCTCCCTCTCCTTGTCGCGCCTAGGGCCGGCCGGCCTCCCCCTTGCTCCTTTATATATAGGGGTAGGGGGCACCCTAGAACACACAAGCAACATTGTTTTAGCCGTGTGCGGTGCCCCCCTCCATAGAAACACACCTCAGGCATATTGTTGCAGTGCTTAGGCGAAGCCCTGCGTCGGTAACTTCATCATCTCCATCAGCACGCCGTCGTGCTGACAAAACTCTCCCGTGACGCTCAACTGGATCAAAGAGCTCGTGGGACGTCATCGAGCTGAACGTGTGCTGAACGCGGAGGTGCCGTACGTTCGGTGCTTGGATCTGTTGGATCGCGAAGACGTTCGACTACATCAATCGCGTCACTAGACGCTTCCGCTTTCGGTCTACGAGGGTACGTAGACACACTCTCCCCTCTCATTGCTATGCTTCTAGTAGATAGATCTTGCGTGATCGTAGGATTTTTTTTAAATACTACGTTCCCCAACAGATCGTAGGACCCAACAACTTAATGGCCATTGAAACCGGTACTGATAAAAATGCAATTGGTAGAGTTAAACATCACAGGGCAGGTGCTGCCAGAGCAGATAATGGCCCATTTGTCTATAAAAAGATAGGGAAAATAGCTAAAACGTGTTAGGCATGTTTACTACAACATGCTTAATACATCGACCGTACAAAAAATAACCATTAATTGCAACTGGTACTGGTAAGATTGAACTGGTGAGTACATACTTGGTAAGTCCTGAGAAGTAGTTCCTGGGGCACTTCATCTTGGCCAGAGCCCGCCCAAAGTCAGCGACGGAGGAGGCGAGCTATTCCTCCGGGTCGAAGCGTGGATCAGTGCCACTGACATGTGTACCTACAGGCAACCAGTAAATGGTAGAAGTTAAACTACAATTAAGTGAAATACTATAAGACATGGGATGCAGCTAACCTCGACGGCAAACAACAGCATCGGTCGTTATGACCCTGCGTAAGTACATGGACAGGCATGTTAAGTACAACAGGGTTAGCATCCACTAAAAATATCAAATGGCAGCATCTCTAGTGATATCCTGAGTCATTATTGTAATTTTGTTGCTGGTATTGGTGAAATTGAGCTGGACACAGTAATATTTGAACATCACACAATGTGCGGTACTGAAATAAACAAGGCACGAACATGCTTAATACATCAACCATACAAATCATAGTCGTTGCAAGTGGTATTGGTAAGATTTAGCTGGTCAAATCTTACCTGTTAAGTCCCGGGGGTATTCGCAGGGGACTTCATGTGGGCCAGAGCCTGCACCATGTCGGCGGCGGCGGCGGAGGCGAGGTGTTCCTTCGGGTCAACACGCACAGCGGTCATCGCGCCATGGACCGCCATCAGCTCCTGGCGGTGGGGATTTGGAGGCATGAGGATGTTTCGCAGGCGCCATTTAAGCAATCAGGACGGGACCGTGATAGAGATCAGTGTGTTACCTGACTGGATCCGAGCAGAATGTAGATGTGGTTGAAGTTGTGGTTGCGGCGGCGGCGGTTTGAGATGCCGATAGGGGGAGGCGCGAGGGGGGGGATACTAAGGGTGAGGATGTGGTTGGAGGAATAAAATCTGAAATCGCGCGCCTAATGAAAATTTCGCTGTGAAACTTGAAACTTGGTCGGGGGAAACACACAACACAGACGAAGCGCGTAAAATACTCGTGTGCGGGGAAAAAGAAAGTTGGCAGATCCCGTCTCCAAAAAAATGTACACGTGTACTTGATTTTTTCGGTCAATGGTATGCCTGGTTTATTAGGAAACATTGTAAAGGTAACTGACGTATGCAAGAGCTCAATGAAAAATGACAACAGAAATTTGGCTTCCCTTACAATTTTGCTCGTTCATTGTCGCACACAGTTCATCTCCGTCGCTTCCGGAAACAGTGTGCGCTGAGCCTATTGTGTGTTGCGTTATGATTGGCCCGAACCCCGGCCACGCGGATCGCCCATGTGCACCGTAGGATGCATCGCGATCGAACGACAATCCACGTCCCTCACCTCACACCCGTGCACCTGTAGCTGGATTGGACTTATATGCGCTAAATACCTAGAAAATGCACATAATCCCCTAAATATGGTAAATGAGCCCGGAAAAATGCCAAATTTGAACACGGTGATTTGCTGTTGGGGAACGTAGCAGAATTCAAAAAATTTCCTATGCTTCACCAAGATCAATCTAAGGAGTCATCTAGCAACGAGCATACTGGAGTGCATCTACATACCCTTTTGTAGATCGCGTGCGGAAGCGTTCGAAGGAACGTGGACGAAGTAGTCGTACTCTTCGCGTTCTTCGTCATCGATGATCCCAGCGCCGAACGGACGGCACCTCCATGTTCAACACACGTACGGTACAGCAACGTCTCCTCCTTCTTGATCCAGCAAGAGCGGAGGAGAGGTCGTCGGAGATCCAGCAGCACAACGGCGTGGTGGTGGATGCAACAGGAAAACCTGCAAGGCTTCGTCGGCGCCCTGCGGAGGAGTAGGAAGTGTGATGGGAGGGGGGAGAGGCGCCAGAGGCTAGAGGTGCGGCTGCCCTCTCCCCCCCACTATATATAGGGGCCAGGGGGGCGCCGGCCCTGAGAGATCAGATCTCCAGGGTGGGGCGGCGGCCAAGTGGGGAAACTTGCCCCCAAGGCATAGGGGGCGTCCCCTTTCCCTAGGGTTTCAACCCTAGGCGCATGGAGGGGGGGCCCATATGGGTGCGCCAGCCCACCAGGGGCTGGCCCCCTTCCCCTTGCGGCCTAGGGGACCCACCGGGATGGGTGGCCCCACCCGGTGGACCCCCGGGACCTCTCCGGTGGTCCCGGGACACTCCCGGTGACCCCCGGAGTTCACCCGATGGCCGAAACTTGACTTCCTATATATCATTCTTTACCTCCGGACCATTCTGGAACTCCTCGTGACGTCCGGGATCTCATCCGGGACTCCGAACAACATTCGGGTTTCCATGTGCATGTATCTCTACAACCCTAGCATTACCGAACCTTAAGTGTGTAGACCCTACGGGTTCGGGAGACACGTAGACATGACCGAGATGACTCTCCGGTCAATAGCAACAGCGGGATCTGGATACCCATGTTGGTTCCCATGTGTTCCTCGATGATCTTCATCGGATGAACCACTGTGTCAAGGATTCACTCAATCTCGTATGTTATTCCCTTTGTCTATCGGTACGGTACTTGCCCGAGATTCGATCGTCGGTATGCCCGATACCTTGTTCAATCTCGTCATGGCAAGTCTCTTTACTCGTTCCGTAATCTATCATCCCGTGACTAACTCCTTAGTCACCTTGAGCTCATTATGATGATGTCTTGCCGAGTGGGCCCAGAGGTACCTCTCCGTCATACGGAGTGACAACATCCCAGTCTTGGTTCGTACCAACTCAATAGACACTTTCGGAGATACCCGTTGCGTACCTTTATAGCCACCCAGTTACGTTGTGACGTTTGGCACACCCAAAGTATTCCTACGGCATCCGGGAGTTGCACAACCTCATGGTCTAAGGAATAAATACTTGACACTGGAAAAGCTTATGCATTACGAACTAAACGATCTCGTGCTAGGCTCAGGATTGGGTCTTTTCCATCACATCATTCTCCTAATGATGTGATCCCATTATCAATGACATCCAATGTCCATGATCAGGAAATCGTGACCATCTGTTGATCAACGAGCTAGTAACTAGAGGCTTACCAGGGACTCATTGTGGTCTATATATTCACACATGTATCGTTGTTTCCGTACAATACAATTCAAGCATGAATAACAGACAATTATCATGAACAAGGAAATATAATAATAATACTTTTATTATTGCCTCTAGGGCATATTTCCAACAGTCTCCCACTTGCACTAGAGTCAATAATCTAGTTACATTGTGATAAATCGAACACCCATAGAGTTCTGGTGTTGATCATGTTTTGCCCGTGGAAGAGGTTTAGTCAACGGGTCTGCGACATTCAGATCCGTATGCACTTTGCAAATATCTATGTCTCCATCTTGAACATAATTCTAGATGGAGTTGAAACGGCGCTTGATGTGCTTGGTCTTCTTGTGAAACCTGGGCTCCTTGGTAATGGCAATAGCTCCAGTGTTGTCACAGAAGAGAGTCATCGGGCTTGACGCGCTTGGAATGACTCCTAGGTCGGTGATGAACTCCTTCATCCAGAATCCTTCTTGTGCTGCTTCGCAAGCAGCTATGTACTCCGCTTCACATGTAGAATGCGCCACGACGCTCTGCTTGCAACTGCACCAGCTGACTGCTCCACCATTCAAAATATACACGTATCCGGTTTGTGACTTCGAGTCATCCAGATCTGTGTCGAAGCTAGCATCGACGTAACCCTTTACAACGAGCTCTTCGTCACCTCCATAAACGAGAAACATATCCTTAGTCCTCTTCAGGTACTTTAGGATGTTCTTGACCGCTGTCCAGTGTTCCATATCGGGATCACTTTGGTACCTCCCTACCAAACTTATGGCAAGGTTCACATCAGGTCTGGTACACAGCATGGCATACATGATAGAACCTAGGGCTGAGGCATAGGGAATGACACTCATCTTTTCTCTATCTTCTGCCCTGGTCGGGGACTGAGCCTTGCTCAATCTCATACCTTGCAAAACAGGAAAGAACCCCTTCTTGGACTGATCCATATTGAACTTCTTCAATATATTGTCAAGGTATGTACTTTGTGAAAGACCAATGAGGCGTCTTGATCTATCTCTATAGATTTTGATGCCTAATATGTAGGCAGCTTCTCCAAGGTCCTTCATTGAAAAACTCTTATTCAAGTAGGCCTTTACACTTTCCAAGAATTTTATATCATTTCCCATCAGCAATATGTCATCTACATATAATATGAGAAATGCTACAGAGCTCCCACTCACTTTCTTGTAGATACAGGCTTCTCCATAAGTCTGTATAAAACCAAACGCTTTGATCACATCATTAAAGCGAATGTTCCAACTCCGAGATGCTTGCACCAGCCCGTAAATCGAGCGCTGGAGCTTGCACACCTTGTTAGCATTCTCTGGATCGACAAAACCTTCCGGGTGCATCATATACAACTCTTCCTTGAGGAAGCCATTAAGGAATGCCGTTTTGACGTCCATTTGCCATATCTCATAATCATAGAATGCGGCAATAGCTAACATGATTCTGACTGACTTCAGCATCGCTACGGGAGAGAAAGTCTCGTCGTAGTCAATACCTTGAACTTGTCGATAACCCTTAGCGACAAGCCTTGCCTTATAGATGGCCACATTACCTTCCGCGTCTGTCTTCTTCTTAAATATCCATTTATTTTCTATGGCGTGCCTGTCATCAGGCAAGTCCACCAAAGTCCATACTTTGTTTTCATACATGGATTCTATCTCGGATTTCATGGCTCCAAGCCATTTATTGGAATTCGGGCCCGCCATCGCTTCTTCATAGTTCGAAGGTTCACCGTTGTCTAACAACATAATTTCCATGACAGGGTTGCCGTACCACTCTGGTGCGGAACGTGCCCTTGTGGACCTTCAAAGTTCAGTAGTAACTTGATCTGTTTCTTCATGATCATCATCATCAACTTCCTCCCTTGTCGGTGCAGGCACCTCAGGAACGATTTCCTGCGCTGCGCTACTTTCCGGTTCGGGAGGGGTGACTGTCACCTCATCAAGTTCTACTTTCCTCCCACTCACTTCTTTCGAAAGAAACTCTTTCTCTAGAAAGGATCCATTCTTTGCAACAAAGACTTTGCCTTCGTATCTGTGGTAGAAGGTGTACCCAATCGTTTCCTTTGGGTATCCTATGAAGACGCATTTTTCCGATTTGGGTTCGAGCTTCTCAGGTTGAAGTTTCTTGACATAAGCATCGCAACCCCAAACTTTCAGAAACGACAGATTCGGTTTCTTGCCAAACCAAAGTTCATATGGTGTCGTCTCAACGGATTTCGACGGAGCCCTATTTAAAGTGAATGTGGCAGTCTCTAAAGCATAACCCCAAAAAGATAGTGGTAAATCGGTGAGGGACATCATAGATCGCACCATGTCCAACAAATTACGATTTCGACGTTCGGACACACCGTTTCGTTGAGGTGTTCCGGGCGGTGTCAATTGTGAAACAATTCCACAATTCCTAAGGTGTGTGCCAAATTCATGACTTAAATATTCACCCCCACGATCTGATCGCAAGAACTTTATTTTTCTGTCACGTTGATTCTCAACCTCATTCTGAAATTCCTTGAACTTTTCAAAGGTCTCAGACTTGTGTTTCATCAAGTAGATATATCCATATCTACTCAAGTCATCTGTGAGGGTGAGAACATAATGATAGCCTCCGCGAGCCTCAACACTCATTGGACCGCACACATCGGTATGTATGATTTCCAATAAGTTGGTTGCTCGCTCCATTGTTCCGGAGAACGGAGTCTTGGTCATCTTGCCCAAGAGGCATGGTTCGCACGTGTCAAATGATTCATAATCAAGAGACTCCAGAAGTCCATCAGCATGAAGCTTCTTCATACATTTGACACCAATATGACCAAGGCGGCAATGCCACAAGTATGTGGGACTATCATTGTCAACTTTACATCCTTTGGCATTCACACTATGAATATGTGTATCATCACGATCGAGATTCATCAAAAATAAACCATTGACCAGCGGGGCATGACCATAAAACATATCTCTCAAATAAATAGAACAACCATTATTTTCAGATTTAAATGAGTAGCCATCTCGCATAAGACGAGATCCAGATACAATGTTCATGCTCAAAGCTGGTACTAAATAACAATTATTAAGGTTTAAAACTAATCACAAGGGTAGATGTAGAGGCAGCGTGCCGACGGCGATCACATCGACCTTGGAACCATTCCCGGCGCGCATCGTCACCTCGTCCTTCGCCAGTCTCCGCTTATTCCGCAACTCCTACTTAGAGTTACAAATATGAGCAACTGCACCGGTATCGAATACCCAGGAGCTACTACGAGCGCTGGTAAGGTACACATCAATAACATGTATATCACATATACCTTTGACGTTGCCGGCCTTCTTGTCCGCTAAGTATTTGGGGCAGTTCCGCTTCCAGTGACCCGTTCCCTTGCAATAAAAGCACTCAGTCTCAGGCTTGGGTCCATACTTTGGCTTCTTCCCGGCAACTGGCTTACCGGGCGCGGCAACTCCCTTGCCGTCCTTCTTGAAGTTCTTCTTACCCTTGCCCTTCTTGAACTTAGTGGTTTTATGGACCATCAACACTTGATGCCCTTTCTAGATCTCCACCTCCGCTGATTTCTGCATTGAATACACCTCGAGAATGGACTTCTCCATCCCCTGCATATTGAAGTTCAACACGAATCTCTTGTAGCTTGGTGGGAGCGACTGGAGGATTCTGTCAACGACCGCTTCGTCTGGGAGATTCATTCCCAACTGAGACAAGCGGTTGTGCAACCCAGAAATCTTGAGGATGTGCTCACTCACAGAACTGTTTTCCTCCATCTTACAGCTGTAGAATGCGTTGGAGACATCATATCTCTCAACTCGGGCATGAGCCTGGAAAACCATTTTCAGCTCTTGGAACATCTCATATTCCCCGTGGTGCTCAAAACGCTTTTGGAGACCCGATTCTAAGCTGTAGAGCATGCCGCACTGAACCAGGGAGTAATCATCACAACGCGACTGCCAACCGTTCATAACATCTTGGTTTGCCGGGGCGGGAGCGTCACCTAGCGGTGCTTCTAGGACATAAGTTTTCTTGGCAGCTATGAGGATGATCCTCAGGTTACGGACCCAGTCCGTGTAGTTGCTACCATCGTCTTTCAGCTTGGATTTCTCTAGGAACGCGTTGAAGTTGAGGGTGACATGAGCGTGGGCCATTTGATCTACAAGACATATTGTGAAGAATTTAGACTAAGTTCATGATAATTAAGTTAATCTTAATCAAATTTTAATGAACTCCCACTCAGATTGACATCTCTCTAGTCATCTAAGTGATACATGATCCGAATCGACTAGCCCGTGTCCGATCATCATGTGAGACGGACTAGTCATCAACGGTGAACATCTTCATGTTGATCGTATCTTCTATACGACTCATGTTCGACCTTTCGGTCTTCCGTGTTCCGAGGCCATGTCTGTACATTCTAGGCTCGTCAAGTAAACCCTAAGTGTATTGCGTGTGTAAATCTGGCTTACACCCGTTGTATGCGAACATTAGAGCCTATCACACCCGATCATCACGTGGTGCTTCGGAACAACGATCCTTAGCAACGGTGCACAGTTAGGGGGAACACAATTCTTGAAATTTTAGTGAGAGATCATCTTATTTACTACCGTCGTTCTAAGTAAACAAGATGCATAAACATGATAAACATCACATGCAATCATATAAAGTGACATGATATGGCCAATATCATCTTGCTCCTTCGATCTCCATCTTCGGGGCACCATGATCATCTTTTTCACCGGCTCGACACCATGATATCCATCATCATGATCTCCATCATCGTGTCTTCATGAAGTCGTCACGCCAACTATTACTTCTACTACTATGGCTAACGTTTAGCAATAAAGTAAAGTAATTACATGGCGTTATTGAGTGACACGCAGGTCATACAATAATTAAGACAACTCCTATGGCTCCTATCGGTTGTCAAATTCATCGACATGCAAGTCGTGATTCCCTATTACAAGAACATGATCAATCTCATACATCACATATATCATTAATCACATCTTCTTGGCCATACCATATCACATAGCACATGCTGCAAGAACAAGTTAGACGACCTCTAATTGTTGTTGCAAGTTCTTACGTGGCTTCTATAGGTTTTCTAGGAAGAACGTTTCTTACCTACGCCAAAACCACAACGTGATTTTTCAATTTCTATTTACCCTTCATAAGGACCCTGTTCATCGAATCCGATCCGACTAAAGTGGGAGAGACAGACACCCGCCAGCCACCTTATGCATCTAGTGCATGTCTGTCGGTGGAACCAGTCTCACGTAAGCGTCCGTGTAAGGTCGGTCCGGGCCGCTTCATCCCACAATGCCGCCGAATCAAGATTGGACTAGTGACGGCAAGAAAATTGAGCAAACTCAACGCCCACAACTTGTTTGTGTTCTACTCGTGCAAGATGCTACACAAAAACCTAGCTCAGATGCCACTGTTGGGGAACGTAGCAGAATTCAAAAAAATTCCTACGCTTCACCAAGATCAATCTAAGGAGTCATCTAGCAACGAGCATACTGGAGTGCATCTACATACCCTTTTGTAGATCGCGTGCGGAAGCGTTCGAAGGAACGTGGATGAAGTAGTCGTACTCTTCGCGTTCTTCGTCACCGATGATCCCAGCGCCGAACGGACGACACCTCCGCGTTCAACACACGTACGGTACAGCAACGTCTCCTCCTTCTTGATCCAGCAAGGGCGGAGGAGAGGTCGTTGGAGATCCAGCAGCACGACGGCGTGGTGGTGGATGCAACAGGAAAACCTGCAGGGCTTCGCCGGCGCCCTGCGGAGGAGTAGGAAGTGTGACGGGAGGGGGAAGAGGCGCCAGAGGCTAGAGGTGCGGCTGCCCTCTCCCCCCCCACTATATATAGGGGCCAGGGGGCGCCGGCCCTGGGAGATCAGATCTCCAGGGTGGGGCGGCGGCCAAGGGGGGAAACTTGCCCCCCAAGGCATAGGGGACGCCCCCTCCCCCTAGGGTTTCAACCCTAGGCGCATGGAGGGGGGCCCATAAGGGTATGCCAGCCCACCAGGGGCTGGCCCCCTTCCCCTTGCAGCCTAGGGGACCAACTGAGATGGGTGGCCCCACACGGTGGACCCCCGGGACCCCTTTGGTGGTCCCGGGACACTCCCGGTGACCCCCGGAGTTCACCGGTTAGCCGAAACTTGACTTCCTATATATCATTCTTTACCTCCGGACCATTCCGGAACTCCTCGTGACGTCCGGGATCTCATCCGGGACTCCGAACAACATTCGAGTATGATTGCATTAAGTCCTTTGTTGAAACTACAAGTTTTAATAAGTTTAGTGCTAAGTTTGGGCTTGATTCTCAACTCCTTGTTGATTTCCTCAAATCTTTTGCTTCACATCTTAATATGCCTAAGGATGATTGGATCAAGCATCATGAACCTTTTAAAGAGATTTGCAAAGAAAATGAAATTGTTCATGATGATTGCAACATGCATGATCCAATTCCTAAAAATGAAGTTTTATATAAGCATGTTAATTTTTGTGGAGTGGATAGACCTTGTGAAAGGCCTATGATTGAAGAAGAGAAGTATTGTAAGCAACATAAGCATGAAAGAACAATCACTTGGGTCAAAGATTTAAATGAAATTGCTAGAGAATTGTGTGACCTTTATCCTTTTACTTGTGAACTTTGCCGTATAGAGGGTCACTTTAATTTTCAATGCATGCACTTTCAAAACATAATTGTTACCCAGTTGTGTGATAACATGATCACCCCTGATCTTTATGATGAGCTTATGTTATTTTTGATGTGTGAAGAGTTATCAGAAAAGACTTCTTGGCTAGATGTTAATGCCATAGGAATAAAAAACACTTTGCAAAATTGCCATCTCTATTGTGTTGTTAATTGCCATGAAAATGATTATATAAGTAAGATTAGAAAGGAGGGAACTTTACCAAAGTATAAAAATGTCTCTTATATTTCTGCTAATAAAAAGGAGAGTTTCTCCCAAGTTTCCCCTATTGTTTCTAATGATAAACCAGGATATGTGGAGAAGCTTCATCTCCAACCACTCCCTCCTAAGGTGAAGAAGAAGAAAAAGAAGAGGAGGAGGAAGAGGAGCAAGAAGGAAGAAGAATGGGTATCAACCTGGCCTGAGCATATTCCTCCCATCAACTTTTATCCTAACGGCTGTAAGTTTAAAGAAGAAGGTAAAGTTTATTGCCTTAATTATCATCTTGATGATATGTCCGTAGGTACTATTGAAGATGATTTTGATTATGATATGCATGTTACTTATTGTGATTGGGAAAATGATGATAATGCTACTTATGATCTTGAAAATCTTTTTGGTACCAACTCTGAAAGTGATGATACGGAAAGCTCTAAGCTTGGGGATGATAGGATTGCAAATCCTTTACCCACTAGTGATGTGACAATTGATAATTCTTTTGCTAGTAAGAATAAAGACAACATGTTTACAAATATAGTTGCTAGCAATGATAATGCTCTTCTCTACTATGATGATGTTATAACTCCAATCTATAGTGATTATAAAGGTACCTATGACATAAGGAGAAATTATCCTTATGAAACTTGTCATAATCATGGAGGGAATTACTCCCTTGTTGAACACCATCTTCCTAATAAACAATTAATCTATAGTGTTCAAGTTGTTTATGATAGTCCTACTCCCACTATTACCAATGAGAAAGATTATGCTTATGTGGAGAGTAAGAGTACCTTTTTGCATGTGGATCATGGTAACAATGATTTATGTGATGCTTATATTGTTGAGTTTATTCGTGATCCCACTGAAAATTATTATGAGAAGGGAACATATGCTTATAGATATTTCAATAATATTAAGTTCCCTCTCTTTATGTTGAAGGTTTTGAAGCTGCACTTGTTTTGTCTTCCTATGCTTATTGCTTTGTGCTTCAATGAATTATTCAATTGCAATATTCCTATGCATAGGAAGCATGTTAGGCTTAAATGTGTTTGGTATTTGCTTCTTGATGCTCTCTTTTGTTCTTCAGCTCTTATTCCTACGAGAGCATCATTAAAGTCTTAAGCCTATCTTTATGGCTATAAAGAAAGAGCTCTAGGGAGACAACCCTTGTTATCTTTGCTTTCAGTTTTTAGTGGTCTTGATGTTTGTTACTACTGCAGCAACATCATTGTATCTTTATTTTTCAGCTTTGTGCCAAGTTTAGCCTCTGATTGCAAGGAAGTTCAAAAGTTGTGACATGCAGTCCGGAAAACAGATTCTGTCCTTGGACAGAAAAATTCATATAAAATCACCAGATCATCTTTTTGGTCTGAATTTGTTCGACAACGTGCTCTATACAATTGTCTTTCGGGCATCTGTTCTGTGTTTTTTTATTTGAGTTGCAGAAGTGCCCCGAAAAAATTATTTACTACCTGCTGGTCTGTTTTTCACAGATTCTGTCCTGTTTTGCCTTTTCTTCGTTTTGCAAACCTTGAGCTTGCTTTTTCTTTGCAAAAACCTTTTGGCAATCTTGAGAAACAGTAGTTCTTCAATATTATCCTTATTTCCAGTAGGGAAAAATTATTTTATTGTGGGTACTAACCTCGCTAATCAGATTATGATGAGTTATGTATGAAGGGAGTTTTCAAGTGTGCGAGGGAAGATGATAAAAGAAGATTCAGGAGGGTCAAACGCTCAAGCTTCGGGATGCCCCCGTGCACCCCCAAGAAATATTCAAGAAGACTCAAGCGTCAAAGCTTGGGGATGCCCCCATGCATCCCCTTCTCCATCAACAATTATCAGTTCGTCTTTCGTTCCACTATATTTTAATCACTTCATGCATTATGTGCTATGCTTGGAGCGTCTTGCTCTTAGTTTCCTTCTTAGTTTTCTTTAGCTTTGCTTGCTGTTCATAATAAGTTAGATCCTAGCCTTCATTGTTTGGGATAGAAATACGCTCCACTCCACTGTAGAACACAACATAGGCTTGCATGCGTATCTTCTTGTGTGTGTTCTTTATCTTTCCATAGCTGCTGTCATGCTTAGCTCTTAGTTTTCATGCTTATCTTTTTAAGAGCTTTTTTTTAGGTTGTTGCTTCTGAAACTCTCTTGAGTTATCATGCTTATCTTGTTAAGAGATTTGGCTTCTGTGGCACTGGTTGATATGTCTATGATAAAAATGCTATGTGCATAATGGTGCTTAATAGTTCATGTTTTCTTATGGTGAGTCTCTAGTAGCTGGGGGTTCTTAATGTGTTATTGAAGTGCCAGCATGATTTGTTTGCCTATGATGTGGTATGGTTTAGTGATATCTTCCTCCAAGAATTTATTTTGATTGACTTGGCATATGCTCACGCATATTTAAGACTGTAAAGAAAGTCTATCAAGCCTTGATGATCTTTAATTTCTGAGTAGTGATATAACTTCCATGCCCGATTCAATGTTGCTTTGTCGCTTTGCATGATTATGGCCGTCATTGCTCTCTTAGTTGGTCGCTCCCAGTCTTTTGCTAGCCTTCACCTGTACTAAGCGGACTGACTGCTTGTGCATCCAAAATCCTTGAAACTAGTTATGCCATATGAGTCCACCATACCTACCTATATGTGGTATTTCACCGCCACTCCAAGTAAATTTACATGTGCTACCTTTAAAACCTTCTAAATAATTCCTTGTTTTTGCAATACATAGCTCATGGGAAAGTAGCTTAAAAACTATTGTGGTAAAGAATATGTCGCTTATGTATCTTATTTCTTATAAGTTGCTTGTTGAGCGGTATCCATGTTTTTGGGGACGCCATCAACTGTTACACTTTTGTTGAATATCATGTGAGTTGCTATGCATGTTCTCTTGTCTGAAGTAAGGGTGATTTGCCATGAGTTGAATGGTTTGAGTATGCATATTGTTAGAGAAGAACATTGGGCCGCCAACCAAAGCCATGTATCATGGTGGAAGTTTTAGCTTGGACATTAATCCTCAATCTCTTATGAGAATATTATCTATTGTTGAATGCTTAAGCATTAAAGAGGAGTCCATTATCTATTTTCTATGTTGTCCCGGTATGGATGTCCTCAAGTTAAGATCTATCAAAAACGAGAAATCAAATGCGATCTATCTCCTTGGACCTTTGTACAGGTGACATAGAGGTACCCCTTTGTGACACTTGGTTGAAACATATGTAATGCAATGATAATCCATGGAAATCCGAGCTAATTAGGACAAGGTGCGAGAACTATTGGTATTCGATGCATGAGGCTTGCAACTTATAGGATGTCTTATGCATAACACATATGAAGTATTACTACCATTGACAAAATTGTTTCTATGTTTTCAAAATAAAAAGCTCTGGCACATGAGTAATCCCTGCTTCCCTCTGCGAAGGGCCATTCTTTTACTTTTATGTTGAGTCTCCACCTTCTTTCTTCAAAGCACCAACTATTGAGAGCATGATTGTCATTCTGAGTGTAATGTGCATTGTCCCAAAGTACCATTGTCTTCTGCATAATTGTGATATCACTTATTCTGAAATCATTGTATCTAGTCATCACTTAAACTTCGGAGGTGCTCCTGCATTTATGTTTTGCTTCACTAAAGGGGGCAAGCAAGGTATCACTTTGTCATGTTTGCACACCATGCTCACTACAAATCTATTAGGTGTTTCAGTATCATAATGTAAAACTTTCAGTTCTTTGTGATATTCTCATGAGGCAACTTAATTACTAAAGATTCATTATCTCAGTAAGCATTTGTCATGTGACTATGAAAAGTTCTTATATGGTTGGTAGCATGTCACCACAAAAATTATGCTTGTTATCATTTACCTACTCGAGGACGAGCAGGAATTAAGCTTGGGGATGTTGATACGTCCAAAACGTATCTATGATTTCTGCTTGCTCCATGCCTCTTTTGTGTGATATTGCTATGATATTTATGCACTTCCATACACTTTTGATCATATTTGTACTAACCTATTAACTCAGTGCACCCCAGTGCCAGTTTCTGTTTTCTGTTGTTTTTGTATTTCAGGTTTTCCCATTACGTAAATTGCCAGAAAAATTCCGGGAAAAATATATAAAAAATCAGCGCTCCAGAAGCTTCCATGCGGCCGAAGTAGGGCCAGAGCGGGCCCACAGGGGCTCCAGGCGCCCTGTGGGGGCGCCCCCCCCTCCTGGCCGCGGCGCCAGGCCGCCTGGGCCCCCCTTAGCTCCGCTGGTGCCCCCCTTTGGCATATATTTACATCACGTCCCGAAACCCTCGATTCCAGAACCCTTTTCTCCAGAAGCTATTCCAATCTCCGCCGCCATCGCCACCAAGTTTCGGGGGACCAGAATTCCTGTGTCGGCATCCTGCCGGGACGAGGAAGTGCCCCCGGATTCATCTCCATCGATGTTGCTTCCTCCCTCCATGATGCGGGAGTAGTTCCTCCTCGGGGCTGAGGTTTCTACCAGTAGCTATGTGGTCAATTCTCTCTCCCATGATGTGATATTCGTTGTGATCATAGGCTATGTTAATCTAGGGTGATCCCATGATATTTCCCCTTCCTCTATGTATTGGATTGATGTACTCACTTGTCTTTATCTAGTATAATCTCCGAGACCAAGGTGACAGCGGTCTATTGGACATGGATTAGAAGAATATTTTCATGAGTGATTTCCTCTTTTGTGTGTGGATTGAAGATTGAGAGTCTCTTGGTGCTTGTCTTTGACTATCCTTGAGATATGTTGTGGTGATTGTGGTACTCTCTTTGGATGGCCGAGTTGACATTGGGAAATCCATAGATTGAGAACTACGAACTTAGAGGTGTGCTTTTGTAGCCCTACATAATTCTCGTCCTCTCTTGACCATAAAGGAAATGACCTCCGAGTGCGTCCCCCTTGCATGTTTTATGGGAAATATCATGTGATTAGATTATGTTAATGTTGTTGGGAGTTGCCACTAGTGAAAGTATGAAGCATATGCCTTGTTTCCACCATTGCAATACCATTTGTGCTCACGTTTACCACTTGTTTGCTTGCTGCACTTTTTATTACAGATTTATATTACTTTGCTTTGCCACTCCTATCATCCATATTTTACCATCTCTTCGCCAAACTAGTGCACCTATACAACTCCTAGTTGTATTAGGTGTGTTGGGGACACAAGAGACTTCTTGTATCTTAGTTGCAGGGTTGCTTGAGAGAGACCATCTTCGACCTCTACTTCCCTGAGTTCGATAAACCTTAGGTCATCCACTTGAGGGAAAATGCTGCTGTCCTACAAACCTCTGCGCTTGGAGGTCCAACATAGTCTACAAGAATAGAAGCGTGTGTAGACATCACAGCTGCACGTACGAACACACGAGGGCCACTGCTGGTTCAGTGCCTGTGGAAGGTGAGGCAGTAAGCAGCCGAACAGGTCACGCGTGTTACTTTGATTGATTGATGGTAAAAATTGTAGAGGATATATGGAATTCAAGGGATCACATGTTTGACGTGCCGGAGACTGAAGATGCTTGCGGGGCGGTGCATCGACGGAACACACGGTAGATCTTTGGGTGGCGGATGACGCCAACGTGGATGCAGCTAGCTGATGGTGAGGACAACGTCGGGAGGAGCTCGGCTTGGCGACGGTGAGGACGACCGACGCCGACGTGCTCCAACTACCGAGGTTTCTGATGGATGAGAAAGGGATTTGACGGTGGGCGGAGCTACCGGCGGAGGGTAGCGCTTCGGGGAAGGGCTGCTACCGCACGGTGAAGGTGAATGGGCGGCGTGTGAGGTGGGCATGATGCCGGCGTAGATTGGATCTGGAGGTTGGGAGAAGGCGGCGTGGGGGAAATATCTTGGATTAGATGGAGGGAAAATTTTGAGAGACGCGGGAAGTCTTAGGCGGTAAAGAAAAACTAATTTGTCGCGCCAAATTTCATTAAGCAAAAATAGTTTAGGAGCCCCAAATTTGGTAAAGCGGAAAACAAATATTAATAAAATGGAGATTTCACTAATTAAGAGTATCTACAACGGAGCACCTGAAACCGGTCTCAAACGACCGAACGACCCGCCTTACGTATTTTACACAGCCGGGCACCTCAAGCGGCTCTCAAACGCCCGAGCTGTCCGGCGTCCCTCATATCCATCCCAAATATGGGGCGGATATGGGGGCGCCCATGTTGGGGAACGTAGCAGAATTCAAAAAAAATCGTACGCTTCACCAAGATCAATCTAAGGAGTCATCTAGCAACGAGCATAAAGGAGTGCATCTACATACCCTTTGTAGATCGCGTGCGGAAGCGTTCGAAGGAACGTGGATGATGGAGTCGTACTCTTCGTGATCCTCGTCACCGATGATCCCAACGCCGAACGGACGGCACCTAAGCGTTCAACACATGTACGGTACAGCGACGTCTCCTCCTTGTTGATCCAGCAAGGGGGGAGGAGAGGTTGACGGAGATCCAGCAGCACGACGGCGTGGTGGTGGATGCAACGGGAAAAGCTCCAGGGCTTCGCCGAGACCTTGCGGGAGGAGTTGGAGGTGTGACGGGGGGGAAGAGGCGCCAGAGGCTTGGGATGCGGCTGCCCTCTCTCCCCCCCCCCCCACTATATATAGGGGGCCAGGGGGCGCCGGCCCTAGGAGATCCAATCTCCTAGGGGGGCGGCGGCCAAGGGGGTATCTTGGCCCCCAAGGCATAGGGAGGCGCCCCACCCCTAGGGTTTCAACCCTAGGCGCATGGGGGGTGGCCCATGTGGGGTGCGCCAGCCCACTAGGGGCTGGCCCCCTTCCCCTTATGGCCCACGGGGCCCTCCGGGATAGGTGGCCCCACCCGGTGGACCCCCGGGACCCTTCCGGTGGTCCCGGGACACTCCCGGTGACCCCCGGAACTCTCCCGATGGCCGAAACTGGACTTCCTATATATCATTCTTCACCTCCGGACCACCCCGGAACTCCTCGTGACGTCCGGGATCTCATCCGGGACTCCGAACAACATTCGGGTTTCCGTGTGCATATATCTCTACAACCCTACCATCACCGAACCTTAAGTGTATAGACCCTACGGGTTCGGGAGACACGCAAACATGACCGAGACGACTCTCCGATCAATAACCAACAGCGGGATCTGGATACCCATGTTGGTTCCCACGTGTTCCTCGATGATCTCATCGGATGAACCACGATGTCAAGGATTCACATAATCCCGTATGTTATTCCCTTTGTCTATCGGTACGGTACTTGCCCGAGATTCGATCGTCGGTATGCCCGATACCTTGTTCAATCTCGTCATGGCAAGTCTCTTTACTCGTTCCGTAATCCATCATCCCGTGACTAACTCCTTAGTCACTTTGAGCTCATTATGATGATGTCTTACCGAGTGGGCCCAGAGATACCTCTCCGTCATACGGAGTGACAAATCCCAGTCTCGGTTCGTGCCAACCCAACAGACACTTTCGGAGATACCCGTTGCGTACGTTTATAGCCACCCAGTTACGTTGTGACGTTTGGCACACCCAAAGTATTCCTACGGTATCCGGGAGTTGCACAACCTCATGGTCTAAGGAACAAATACTTGACACTGGAAATGCTTAAGCATTACGAACTATACGATCTCGTGCTAGGCTTAGGATTGGGTCTTGCCATCACATCATTCTCCTAATGATGTGATCCCATTATCAATGACATCCAATGTCCATGGTCAGGAAACCGTGACCATCTGTTGATCAACGAGCTAGTAACTAGAGGCTTACCAGGGACACATTGTGGTCTATGTATTCACACATGTATCGCTGTTTCCGTACAATACAATTCAAGCATGAATAACAGACCATTATCATGAACAAGGAAATATAATAATAATCCTTTTATTATTGCCTCTAGGGCAAATTTCCAACAGTCTCCCACTTGCACTAGAGTCAATAATCTAGTTACATTGTGATGAATCGAACACCCATAGAGTTCTGGTGTTGATCATGTTTTGCCCGTGGAAGAGGTTTAGTCAACGGGTCTGCGACATTCAGATCTGTATGCACTTTACAAATATCTATGTCTCTATCTTGAACATAATTCCGGATGGAGTTGAAATGGCGCTTGATGTGCTTGGTCTTCTTGTGAAACCTGGGCTCCTTGGCAACGGCAATAGCTCCAGTGTTGTCACAGAAGAGAGTCATCGGGCTTGACGCGCTTGGAATGACTCCTAGGTCGGTGATGAACTCCTTCATTCGGACTCCTTCTTGCGCTGCTTCGCAAGCAGCTATGTACTCCGCTTCACATGTAGAATGCACCACGACGCTCTGCTTGCAACTGCACCAGCTGACTGCTCCACCATTCAAAATATATACGTATCCGGTTTGTGACTTGGAGTCATCCAGATCTGTGTCAAAGCTAGCATCGACGTAACCCTTTACAACGAGCTCTTCGTCACCTCCATAAACGAGAAACATGTCCTTAGTCCTCTACAGGTACTTTAGGATGTTCTTGACCGCTGTCCAGTGTTCCATACCGGGATCACTTTGGTACCTCCCTACCAAACTTATGGCAAGGTTCACATCAGGTCTGGTACACAGCATGGCATACATGATAGAACCTATGGCTGAGGCATAGGGAATGACACTCATCTTCTCTCTATCTTCTGCCGTGGTTGGGGACTGAGCCATGCTCAATCTCATACCTTGCAAAACAGGCAAGAAACCCTTCTTGGACTGATCCATATTGAACTTCTTCAATATCTTGTCAAGGTATGTGCTTTGTGAAAGACCAATGAGGCGTCTTGATCTATCTCTATAGATTTTGATGCCTAATATGTAAGGAGCTTCTCCAAGGTCCTTCATTGAAAAACTCTTATTCAAGTAGGCCTTTATGCTCTCCAAGAATTCTATATCATTTCCCATCAGCAATATGTCATCCACATATAATATGAGAAATGCTACAGAGCTCCCACCTCCCCAAGTCTGTATAAAACCAAACGCTTTGATCACATCATTAAAGAGAATATTACAACTCCGAGATGCTTGCACCAGCCCGTAGATCGAGCGTTGGAGCTTGCATACCTTGTTAGCATTCTCTGGATCGACAAAACCTTCCGGCTGCATCATATACAGCTCTTCCTTGAGGAAGCCATTAAGGAATGCCGTTTTGACGTCCATTTGCCATATCTCATAATCATAGAATGCGGCAATTGCTAACATGATTCGGACTGACTTCAGCATTGCTACGGGAGAGAAAGTCTCGTCGTAGTCAATCCCTTGAACTTGTCGGTAACCCTTAGCGACAAGCCGAGCCTTATAGATGGTCACATTACCATCCGCGTCCGTCTTCTTCTTAAATATCCATTTATTTTCTATGGCGTGCCTATCATCGAGCAAGTCCACCAAAGTCCATACTTTGTTTTCATACATGGATTCTATCTAGGATTTCATGGCTCCAAGCCATTTATTGGAATCCGGGCCCGCAATCGCTTCTTCATAGTTCGAAGGTTCACCGTTGTCTAACAACATGATTTCCATGACAGGGTTACCGTACCACTCTGGTGCGGAACGTGTCCTTGTGGACCTTCGAAGTTCAGTAGTAACTTGATCTGTATCTTCATGATCATCATCATTAACTTCCTCCCTTGTCGGTGCAGGCATGTAATGCCCCGGATGTAATACTTTCCCTTTTGGGTATATAATATATCTCCGGCTTCATCTATTTCCATTTCGGGTTCTTGTCTTTCGGGTTTTCGTCGTTTTGTTGTGTGAGTGTGTGGCATTCATTCATATCATGTAGACATGTGCATTGCATTGCATTTGTGTTGTCGGTTGCATCCGGTTCCGCGTGTCCCTTCCCGTTGTCCGTTTCGCGTTCCGGAGCTCCCTCACGTGTCCGTGACGTCCCGTAGGCCTACTTTGTTGTTCGGGCGTTTTACGTTACCGGTGTGCCGCGAGGTTGTTGTGTGTGTTGTTGTTTTGTTGTGTGCAACCCGCCTCTCAAATCTCGTCTCGTTTGGACTCCGTTGACTTTCCCATCCGTTGTTCGTGTGGGTCCGATGTGCCTTCACTTCGTGTCCCGGAAACACCCCTACTGCTTTCTTTTATCTCCTCCTAGGCCTTTTAAATCTACCCTCGCGATCGGATCCGTCGGATCGCGATCGGAGGGCTCCTAGCGCCCCTAAATCCCCTCCTAACCCTAAAAACTGCTATATAATAGACCCTAGTCTATTTGTTTTAGCTTCTAGCTTCTTCTCCACCCTCTCCCCCTCCATTTTCGGATCTGGCCATCCCCTCCTTGCCACTTGGCCAGATCCACGAAGGATCCAGCCGGAGCTCGAAGCAGACCGACCAGATCCCCTCGAAGCCACCGAAGTCAACGCAGCGCCACCCCAGCGGTCGCATCGCCAGTTCGCCCGCTCCAGTTCGGCGAAGGGTCCAGCCGCAGCGACCAACCCAGGCTGGACCACTTCCCCGTTCTTCAGCGCCAGCCGGGCCTTCCAGCCACCGACCGGCCCATCTCCCCGAGCGCCTCGAGGCCCACTCCCGCGCGCCCTCCCGCCGGATCCGCCCCAGCGCCTCCCGCTCCGGTTCCAGATCGCCACCGCGCCGCGACCGGGCCGCCGGGCCGCTCGGCTCCGCTCCGCGCCGGCCAGGCCTCGCCTCCCCGCGGGCCGCTCGCCTCTCCCAGGCGCCGCACCGCATCACCAGGTCCAGCCGGGCCACCGCACCAGCTCCAGGCCGCGGGCCGCTAGGCGCCACCGCGGGCCCCTCCGCGCCAGAGCCGCCCAGGCCGGCACGTCCCTCTGCATCCTCCACCGGGCCGCCTCTGCCTCGGTCGAGTGGGCCAGATCCGCGCCGCCGGCCCGTCTCCGTTTTTTCCCTCAGATCTGATCTGTGAGAAGGTTGAACCCTAGATCTACTAAGTCCCTGTTTTAGTGTTCTGTGATGCACTTTTCATACATGCATATCTTTACTGTGATGCTCCGTTTTGCGCGTGTGATATGTCCAGACGTTCGTGGAGATGTGCTCTACGTTTCCCCTGTTGTTTTCATGCATGTTAGAGATCATCTAGGTGCTTGTTTTGCTGTTGCAAGACTGCATCATGATATAAACTGCTGTTATGTGTTATTTTATGCCACCTTTGCCATGTGATATCTTTTAGCTCGTTTGTCCAAACGATGCAAATGACATGTCCACGTGTTCGTCTTGCCACGAACTACGTGTTGCTTGTGATAGGTTGCATGGTAGATTTATTATTGCCTTGTTATCATCGTTGCAAAGTGCCATGTTCATATGTTGTGTTTTCACTTGTTATGAAATGCCATCTTGTTGAGCTCGTTGCAATCGTTGTGTTCACCTCTATGATGCATGCTTGTGTGTTTCGGGATCACCTTCATGTGCACTTTGATGAGGTGCTTACCCTTTGCCATGTTTAGTTTCGAGGTGACTTAAACATGCTCTTTTATATGCCATGATGATATTGCTGTTTTAGGACTTAGTGGTTTTTCACTAAGTCTGAAATCTGTAACGTTCCGATGCCATGTTCGTGTGATGTTCTAGGACAAAGCATGTTAGTTTTGGAGTGGATTTTGATTGTTCCTTGTAGTATATATTGTTGTATTTCCATTCATGTCCTCACATGTCCATTTAAGTGGCTGTAGCATGTTTATCTTTTGCTCTAAAGTTTCAATAAAATTCTGCTGCCAGAATTTTATTGTAAAGTTCAATATGTCCAAGATCATTGCTATTGATCCGTGACTCCGTTGGGGGTGCACTTTGGACTTAGTTGCTGTACTATATGTCTAGTTTGTGTTCATGTCCTTTGCCATGCTTTTTGGGTGCTGTAGCTTAATTATTTTGAGCTCCCAAGTTGCTATGTTGCTGTAATTTTCAGCTTTCGCTCAAATCTTGTTTCGGGCATAACTTTTAGCCCGTAACTCCGATTTCAGCGAATCTTATATCAAACTTGATTGTTTTTCTGTGTAGATTAATAATATCAGTTTGTTATCATGTTTTGAGGTGATTTGTTTGAGTGATATTTTCCGTGCTCCATGTGCATCCGTAGTGCATCCATCATGCATTCATCTTTTCCGAGTGCGCATTGCATCTTGTTGATTGGTGCTTGGTGTGATTGTTTTGTTTAGAGCCGGAAGCTGAGACCGGGTACGAAGTTGAGCACGAGGTTTCCAACGAGGTTGAGCACGAGGACCCTTCTTACGATCCGAACGACTTCTCTTCAAGCAAGATGACCGAACCCCGATAACATTACTATCTTTGCCTATTGCTAGTAGTCTCGATCTATAGTTTTTCCTCGATGCCCATGTTCTTCTTGTCAGCCTCCTACTTGTAACCAATTGCCATGTTTAACCAACCTACCTATGCAAACCGTTGCTCGGCTAAGTACGCTTCGCTCAGCCCTTCTTATAGCGTTGCTAGTTGCAGGTGAAGTGAAGATGCTTGCTCCATGTTGAAGTTTGGTTGGGTTATATCACACTATATAATTGCTTAAAATGAAATCATCTATATATTGGCAAGGGTGGAAGGCTAAGCCTTTTGCTTGGTGATTTGTTCCACTCATGCCGTTAGGATCCGTATAAGCCGGTATTATGTTCCTTGATTATGCGTTCCTAACACGGTTGGGGTGTATGGGACCCCCTCGATAAACCGCTAAGTGCTAAGTCTTTTCCAGCAAATCCCAACATTGGTACTATTTGCCTAATAACAAACTAAACATGCATAGGGAGTAATTAACCCTCTTTCTTAATCAACAACCCCGGGCCAGTGCTCCACATGAGTGTTGGTCCGAAACGGGGAGTCTGCGGGGCCACCTCAAGGAAACTTGAGGTTTGGTAAAAACCTGTAGAATCGCCCATCCGGTCGTGTCGTGAGACTTAGATACGCGCGGCTACTATCAGGGTGTCGACACGCCGGGAGGATTTGCTGGATTAGCCTTACCTTAGCCCGGTATATCTTGAGCACGGGATTCCGAGGATACTCGGGTCTTCCCACTTTGGAGTTGCGACTCCGCGGATCGTGGGCTTGTAATGGGTCAAGTTGGAACACCCCTGCAGGGTTTGAACTTTCGAAAGCCGTGCCCGCGGTTATGTGGCAGATGGGAGCTTGTTAATTCCGGTTGTAGATAACTTGACACAATGTTAATAATACACTACCAGCGTGTGTTCCGTGACTGTCAGTTTCCGAATAGGGATTCGGGAGTTGAACACGGAGGGGTTATGATTGTGGAGCTTGTAGCTAGGATCACTTCGTGATCACTTCTCGCCGAGGCCTTCTCTTCTCTCTCTCACTTGCGTAAGCTAGATGCTAGTTGCTGCTGCAGACTTATTCCTTTCTTCAGCCTTTCCCTCACCTAAAGGCTTAAATAGTTCTGTTACTCGGGAACGGGATTGCTGAGTCCTCTGTGGCTCACAGTTACTTCACACACCAGATGCAGGTCCAGCTATGAGCTATCCAGGTGATGGCACCGAGCTGGATTGGGAGTACGACGAGGAGCGTAGTCGGTACTACGTGCGCTACCCGGACGATCAGTAGTGGAGTCTCTTACTAGGATTCGATCCGCCTGTGGTTTATTTTTCTGAGTTTGGTACTTTGACATTTGGCTTTTGCCCTTAGAGGGTTGTGATGTTCTTAATGTATGATGTTTGAGACTTGTACTGTAATTCTGTGACGTGGCGAGTGTAAGCCAACTATTTTCAGTTTACTATCCCCTCTTTTACATGAGTTGTGCAAAGATTACCAAACTTGAGATCATTCTAGGATGGATTTATGCCTTTAAGTCGTGCCTCGACACGTAGGAGGTATAACTCCATCCTGGGCATTACAAGTTGGTATCAGAGCCTTCTCCGACCTAGGAGCCCCCACTGTTTGATCGAATCGTTGACGGTTGAGTCTGGGCACACACTGAAAACTTTTTGAGTCCTATATTATATCGGAGAGTAGGATTTCTTTGCTTCTCATCCCCTTTCTCTCTGGTGAGGACTCTTGACGTCTACTCTTGTCTCTCCTATCTTCAAAATTTGCACAATTTTTTTTTTTAGGAATCCCGCGAGTATTCTGGGATTGTTTCGATGTTCTTGTGACAAGGATATTGTTCCCGATGCCTCCTGTTACCGAGGAGTTGAGCTTCGGGGTATCATTGTAACAAGCATATCGTGACAGTACTAAATACTTAAGACGGCCGACATCGAAAATCTCCCCTATACGGCCAGTGGCAAGAAAACCCCGACATCACCCAGTACTGGGGAGGTAGTTCGGGAGTATTGCCATAGCTTGTTATAGTGGATGCTTTTCGAAGGTCCGAGGTACACAGTTTCTGAGAAAGACTGGTTATGTGTTGAAGGATGGATACACCTGGATGTAGGTTAGAGTTGATTGCGCGGTGCTTCCCGTGTATCCCCAACACCTGAGTGCATAACTGGAATCTTTCGGAAATCTATAGGTGGGTTTTATCCAGTAGATCGTAGGCATTCTTCCAACGAATGCAGGTTAGTGAGTTCGGGGTTCGACATTGAGTGAAGGGGTTATATGACCGATGTTACTATCAGGAGTTGCATCTTAAAGGGTCCTTGGCTATGCTGATCCGGGGATTGCAAAACCTTTTCGTAACGCGTTCATATGCTTTCAGCACAAAGATGTTAGAACGAAACTCCTCTCTTGTATTTGTTCCTTTCCGTACCTTGTTGTTTTTCTTATTTATCCTTTTTGTCCCCTATGTGGCTTCTCGTGAAGACTGATGTTATCAATTAACTGAGAAATTCATTCGTTCCTCTTGTTCGGATGATTTCATTCGTTCTTATTGTTCGAATGATTATTGTGAAGACTTGTTGCAATTCGTTCCATTGATTCAGCTTATTCCTTTTGTCAATCAATTGCTGATTCGTGGTCATCTCTTACAGGATGGCTCCGAAAAAGGTTCCGAACGCTAACCCAGAGGTGGAAGAGGTCTCAGAGCATCCTCCTTCCCCTCCTCCTCCGCCTGAGGCTTGGAGAGCAATTATGCACACTACTGCTCAGAACACTCAGTTGATGATGCAGATGATGCAGCAAATGCAAGCTATGCAAGCTAATCAAGCTAATCAGGGTGTTCCAGTGAACCAAGGCAACTTCTTCCAGCAGCACCATGCTACTCTTAATCAGTTCTTGGCCAACAATCCTAAAGCTTTCAGTTACTGTGTCGACCCTCTTGATGCTGAGGATTGGTTGACCGACATAAAGAAGCATTTTGAGTGCAGTAACGTGAAAGAAGATGACTATGTGAAGTTTGCAGCCTTCCAACTGAAAGATCAAGCAGCTGACTGGTGGCAGCAGTACAAAGACTCAAGGCCGGGTCAAGTGATCTCTTGGGAGAATTTCTGCAAGGATTTCCGCTCGCACCATATTCCTACAAGTGTCATCGAGGGTATGCGTGAGCAATTCCGCAACCTCAAGCAGGGCTCCATGTCAGTCTATCAGTATAATGTCAAGTTCCAAAACCTCGCTCGCTATGCAAAGCAAGACATTCCTGATGCCAAGAGTAAAATCTATCAGTTCCGTGGAGGTCTCAAAGATGAACTTCAGCTTGCTCTCACTTTGTTCGAGCCAGATGAATTCGACAAGTTCTATAACATGGCTTTGAAACAAGAAGCAGCTCAGCTTAAGATGGAGGCTTCTAAGAAGAGAATTCGAGATGCTGTTCACTCTTCCTCATCATCTCAGTTGGTCTCGAAGCATCAAAAATTCTGGCTTCCTCCTCCTCCAGTGATTCGAGCTCCATACAACAACTCCAACAACTTCAACAACTCCAACAACAAGAACTCTAGTGGTCGTGGTTTCTCCCACCCACCCAACCCGAGCAACCAGTCGAAGAAGCAGTTTCAGTCTCAAGGCTCCAAGTCCAGTGGCTCTCATTTCCGTCCTCTCTCAGAAGTGACTTGCAACAAATGCACTCAGAAAGGTCATTATGCCAACAGATGTCCGAATCCGAAGCGTCTTCCTCCTCCTCCACCTGTGAGTTCAGCTATTGTCAGGCATGATCCAAAGGCTGCAAGGGTCAATCTGATGAATGCAGCACAATCGGAGGCTTCTTTTGATGTCATTTTGGGTAACCTTCCAGTGAACTCTTTTCCAGCTAAAGTGTTATTTGATTCGGGTGCTTCATGCTCTTTCATGTCTCAACCATTCGCATCCAAGCACAATATTGCCACTTCAAATTTGCCTCAGAAGTTGCAAGTTGTTTCTCCGGGCAAGCTTATGACTTCTAGTGTTTATGCTCCGGATGTTTCTATTCGCATGGGAGATTATCGATTTATGGCTAAACCGGTGGTTCTTGGTAATTCTGACATCGACCTCATCCTCGGAATGGATTGGCTTTCTCAGCACGATGCTCATATTGATTGTGCTCAGAAGGAAGTCAAGATGACTCATTCTGATGAAGATGTGATTATCTTCGCCTCCAGGGATAATACTATTCGGCTTTTCTCTCTTAATGATAAGGGTGAAATTAATGCCATAGAACAAATTCCTGTGGTGAACGAGTATCAAGACGTCTTTCCAGAAGAACTTCCAGGCATGCCTCCACACCGTCAGGTGGAGTTTGTCATTGAACTCGAGCCGGGCACTGAGCCTGCTTGCCGGCGTCCATACAAGCTCTCTCCGGATGAATTGAAGGAATTGAAGAAGCAGCTTGATAAGCAGGAGAGTATGGGTCTCATCAGACCGAGTACATCTCCGTGGGGCTGTGGTGTCTTATTTGTCAAGAAGAAAGATGGCACGGAGCGTCTCTGTGTTGACTACCGGCCATTGAACAAGAAGACGATTAAGAACAAGTATCCGCTCCCCAACATCAACGAACTCTTTGAGCAGCTAAAAGGAGCTAAAGTGTTCTCTAAGCTTGACCTCCGAATGGGCTATCATCAAATTCGCATTCGCGAGGAAGACATTCCCAAGACGGCCTTCAGAACGAGCTACGGTTCATACGAGTATACCGTCATGTCCTTCGATCTCGCCAATGCTCCTCCTACCTTTTCAAGGATGATGCATTACATCTTCAACCCCTATACGGGCGAGTTCGTGCTTGTGTATCTGGATGATATTCTGGTGTTTTCCAAGAATGAAGAAGATCACGAAAAGCACTTACGACTGGTTCTTGATCGACTCCGAGAGCATAAATTCTATGCCAAGTTCTCAAAGTGCGAGTTTTGGCTCGATAAGGTTTTGTACCTGGGCCACATCATCTCAGCTGACGGTATTGCGGTTAATCCCGAGAAAGTTGAAGCAATTGTCAATTGGGAAGCTCCTCAGAACATCAAGCAGCTCCACAGTTTTCTGGGTCTTGCCAGCTATTGCAGAAGGTTTGTGGAAAACTTCTCAAAGATTGCCAAGCCTCTTTCCAACCTGCTTCAGAAGAATGTCAAATACTTTTTGTCTCCCGAATGTGAAGTGGCATTCAAAACCCTCAAAGAGAAGCTTGTCTCTGCTCCAGTTCTGACTCCTCCGGATGAAACCAAGCCCTATGAAGTATTCTGCGATGCTTCTCTTCAAGGTCTTGGTGGTGTGCTTATGCCTAGTGAGAAGAACTATCCCACACACGATCTCGAGCTAGCAGCTGTGGTACATGCTCTGATTACGTGGAGACATCTGTTGTTGGGCAGAAAGGACGACATCTTCACTGATCACAAGAGCTTGAAGTACATCTTCACACAGCCGCATCTGAACCTCCGCCAGACTCGTTGGGTTGAAATGATCCAAGAGTACAATCCCAGCATTGAATACACTCCTGGCAAGGCGAATGTGATTGCAGATGCTTTGAGCAGAAAGGCATATTGCAACAGCCTTCTTATCAAGCCATACCAGCCTGAGCTTTGTGAAGCTTTCATGCAGCTCAACCTTCAAGTTGTTCCGCAGGGTTTTCTTGCAAATCTCCAAATTGCTCCTACCTTGGAAGATCAAGTCCGTGAGGCCCAGCTCAGTGATACCATGGTGAAGAAAGTGAAACATGGGATTGCAAAGGGCACTCCAAAATACAAGTGCTTCCGTGTTGATGAGAGAGATACCTTGTTCTTCGAGAACAGACTCATTGTTCCCAAAGGTGATCTCAGGAAGCTCATAATGGAAGAAGCTCATGATTCTCTCCTTTCCATTCATCCTGGCAGTTCCAAGATGTATCAAGACCTCAAGCAATCTTACTGGTGGACACGCATGAAAAGGGAGATTGCCCAATTCGTGAATGAATGTGATGTATGCAGAAGAGTGAAAGCAGAACATCGACGTCCAGCCGGTCTTCTCCAACCTCTTCCTATTCCTGAGTGGAAGTTCGACCACATTGAAATGGACTTCGTCACTGGTTTTCCTAAATCCAAGCGAGGCAATGATGCTATCTTTGTGGTGATTGACAAGCTTACCAAAGTCGCTCACTTTCTTCCAGTCAAAGAATCAATCAATGCAGCTCAACTTGCAGAGCTGTACACTTCCAGAATTGTGTCCCTACATGGCATTCCTCAAGTGATATCCTCACACCGTGGCAGCTTGTTCACATCAAGGTTCTGGGACTCCTTTCAGTCCGCCATGGGTACTAAGATCAGGTTCAGCACTGCCTTTCACCCTCAGACTAGTGGTCAAGTCGAGCGTGTGAATCAGATTCTAGAAGACATGCTCAGAGCCTGTGTCATCTCCTTCGGTATGAAATGGGAAGACTGCCTTCCATTTGCCGAGTTCTCTTACAACAACAGCTTTCAAGCAAGTGCAGGCAAAGCACCATTTGAAATTCTCTATGGCAGAAAGTGCCGTACCCCTCTCAACTGGTCTGAAACAGGCGAACGCCAACTTCTTGGCAATGACTTGATCTCAGAAGCCGAAGAAATGTGCAAAGTCATACGTGAGAATCTCAAGGCCGCTCAGTCGCGTCAGAAGAGCTACTATGACGGAAAGCATCGTGATTTGGCTTTCGACATCGGTGATCATGTCTATCTTCGAGTTTCTCCGATGAAAGGAACCCAAAGATTCGGTATCAAAGGAAAACTTGCTCCTAGATACGTCGGGCCTTTCAAGATTCTTGGCAAAAGAGGCGATCTAGCCTATCAGCTCGAGCTCCCTTCCAACTTTGCAAATGTTCATGATGTCTTCCATGTGTCTCAGCTTCGCAAATGCTTCAAGGCACCTGAGCGCATGATTCCGTTTGAGGAGATTGATCTCCAACAAGACCTTTCCTACCGAGAGCATCCAGTTGCAATTCTCGAAGAAACCGAACGCAAGACTCGCAACAAGTCCATCAAGTTTCTGAAAGTCAAGTGGTCACATCACACAGACCGAGAAGCTACCTGGGAACGAGTAGATCATCTTCGTTCCGAGTACCCTTCCTTTTTCCAGTCCTAGATCTCGGGACGAGATCTTTTTGTAGTAGAGGAGAGTTTGTAATGCCCCAGATGTAATACTTTCCCTTTTGGGTATATAATATATCTCCGGCTTCATCTATTTCCATTTCGGGTTCTTGACTTTCGGGTTTTCGTCGTTTTGTTGTGTGAGTGTGTGGCATTCATTCATATCATGTAGACATGTGCATTGCATTGCATTTGTGTTGTCGGTTGCATCCGGTTCCGCGTGTCCCTTCCCGTTGTCCGTTTCGCGTTCCGGAGCTCCCTCACGTGTCTGTGACGTCCCGTAGGCCTACTTTGTTGTTCGGGCATTTTACGTTACCGGTGTGCCGCGAGGTTGTTGTGTGTGTTGTTGTTTTGTTGTGTGCAACCCGCCTCTCAAATCTCGTCTCGTTTGGACTCCGTTGACTTTCCCATCCGTTGTTCGTGTGGGTCCGATGTGCCTTCACTTCGTGTCCCGGAAACACCCCTACTGCTTTCTTTTATCTCCTCCTAGGCCTTTTAAATCTACCCCCGCGATCGGATCCGTCGGATCGCGATCGGAGGGCTCCTAGCGCCCCTAAATCCCCTCCTAACCCTAAAAACTGCTATATAATAGACCCTAGTCTATTTGTTTTAGCTTCTAGCTTCTTCTCCACCCTCTCCCCCTCCATTTTCGGATCTGGCCATCCCCTCCTTGCCACTTGGCCAGATCCACGAAGGATCCAGCCGGAGCTCGAAGCAGACCGACCAGATCCCCTCGAAGCCACCGAAGTCAACGCAGCGCCACCCCAGCGGTCGCATCGCCAGTTCGCCCGCTCCAGTTCGGCGAAGGGTCCAGCCGCAGCGACCAACCCAGGCTGGACCACTTCCCCGTTCTTCAGCGCCAGCCGGGCCTTCCAGCCACCGACCGGCCCATCTCCCCGAGCGCCTCGAGGCCCACTCCCGCGCGCCCTCCCGCCGGATCCGCCCCAGCGCCTCCCGCTCCGGTTCCAGATCGCCACCGCGCCGCGACCGGGCCGCCGGGCCGCTCGGCTCCGCTCCGCGCCGGCCGGGCCTCGCCTCCCCGCGGGCCGGTCGCCTCTCCCAGGCGCCGCACCGCATCACCAGGTCCAGCCGGGCCACCGCACCAGCTCCAGGCCGCGGGCCGCCAGGCGCCACCGCGGGCCCCTCCGCGCCAGAGCCGCCCAGGCCGGCCCGTCCCTCTGCATCCTCCACCGGGCCGCCTCTGCCTCGGCCGAGTGGGCCAGATCCGCGCCGCCGGCCCGTCTCCGTTTTTTCCCTCAGATCTGATCTGTGAGAAGGTTGAACCCTAGATCTACTAAGTACCTGTTTTAGTGTTTTGTGATGCACTTTTCATACATGCATATCTTTACTGTGATGCTCCGTTTTGCGCGTGTGATATGTCCAGACGTTCGTGGAGATGTGCTCTACGTTTCCCCTGTTGTTGTCATGCATGTTAGAGATCATCTAGGTGCTTGTTTTGCTGTTGCAAGAGTGCATCATGATATAAACTGCTGTTATGTGTTATTTTATGCCACCTTTGCCATGTGATATCTTTTAGCTCGTTTGTCCAAACGATGCAAATGACATGTCCACGTGTTCGTCTTGCCACGAACTACGTGTTGCTTGTGATAGGTTGCATGGTAGATTTATTATTGCCTTGTTATCATCGTTGCAAAGTGCCATGTTCATATGTTGTGTTTTCACTTGTTATGAAATGCCATCTTGTTGAGCTCGTTGCAATCGTTGTGTTCACCTCTATGATGCATGCTTGTGTGTTTCGGGATCACCTTCATATGCACTTTGATGAGGTGCTTACCCTTTGCCATGTTTAGTTTCGAGGTGACTTAAACATGCTCTTTTATATGCCATGATGATATTGCTGTTTTAGGACTTAGTGGTTTTTCACTAAGTCTGAAATCTGTAACGTTCCGATGCCATGTTCGTGTGATGTTCTAGGACAAAGCATGTTAGTTTTGGAGTGGATTTTGATTGTTCCTTGTAGTATATATTGTTGTATTTCCATTCATGTCCTCACATGTCCATTTAAGTGGCTGTAGCATGTTTATCTTTTGCTCTAAAGTTTCAATAAAATTCTGCTGCCAGAATTTTATTGTAAAGTTCAATATGTCCAAGATCATTGCTATTGATCCGTGACTCCGTTGGGGGTGCACTTTGGACTTAGTTGCTGTACTATATGTCTAGTTTGTGTTCATGTCCTTTGCCATGCTTTTTGGGTGCTGTAGCTTAATTATTTTGAGCTCCCAAGTTGCTATGTTGCTGTAATTTTCAGCTTTCGCTCAAATCTTGTTTCGGGCATAACTTTTAGCCCGTAACTCCGATTTCAGCGAATCTTATATCAAACTTGATTGTTTTTCTGTGTAGATTAATAATATCAGTTTGTTATCATGTTTTGAGGTGATTTGATTGAGTGATATTTTCCGTGCTCCATGTGCATCCGTAGTGCATCCATCATGCATTCATCTTTTCCGAGTGCGCATTGCATCTTGTTGATTGGTGCTTGGTGTGATTGTTTTGTTTAGATCCGGAAGCTGAGACCGGGTATGAAGTTGAGCACGAGGTTTCCAACGAGGTTGAGCACGAGGACCCTTCTTACGATCCGAACGACTTCTCTTCAGGCAAGATGACCGAACCCCGATAACATTACTATCTTTGCCTATTGCTAGTAGTCTCGATCTATAGTTTTTCCTCGATGCCCATGTTCTTCTTGTCAGCCTCCTACTTGTAACCAATTGCCATGTTTAACCAACCTACCTATGCAAACCGTTGCTTGGCTAAGTACGCTTCGCTCAGCCCTTCTTATAGCGTTGCTAGTTGCAGGTGAAGTGAAGATGCTTGCTCCATGTTGAAGTTTGGTTGGGTTATATCACACTATATAATTGCTTAAAATGAAATCATCTATATATTGGCAAGGGTGGAAGGCTAAGCCTTTTGCTTGGTGATTTGTTCCACTCATGCCGTTAGGATCCGTATAAGCCGGTATTATGTTCCTTGATTATGCGTTCCTAACACGGTTGGGGTGTATGGGACCCCCTCGATAAACCGCTAAGTGCTAAGTCTTTTCCAGCAAATCCCAACATTGGTACTATTTGCCTAATAACAAACTAAACATGCATAGGGAGTAATTAACCCTCTTTCTTAATCAACAACCCCGGGCCAGTGCTCCACATGAGTGTTGGTCCGAAACGGGGAGTCTGCGGGGCCACCTCAAGGAAACTCGAGGTTTGGTAAAAACCTGTAGAATCGCCCATCCGGTCGTGTCCTGAGACTTAGATACGCGCGGCTACTATCAGGGTGTCGACACGCCGGGAGGATTTGCTGGATTAGCCTTACCTTAGCCCGGTATATCTTGAGCACGGGATTCCGAGGATACTCGGGTCTTCCCACTTTGGAGTTGCGACTCCGCGGATCGTGGGCTTGTAATGGGTCAAGTTGGAACACCCCTGCAGGGTTTGAACTTTCGAAAGCCGTGCCCGCGGTTATGTGGCAGATGGGAGCTTGTTAATTCCGGTTGTAGATAACTTGACACAATGTTACTAATACACTACCAGCGTGTGTTCCGTGACTGTCAGTTTCCGAATAGGGATTCGGGAGTTGAACACGGAGGGGTTATGATTGTGGAGCTTGTAGCTAGGATCACTTCGTGATCACTTCTCGCCGAGGCCTTCTCTTCTTGCTCTCACTTGCGTAAGCTAGATGCTAGTTGCTGCTGCAGACTTATTCCTTTCTTCAGCCTTTCCCTCACCTAAAGGCTTAAATAGTTCTGTTACCCGGGAACGGGATTGCTGAGTCCTCTATGGCTCACAGTTACTTCACACACCAGATGCAGGTCCAGCTGTGAGCTATCCAGGTGATGGCACCGAGCTGGATTGGGAGTACGACGAGGAGCGTAGTCGGTACTACGTGCGCTACCCGGACGATCAGTAGTGGAGTCTCTTACTAGGATTCGATCCGCCTGTGGTTTATTTTTCTGAGTTTGGTACTTTGACATTTGGCTTTTGCCCTTAGAGGGTTGTGATGTTCTTAATGTATGATGTTTGAGACTTGTACTGTAATTCTGTGACGTGGCGAGTGTAAGCCAACTATTTTCAGTTTACTATCCCCTCTTTTACATGAGTTGTGCAAAGATTACCAAACTTGAGATCATTCTAGGATGGATTTATGCCTTTAAGTCGTGCCTCGACACGTAGGAGGTATAACTCCATCCTGGGCATTACAAGGCACCTCAGGAACAATTTCCTGCGCTGCGCTACTTTCCGGTTCGGGAGGGGTGACTGTCACCTCATCAAGTTCTACTTTCCTCCCACTCACTTCTTTTGAGAGAAACTCTTTCTCCAGAAAGGATCCATTCTTGTCAAAAAAGACCATGCCTTCGGATCTGAGGTAGAAGGTGTACCCAATCGTTTCCTTTGGGTATCCTATGAAGACGCATTTTTCCGATTTGGGTTCGAGCTTTTCAGGTTGAAGTTTCTTGACATAAGCATCACAACCCCAAACTTTTAGAAACGACAGCTTAGGTTTCTTGCCAAACCAAAGTTCATACGGTGTCGTCTCAACGGATTTTGACGGAGCCCTATTTAAAGTGAATGTGGCAGTCTCTAAAGCATAACCCCAAAAAGATAGCGGTAAGTCGGTGAGAGACATCATAGATCGCACCATGTCCAACAGCGTACGATTTCGACATTCGGACACACCATTACGCTAAGGTGTTCCGGGCGGTGTCAATTGTGAAACAATTCCACAGTTCCTAAGGTGCGTGCCAAATTCATGACTTAAATATTCACCCCCACGATCCAATCATAAGAACTTTATTTTTCTGTCACGTTGATTCTCAACCTCATTCTGAAATTCCTTGAACTTTTCAAAGGTCTCAGACTTGTGTTTCATCAAGTAGACATACCCATATCTACTCAAGTCATCTGTGAGGGTGAGAACATAACGATAGCCTCCGCGAGCCTCAACACTCATTGGACCGCACACATCGGTATGTATGATTTCCAAAAAGTTGGTTGCTCGCTCCATTGTTCTGGAGAACGGAGTCTTGGTCATCTTGCCCAAGAGGCATGGTTCGCACGTGTCAAATGATTCATAATCAAGAGACTCCAAAAGTCCATCTGCATGGAGCTTCTTCATACGTTTGACACCAATATGACCAAGGCGGCAATGCCACAAGTATGTGGGACTATCATTGTCAAGTTTACATCTTTTGGCATTCACACTATGAATATGTGTATCATCACGTTCGAGATTCATCAAAAATAAACCATTGACCAGCGGGGCATGACCATAAAACATATCTCTCAAATAAATAGAACAACCATTATTCTCGGATTTAAATGAGTAGCCATCTCGCATCAAACGAGATCCAGATACAATGTTCATGCTCAAAGCTGGTACTAAATAACAGTTATTAAGGTTTAAAACTAATCTCGAGGGTAGATGTAGAGGTAGCGTGCCGACGGCGATCACATCGACCTTGGAACCATTTCCGACGCGCATCATCACCTCGTCCTTCGCCAGTCTCCACTTATTCCGTAGCTCCTGCTTTGAGTTACAAATGTGAGCAACTACACCGGTATCAAATACCCAGGAGCTACTACGAGCGCTGGTAAGGTACACATCAATAACATGTATATCACATATACCTTTGACGTTGCCGGCCTTCTTGTCTGCTAAGTATTTGGGGCAGTTCCACTTCCAGTGACCCGTTCCCTTGCAATAAAAGCACTCCGTCTCAGGCTTGGGTCCATTCTTTGGCTTCTTCCCGGCAACTGGCTTACCGGGCGCGGCAACTCCTTTGACGTCCTTCTTGAAGTTCTTCTTACCCTTGCCCTTCTTGAACTTAGTGGTTTTATTCACCATCAACACTTGATGCTCTTTCTTGATTTCCACTTCCGCTGATTTCAGCATTGAATACACCTCGGGAATGGACTTCTCCATCCCTTGCATATTGAAGTTCAACACGAAGCTCTTGTAGCTAGGTGGGAGCGACTGAAGGATTCTGTCAACGACCGCTTCGTCTGGGAGATTCATTCCCAACTGAGACAAGCGGTTGTTCAACCCAGACAACTTGAGTATGTGCTCACTGACAGAACTATTTTCCTCCATCTTATAGCTGTAGAATGCGTTGGAGACATCATATCTCTCAACTCGGGCATGAGCCTGGAA
The DNA here is from genome assembly GCA_902687465.1 of Secale cereale. Lineage (NCBI taxonomy): Eukaryota > Viridiplantae > Streptophyta > Magnoliopsida > Poales > Poaceae > Secale > Secale cereale. Next base: position 407,570,736 of record LR738713.1, read on the forward strand.
AACCATTTTCAGCTCTTGGAACATCTCATATGCCCCGTGGTGCTCGAAACGCTTTTGGAGCCTCGATTCTAAGCTGTAGAGCATGCCGCACTGAACCAGGGAGTAATCATCACAACGCGACTGCCAAGCGTTCATAACATCTTGGTTTGCCGGGGCGGGAGCGTCACCTAGCGGTGCTTCTAGGACATAAGTTTTCTTGGCAGCTATGAGGATGATCCTCAGGTTACGGACCCAGTCCGTATAGTTGCTACCATCGTCTTTCAACTTGGATTTCTCTAGGAACGCGTTGAAGTTGAGGGTGACATGAGCGTGGGCCATTTGATCTACAAGACATATTGTAAAGAATTTAGACTAAGTTCATGACAATTAAGTTCATCTAATCAAATTTAATGAACTCCCACTCAGATTGACATATCTCTAGTCTTCTAAGTGATACATGATCCGAATCGACTAGCCCATGTCCGATCATCACGTGAGACGGACTAGTCATCAACAGTGAACATCTTCATGTTGATCGTATCTTCTATACGACTCATGTTCGACCTTTCGGTCTTCCGTGTTCCGAGGCCATGTCTGTACATGCTAGGCTCGTCAAGTGAACCCTAAGTGTATTGCGTGTGTAAATCTGGCTTACACCCGTTGTATGCGAACGTTAGAGCCTATCAAACCCGATCATCAGGTGGTGCTTCGGAACAACGATCCTTAGCAACGGTGCATAGTTAGGGGGAACACAATTCTTGAAATTTTCAGTGAGAGATCATCTTATTTACTATCGTCGTTCTAAGTAAACAAGATGCATAAACATGATAAACATCACATGCAATCAAATAAAGTGACATGATATGGCCAATATCATTTTGCTCCTTTGATCTCCATCTTCGGGGCACCATGATCATCTTTGTCACCGGCATGACACCATGATCTCCATCATCGTGTCTTCATGAAGTCGTCACGCCAACTATTACTTCTACTACTACGGCTAACGTTTAGCAATAAAGTAAAGTAATTACATGGTGTTATTCAGTGACACGCAGGTCATACAATAATTAAGACAACTCCTATGGCTCCTGCTGGTTGTCATTTTCATCGACATGCAAGTCATGATTCCCTATTACAAGAACAAGATCAATCTCATACATCACATATATCATTCATCACATCTTCTTGGCCATATCACATCACATAGCACATGCTGCAAGAACAAGTTAGACGACCTCTAATTGTTGTTGCAAGTTTTTACGTGGCTTCTATAGGTTTTCTAGAATTAACGTTTCTTACCTACGCCAAAACCACAACGTGATATGTCAATTTCTATTTAACCTTCATAAGGACCCTGTTCATCGAATCTGATCCGACTAAAGTGGGAGAGACAGACACCCGCCAGCCACCTTATGCAACTAGTGCATGTCAGTCGGTGGAACCAGTCTCACGTAAGCGTACGTGTAAGGTCGGTCCGGGCTGCTTCATCCCACGATGTCGCCGAATCAAGATTGGACTAGTAACGGCAAGAGAATTGAACAAAATCAACGCCCACAACTTGTTTGTGTTCTACTCGTGCAAGATGCTACGCAAAGACCTAGCTCTGATACCACTGTTGGGGAACGTAGCAGAATTCAAAATTTTTCCTACGCTTCACCAAGATCAATCTAAGGAGTCATCTAGCAACGAGCATAAAGGAGTACATCTACATACCCTTTGTAGATCGCGTGCGGAAGCGTTCGAAGGAACATGGATGATGGAGTCGTACTCTTCGTGATCCTCGTCACCGATGATCCGAGCGCCGAACGGACGGCACCTCCGCCTTCAACACACGTACGGTACAGCGACGTCTCCTCCTTCTTGATCCAGCAAGGGGGAGAGGTTGACGGAGATCCAGCAGCACGACGGCGTGGTGGTGGATGCAACGGGAAAAGCTGCAGGGCTTCGCTGAGACCCTGCGGGAGGAGTTGGAGGTGTGACGGGGGGGAGGCGCCAGAGGCTTGGGGTGCAGCTGCCCTCTCTCCCCCCACTATATATATGGGGCCAGGGGGGCGCCGGCCCTAGGAGATCCAATCTCCTAGGGGTGCGGCGGCCAGGGGGGTATCTTGCCCCCCAAGGCATAGGGAGGCGCCCCCATCCCTAGGGTTTCAACCTTAGGCGCATGGCGGGGTGGCCCATGTGGGGTGCGCCAGCCCACTTGGGGCTGGCCCCCCTTCCCCTTACGGCCCGCGGGGACCTCCGGGATGGGTGGCCCCACCCGGTGGACCCCCGGGACCCTTCCGGTGGTCCCGGGACACTCCTGGTGACCCCCGGAACTCTCCGGATGGCCGAAACTGGACTTCCTATATATCATTCTTCACCTCCGGACCATTCTGGAACTCCTCGTGACGTCCGAGATCTCATTCGGGACTCCGAACAACATTCGGGTTTCCATGTGCATATATATCTACAACCCTATCATCACCGAACCTTAAGTGTGTAGACCCTACGGGTCCGGGAGACACGCAGACATGACCGAGACGACTCTCCGGTCAATAACCAACAGCGGGATCTGGATACACATGTTGGTTCCCACGTGTTCCTCGATGATCTCATCGGATGAACCACGATGTCAAGGATTCACTTAATCCTGTATGTTATTCCCTTTGTCTATCGGTACGGTACTTGCCCGAGATTCGATCGTCGGTATGCCCGATACCTTGTTCAATCTCGTTATGGCAAGTCTCTTTACTCGTTCCGTAATCCATCATCCCGTGACTAACTCCTTAGTCACTTTGAGCTCATTATGATGATGTCTTGCCGAGTGGGCCCAGAGATACCTCTCGGTCATACGGAGTGACAAATCCCAGTCTCGGTTCGTGCCAACCCAACAGACACTTTCGGAGATACCCGTTGCGTACCTTTATAGCCACCCAGTTACGTTGTGACGTTTGGCACACCCAAAGTATTCCTACGGTATCCGGGAGTTGCACAACCTCATGGTCTAAGGAACAAATACTTGACACTGGAAAAGCTTAAGCATTACGAACTATACGATCTCGTGCTAGGCTTAGGATTGGGTCCTGTCCATCACATCATTCTCCTAATGATGTGATCCCGTTATCAATGACATCCAATGTCCATGGTCAGGAAACCGTGAGCATCTGTTGATCAACGAGCTAGTAACTAGAGGCTTACCAGGGGCACATTGTTGTCTATGTATTCACACATGTATCGCTATTTCCGTACAATACAATTCAAGCATGAATAATAGACCATTATCATAAACAAGGAAATATAATAATAATCCTTTTATTATTGCCTCTAGGGCATATTTCCAACAGCCCAGGTGCGCTCGAGCACACCCACTTGTTGTAGTAGACAGTTAGGAAGTCGTCAGGTTAAGATTCAATAGGACCAGCACACTAGAACAACAACAACAACAACAACAACAACAACAACAACAACAACAACAACAACAACAACAACAACTAATAAAGAGGAACATAGAACAAAAAGATGTAATATGAAGACATACGAATATAGATGAACGAAGACCGATCCAAGTGAATTCATAAAAGACAAACGCTGGCTGAATCCCACGAGATCCGCCGGAGACACACTTCCACACGCCCTCCGATGATGTTGGACGCATCGCCAGAACGGGGCTAGGCGGGTATAACCTTATTCCACCTTCAGGGAGTTGTCACCGTCTCGTCTTCCTCTCTTTTTTTGCGAGGGTAAAAGAGAGTTTATTCCAAGATCACAGGGTTACAATCAAGTGGCAAAAGTTCTTCCACACATGGTGGACATCTAGCTAGCCATACAACAGTAGTATTCTTCGTACGACTATACAAAGCCAATCGATTTGCTACCCTTTTTTGCTCACGCTTAACTTTCATAGGAATAAACTCTCTTACACCCATAAGATGCTGAATCTCCGCCACCAAGTGCCCATAAGCGGAATACCGAAGACTGCCCCCCCTTCATTGCCATCAGTGCTTCTGATGAGTCGGATTGGATAATGACAGACCCCTCACTATGTTGAATAGCGAGGGCCATTCTTTGCATTAGAGCATGTGGTTCGGCTTCTAGGGCGCCATTGTAGTTAAATATGCATTGATACGCTGCAAAGATGACACTGTCATCATTCCTCCGTAAACACTATCCCCGCAGCTACTGAACCATCTGCCTCAAAAAAAGGCTCCATCCACAGACAGAACGATCTGTCCAGGTGGAGGCCTCGGCCAGTGCATCACCGGTGCTGCTGCGCGCGGGGGCAGCCCGGCTGATATCCACAGTCATCATCTTTCCCTTAAGTATTTCTTCGATAGTATACTTCCCAGCCAACTGTCGTCTGTCTTCCTCGGGAGGGCACAAACCCTAAACATACACAAAAATATCTAGAAAATAGAGCAAGTCCTCCTATCGGCAAGCGCTGAGATCCACCTCGCCTCCATAGTTCTAAGGTCACATAGGACGAAGCCAATCTACGGCGGCATAGACGGGGAGCGTGAAATCTCATATAGGTCTCGGTGCAAGACGCACGAGCCGAAGGGTAACTTTATTGGGTAATATACGTATCAAAGTAATATCCATAAATTTAAAAAGTATAAAGGCGGTGGAAAATTGAAGGGTCGGAGTGTAACTCTCAACAATAAGGGTGGCTTTCTCGAGCCATGGGTGTCACTTAGGCTGGACAAAGCGATCGGGCTTTTCGGCCCGCATGTGGCTCCCTCTGGACCAGACCATTTGGTCCTACCCGTGGTTACTTTTTAATGCGACGATCGATCAAAATAGCGCACGTTCCCTATTTTTTTCTTCTGCTTTTTTTTGTTTCATTTTTATTTTATTTTTCATTTCTTTTTCTTTTCCTTTTTCCATGTTTGTTTTTCTTTCCTTTTTTTCATTATTAATATCTTTCCTTTTTCATTAGGCAAACATCTTTTTCAACTTGAGAACAATTTTCGAATTTTGTGAGTCTTTTTAGATTTCACAAACATTTTCAATTGCATGATTTTTAATTCTTGAACATTTTTCGACGCATTTTGTGAAATCCCGAACATTTTTCAAATATGTGACCATTTTAGGAATTGATTGACATTTTTCAAATTCATGAACTATTTTTGTAATCAGGAACTTTTTTGAAACCCTGGTCATTTTTTTGAATTTGAGATTCATGCACAATTCTCAAACTAAAAAAAAAGAAACATAAGAAAAAACGAAAGAATGAAGAATGAAAAACAAATACAGGAGCGCCCAGCCCTTACATGGGACGGCCTGAAGTGCACGAGGGCACCGGGGTGCGCAATTGGTGGCTATTGGTTGACGGGTGCCCCTATTTGGCGAGCTAGGCGCTCGAACTCACGGAAGCACGCACACCAAGCCCCCCACACCCCCTTGCAACCTGTTTGGCCGGGCCATGCAGGCGAGGGAGGCTCCCTTTTTCGTTTTAATGTTTATCTTTCCTTTTTTATAGTTTCTGTTTTTTATTCTATGTCAAAATAATTCAGGATTACAAAATGGTTCTGAAATATCAAAAAATTATGAATGGTGAATTTTCATAAACAGTTCTTTATTTAAAAAATATTTGCGATTTTACGACGACGAACATTTTTATATTTTAATGATTTTTTATGTGCATTTTTATAATTATTAACATTTTTGTATTTAATAAAGAAATTCTAAAATAGATGAACATTTTTTGAAATTGACGAACAAAATTTGCATTCAAGAAAAAAAGTAAAATAATGGAAGAACAAATTTCAATTTTATTAAAAGTTTTTGAACCAATGAACAAAAATAAATTTTTATGAACATTTGTTTAGTTCGATCAACAATTGTTTTAAATTTAATGATCATTTTTTAAATCGCATAAATACAAAATTTAATTCGATGACCATTTTATGAATTGTTGAACATTTTGTTACACTGATGAACGTTTTGTTGAATCAATGAACAAAAAACTGTTTGCAAATTTGGAAATAGAATCGTGAAAATATGAGAAAGTAATGAAGAAAAAAGAGAAAAGAAAAGGTAAAAGGAAAGAAACGAACAAAAAAGAAAAAACGAAACAGAAAGAAAAACGAAAGGAAAAAAAAGGAAAATTGACGGCCCATACGAACGCCCAGTGCGCGAGGGGGGTTTGCGCCAGCTCGTTCGCAACAACTTTCGCGGAATATCTTAGTTGACGCGCACTGCGTCAAACTGCGGCGTTTCGCACAGGCGAGCGACCGACCTGCAACAGTGCTCATAAAGAAGAAGAAAATTCGTTTATTATAGTTGTTCATAAATTAAAAAAAGCTTGATATTTTCATAAATTGTTCTTGCGTTTCAGAAAATATTGCAAATGCTTTTTTTTAAATCACAAATTTTTAAAGAAAAGTTCGGTTTAAAAAAATGTTTCCATTTTCAAAAATTGCTCGCAAATTGCCAAAAATGTTTAAGTTTTCATTTTTCCATAGTTTCAAAAAATGTCCCGGTTTCTTAAATTGTTCACAAGTTGGAAAAAATATTCGTGTTTTCAAATTTTATTCAGGAGATTCAAAGTATGTTCGCGTCTCCAAATTTCGTTCTGGAATGTGGAAAAATGACCCCGTTCCAAGAAATCTTTATGATTTTCGAAAAAAGGTTCCTGTTTTTTTTAAAAAATGTTATAGTTTTTTTATAATTTGTTTACAAATTTGGAAAGTGTTTGAATTTTATACAACATTCCATTTAAAAAATGCTTTTAAATTCCTAAAATAATTCGGACCCGCACAGCCTATTGGTTCTTTATTGTTAACGCTACCATATGCTCTTATACGATTGCTAGTTCAACTTGTAGTACCAGGTTATGTATAGCACTTGATCCCTTCTTTGAATACATGTGATAGTGATTTTTTTTGCATCACAGTGCACGTTCGATGTCGGTCTCGATCTTCATGGGCCGGCCTAGTCGTTGAGTCGCCTATGCGAAACGACAGCTCTTTGTCGCAGAGAGCGACCTATAGGAGGTCTCGACCTGTGCGCCGTATAGGATCCCTGTTGGCTGATCTACACGCATAATAGGGTTTCCCATCCCAGCCCACTAGCACAATTAGCCAATCTAGGTCGTCATATTAGGCCCAACAGAATATTGTCCAGTTTGGTGTTTGATCGAGTCTTCTCGGTCGGACCAAGAAAAGGTCGAAGCACACGCCACAACTACTCTAGGCTAGGGTTTGGTGTTTAGAAGTTTTATTCAAAGTTTAGTACAAGTCATTTTAATAGCTATTCGACTTAAAAATATGATTATTCTAAGATTTCTTAAGTCTTTTTCTGATTTTTTTTGTGGGGGAAAGATTTCTTAAGTCCAAGATAAGAATAGAGTCGCACACTAAAACGTCTCACAAATCGTCTCTAAGTTAATTAAAATCAAATACTTATTTTCTTAAAGGCTAATTATAAGAAATAGCTTGTCGCGCTTCATAAACGTCTTAAGAAGCATCTTTAGGCCCCTAGTGTCCATGGGCTTAGAGACGAATAAAATAGCGTCCCCGAAAAAGCGACTATACATGGTGTTTTTATTGTAGTGAATGAGCCCGAAAAAATGTCAAATTTGAACATGTTGCATTTGAGGCGGTGTGTTGATCGTTGGAAAAAATTGAATGACAAACTAGGACGGAAATTTGGATTCCCCTTCAATCTTGGGGATTTCTATCTCAAAAGCATGGAACTTCCTTGGTGATGGTTTGATTTATGAAGGCCATGCATGACGACAGGTGTGTTGTGTTTAATTTTGGAAAATTTCGGGGTTCATTTGGCCTTTTTTATACATTAATTGGGTTTCTGGGCATTTATTGTGCATAATTCAAATTTGAACTAGAAGCACATGCTCTAGTGCACCAAAGTTGGTTGAAAAATCACTTGTGTGTCCTTGGATAAATTTCTAGGTCCCGTGCAAGAAATGGAAATGAAATTCAAACACCAGGGCACTATTGATTGCCGGCAAAACGTTGAGATGTCTGGTTTTTAAATTCTAGTAAATCCAAAACTCATCTAAAATTCATGAAACTTGGCATGCTATCATGGAGCGGCATCAACATGTTGTGGTAAAAAAATTATCCCATTTGGGGCAGGTTTGGGTATAAGCTTCTCACAAACGAGAGTTTCTCGGTAGGGAACGTGCCACCTTTGGGGACGGAACGATATTCGTTGCCTCTTATTGTTTTCAAAAAATTTCTGCTGTCAACATAGAACAACAGGAGTGTTGTGTTTAGTTTTGGAATTTTCGGGGTTCGTTTGGCCTTTTTTATACACTAATTGAGTTTTTGGGCATTTAATGTGCATAATTCAAATTTGAACTACAAGCACATGCTCGAGTGCACCAAAGTTGGTTGAAAAATCACATGTGTGTCCTTGGGTGAATTTCTAGGTCCCATGCGAAAATAGGGATAAAATTCAAACATCAGGGCGGTGGCTCGGTCGGAAAGATTGAGAAACTTGGTTTTTTAATTCCTGTAAATCCAAAACACGTCTGAAAATCATGAAGCTTGGCATGGTGTCATGACATGGCACCAACATGTTGTGGTGTTTTTTCTGTCCGATTTGCTAAGGTGCACACATTAACAATCAACAAAGTTATTTTGGAACAAGTGATGTCACGTTACAAATCGGAAACACAAGTCTTATTGAAACCATGGGCGTTCTACTTACCAATTACGTGCCGCCACGCGTCCCCTTTTTTACTGGCTAGGTGGTGTCGTGCGGGGTAGCTATTTGAGTACGATAGGCATGCAATCAGACCCCTGCACGTGCTCATCGGGAGGAGAGCCCTTTGACCGCTACCTTCCGCGCACCTCCCTCCCAACGTCTCCATTAATGGTGCCCGAGCCCTTGTTCTACGGCGTGGCTATATATCTCACTGGACTGAGAGAAAAATGAATATCTAAAAAGAAAGTTTTGCATAGATCTCGATGTAAGATCCGACGGACCTTTATAGCATCGACTGCAACTTATAGCAAGCATAATGAATATAAGGACGATGACAGTGGATAATGATTGTCTTACATATTTAGAAACATAATTAAAAAAGCAACAAGCATCAACGCCCAAAATACACAAGGGCAAAAGAAGAAGGAAGACAACGATCTGGCTCGCTGATCTCTACTTTCTTGATGCGTTGTTGCGGGCCATGGGAACTAGTCTTCGCGGCGAGCAGCGATGAGCTCTTTCTTGTCCTCAAGATGCTGCTTGAGAGCATTCACGGATTCCTCCACCAGCCTTCTCTGCTCGATGCGCAGCATGGCATTCTCGTCCATAAGTTTCTCGACGATGACGCCCGTCATCTTCAACAAGGCAGTGGTCTCCTCCTGCTGCTCCACACTTTTGACGATCTTTGCCCTCAGCAGGTCGCGCTCGTCCTAGAGCTTCGCATTGCTCTCATTTAGTTGCCGGATGACGTCGGTAGCCTGTTTAAAAGAGGCTTTCATGTCGTCCTGCAACTTTGCCCAGCCGGAGATCTGATCCATCTGGCTATGGATGATCGCATGCATGCGCCTGTAAGAGTCCTCGCCTGTCGGCGAGACATTTTCCTAGCCCCCCGCGGCGCGGGAGGACGTCTCTGCTGCATTCACGGCGTGGCAGGACATCTCTTCTGCTTCCGCGGCGCGGGAGGACGTCTCTGCTGCATTCACGGCGCGGCAGGACATCTCTTCTGCTTCCGCGGCGCGGCCAAATCAGTCTGCTACATCGACGGCGCGGGGTGACCTCTGTGCTGCTTCGGTGGCGCGGCGGGACCTCTGTGCTGCTAAGGACGCGCGGCGGGACATGCCGGCTGCGTTCGCGGCGAGGCGGGACATCTCACGTGCTTCCGCTTCCATGCTCGCATCTTCCTGGTGTCAATCTCTCAACCCAGAACTCACGCTTTCCATGGTAGACGCAAGGGAACGATCATGCATGACTTGTTTGTTTTTGTGGATGAGGAGTTGAGGAGGAATGCGCGGTCATCTTGGAGTAGTAGTATTTATAACCGAGTAGTAATACGCTCCTAAGTGGGAAACCGTTTAGGTTTAGATCAGTGTGAACAGGTTTGCAATTTGGAATGTGACGGGACGCAGGCTCAAAATTTACTGACGGTTATAACTGCGACACTATTCCCGGAAGGCGTAACGTGGGCACGTACGCCTTCTCGGCCGCGTACGTGGCGTTTGCACCATAGGGTGCACCGCAATAGGCAACGTCCGCACACGTCTTGTTCCAATAACCGTGCGCGCTTGCTATTACCATCGCGCACGCTTCTTTTAATTAGAATGTGTATGCCCGTCTAGCGCACACACGTTGATCTATCTAACTGTTTCATTTTGTTGTGGCTAATCGTAAATAGTTCATCCGTGTGAAGTGTATGCCATCAATCGCAGACACTTTTTTTTTGCTAATAATCGCAGACACTTTGATCTGGCTGACCCGTTTCTGTTCTATTGCTTAATCGCAAACAGTTAATCCTTCTGAAGCGTATGCTCTTAATCGCACACACCTTTATCTAGCTGCCCATTTCTATTGTTCCTCCTCATAAAGAATAGTTCATCTGAGTGAAATGTATGCTGTATATCGCAGACGCATTCATCTGGCTGCCCGTTTCTTTTGTTCCTCTTCATCGCAAACAGTTCTTTGAACTGAACCGTATGCCCTGCATCGCACACGCAACTAAAATCTGAACCGTGTTTGATGGCTCTGCGATCGCAAATGTTTTGCACCTTTTTTGACGGTTCTTTACACCCCCGTTTGCAATTATGTAATGCACCGGATGTAATAGTTTCCCTTTTGGGCAATATATAATATCTCTGGCTTCATCTATTCCATTCCGGGTTCTTTGTTTTTCGGGTTTCATCGTTTTGTTGTGTGCGTGTGTGGCATTTCATTCATATCATGTAGTCATGTGCATCGCATTGCATTTGTGTTGTCGTTTGCATCCGGTCCCTCTCGTTTCTTCCCGTTGTCCGTTTCGCGTTCCGGAGCTCCCTCACGTGTCCGTGGCATCCCCGAGGCCTACTTTGGTGTTTGGCCGTGTAACATTACCAGTTTGGCGCGAGACTTGTCGTGTGTTGTTGTTTTGGTGTGTGTAACCCGCCTGTCAAATCTCGTCGCGTTTGGAGTTCGTTTGCTACCCCAACATTTATTCTCGTGGGCTGAAAGTGCCTCCACTTTGAGACCCAAGAGACCCCTCCAACAGCCCACCAAACCAACCCAACC
>LR738713.1:407581993-407889742 GCA_902687465.1 Secale cereale
CACCCCCCCCCCCCCTTCATCTAGGCCATCCAATTCTGATCGCGTGGCCAAAAACCACACCTCATTTGGACAACCCTAGCTCCTTGTGCCTATATATTTGTCCACCTTCCTCAATTTTTGCCCCAAAATAAGCAAACCCTAGACCTCATCCCCTTCCTCCAGCCTCTTCCTCCACTCCGGCCGGAGCTCGCCGGAGGCCCGCCGGAGGAGCTCGCCGGAGTTCCCCGCCGCCACCTCCTCCTCATCGCCGGCCTCCACCCCGCCGCCCGGGTCCCTCCGCCGCGGGCCCCCCGTCTCCAACCCCGTCGGTCCCCTTCTCCGGCCAGGCCAGCGCCGGCCCTGCCCGCTCCGGCCACCGCGAGGGCTGGAGCGCCGCCGCCGTTCCCTGGCGCTCGAGGCGCCCGAGGCCCCGACCTTTGCCAGATCCGATCACGCCTCCAGGCTGGGCCAGGTTCCCTCGTGTGGGCCGAACCCTAGCCACCGGGGCCTTCTCCGCCTCCCGCCAGGCTGGGCCGGCCCACTCCTGAGGCCCAGTCGCCTCCGCTCGGGCTCGTCGAGGCCGCAGCCGCCCCAGCGATCGGGAGGGTCCCCGATCCCCGATCCGATCCAGGCGCTAACGGGCCCAGATCGCCGCCCGGTTGACTCCAGTCCGCCCGGCCCGTTAGCCCGGATCCGCCAGCCCGCTTCGTCTCTGCGCCCGATCCGCGAGCCAGCCCGATCCGCTCCAGCTTCGACCCGCGTTGACTTTCGTTGACCCGGAGGTAGCCTCTTTTTTTGCTAAGTCTATAGATCTTTTAGTTTCTGGTGCTGTTTTCAAACGTGGATAACTTTTTGTGTGATGGTCCGATTTGAGTGAATGATAAGTCAAATTGTTCGTGGAGACATGTACTACATTTTGTTCCATTATGCCATGCACGTTTGAGATCATCTAGATGCTTAAAAATCTGTTGCAAGAGTGCATATTGTTATAAACTGCTGTTAGTAGATGTTTTCATGCCATCTTTGCAAGGTGATAACTTTTTGCATGTTTATCCAAATGATGCAAATGATATGTCCACGTGTTCGCCTTGTCATGCTCTACATGTTGATTGCTTAGGCTTGCATGATAAAATTAATCTTGCCATGTTTATCTCCGTTGCAAAGTGCTATGTGGCTGTTAAGTTGTTAAACTTGTTACGAGATGCCTCGTAGCGGAGCTCATTGCTATTGATGAGTTTGTCCACTTGATGCATGCTTAGATGTTTTGGATCCACCATCATGTGTACTTTACTGTGGTACTTACCACTTGTCTTGATATACTTTGAGGTGACTTAAACTTGCTCTCAAAGATGCCATGATGAAACTGCTGTTTTAACACATAGTGAAATTTCACTAAGTCTGGAATCTGTAATTTCCAGATGCCATGTTTGCTTGTTGTTCTAGGCCAATCCATGATAGTTTTGGGGTGACTCTTGATGATTCCTTGTAGTATATATTGTTGGCTATCCATTCATGCTCTCACATGCTTATTTGAGTGGCTTTAGCATATTTACCTTTTGCTCCCAAGTTGCAATAAAATACTGCTGTCAGGATTTTGTTATGAAGTTCAATATGTCATAGCTTGTTGCTATTGATCCATGGCTCCTTTGGGGATGCTCCAATGGACTTATTTGCTGTAGGATATCTCTAGTTTATGTCCATGCTCATTTCCATGATGTTTGAGTGCTGTAGCTTAATTATTTCTTGCTCCGAAGTTGCTATGTGGCTGTAATTTTCAGCTTTCGCATGTTTATTGTTTTGTGTATAACTTTTAGCCCGTAGCTCCGATTTGAGCAAGTCCTATATGAAACTTGTGTGATTTTTCATGTAGATTCATAATATCCTAATGTTATCATGTTTTGAAGCATTTTGCTTGATCGCATTTTGTCATGCTCCGTGTGCTCCCATAGTGCATCAGTCATGCATCCAGCATATTTTGCGTGCGCATTGCATCTTGTTGATTTCGTGCCTTGTGTGTTTGTGTTGAGTAGATCCGGAAGCTGAGTACGAGTACGAGAACGAGGTCACTACCGAGGTTGAGAACGAGGAACTCTCTTACGATCCCATCGACAACTCTTCAGGCGAGATGACCGAACCCGGATACCATTACTATCTTTGCCTATTGCTAGAGTATCGCTCTATAGTATTTGCCTCGATGCCCATGCTTTTCCTGTCAGCATCCTATTGTAACCATGAACCTGTTTAACCACCCTACCTATGCAAACCTTTGATTGGCTATACGTAGGCTTCGCTCAGCCCCTCTTATAGCATTGCTAGTTGCAGGTGAAGATTGAAGATGCTTGCTTCATGTTGAAGTTATGTGGGGTTATATCACACTATATAAATGCTTAAATGAAATCATCTATATATTGGCAATGGGTGGAAGGCTAAGCCTTTTGCTTGGTGATTTGTTCCACTCATGCCGCTAGGAACCGTATAAACCGGTGTTATGTTCCTTGATTATGCGTTCCTCACACGGTTGGGGTTATGGGGCCCCCTCGATAAACCGCTAAGTGCTAAGTCTTTTCCAGCAAGTCCCAACATTGGTACTATTTGCCTAATAACTAAAAACTTGCATAAGGAGTAATTAACCCTCTTTCTTAATCAACAACCCCGGGCCAGTGCTCCACATGAGTGCTGGTCCGAAACGGGGAGCCTACGGGGCCACCACGAGGAAACTCGAGGTCTGGTAAAAACCCGTAGCTTCGCCCATCCGGTCGTGTCCTGAGACTAGATACGCGCGGCAATTGTCAGGGTGTCGACACGCCGGGAGGATTTGCTGGATTAGCCTTACCTTAGTTCGGAGTATCTTGAGCACGGGATTCCGAGAATACTCGGGTCTTCCCACCTTTGGAGTTGCGACTCTGCGGATCTTGGGCTTGTCATGGGCCAAGTTGGAACACCCCTGCAGGGTTATGAACTTTCGAAAGCCGTGCACGCGGTTATGTGGCAGATGGGAGCTTGTTAATATCCGGTTGTAGAAAACTTGACACCATGTTCCAATACACTACCAGCGTGTGTACCGTGACGGTCATTTTCCGAAAGGGATTCGGGAAGTGAACACGGTGGGGTTATGTTTGACTTGATTAGTTTAGGATCACTTCGTGATCATCTCTCGACCGAGGCACCGTCTCTTCTCGCTCTCTTATACGTAAGCTAGTGCTAGTTGCTGCTGCAGGCTCTTATTCTTTCTTCAGCCTTGTTCCACACCCAAGGCTTAAATAGTCATGTTACCCAGGAACGGGATTGCTGAGTCCTCTGTGACTCACAGTTACTTCAACACACCAGATGCAGGCACGATGGTGAGCTACACTGGTGATGGCACTGAGCTAGACTGGGAGTACGACGAAGAGCGTAGCCGTTACTACGTGAACTATCCGGTTGATCAGTAGAGCTTCTACTAGGATTCGATCTAGACCTATGGTTTAATGTTATGTTTGGTATCTTGACATTTGGATTTTACCCTTAGATGGGCTGTGATGTTCATTTGAATGATGATTGAAACATGTAATGAATTTGTGTGACGTGGCGAGTGTAAGCCAACTATCTTTTCAGTTTTCCATCCCCATTTTTACATGAGTTGTGCAAAGGTACCAAACTTGCGATCATTCCAGAATGGGCTTATATCTTTAAGTCGTGCCTCGACACGTAGGAGATATAGTCCCATCCTGGGCATTACAAGTTGCTATTCAGAGCCTTCTCCGACCTAGAAGCCCCCACTGATTGATCGAATCGTTGACGGTCGAGTCTAGGCACACACTGAAAAAGTTTTGAGTCCTATATTTATATCGGAGCGTGGGATTTCTTTGCTCCTCATCCCCTTCCACTCTGGTGAGGACTCCTGACGACTACTCTTGCCTCTTCTACTTTCAAAATTGCACCAATTTTTTTAGGAATCTCGCGAGTATTGTGGGATTGTTTCGATGTTCTTGTGACGAGAATATTGTTCTCGATGCCTCCTGACATTAGGGGTTGTGGCAGTGTCCCGGGGAGTTGAGCTTCGGGGTATTGTCGTCACAAGCATATCGCGATAGTACTAAATACTTAAGACGGCCGACATCGAAAATCTCTCCTATACGGTTAGTGGCAAGATAACCCCGACATCACCCAGTACTGGGGAGGTAGTTCGGGAGTACTGCCATAGCTTGGTATAGTGGATGCTTTTCGAAGGTCCGAGGTAGACGGTTTCCGAGAAAGACTGGTTATGTGTTGAAGGATGGATACAGCTGGATGTAGGTTTAGAGTTGATTGCACGGTGCTTCCCCTGTATCCCCAACACCTGATTGCATAACTGGAAAATTTCCGAAATTAATAGGTGGGTTCATCTAGTAGATCGTAGGCATTCTTCCAACGAATGCAGGTTAGCGAGTTCGGGGTTCTACATTGAGTGAAGTGGTTTTATGGCCGATGTTCCGATCGGGAGTTGCATCTTAAAGGGTCCTTGGCTATGCTGATCCGGGGATTGCAAAACCCTTTCGTAACGTGTTCATAAGCTTTCAGCACAAAGATGTTAGAACGAAGCTCCTATCTTGTGTTTGTTTCCATCTGTACCTTGTTGTTTTTTCTTATTTACCTTTTGTCCCCTATGTGGCTTCTCGTGAAGATTGTTGTTATCATTTAACTGAGAATTTCATTCGTTCCTCTTGTTCGAATGATTCTTGTGAAGACTATGTTGCATTTCAATCCGTTGTTTCAGCTTATACCTTCTGTCAATCAAATTGCTGATTCGTGGTCATCTCTTTCAGGATGGCTCCGAAACGAGTTCCCAACGCTAACCCAGAGGGTGAAGAGGTCCCAGATCGTCCTCATTCCCCTCCTCCTCCGTCTGAGGCTTGGAGAGCGATTATGCAGACTACAAATCAGAACACCCAGATGTTGATGCAGATGATGCAGCAGATGCAAGCAAATCAGGCAAATCAGGGTGCTCCAGGGAACCAAGGCAATTTCTTCAACCAACAGCACCATGCTACTCTCAACCAGTTCTTGGCCAATCAACCAAAAGCTTTCAGTTACTGTGTCGACCCTCTTGATGCTGAAGATTGGATAACCGATATCAAGAAGCATTTTGAGTGCAGTAACGTAAGGGAAGAGGACTATGTGAAGTTTGCAGCCTTCCAACTCAAGGACCAAGCAGCTGACTGGTGGCAGCAATACAAAGACTCCAGAGAAGGACGTGTGATCTCTTGGGAGGATTTCTGCAAGGACTTTCGCTCTCACCACATTCCAACAAGTGTCATCGAGGGTATGCGTGAGCAATTCCGCAACCTGAAGCAAGGCTCTATGACTGTCTACCAGTATAATGTCAAGTTCCAGAATCTTGCCCGCTATGCTAAGCAAGACATACCAGATGCCAAGAGCAAGATCTATCAGTTCCGTGGAGGTCTGAAAGATGAACTTCAACTTGCTCTCACCTTGTTCGAGCCCGATGAGTTTGACAAATTCTATAACATGGCGCTTAAGCAAGAGGCAGCCCAGCTCAAGATGGAGGCTTCTAAAAAGAGGATTCGAGATGCCGTTCACTCCTCCTCATCTTCTCAAGTCGTCGCGAAACAACAGAAATTTTGGCTTCCTCCTCCTCAAGTGATTCGAGCTCCCTACAACAACTCCAACAACAACAAGAACTCTAGTGGTCGTGGTTTCTCCCACCCACCCAACCCGAGCAACCAGTCGAAGAATCAGTTTCAGTCTCAAGGTTCCAAGTCAAGTGGTTCTCATTACCATCCTCTCTCAGAAGTGGTCTGCAACAAGTGCACTCAGAAAGGTCACTATGCTAACAAGTGCCCAAACCCAAAGCGACTTCCGCCTCCTCCACCTGTCAGTACAGCTATTATCAAGCATATTCCCAAGCAAGCAAGGGTGAATCTGATGAATGCAGCGCAAGCGGAGAATTCTTCTGATGTGATTTTGGGTAACCTTTCAGTTAACTATTTTCCTACTAAAGTGTTGTTTGATTCGGGTGCTTCATGTTCCTTCATGTCATATCCATTTGCATCCAAGCACAACATTGTCACCAAAAATTTGCCTCAGAGGTTGCAAGTTATTTCTCTGGGGAGACGTATGACTTCTAGTGTGTACGCTCCGGATGTATCTATTCGCATGGGTGATTATCGCTTTCTGGCTAAACCGGTGGTTCTTGGCAATTCTGACATCGATCTTATCCTCGGAATGGACTGGCTTTCTCAGCATGATGCTCAAATTGACTGTGCACAGAAGGAAGTCAAGATTACTCATTCCGATGATGATGTGATTATCTTCGCCTCCAGGGATAACACAATCAGGCTTTTCTCTCTCAATGACAAGGGCGAGATGAATGCCATATCTCAAATTCCGGTGGTTAACGAATACCAAGACGTCTTTCCTGAAGAACTTCCAGGCATGCCTCCACACCGTCAAGTGGAATTCGTCATTGAACTTGAGCCGGGTACTAAGCCAGCATGCCGGCGTCCGTACAAGCTCTCTCCTAAAGAATTGAAGGAATTGAAGAAGCAGCTTGATGAACAGGAGCGTATGGGTCTTATCAGGCCTAGTACGTCTCCTTGGGGCTGTGGTGTCTTATTTGTCAAGAAGAAGGATGGCACGGAGCGCCTCTGCGTCGATTACCGGCCATTGAACAAGAAGACAATAAAGAACAAGTATCCGCTCCCCAACATCAATGAACTGTTCGAGTAGCTCAAAGGAGCTAAAGTGTTCTCTAAGCTCGATCTCCGAATGGGCTATCACCAAATTCGCATTCGCGAGGAAGACATCCCCAAGACTGCCTTCAGAATGAGCTACGGCTCATATGAGTATACAGTCATGTCCTTTGGTCTCGCCAATGCTCCTCCTACCTTCTCGAGAATGATGCACTACATTTTCAACCCCTACACCGGCGAGTTTGTGCTTGTGTATCTGGATGACATTTTGGTATTTTCCAAGAATGAAGAAGATCACGAAAAGCACCTCCGTCTCGTTCTCGACAGACTCCGTGAACATAAGTTCTATTCCAAGTTCTCCAAGTGCGAATTCTGGCTCGATAAGGTCTTGTATCTGGGCCATATCATCTCCGCTGATGGTATTGCGGTAAACCCCGAGAAACTTGAAGCAATTGTCAACTGGGAAGCTCCTCAGAACGTCAAGCAACTCCGAAGCTTTCTTGGTCTTGCCAGCTATTGCAGAAGGTTCGTTGAGAACTTCTCCAAGATTGCCAAGCCTCTTTCCAACTTGCTGCAGAAGAATGTCAAGTACTACTGGTCTCCAGATTGTGAAGTGGCATTCAAAACTCTCAAAGAAAATCTCGTCTCTGCTCCAGTTCTAACTCCTCCAGATGAGTCCAAGCCCTACGAAGTATTCTGTGATGCTTCTCTTCAAGGACTTGGTGGTGTGCTTATGCAGAACAAGAGAATTGTGGCATACCCTTCTCGTCAGCTGAAGCCAAGTGAGAAGAATTACCCCACACATGATCTTGAACTAGCAGCTGTGGTACATGCTTTGATTACGTGGAGACACCTGCTGCTGGGCAGAAAAGTCGACATCTTCACCGATCACAAGAGCTTGAAGTACATCTTCACACAGCCGAATCTGATCCTCCGCCAGACTCGTTGGGTCGAGATGATCCAAGAGTATGATCCCAGCATCGAATACACTCCCGGCAAGGCGAATGTGATTGCAGATGCTTTGAGCAGAAAGGCATATTGCAGCAGCCTTCTTATCAAGTTGTTCCAGCCTGAGCTTTGTGAAGCATTCAGGAAGCTCAACCTCCAAGTTGTTCCGCAAGGTTTTCTTGCAAATCTTCAAATTGCTCCTACCTTCGAAGATCAGGTCCGTGAGGCCCAACTCAGTGATGCCATGGTGCAGAAAGTGAAACATTGTGTTGCAAAGGGTACTCCTAAATACAAGTGCTATCGCGTTGATGAGAGAGATACCTTGTTCTTTGAGGACAGACTCGTCGTTCCCAAAGGTGATCTCAGGAAGCTCATAATGGAAGAAGCACATGATTCCCTCCTTTCCATTCATCCTGGTAGCTCCAAGATGTATCAAGACCTCAAGCAATCTTACTGGTGGACACGCATGAAAAGGGAGATTGCCCAATTCGTGAATGAATGTGATGTCTGCAGAAGAGTGAAGGTAGAACATCAACGTCCAGCCGGTCTTCTCCAACCTCTTCCTATTCCCGAGTGGAAGTTCGACCACATTGAAATGGATTTCGTCACTGGCTTTCTGAAGTCCAAGAGAGGGAATGATTCTATCTTTGTGGTGATTGACAAGCTTACCAAAGTCGCTCACTTCCTTCCAGTCAAAGAATCCATCAATGCAGCTCAATTGGCAGAGTTGTATACTTCCAGAATTGTGTCTTTACATGGCATCCCTCAAGTTATCTCCTCAGACCGTGGAAGTTTGTTCACTTCAAAGTTCCGGGACTCCTTTCAGTCCGCCATGGGCACTAAGATCAGGTTCAGCACTGCATTTCACCCTCAGACTAGTGGTCAAGTCGAGAGAGTGAATCAGATTCTAGAAGACATGCTCAAAGCCTGTGTCATATCTTTTGGCATGAAACGGGAAGATTGCCTTCCATTTGCCGAGTTCTCTTACAACAACAGCTTCCAAGCAAGTGCCGGCAAAGCTCCGTTTGAAATCCTCTATGGCAGAAAGTGCCGTACCCCTCTCAACTGGTCCGAGACTGGTGAACGTCAACTTCTTGGCAATGACTTGATCTCATAAGCCGAAGAGATGTGCAAAGTCATACGTGAGAATCTCAAGGCCGCTCAGTCGCGTCAGAAGAGCTACTATGACGGCAAGCATCGTGATTTGGCCTTCAACATTGAGGATCATGTCTATCTCCGTGTTTCTCCGATGAAAGGAACCCAAAGATTCAGTATCAAAGGAAAGCTTGCTCCTAGATACGTCGGGCCTTTCAAGATCCTTGGCAAAAGAGGCGACCTAGCCTATCAACTTGAGCTCCCTCCCAACTTCGCCAATGTTCATGATGTGTTTCATGTGTCTCAACTCCGCAAGTGCTTCAAGACTCCTGAACGCATGATTCCGTTTGAAGAGATTGATCTTCAACAAGACTTGTCTTACCGAGAGCATCCAGTTGCTATTCTCGAAGAAACCGAGCGCAAGACCCGCAACAAGTCCATCAAATTCTTGAAAGTCAAGTGGTCACACCATACCGACCGAGAAGCTACGTGGGAACGAGAAGATCATCTTCGTTCCGAGTACCCTTCCTTTTTCCAGTCCTAGATCTCGGGACGAGATCTTTTTGTAGTAGAGGAGAGTTTGTAATGCCCCGGATGTAATACTTTCCGTTTTGGGCAATATATAATATCTCTGGCTTCATCTATTCCATTCTGGGTTCTTTGTTTTTCGGGTTTCGTCGTTTTGTTGTGTGCGTGATACGTCCAAAACGTATCTATAATTTTTGCTTGCTCCATGCCACTTTTGGGTGATATTGCTATGATATTCATACACTTCCATACACTTTTGATCATATTTGGACTAACCTACTAATCCAGTGCACCCCGGTGCCAGTTTCTGTTTTCGGCTGTTTTTGTATTTCAGGTTTTCACGTTACGAGAACTGCCAGGAAAAATCCAGAAAAATCATATAAAAAATCAGCGTTCCAGAACCTACCTTGCGCCCGAAGGACAACCGGGGGGGGCACCAGGGCTCCAGACGCCCTGGCGGCGCCCCCCCCCCCCGGGACGCGCCGGGGGGGCGCCTGGGCCCCCCGAAGCCCGTCTGGTGCCCCCCTTTGGCATATATTTAGAGCATCCATCGAAACCCTCGGGACGGGAACTCTTTATCGCAATCTCATCTCTATTCCGCCGCCGCCGCCGCTTCCAAGATCGGGAGCACCAAGAGAACTCTTCCCGGCACCCTGCCGGAGGGGAGGATCACCATCGGGAGCTTCTCCACCACCATGGACGCCTCCCGGATGAGTTGTGAGTAGTCTCCCTTGGACCATGAGTCCATGACCAGTAGCTATGTGATGTTCTCCTCCCGTTCTTGTGCTTCACTAATTAGTCCTCGTGAGCTGCCCTACATGA
Source organism: Secale cereale (assembly GCA_902687465.1). Taxonomy (NCBI): domain Eukaryota; kingdom Viridiplantae; phylum Streptophyta; class Magnoliopsida; order Poales; family Poaceae; genus Secale; species Secale cereale. The sequence continues at coordinate 407,592,037 of LR738713.1, forward strand.
TCGAGGCACATATGTAATCCTTATGTTGTTGCTATGATGAGTTTGCTGGGATCCGATGGATTATGAGATTATGTTCATATTGATCTTGAGTAATATATTTGATCTACCTCTTTTATATTTATGTTCATAAGTAATTCTTGCATGTTCTCCGTTGTTATTTATTGCTTTGGCCAAGTAATACATAGTGACTCCAAGAGGGAACGTTATGCTCGATTGTGGGTTCATGCCCCTCGATGACTAGCTTGAGTGACAGAAACATGAGTGTAGGGGATGTGCTATTGCCACAAGGGGGAAAACAACGGTGCTTGTGCCCGCGGGTGCAAGGATTGTTTACTTTACGCAAAGTTCTTTTAATGCAGTTGTCTGTTGCTTTGAGTTTACACTATGGGTGGGACTCGCAACTTAATACCAGCGAGATGTTCTGGATAGATATCTCAAGGTGGATGATTAGTAGTAGATATTGATGGATTTCGGTCTACTTACTTTGGCGTACCGCCCATGCTTTGAACCTCAACCTTTCTTGCAATGTAATCAACATTGGTTTGCGTTCGTGGTCCTGTCAATTGCCCAGCTGTAATTCGTTTACCTCACATAGCTGTTTTATCGTCTTTTGGGAGAGAGACATCACTAGTGAACATCATGAGACTCCGGTCCATATTACCATCATTGATCACATCCGCTATTTACTTTTCGCTTTTATTTACTATTGCAAACATTATCTATCACTACTATCATTTGCGTTTAATCCTTTGTGAACTACAAGGCCGGAGGGATTGACAACCTCTCTGTACTCGTTGCGAGCAAAGTTATTTGTATCTGTGTGCAGGTCCACGTTGACTGCTAATCCGCGCCGTTAGCAGTTGACACCTACTTGTTGAACCTAGGAGTCTCTGGGGATTCGATCCTTGGCATCTTTGCTAAGGGAAAAACTTCCAGAACACTGCATCTTTCACCTTCCACTTGGGGTAACCAACGAGGGGTTAGAGTGTAATGCCCAGGATGGGACTATACCTCCTACGTGTCGAGGCACGACTTAAAGTATAAGCCCATCCTAGAATGATCTCAAGTTTGGTATCTTTGCACGACTCATGTAAAAGAGGGATTAAATTGCAAAAGAAGATAGTTGGCTTACACTCGCCACTTCACACAATACATTACATAAGCAAAATATCATTCAAAACATCACAACCCGACTACGGGCGAAGATCCAAAGGAAAGATACCAAAACAACATAAAGCCACAGGTCAGGATCGAATCCTAGTAGAAACCACTACTGATCGTCGAAACGTCACAAGCAAACGGCCACTCTCTTCGTCAAGCTCCCAGTGAAGTACTTGAACCAGCTCCTGCATCAAACTCGGCTGAACCTGCATCTAGTGTTGTAGTATCTGTGAGCCACGAGGACTCAACAATCCCATAACCATGGGTATCAAGACTAGCAAAGCTTTATGGGTAGGAGGCGGTAAAGTGGTGAGGTTGCAGCATCGGCTAAGCATAATATGGTGGCTAACTTACGAGTACCAGAATGAGAAGAGCATCTACGCAAACGGTCGCAAAAGTAGTGATCGCTAAAGATCCTAACTACATACGAGTCAAACATAACCCCATCGTGTTCTCTTCTCAATGTGAAAAGAGACAGTCACGGTTACTCACACAGTTGTGTATTTTACTTCGAATCCTCTGTCAAGTTTTCTACAACCGGACATTAACAAATTCCAATCTGCCACATAACCGCGGGCACGGCTTTCGAAAGATCATAACCCTGCAGGGGTGCCCCAATTTAGCCCATCACAAGCTCTCACGATTAGCTGAAGTGATAAATATAATATCATCACTCCTTATCTTAGGGAAATCCGATCAGGCTCGGCATCCCGGTAGCACAAGTCATTTCGACAATGGTAAAACAAGTCCAGCAAGACCTCCCGGCGTGCCGACACCCTGATAGTAGCCGCGCGTATCTTGTCTCAGGCCACGACCGGATGAGCATAGCGTACAGCAACCGAAGACCCCAGATAACTGGGTGGCACCGCACACGACTCTATTTGGGACCAACACCATCAGCACTGGCCCCCCCTGCTATGTAGAATTAAGAATCCTCGGGTAGCGCTAACTCCCTATGCAAATTAATTAATTAATTAAGTTGTTATTATGAGGCAAATTAAAACCAATGTTGGGCCTTGCTGGAGGAGTTTTATTCAAAGTCGAACTGTCAAGGGGTCCCCATCCACCCATCGTGTAAGGAATGCAAAATCAAGGAACATAATGCCGGTTTATCGGCACCTAAGGTGGCATGAGTGGAACAAAACACCGAGCAAAAGGCCAAGCCTTCCACCCATGCCCAGTATATAGGTGTGTTAATAATAATTATAGATATTGTGATATTCCAACAATAAGTTCCCTCCTGGAACGAACTTCATCTTCACCTACAACTAACAACGCTATAAGAGGGGCTGAGCAAGCGGTTAACATAGCCAAACAGTGGTTTTGCTAGGAAGGTTTCAATTTTAGAGGTTTCATGGCAACAAGGAGAGGCTGACATAAAAATGGGTAGCGCGACATGTAACGATAGCATCGAGACAACTAAGCATGGCAATGGTAGTAAAGGTATCCAAGGGTATGATCATCTTGCCTGGGAATCCACAAGGGAGAACAACGGATCCATGAAGTAGAAGGAGCAACACAGTCGAGCGAATCCTCACAACTCCGGAACGAAACCGAAGCTAACAAGAGAAGCAACCGGAAAGAAGCAAACAACTCGGTAAACACACAAGCATAAACATGGCATACGATGCACAAACAAGTATGATGCATGACAGGTTTAATTATGCATGGCATGGCAAAGTGCACAAACAAAACTACAAGTTAAGTGGAGCTCAATATGCAACGAGTTGCATATTGACGAAACACCACAATTATTATTTAGTTGACTCTCGTTTATTTACAAGACAAGGTTAAATGTTTTTAACATGGCAAGAGGTGAAGCATAATAAAACTGCACTTTTTAGGCATTTTAAATGGGGCCAGAAAATAACAACAATAATTCCGGAAAATCCCCATGAGCATGTTTAGCAATATTTAAGCAAACAATAATTCACACATATAATGTTGATAACATGATGCGGATGACATGATCAAGTTTATGCAATTTTTATTAAAAGTTGACATGAAGAGATATGAAGTATTGCCACCGTGGTGGAAGAAAAGGGTGCCACGGCAACGATCCGAAAATGACGCAACGGCATCATATCGGTTCCGGTAACTTGTTGAGAGACCGGTGCAAAAGCAAAAGGTGGAGTGAACGAGTCGAACGAGAAGGAAGGTGGGGTGATCCCGTCTCCGGGTTCCCACGAGTTGGCGATGAGGCAACCGAGGAACACGACAAAAGACGAAACGGGCACGGAGCACAAGGGGAACATTTCATACAACACAACATCCATCCACGGGTCATCGTCTCGGGGTTATACCTTCGGAACAATCGTTCGGGGCGGAACAAGATCGTCGAGGGACGTAGTGGAAGAAGAGGAAGTAGTCGTTCACGGTCATCGGTAGGGGTACTCGTTCCGTAGTGGGAAGTAGTTCTTCCGGCGACGGTAGTTGTTCACGTTCGTAGATGTACTCGAGGGTCTCGGCGACGGTAGTTGTACTCGCACGTAGATGTTCATGTCATCGAAGCCGTTCGGTCGTCGTGGTACTTGGTCGTAGGGGTACTTGTCGAGTCATGTAGAGGTACTTGGTGTCCGTCGTGGTACTTGTCGCATCCACCAAGCGTAGTCGTTCGGGCGTCGAGTTCGTAGATGTACTTGGCGCATCCATCGTTTCCGGGCAACGGTAGTGGTACATGTACATGTAGTAGTCGGACTTGATGGAACCGAGGCTCCGAGCATGCGTCGTGGTACTTTTCAAAATCGCATCGGATGTAGTCGTACATGCGTCGGGCGGTCTTGCCGGTCTCGGTCTCACGTCGATCTTGCCAAAAGCCTGCTGGACCAAAACAACAACACGAGCCGACGGAAAAACACAGCAGCAGTACATGGCATTCCAAAACGAAGCACAGCCAAGGGCCTCGAAGGACAGCTGAACGGCAGCAAGGCGAGGGAGATGGAGGGAGGCCACGGCCTGGCCTTGAGGACGGGGCGCCTTGGCGACGCAGGATGGCCGGCGGAAGGGAGACGGCGACTGCTGGCTGCACCTGGACGAGGAGAGGTCGCGGCCTGGCGAGGCGCACGGAGGCGTGGCGCTGGACGGGGAAGCCGGGGAGGACGGGAGGCGAGGAAGGGGCCCGAGGCGCAGGTTGCCTCGGTGGCGGACGGCGCAGCTCCACGGCGCTGGAGAGGAGGGCGCCTCCGTGCCAGGACGGAGGCCGCGATGTTGGCAAGGCAGGGCGGCGCTCCATGGCGCGGGAGGAGAGAGGCCACGGGCACGGCCTGCTCGAGGGGCGCCAGGCGCGGGTGCTGGAGGAGCTCAGCGGCGGCCTGCTGAGAGGGGCGGCGGAGGATAAGTGCGGGGTGACGAGAGGGAGAGGGAGAGCGAGGGGGGATCTGGGGAGCGATGGGGAGGCTCGGGAATGAGAGGGAGAGCGAACGAGAGGTTCTGGCGGCGCGAGGGACGAGTGAGGAGGGAGGAGCATTCAAGCGGTCGGCGCTAGGGTTTCGAGAGGGACTGGGCCGGATGGGCCAGGAGGAATTGGGCCAGGGAGGGGAATGGCCTTGGGCCAGCTGCGACTGAGGGCTCTCCCTTCTCTGGTTTTTAGCAGAAACCAAAATAAGAGAAGAGAAAAAAATGAGGAGGGGGTTTGGGCAATAGTTAGCACAAGGGAGTATTTTTCTCGGGCATCATAAAATGAGCATAGTCCGAGAAAAATAGAAAAGGCATGAACGAAAAAATAATTCAAACATATTTGAATTTAATTCAAATGGGTTTGAACTAAGACTCGATTATTGAGGTGTCCAAAAATGATGAGGATTTTTGGAGGATCCTCGATAAACGAGAAAAGAAAATATTGACAAGGTTTGGCGGTGAAACTTGAAGTAAAGAAGTCTGAAGAATAAATGCAAGTGTGTTACGGTGATCCCAAACAATGGAATATTTATTTATATAGCTCCCTAGCTATTGAGAGGCTTTTATATGTTATAAAGAGAAGTCACCTTCCCTCGATTTAAATGGACCGAAGGTCCACACAATTTATTTAAGTTGAGATGCAAAAATTAAAGGCATGATGGCATGATGACATGATGCAATGCAGAATAAATAAACCAAGCACAAAGAAACACACGGGAGAACCCGGAACATCTGGAATCTTCTGGAATCTTCTGGGACGTCGGTCTTCGGGCGTCACAACTCTCCCACACTAACAGAGGATCTCGACCCGAGATCCTAGAGATATCACCGGATAAAAAACGGAAGAAGAAGAGGTAAAACAAAGTTGCTTCTTTGACAGACGAGTGAAACCAAAGAACCTTGAGAGGTTGAACAATCTTGAAAGAAAGAATGCAACGGAGATGAACGAATATGAAAACTCCGTTAGAAAAGAGGAACAAGGAACATAATGAGAACCTTGTAGGTTGAAAGACATGAAACAAGAGCTCACGGATGACGAAAGAATAAGAAACCGCAATGGTATAGCCAAGGAATAGGAATGACAGAATTTGGACAGCACGCCGTCTGAAAATGGAAGGAATTAACAAGAACTTGAGGAGATGGAATGATACTTGAAGAAAATCGACAGCATAATGCCTCTGAAACAATTGAAAGGATGGCACAAGAGGAAAGATTTCAGACATCACTCCGGTTAACAAGACAGGCAAAACTTGATAAGACGAGAGAATTAGAATAGAGAATACAACACTCCGGTTAAATGGACTAGAAAATAAAAGAACATGATCTCGATAAAACGAGATGATGGTTTGGAGAGAGCAACATCACAATGCCTCCGGAATGAAAGAATAACATATAAATCACTGAAAGAAATGATCGGAGAAAGATATGACAACTTCTCTCAGAATTGAATTTGAAAGAGCATCCTTACCAAGATGGGTTGAACAGAGTTGATGGAAAATCAACAACGAAAAGAATAAGCTCATAGTGGACTTATGTAAAACATCTCAAAATTATGAGGTGACAACCAGCCACTAACGGAAACGATTGATTGCATCGAGACCAACAAGGAGATGAAAAACTTATTTCACCGGAATGATAAATGAAGAACTTGGGTCATTTATAAGCACCATAATTAGCAACAATCCTTAGGGAAAGCTTTTAGATGAAATACAACCCAAGATAACTCCAAGAGATTAAAAAATGAGGGGTTGAAAGAATCTCCTAAAGAGAAAGAAATGATGGTTTTAAATATCTCACTCTTGATAACTCGTGAATCATGAAACATGAAGGAATTGTCAAGAATGACATAACACCATCTGAAAAGATAAGGTAGAAAGAATTGCAATTGGAATGCATGATGAAGAATGCTTGAGCTCCAACAAGAATCTTGATGAAGACTTCGAGGATGAATTAAATCTTGATGAACCACCATGAAGAACTCCGGTAATGAAAGCATGAGAAGTGAAAGATGAAAATAATAAGATTCAAGGCCTGCGATGAATTAGATGGAGCTTGAAATGATAATAGAAATATCTTGGAGCTCCGGAAAACAAGATGAACAACTTGAAACCGAGGATATGATATGATGAACAAGCTCCGAAGGAAGGGATTAACCTCTTGGAAGAAAACTAGAATAAGGTTTATGTTATGCATATCCTTCACCAATTTAAATTGATGACAACCAAAGGATTTGGCATACTACTTATTCTCGTTGGAAAGAATTAAAGAGAGATCTAGCACAAGCTTGGGTAAATCTTCAATGAACCACCGATAGGATTGTGAAAGAACAAATGAATTAAAACGATAACAACGGAAGGGTAATCTTGAAAGAACCACCGTAAAATATGGAGACGAACGAAGAGACATCAATGAAGAATATTGGGAGGACAAAGTTGAAAACTGAGAACGAAGAATCTTCTGAAATGATGGCCTTCAGAGGAACACAAAGAAAAGAATTCATGAAATGCTTCGGACAGGTATAAAAAGAATTCTCGCGATCGAAACAATAATGAGGATGGCATGAAGCTAGAACCACGAATCTTCAAGAAGAGAACGGGTCAAAATTTAAGAGAAACACTTCTTCGGTCCTCAAATATTGAGAATGAAGACGAGAAATGCCATGAAGAATTGTTGAGCACTCCGGAATGAAGAATTAAAATGGTTGAACCAATGATGAACAAGAATTTGAAAGCGATCTTGGAGAAGGCATGTGACTGATGGAATCATTCTTACGTCACACTTTGAAAAGAATTTGAGTATAACTCCGGAAAAATAAAAGAGTCAGGTAAGATCCTGGAAAAAGACCTGTGGGTTAGGGCCCACTAAAGAAATCACCGTTGGAAAAAATTGCTTAAGAGATATTGCACCGGTTGAATTAAATGGCTTGAGTAAGATGATAATCCTCAAAATAGCTGAACGGAATAAGAATGGAATCACGAATCTTCAGCACTCCGGATATGAATAGCAAGAGGAGAATGATTAATTGGTGCACCGGAATAAGAAAGCATTGTGAAAAGAGGAAAGGGATAAGATCAACACCGAAATCTTGAATTACATCCACCGGCAGAATCTGAGAACAAAAGAATGATGAACTTGAAGCTCTTGAGCATCTTCACGAAAAGCACCAGATAAGGACATTGAAGGAAAAGAATGAAGAACATCACATGAAAAAAATGGATATTTCATTTGAGAATTTCTTGCTCCGAGAAGAAGAAGGGTGGGAGGGTGGGGAAAACAAAGACAACTTGAGACGAACAAAATGGACACCGGTTGAAAAGAATTTAACATGAAGATCTTGATGATCAAGAAGAATTAGCGCTCCCATAGAAATATGAGAACACCGATTAGGAAAGGTATGGAATCAACATTTGACATCGAAGCAACTCGAATACCAGAATCAAGACAGAACAAAGGATATTTATGCAACATGATCTTCACAATATCATCCGAACAGAGAATTGAACGAATGAATTCCGTAGGTACATCAACTTGTCGAGAAGCCACTTGGAGAACAAAATGAAAATAAAAAGGAACAAGGAACAGATAGAACAAATACAAGATAGAAGCTTCGTCCGACATATTCGTGCTGAAAGCTCATGGAACGTGTTACAAAAGGGTTTTGCAATCCCCGGATCAGCATAGCCAAGGACCCTTTAAGATGCAACTCCTGATCAGAACAAGTCCATAAAACCACTTCACTCAATGTAGAACCCCGAACTTCATATCATGCACTCGTTGGAAGAATGCCTAGAACTACTGGATGAACCCACCTATTAATTTCCGAAAGTTTCCAGTTATGCAATCAAGTGTTGGGGATACAGGGGAAGCACCGCGCAATCAACTCTAAACCTACATCCAGCTGTATCCATCCTTCAACACATAACCAATCTTTCTCGGAAACCGTTTACCTCGGACCTTCGAAACGCATCCACTATACAAGCTATGGCAATACTCCCGAACTACCTCCCCAGTACTGGGTGATGTCGGGGTTATCTTGCCACTAACCGCATAGGAGAGTTTTCGATGTCGGCCGTCTTAAGTATTCTAGTATTGCCGCGATGGATTTGTGACGACAACACCTTGGAGCTCAACTCCCCGGGACACTGCCACAACCCCTAATGACAGGAGGCATCGAGAACAATGTTCTCGTCACAAAGACATCGGAACAATCCAAACAATACTCGCGAGATCCTCAAAAAAAAATTGGTGCAATTTTTGAAAATAGAAGAGATAAGTGTAATTGTCAGGAGTCCTCACCAGAATGAAAAGAGATGAGGAGCAAAGAAATCCTACTCTCCGATATAAATATAGGACTCAAAACATTTTCAAGTGTGTGCCTAGACTCAACCGTCAGCGATTCGATCAATCAGTGGGGGGCTTCTAGGTCGGAGAAGGCTCTAAATACCAACTTGTAATGCCCAGGATGGGACTATACCTCCTACGTGTCGAGGCACGACTTAAAGGTATAAGCCCATCCTAGAATGATCTCAAGTTTGGTATCTTTGCACGACTCATGTAAAAGAGGGATTAAATTGCAAAAGAAGATAGTTGGCTTACACTCGCCACTTCACACAATACATTACATAAGCAAAACATCATTCAAAACATCACAACCCGACTACGGGCGAAGATCCAAAGGAAAGATACCAAAACAACATAAAGCCACAGGTCAGGATCGAATCCTAGTAGAAACCACTACTGATCGTCGAAACGTCACAAGCAAACGGCCACTCTCTTCGTCAAGCTCCCAGTGAAGTACTTGAACCAGCTCCTGCATCAAACTCGGCTGAACCTGCATCTGGTGTTGTAGTATCTGTGAGCCACGACGACTCAGCAATCCCATAACCATGGGTATCAGGACTAGCAAAGCTTTATGGGTAGGAGGCGGTAAAGTGGTGAGGTTGCAGCATCGGCTAAGCATAATATGGTGGCTAACTTACGAGTACCAGAATGAGAAGAGCATCTACGCAAACGGTCGCAAAAGTAGTGATCGCTAAAGATCCTAACTACATACGAGTCAAACATAACCCCACCGTGTTCTCTTCTCAAAGTGAAAAGAGACAGTCACGGTTACTCACACAGTTGTGTCTTTTACTTCGAATCCTCTGTCAAGTTTTCTACAACCGGACATTAACAAATTCCAATCTGCCACATAACCGCGGGCACGGCTTTCGAAAGATCATAACCCTGCAGGGGTGTCCCAACTTAGCCCATCACAAGCTCTCACGATTAGCTGAAGTGATAAATATAATATCATCACTCGTTATCTTAGGGAAATCCGATCAGGCTCGGCATCCCGGTAGCACAAGTCATTTCGACAATGGTAAAAAAAGTCCAGCAAGACCTCCCGGCGTGTCGACACCCTGATAGTAGCCGCGCGTATCTCGTCTCAGGCCACGACCGGATGAGCACAGCGTACAGCAACCGAAGACCCCAGATAACTGGGTGGCACCGCACACGACTCTATTTGGGACCAACACCATCAGCACTGGCCCCCCCTGCTATGTAGAATTAAGAATCCTCGGGTAGCGCTAACTCCCTATGCAAATTAATTAATTAATTAAGTTGTTATTATGAGGCAAATTAAAACCAATGTTGGGCCTTGCTGGAGGAGTTTTATTCAAAGTCGAACTGTCAAGGGGTCCCCATCCACCCATCGTGTAAGGAACGCAAAATCAAGGAACATAATGCCGGTTTATCGGCGCCTAAGGTGGCATGAGTGGAACAAAACACCGAGCAAAAGGCCAAGCCTTCCACCCATGCCCAGTATATAGGTGTGTTAATAATAATTATAGATATTGTGATATTCCAACAATAAGTTCCCTCCTGGAACGAACTTCATCTTCACCTACAACTAACAACGCTATAAGAGGGGCTGAGCAAGCGGTTAACATAGCCAAACAGTGGTTTTGCTAGGAAGGTTTCAAGGTTAGAGGTTTCATGGCAACAAGGAGAGGCTGACATAAAAATGGGTAGCGCGACATGTAACGATAGCATCGAGACAACTAAGCATGGCAATGGTAGTAAAGGTATCCAAGGGTATGATCATCTTGCCTGGGAATCCACAAGGGAGAACAACGGATCCATGAAGTAGAAGGAGCAACACAGTCGAGCGAATCCTCACAACTCCGGAACGAAACCGAAGCTAACAAGAGAAGCAACCGGAAAGAAGCAAACAACTCGGTAAACACACAAGCATAAACATGGCATACGATGCACAAACAAGTATGATGCATGACAGGTTTAATTATGCATGGCATGGCAAAGTGCACAAACAAAACTACAAGTTAAGTGGAGCTCAATATGCAACGAGTTGCATATTGACGAAACACCACAATTATTATTTAGTTGACTCTCGTTTATTTACAAGACAAGGTTAAATGTTTTTAACATGGCAAGAGGTGAAGCATAATAAAACTGCACTTTTTAGGCATTTTAAATGGGGCCGGAAAATAACAACAATAATTCCGGAAAATCCCCATGAGCATGTTTAGCAATATTTAAGCAAACAATAATTCACACATATAATGTTGATAACATGATGCGGATGACATGATCAAGTTTATGCAATTTTTATTAAAAGTTGACATGAAGAGATATGAAGTATTGCCACCGTGGTGGAAGAAAAGGGTGCCACGGCAACGATCCGAAAATGATGCAACGGCATCATATCGTTTCCGGTAACTTGTTGAGAGACCGGTGCAAAAGCAAAAGGTGGAGTGAATGAGTCGAACGAGAAGGAAGGTGGGGTGATCCCGTCTCCGGGTTCCCACGAGTCGGCGACGAGGCAACCGAGGAACACGACAAAAGACGAAACGGGCACGGAGCACAAGGGGAACATTTCATACAACACAACATCCATCCACGGGTCATCGTCTCGGGGTTATACCTTCGGAACAATCGTTCGGGGCGGAACAAGATCGTCGAGGGACATAGTGGAAGAAGAGGAAGTAGTCGTTCACGGTCATCGGTAGGGTTACTCGTTCCGTAGTGGGAAGTAGTTCTTCCGGCGACGGTAGTTGTTCACGTTCGTAGATGTACTCGAGGGTCTCGGCGACGGTAGTTGTACTCGCACGTAGATGTTCATGTCATCGAAGCCGTTCGGTCGTCGTGGTACTTGGTCGTAGGGGTACTTATCGGGTCATGTAGAGGTACTTGGTGTCCGTCGTGGTACTTGTCGCATCCACCAAGCGTAGTCGTTCGGGCGTCGAGTTCGTAGATGTACTTGGCGCATCCATCGTTTCCGGGCAACGGTAGTGGTACATGTACATGTAGTAGTCGGACTTGATGGAACCGAGGCTCCGAGCATGCGTCGTGGTACTTTTCAAAATCGCATCGGATGTAGTCGTACAGGCGTCGAGCGGTCTTGCCGGTCTCGGTCTCACGTCGATCTTGCCAAAAGCCTGCTGGACCAAAACAACAACACGAGCCGACGGAAAAACACAGCAGCAGTACATGGCGTTCCAAAACGAAGCACAGCCAAGGGCCTCGAAGGACAGCTGAACGGCAGCAAGGCGAGGGAGATGGAGGGAGGCCACGGCCTGGCCTTGAGGACGGGGCGCCTTGGCGACGCAGGATGGCCGGCGGAAGGGAGACGGCGACTGCTGGCTGCACCTGGACGAGGAGAGATCGCGGCCTGGCGAGGCGCACGGAGGCGTGGCGCTGGACGGGGAAGCCGGGGAGGACGGGAGGCGAGGAAGGGGCCCGAGGCGCAGGTTGCCTCGGTGGCGGACGGCGCAGCTCCGCGGCGCTGGAGAGGAGGGCGCCTCCGCGCCAGGAGGGAGGCCGCGATGTTGGCGAGGCAGGGCGGCGCTCCATGGCGCGGGAGGAGAGAGGCCACGGGCGCGGCCTGCTCGAGGGGCGCCAGGTGCGGGCGCTGGAGGAGCTCAGCAGCGGCCTCCTGAGAGGGGCGGCGGATGATAGGTGCGGGGTGACGAGAGGGAGAGGGAGAGCGAGGGGGGATCGGGGGAGCGATGGGGAGGCTCGGGAATGAGAGGGAGAGCGAACGAGAGGTTCTGGCGGCGCGAGGGACGAGTGAGGAGGGAGGAGCGTTCGAACGGTCGGCGCTAGGGTTTCGAGAGGGACTGGGCCGGTTGGGCCAGGAGGAATTGGGCCAGGGAGGGGAATGGCCTTGGGCCAGCTGCGGCTGAGGGCTCTCCCTTCTATGGTTTTTAGCAGAAACCAAAATAAGAGAAGAGAAAAAAATGAGGAGGGGGTTTGGGCAATAGTTAGCACAAGGGAGTATTTTTCTCGGGCATCATAAAATGAGCATGGTCCGAGAAAAATAGAAAAGGCATGAACGAAAAAATAATTCAAACATATTTGAATTTAATTCAAATGGGTTTGAACTAAGACTCGGTTATTGAGGTGTCCAAAAATGATGAGGATTTTTGGAGGATCCTCGATAAACAAGAAAAGAAAATATTGACAAGGTTTGGCGGTGAAACTTGAAGTAAAGAAGTCTGGAGAATAAATGCAAGTGTGTTACGGTGATCCCAAACAATGGAATATTTATTTATATAGCTCCCTAGCTATTGAGAGGCTTTTATATGTTATAAAGAGAAGTCACCTTCCCTCGATTTAAATGGACCGAAGGTCCACACAATTTATTTAAGTTGAGATGCAAAAATTAAAGGCATGATAACATGATGACATGATGCAATGCAAAATAAATAAACCAAGCACAAAGAAACACACGGGAGAACCCGGAACATCTGGAATCTTCTGGAATCTTCTGGGACGTCGGTCTTCGGGCGTCACATAGAGGCTCATCAAGGAGTATTTTCTGGCGCCGTTGCTGGGGACTCCACTCTTCAGGATAGGGGAGTTGCACGCTATCTTTTACCTTTGCTTTTAGTCTTGTTAGTTTACCTTTCAGTTTTTGCTTTAGTATCTTTTATCGAAAATCACAAAAACAGTTATCTCGTTCTTTAGTTGTCATTATGTCGGGTCCTTTTGTCTTTGACGAGGCAGAAGTTCTCACCTTTAAACAAAGAGGTGGGGAAAGTTTGAAAGATGCTTGGTATAGAATTAATGATTCACAAAAAAGAGCCACCAAGAAGCAACCTACTACTATCTTGCTTAGAAATTTTTATGTTGGAATTACTTCTTGGAATAGGTTTATTCTAGATACTGCTATCAATGAGAATTTCCTAGAGGCCCTTATTTGAGAGTCCTCTTAAGACTAGTTGTATTATTGAAGAGTTTTTCGATGGTCTTGATGATGGTTCAATTGATACAACTTGATCTATATGCATTATGCCTAGCTTAAAGGCATAAAAGAAAGCGCTTTTGGGAGGCAGCCCACATGAATAAATTTTTATATTTTGCTTTTGTTGTGTCTTGATGTTTTTTACTACTGTAGCATCATCATTGTATCTTTGCTTTTCATATTTGTGCCAAGTATAGCCTCTGATTGCTAGAAAGTTCAAAAGTTGTGAGGTGCTGTCCAGGAAACAGATTCTGTCCTTGGATAGAAAAATTCGTATAAAATCATCAGATCATCTTTTTGGTCTGAATTTTCTCGAGAGCATTCTATATATAATTGTCTTTCGTGCATCTGTTCTGACTTTTTTGATTTGAGTTGCAGAAGTGCCCCGAACAAATCAATTACTACCTGCTGTTCTGTTTTTCACAGATTCTGTCCTGTTTTGCCTTTCCTTCATTTTGCAAATCAAGAGCTTGCTTTTTCTTTGCAAAAACCTTTTGGCAATCTTGAGAAACAGTAGAACTTCAAGAATATCTTTATTTCCAGCAATGTATAATTATTTTATTAAGGGTACTAACCTCGCTAATCAGATTATAATGAGTTATGTATGAAGGGAGTTTTCAAGTGTGCGAGAGAAGATGATAAAAAGATTCAGGAGTGTCAAGCGCTCAAGCTTGGGGATGCCCCCGTGCACCCCCAAGAAATATTCAAGAAGACTCAAGCATCTAAGCTTGGGGATGCCCCCGTGCATCCCCTTCTCCATCAACATTATCAGTTCGTCTTTCGTTTCGCTATATTTTTATCACTTCATGTGTTAAGTCCTATGCTTGGAGCGTCTTGCTTTTAGTTTTCTTTTTAGTTTTTTCATAACGAGTCGGAACTCAGCTTTCTTTATGTGGGAGAGAAACACGCTCCACTTCTACCTAGAACATAACATAGAATTTTCATGTCTATCTTTGTTGTGTGTGTTCTTTGTCTTTTAATAGCTACTATCATGCTCTGCTCTTAGTATTCATGCTTATCTTTTCAAAGAGCTTTTGTTTAGTTGGTTGCTTGAACTCTCTTTAATTATCATGCTTATCTTATTAAGAGAGTTTGCTTCCGTTGCATTGGTTAATATGTCTATGATAAATATGCTACGTGCATAATGGCGCTTAGTAGTTCAGGTTTTCTTATGGTTAGTCTCAAATAGCTGGGGGATTCCCAATGTGTTATTGGAATACCAACTAGATTTGTTTGCCGATGATGTGGTATGGTTTAGTAATATCTTCCTTCAAGAATTTATTTTGATTGACTTGGCGTATGCTCACGCATATTTAAGACTGTAAAGAAAGTCTGTCAAGCCTTGATGATCTTTTATTTCTAAGTAGCGATATAACTACCATGCCTGATTCAATGCAAGTTGCTTGTTGAGCGGTAACCATTTTTCTGGGGACGCCATCAACTGTCACACTTTTGTTGAATATCATGTGAGTTGCTATGCATGTTCGTCTTGTCTGAAGTAAGGGTGATTTGCCATGGGTTGATTGAGTATGCATATTGTTAGAGAAGAACATTGGGCCGCCAACCAAAGCCATGTATCATGGTGGAAGTTTTAGCTTGGACATTAATCCTCAATCTCTTATGAGAATATGCTTATGCATTAAAGAGGAGTCCATCATCTATTTTCTATGTTGTCCCGGTATGGATGTCCTCAAGTTGAGATCTATCAAAAACGAGAAATCAAATGCGATTTATCTCCTTGGACCTTTGTACAGGTGGCATAGAGATACCCCTTTGTGACACTTGGTTAAAACATATGTAATGCAATGATAACCCATGGAAATCCGAGCTAATTAGGACAAGGTGCGAGCACTATTGGTATTCGATGCATGAGGCTTGCAACTTATAGGATGTCTTATGCATGACACATATGAAGTACTACTACCGTTGACAAAATTGCTTCTATTTTTTCAAAATAAAAAGCTCTAGCACATAACCATTCTTTTACTTTTCGAGTCTCCACCTTCTTTCTTCAAGCACCAACTACTGAGAGCATGATTGTCATTCTGAGTGTAATGTGCATTGTCCCAAAGTAGCATTGTCTTTTGCATGACTGTGATATCGTTTATTTTGAAATCATTGTATCTAGTCATTACTTAAACCTTGAAGGTGCCCCTGCATTTATGTTTTGCATCACTAAAGGGGGCAAGCTAGATATCACTTTATCATATTTGCACATCATGTTCATTGCAAATCTATTTGATGCTTCAATGTCATGTTGTAAAACTTTCAGTCATTTGTGATTTTCTCATGAGGCAACTTAATTACTATAGAATCATTGTCTCAGTAAGCTTTTGTCATATGACTATAAAAAGTCCTATATGGTTAATAGCATGTCACCACAGAAATTATTCTTGTTATCATTTACCTACCCGAGGACGAGCAGTAATTAAGCTCGGGGATGTTGATACGTCCAAAACGTATCTATAATTTCTGCTTGCTCCATGCCACTTTTGGGTGATATTGCTATGATATTCATACACTTCCATACACTTTTGATCATATTTGGACTAACCTACTAATCCAGTGCACCCCAGTGCCAGTTTCTGTTTTCGGCTGTTTTTGTATTTCAGGTTTTCACGTTACGAGAACTGCCAGGAAAAATCCAGAAAAATCATATAAAAAATCAGCGTTCCAGAACCTACCTTGCGCCCGAAGGACAGCCGGGGGGGGGGGCACCAGGGCTCCAGGCGCCCTGGCGGCGCCCCCCCCTGGGCCGCGCCGGGGGGGGGGGGGCGCCTGGGCCCCCCGAAGCCCGTCTGGTGCCCCCCTTTGGCATATATTTAGAGCGTCCCTCGAAACCCTCGGGACGGGAACTCTTTTTCGCGATCTCATCTATGTTCCGCCGCCGCCGCCGCTTCCAAGATCGGGAGCACCAGGAGAACTCTTCCTGGCACCCTGCCGGAGGGGAGGATCACCATCGGGAGCTTCTCCACTACCATGGATGCCTCCCGGATGAGTTGTGAGTAGTCTCCCTTGGACCATGAGTCCATGACCAGTAGCTATGTGATGCTCTCCTCCCGTTCTTGTGCTTCACTAATTAGTCCTCGTGAGCTGCCCTACATGATCGAGGCACATATGTAATCCTTATGCTGTTGCTATGATGAGTTTGCTGGGATCCAATGGATTATGAGATTATGTTCAGATTGATCTTGAGCAATATATTTGATCTACCTCTTTTATATTTATGTTCATAAGTAATTCTTGCATGTTCTCCGTTGTTATTTATTGCTTTAGCCAAGTAATACGTAGTGACTGCAAGAGGGAACGTTATGCTCGATTGTGGGTTCATGCCCCTCGATGACTAGCTTGAGTGACAGTAACATGAGTGTAGGGGATGTGCTGTTGCCACAAGGGGGAAAACAACGGTGCTTGTGCCCGCGGGTGCAAGGATTGTTTACTTTACGCAAAGTTCTTTTAATGCAGTTGTCTGTTGCTTTGAGTTTACACTATGGGTGGGACTCGCAACTTAATACCAGCGAGATGTTCTGGATAGATATCTCAAGATGGATGATTAGTAGTAGATATTGATGGATTTCGGTCTACTTACTTTGGCGTACCGCCCATGCTTTGAACCTCAACCTTTCTTGCAATGTAATCAGCATTGGTTTGCGTTCGTGGTCCTGTCAATTGCCCAGCTATAATTCGTTTACCTCACATAGCTGTTTTATCATCTTTTGGGAGAGAGACATCACTAGTGAACATCATGAGACTCCGGTCCATATTACCATCATTGATCACATCCGCTATTTACTTTTCGCTTTTATTTACTATTGCAAACATTATCTATCACTACTATCATTTGCGTTTAATCCTTTGTGAACTACAAGGCCGGAGGGATTGACAACCTCTCTGTACTCGTTGGGAGCAAAGTTATTTGTATCTCTGTGCAGGTCCACGTTGATTGCTAATCCGCGCCGTTAGCAGTTGACACCTACTTGTTGAACCTAGGAGTCTTTGGGGATTCGATCCTTGGCATCTTTGCTAAGGGAAAAACTTCCACAACACTGCATCTTTCACCTTCCACTTGGGGTAACCAACGAGGGGTTAGAGGCCCATCAGTGCGTGTGTGGCATTTCATTCATATCATGTAGTCATGTGCATCGCATTGCATTTGTGTTGTCGTTTGCATCCGGTCCCCCTCGTTTCTTCCCGTTGTCCGTTTCGCGTTCCGGAGCTCCCTCACGTGTCCGTGGCATCCCCGAGGCCTACTTTGGTGTTTGGCCGTGTAACGTTACCAGTTTGGCGCGAGACTTGTCGTGTGTTGTTGTTTTAGTGTGTGTAACCCGCCTGTCAAATCTCGTCGCGTTTGGAGTTCGTTTGCTACCCCAACAGTTATTCTCGTGGGCTGAAAGTGCCTCCACTTTGAGGCCCAAGACACCCCTCCAACAGCCCACCAAACCAACCCAAACCCCCCCTTCATCCAGGCCATCCAATTCTGATGGAGTGGCCGAAAACCACACCTCATTTGGACAACCCTAGCTCCTTGTGTCCACCTTCCTCAATTTTTGCACCAAAATAAGCAAACCCTAGACCTCACCCCCTTCCTCCAGCCTCTTCCTCCACTCCGTCCGGAGCTCGCCGGAGCCCCGCCGGAGGAGCTCGCCGGAGTTCCCCGCCGCCACCTCCTCCTCACCGCCGGCCTCTCCACCCCGCCGCCCGGGTCCCTCCGCCACGGGCCCCCGTCTCCAACCCCGCCGGTCCCCTTCTCCGGCCAGGCCAGCGCCGGCCCTGCCCGCTCTGGCCGCCGCGAGGGCTGGAGCGCCGCCGCCGTTCCCTGGCGCTCGAGGCGCCCGAGGCCCCGACCTCCGCCAGATCCGATCGCGCCTCCAGGCTGGGCCAGGTTCCCTCGTGTGGGCCGAACCCTAGCCACCGGGGCCTCCTCCGCCTCCCGCCAGGCTGGGCCGGCCCACTCCTGAGGCCCAGTCGGCTCCGCTCGGGCTCGTCGAGGCCGCAGCCGCCCCAGCGATCGGGAGGGTCCCCGATCCCCGATCCGATCCAGGCACTAACGGGCCCAGATCGCCGCCCGGTTGACTCCAGTCCGCCCGGCCCGTTAGCCCGGATCCGCCAGCCCGCTTCGTCTCCGCGCCAGATCCGCGAGCCAGCCCGATCCGCTCCAGCTTCGACCCGCGTTGACTTTCGTTGACCCGGAGGTAGCCTCTTTTTCTGCTAAGTCTGTAGATCTTTTAGTTTCTGGTGCTGTTTTCAAACGTGGATAACTTTTTGTGTGATGGTCCGATATGAGTGAATGATATGTCAAATTGTTCGTGGAGACATGTACTACATTTTGTTCCATTATGCCATGCACGTTTGAGATCATCTAGATGCTTAAAAATCTGTTGCAAGAGTGCATATTGTTATAAACTGCTGTTAGTAGATGTTTTCATGCCATCTTTGCAAGGTGATAACTTTTTGCATGTTTATCCAAATGATGCAAATGATATGTGCACGTGTTCGTCTTGTCATGCTCTACATGTTGATTGCTTAGGCTTGCATGACAGAATTAATATTGCCATGTTTATCTCCGTTGCAAAGTGCTATGTGGCTGTTAAGTTGTTAAACTTGTTACGAGATGCCTCGTAGCGGAGCTCATTGCTATTGATGAGTTTGTCCACTTGATGCATGCTTAGATGTTTTGGATCCACCATCATGTGTACTTTACTGTGGTACTTACCACTTGTCTTGATATACTTTGAGGTGACTTAAACTTGCTCTCAAAGATGCCATGATGAAACTGCTGTTTTAACACTTAGTGAAATTTCACTAAGTCTGGAATCTGTAATTTCCAGATGCCATGTTTGCTTGTTGTTCTAGGCCAATCCATGATAGTTTTGGGGTGACTCTTGATGATTCCTTGTAGTATATATTGTTGGCTATCCATTCATGCTCTCACATGCTTATTTGAGTGGCTGTAGCATATTTATCTTTTGCTCCCAAGTTGCAATAAAATACTGCTGTCAGGATTTTGTTATCAAGTTCAATATGTCATAGCTTGTTGCTATTGATCCATGGCTCCTTTGGGGATGCTCCAATGGACTTATTTGCTGTAGGATATGTCTAGTTTATGTCCATGCTCATTGCCATGATGTTTGAGTGTTGTAGCTTAATTATTTCTTGCTCCGAAGTTGCTATGTGGCTGTAATTTTCAGCTTTCGCATGTTTATTGTTTTGTGTATAACTTTTAGCCCGTAGCTCCGAGTTGAGCAAGTCCTATATGAAACTTGTGTGATTTTTCATGTAGATTCATAATATCCTATTGTTATCATGTTTTTAAGCATTTTGCTTGATCGCATTTTGTCATGCTCCGTGTGCTCCCATAGTGCATCCGTCATGCATCCATCATATTTTGCGTGCGCATTGCATCTTGTTGATTTCGTGCCTTGTGTGTTTGTGTTGAGTAGAGCCGGAAGCTGAGTACGAGTACAAGAACGAGGTCACTACCGAGGTTGAGAACGAGGAGCTCTCTTACGATCCCATCGACAACTCTTCAGGCAAGATGACCGAACCAGGATACCATTACTATCTTTGCCTATTGCTAGAGTATCGCTCTATAGTATTTGCCTCGATGCCCATGCTTTTCCTGTTGGCCTCCTATTGTAACCATGAACCTGTTTAACCACCCTACCTATGCAAACCTTTGATTGGCTATACGTAGGCTTCGCTCAGCCCCTCTTATAGCATTGCTAGTTGCAAGTGAAGATTGAAGATGCTTGCTTCATGTTGAAGTTATGTGGGGTTATATCACACTATATAAATGCTTAAATGAAATCATCTATATATTGGCAATGGGTGGAAGGCTAAGCCTTTTGCTTGGTGATTTGTTCCACTCATGCCGCTAGGAACCGTATAAACCGGTGTTATGTTCCTTGATTATGCGTTCCTCACACGGTTGGGGTTATGGGGCCCCCTCGATAAACCGCTAAGTGCTAAGTCTTTTCCAGCAAGTCCCAACATTGGTACTATTTGCCTAATAACTAAAAACTTGGATAGGGAGTAATTAACCCTCTTTCTTAATCGACAACCCCGGGCCAGTGCTCCACATGAGTGATGGTCCGAAACGGGGAGCCTGCGGGGCCACCACGAGGAAACTCGAGGTCTGGTAAAAACCCGTAGCTTCGCCCATCCGGTTGTGTCCTGAGACTAGATACACGCAGCTATTGTCAGGGTGTCGACACGCCGGGAGGATTTGCTGGATTAGCCTTACCTTAGTTCAGAGTATCTTGAGCACGGGATTCCGAGAATACTCGGGTCTTCCCGCCTTTGGAGTTGCGACTCCGCGGATCGTGGGCTTGTCATGGGCCAAGTTGGAACACCCCTGCAGGGTTATGAACTTTCGAAAGCCGTGCCCGCGGTTATGTGGCAGATGGGAGCTTGTTAATATCCAGTTGTAGAAAACTTGACACCATGTTCCAATACACTACCAGCGTGTGTACCGTGACGGTCATTTTCCGAAAGGGATTCGGGAAGTGAACACAGTGGGGTTATGTTTGACTTGATTAGTTTAGGATCACTTCGTGATCATCTCTCGACCGAGGCACTGTCTCTTCTCGCTCTCTTATACGTAAGCTAGTGCTAGTTGCTGCTGCAGGCTCTTATTCTTTCTTCAACCTTGTTCCACACCCAAGGCTTAAATAGTCATGTTACCCGGGAACGGGATTGCTGAGTCCTCTATGGCTCACAGTTACTTCAACACACCAGATGCAGGCACGATGGTGAGCTACACTGGTGATGGCACTGAGCTAGACTGGG
Organism: Secale cereale; assembly: GCA_902687465.1. Lineage (NCBI taxonomy): Eukaryota > Viridiplantae > Streptophyta > Magnoliopsida > Poales > Poaceae > Secale > Secale cereale. The sequence goes on from LR738713.1 coordinate 407,613,632, forward strand.
AGTACGACGAAGAGCGTAGCCGTTACTACGTGAACTATCCGGTTGATCAGTAGAGCTTCTACTAGGATTCGATCTAGACCTGTGGTTTAATGTTATGTTTGGTATCTTGACATTTGGATTTTACCCTTAGATGGGTTGTGATGTTCATTTGAATGATGATTGAAACATGTAATGAATTTGTGTGACGTGGCGAGTGTAAGCCAACTATCTTTTCAGTTTTCCATCCCCATTTTTACATGAGTTGTGCAAAGGTACCAAACTTGCGATCATTCCAGAATAGGCTTATATCTTTAAGTCGTGCCTCGACACGTAGGAGATATAGTCCCATCCTGGGCATTACAAATTATGGCATAGCACACAGTTTCGTCGAAGGGTCTCTGATCGTAGTGTCGCGTTAGCAGCATCCTGCACTAGTGAGGTATTTGAGATAAACCAGCTTATCCATCGAGAAAGCAAAAGTGGGTGTGCTTTGACAATCTTTCTAGCGTTTGGTCAATACAAGGCAAAGGATAATGATCTTTTCTAGTAGCCTTGTTTAATTTTCTAAAATCAATACCATTCTGTAGCCAATCACAATTCTTTGTGGGATGAGTTTATTTTTATCATTGGGAACAATAGTAGTATCTCCTTTCTTAGCAACACAATGAACGGGACTTACCCATCTACTATTAGCTATAGGATAAATTATAACTCCTTCTAGAAGCTTTAATATTTCATTTCTTGCCACTTTTTCATTTTGGGATTTAATTGTCGCTGATGATCAACATCAGCTTTAGCATCTAGTTCCATATTAATCTTGTGATGACAAAGAGTGGGACTAATGCCCTGAAGGTCATCAAAAGTATATCCAATAGCATCATGGTGCTTCCTCGGAGTTTTTGACAATCTCTTTTTGTCATGCTCTGTAAGGTTAGCACTGATAATAACAGGATATACCTTCTTTCATCAAGATAAGCATATTTCAAAGTGTTATGTAATTGCTTTAATTCAAACACAGGATCAACCTTAGATGGAGGAGGACCTCCAAAGGTTTCAGCATGCAATTTGTGCTTGAGGATATGTTGTTGTTCAAAGAACATCTTATCAATTTCATTCTTTCATGCATATGCATATCATTTTCATGGTCTAGCAACTATTGTTCTAATGGGTCAGTAGGTGGAATGGCAATAGAAGCAAGACCGATTGTTTCATCTTTACTAGGCAATTCTTTATTATGAGGTTGCCTATGAAACTTAGAGAATTTAAACTCATGAGACACATCACCAAAACTAACAATGACGGTTTCTTTCTTGCAATCTATTTTAGCATTTGACAATGTTCAAGAAAGGTCTACCAAATATTATGGGGGAAAAGTCATCTTGTGGAGAACCAAGAACAAAGAAATCGGTAGGGTATTTAATCTTCATACACAAGACTTCTACATCTCTAACGATCCCAAGTGGTGTGACGTTGTCTATGTTTGCAAGTTTAATAGTCACATCAATATCTTCTATTTTAGTGGGTGCAAACTCATGCACAATTTCTTGATATCATGTAAAAGGAATTGCACTCACGCTAGCACCCATATCACATAAACCATGATAGCAATGATCTCCTATATTGACTGAGACAACAGGCATGCCAACTACAAGTCTATTATTACCTTTAGTATCGGGTTTGGCAATTCTAGCAGCTTCATCACAGAAATAAATAACATGCCCATCAAGATTATCGACCAAGAGATATTTAACCATAGCAATACTAGGTTCTACTTTAGTATGTTCAAAGGGTCTAGGTGCTCTAATATTGATTTTGTTAACCATGGTAGAGACTTTAGCATGTTCCTTTATCCGAACAAGGAAATGTGGTTTTTCAATATAAGCAGTGGGCGCAACTGGGTCAACATTATAAATAATAGTTTCTTCTTTAACTCTAACCGGTTCCTCAACCTTTACTTTAACAGTGGGTGATATTTAAACCACTTCTCCTTGGTAAGATCAACATGAGTAACAAATGATTCACAAAATGAGGCTACTATCTCATAGTCAAGTCCATATTTAGTGCTAAAATCATTGAAAGCATCGGTATCCATAAAAGATTTAACACGATCAAAATCAAGTTTTATACCTGACTCCTTACCTTCGTCGAGTCCTGATGGCTTCTCGCCCCTCGTTGGTTACCCCAAGTGGAAGGTGTGAGATGTAGCGTAGCGGTAGTTTTCCCTTGGCAAAGATACCAAGGATCGAATCCCGTGAGACTTCGAGGGTCAACAAGAAGGTGTCAATAGCGCCAGAGACTTTTGCTTGACAGGACCTGCACACAGATACAAATAACGTTGCTCCCAACGAGTACAGAGAGGTTGTCAATCCCTCCGGCCTTGTCGTTTACAAAGGATCAAACGCAAGAGATAATAGTGATAGGTATGACTGCAGCTAGTAAATAAGAACAGGAAGTAAATAGCGGGTGTGATCAGTGATGGTAATATGGACCGGGGTCCCATGATGTTCACTAGTGATGTCTCTCTCCCAAAAGATGATAAAACAGCTAAGCGAGGTAAACAAATTATAGTTGGGCAATTGACAGCATTATGTGCGCAAACCAATGCTAACTATGCTGCAAGAAAGGTAGAGGCTCAAAAGCATGGGCGGTACGCCAAGGCAAGTAGACCGAAATCCATCTGCATCTACTACTAATCATCCACATTGAGATATCTATCCAGAACATCTCGCTGGTATTAAGTTGCGAGTCCCACCCATAGTGTAAACTGAAAGCAACAGACAACTGCATTAAAAGGACTTTGCGTAAAGTAAACAATCCTTGCACCCGCAAGTACAAGCACCGTTGTTTTCCCCCTTGTGGCAACAGCACATCCCCTAGACTCATGTTTCTGTCACTCAAGCTAGTCATCGAGGGGCATGAACCCACAATCAAGCATAACGTTCCCTCTTGGAGTTACTACCTACTACTTGGCCAAAGCAATAAACAGCAACGGAGAACATGCAACAATTACTCAAGAACATAAATATAAAAGAGGTGAATCAAATATATTACTCACACACAATCTGAACATAATCTCATAATCCATCGGATCCCAGCAAACTCATCATAGCAACAGCATAAAGATTACATATGTGCCTCGATCATGTAGGGCAGCTCACGAGGTATAATCGGTGAAGAACAAAGAGGGGAGGAGAACATCACATAGCTACTGGTCATGGACCCATGGTCCAAGGGGGACTACTCACAACTCATCCGGGAGGCGTCCATGGTGGTGGGGAGGCTCCCGGTGGTGGTTCTCCCCTCCGGCAGGGTGCCGGGAAGAGTTCTCCTGGTGCTCCCGATCTTGGAAGCGCGGCGGCGGTGGAACAGAGATGAGATCGCGAAAAAGGGTTCCGTCCTCGAGGGTTTCGGGACGCGGTGCAAATATATGCCAAAGGGGGGCACCAGAGGAGGTAAGGGGGGCCCAGGCGCCCCCCCCGGCGCGGCCAGGAGGGAGGCCGCCCCTCAGGGCGCCTGGAGCCCCTCTAGCCCCCCTCTGGCCCTACTTCTGCCGCATGGAAGCTTCTGGAGCGCTGATTTTTTATATATTTTTCCCGGAATTTTTCTGGCAATTTAAGTAATGGGAAAACCTGAAATACAAAAACAGCAGAAAACAGAAACTGGCACTAGGGTGCACTGAGTTAATAGGTTAGTCCAAATATGATCAAAAGTGTATGGAAGTGCATAAATATCATAGCAATATCACACAAAAAAGGCATGGAGCAAGCAGAAATTATAGATACGTTTTGGACGTATCAACATCCCCAAGCTTAATTCCTACTCGTCCTCGAGTAGGTAAATGATAACAAGCATAATTTCTGTGGTGACATGCTATTAACCATATAAGAACTTCTAAGTAAAGTAATCAAGGCATGTAATCCAATTCAAGTCATAACAAGCAAGAGTCTATATTAGCATGTAACAAGTAACATAAGAACATAAAGGTGCAAGAGCTCTCGCTGTCCGTGACTCGAATGTCTCCAAATGGTGTTTGCGTGCAAGAAAGGGGATAGGGATATATGAGAGTAAAATATAGTTTTTGTATTGTTGAGAACTTAATCTACTAAAGTTTCACACTTGGTCTTCTTTGGAATCTTATCTTGACTCATCCCCAGACCGTCAGCCAGGTACAAGTCAAAATGATCCACTCCCTTTCGATATTTTGAGCACTCATGCAATGGATGAGCGTAAGCAAGAAAGTCGACACTTAGGATGGCAAATAGAGAAGGATTATAGAGGGGGAAGACAAAAAAGGTGTGAAAGGCTCACATCAATAAGGACAATCATCGGCGAGAGAAAGCCAAATGATAGATATGATGCGAGGAGTAGGGATTGCCATGCAACGGATGCACATATGAGCTAAGGTAAGCTCTCCAATGGAACTAGTGGGGGTGCATCCAACTTGCTTGCTCAAGAAGACCTAGAGCTCTTTTGAGGAGGCTCATCATTGGAATATACAAGCCAAGTTCTATAGTGTAAAGGTCCCCACATAGCTATATGCATAAATGATAATCTCTATGGAGTACAAAGTATAAGATGGAGTACGAGTGTGGATCTCTCAAAAGAAATAGTAGTGTGCCCCCTTCTCTCTTTTTATTTCTTTTTCTCTTTTTTCTCTTTTTTTTATTTTTTTTGTGGCCTCAATGGCTCTTTCTTTTTATCTCTCATTTGTCCTCTTTGGGATCTTTTGATTTTGTCCTCTTTGGGATCTTTTGATTTGTCCTCTTTGGGATCTTTTCCTCACTTAGGGACAACACTCTATGTATTACAAGAAGTATAGAAGATCTTTCACACTTTACATAAGTACTCAACATAAAGAAAATGAAACTATCATGATGTATGCAAATGTATGCCTCTGCCAGTGTAGCAGGATATGCAATGATACTAGCACGTCATGTAGCAATGATTAGGGCAAGGCCCAACTAGCATGCGGCTCATCGATCAAGCAAAAAGCATGTATGACATGAAGATCAAGTCATGAGAAGATGGATGTTGCATGGCAATGTATCTCAGAAAGGCTATGGAAATGCCTTAATAGGTAGGTATGGTGGTTGTTTTGAGGAAGGATATAATGAGGCTTATGATGACAGAATGTATCGTGCCAAGGATTTGGATGCACCGGCGAAGTATGCGCCAACTCTCGAGGTGAGAAAGGGCAATGCACGGTACCGAAGAGGTTAGAAAAATATGGATATGTGGAAGTGTCAACCTTCGAATACTCACATTAGTCCTAAGAACTCATGCACTTATTATCGGTAACTCTCAATCTAATTAGGAGGTTCACAAAGAGACAAGTACCCCGAGGAGGTGTGTATGGGGGTTTGGTTACCCTTGCTCATCCTCGACCCATGGTACGTGAGTGTACTCTAATATTCGATCCCTACAAAGATTAGCGATCCATTTAGTAGCTAAAGTTCTCAACTATTTTGTAGGTTTTCGAAAATAAACACGGATTGCCCAAAATACGACATCTATCACTAATAGGCTAAAGCTCTTGACACCAAAAGTTCAGACATTACTCATGGCAATACCTCAAAACTATTGCAAGTTACTACTAAAATTAAATAGCAACCTCAGTTACCTACTTTAAGTTAAGACACACAACTTAGTGCAACAAACAAACTCTCTTAACAAGATAAACATGAACACTCAAGAGTGTTCAGCAACCAACTAAACAAAAGCTCTTTAAAAAGAAAAGCATGAAAACTAAGAGCTAAACATGACAGTAGCTATTGAAAGACAAAGAACATACACAACAAAGATAAGCATGAAAATCCTATGTTGTGTTCTATGTTTGAAGTGGAGCATGTTTCTCTCCCACACAAAGAAAGCTGGGTTCTAACTCGTTATGAACAGCAAGCAAAGCTAAAGAAAAACTAAAAAGGAAAGCATAGCACATAACACATGAAGTGATTAAAATATAGTGGAACGAAAGACGAACTGATAATTGTTGATGGAGAAGGGGATGCACGGGGGCATCCCCAAGCTTAGACGCTTGAGTCTTTTTGAATATTTCTTGGGGGTGCACGGGGGCATCCCCAAGCTTGAGCGTTTGACCCTCCTGAATCTTTTTATCATCTTCCCTCGCACACTTGAAAACTCCCTTCATACATAACTCATCATAATCTGATTAGCGAGGTTAGTACCCATAATAAAATAATTTTTCCTTGCTGGAAATAAGGATAATCTTTAAGGGCTACTGTTTCTCAAGATCGCCAAAAGGTTTTTGCAAAGAAAAAGCAAGCTCAAGGTTTGCAAAACGAAGGAAAGGCAAAACATGACAGAATCTGTGAAAAACAGACCAGCAGGTAGTAAATAATTTTTTCGGGGTACTTCTGCAACTCAAATCAAAAAACTCAGAACAGACGCCCGAAAGCCAATTGTATAGAGCACGCTGTCGAAAAAATTCAGACCAAAAAGATGATCTGGTGATTTTATACGAATTTTTCTGTCCAAGGACAGAATCTGTTTCCTGGACACCACGTCACAACTTTTGAACTTTCTTGCAATCAGAGGCTAAACTTGGCACAAAGCTGAAAAGTAAAGATACAATGATGATGCTACTGTAGTAAAAAACATCAAGACACAACAAAAGCAAAATAAAATTTTATTCATTGTGGGCTGCCTCCCAAAAGCGCTTTCTTTTATGCCTTTAAGCTAGGCATAATGCAAAGAGATCAAGTTGTATCAATTGAACCATCATCAAGATCATCAAAAAGTTCTTCAATAGTACAACTAGTCTTAATAGGACTTTCAAATAAAGGCCTAATAGAGATACTTCTAGGGAGAAGACCAAAAGGTAAAAAGTCAATGGAAGATTCATTTATAAATTTATCAAAGAGGGGTGTCTCTTCCAAAGTCTTCACAGTTTCAACCCTTTTGGTAATAGATGGATTACTTTTGGAACGAGGAGCCTTTGGAACGTAAACGAACTTAGGCTCCCTCTTTGCCGGAGTTTCTACCTTTTTGATTTTGATTGAGGAGAAAGTAGTTCCTAAAGTATCAAAGATTTCCTCAATCTTGTCTATCCTAGAAGAATCCAAGTCATGGGATTTGATGGTCTCCAAAGTTTTGAGAATTTTATGCATGGAGCTATCAAGCCTATTCAAATTCCCTTGGATCTTACGGTCCAACTCATTTATCTTATTAATGTTTGGCATCTCTAGCTCTATCTTTTCAAGCTTTTTCATAATGTGAGCTAGGGTAATGTCCTCTTGAATGCTAACAAGAGGGGGATTTCCAACAAGATTTTCAATAATACTAAGAGATTCCAAAACTGGGGCTTCTAGGAAATTTCCATTGATAGTAGAATCTAGAATAAACCTATTCCAAGAAGTAATTCCAACATAAAAATTTCTAAGCAGGATAGTAGTAGATTGCTTCTTGGTGGCTCTTTTATGAGAATCATTAATTCTATACCAAGTATCTTTTAGACTTTCCCCACTTCTTTGTTTAAAAGTGAGAACTTCTGCCTCACCAAAGGCAAAAGGACCAGACATAATGCCAACTAAAAAGCGAGATAACTATTTTTGTGATTTTTGATAAAGGGAACTAAAGAAAAAACTGAAAGGTAAACTAACAAGACTAATAAGCAAAGATAAAATATAGCGTGCAACTCCCCTATCTTGAAGAGTGGAGTCCCCGGCAACGGCGCCAGAAAACTTTGCTTGATGGCTTCTCGCCCCTCGTTGGTTACCCCAAGTGGAAGGTGTGAGATGTAGCGTAGCGGTAGTTTTCCCTTGGCAAAGATACCAAGGATCGAATCCCGTGAGACTCCGAGGGTCAACAAGAAGGTGTCAATAGCGCCAGAGACTTTTGCTTGACAGGACCTACACACAGATACAAATAACTTTGCTCCCAACGAGTACAGAGAGGTTGTCAATCCCTCCGGCCTTGTCGTTTACAAAGGATCAAACGCAAGAGATAATAGTGATAGGTATGACTGCAGCTAGTAAATAAGAACAGGAAGTAAATAGCGGGTGTGATCAGTGATGGTAATATGGACCGGGGTCCCATGATGTTCACTAGTGATGTCTCTCTCCCAAAAGACGATAAAACAGCTAAGCGAGGTAAACAAATTACAGCTGGGCAATTGACAGGACTATGTGCGCAAACCAATGCTAACTATGCTGCAGGAAAGGTAGAGGCTCAAAAGCATGGGCGGTACGCCAAGGCAAGTAGACCGAAATCCATCTGCATCTACTACTAATCATCCACCTTGAGATATCTATCCAGAACATCTCGCTGGTATTAAGTTGCGAGTCCCACCCATAGTGTAAACTCAAAGCAACAGACAACTGCATTAAAAGAACTTTGCGTAAAGTAAACAATCCTTGCACCTGCAAGTACAAGCACCGTTGTTTTCCCCCTTGTGGCAATAGCACATCCCCTAGACTCATGTTTCTGTCACTCAAGCTAGTCATCGAGGGGCATGAACCCACAATCAAGCATAACGTTCCCTCTTGGAGTTACTACCTACTACTTGGCCAAAGCAATAAACAGCAACGGAGAACATGCAACAATTACTCAAGAACATAAATATAAAAGAGGTGAATCAAATATATTACTCACACACAATCTGAACATAATCTCATAATCCATCGGATCCCAGCAAACTCATCATAGCAACAGCATAAAGATTACATATGTGCCTCGATCATGTAGGGCAGCTCACGAGGTCTAATCGGTGAAGAACAAAGAAGGGAGGAGAACATCACATAGCTACTGGTCATGGACCCATGGTCCAAGGGGGACTACTCACAACTCATCCGGGAGGCGTCCATGGTGGTGGGGAGGCTCCCGGTGGTGGTTCTCCCCTCCGGCAGGGTGCCGGGAAGAGTTCTCCTGGTGCTCCCGATCTTGGAAGCGCGGCGGCGGCGGAACAGAGATGAGATCACGAAAAAGGGTTCCGTCCTCGATGGTTTCGGGACGCGGTGCAAATATATGCCAAAGGGGGGGCACCAGAGGAGGTAAGGGGGGCCCAGGCGCCCCCCCCCCCGGCGCAGCCAGGAGGGGGGCCGCCCCCTCAGGGCGCCTGGAGCCCCTCTGGCCCCCCTCTGGCCCTACTTCTGCCGCATGGAAGCTTCTGGAGCGCTGATTTTTTATATATTTTTCCCGGAATTTTTCTGGCAATTTAAGTAATGGGAAAACCTGAAATACAAAAACAGCAGAAAACAGAAACTGGCACTGGGGTGCACTGAGTTAATAGGTTAGTCCAAATATGATCAAAAGTGTATGGAAGTGCATAAATATCATAGCAATATCACACAAAAAAGGCATGGAGCAAGCAGAAATTATAGATACGTTTTGGACGTATCAAGTCCTCAATCTTCATAGTTGTGTTTAATTCTTTCAGATTCCACCTGAATTCAATAGTCTTCTTCATAAAGGATCCAGTACAATAAGTATCGAACAAAGATTGATCATTATGAGAAAGCCAAGCATAAAAAATATGTATAATAATTTTGTTGGGGAACGTAGTATTTCAAAAATTTCCTACGATCACGCAAGATCTATCTACTAGATGCATAGCAACTAGAGGGGAGAGTGTGTCTACGTACCCTCATAGACCGAAAGCGGAAGCGTCTAGTGATGCGGTTGATGTAGTCGAACGTCTTTGCGATCCAACCGATCCAAGCACCGAACGTACGGCACCTCCGCATTCCGCACACGTTCAGCTCAATGACGTCCCACGAGCTCTTGATCCAGTTGAGCTTCATGGGAGAGTTTCGTCAGCACGATGGCGTGGTGACGGAGATGATGAAGTTACCAACGCAGGGCTATGCCTAAGCACTGCAACGATATGACTGATGTGTGTTTCTGTGGAGGAGGGCACCGCACACGGCTAAAACAATGTTGCTTGTGTGTTCTTAGGTGCCGCATGCCCCCGTATATAAAGGAGCAAGGGGGGAGGGCCGGTCGTCCCTATAGGGCGCGCCAGGAGTAGGATTCCTACTCCTAGTAGGAGTAGGACTCCCCTTTCCTATTCCTACTAGGAGTTGGAAAGGAAGAAGAAAAGGAAGAAGGAAGGAGAGGGGCACCTCCCCCCTCCTAGTCCAACTAGGATTCCCTAGGGGGGCGCGGCCAGCCCTAGTGGGCTGCCTCTCTCTTTCCCTCATTGCCCACTATGGCCCATAATCCCCCGGGGGGTCCGGTAACCCCTCCAGCACTCCGGTTTTATTCGATAACACCCGCAACAATTCCGGTGTCTGAATATAGTCGTCCAATATATCAATCTTTATGTCTCAGACATTCCAAGACTCCTCGTCATGTCCGTGATCTCATCCGGGACTCTGAACTACCTTCGGTACATCAAAACTCATAAACTCATAATACCGATCGTCATCGAACGTTAACCGTGCGGACCCTATGGGTTCGAGAACTCTGTATACATGACCGAGACTCATCTCCGGTCAATAAACAATAGCAGAACCTGGATGCTTATATTGGTTCCTACATATTCTATGAAGATCTTTATCGGTCAAACCGCATAACAAGATACGTTGTTCCCTTTGTCATCGGTATGTTACTTGCCCAAGATTCGATCGTCGGTATCATCATACCTAGTTCAATCTCGTTACCGGCAAGTCTCTTTACTCATTTCGTAATACATCATCTCGTGACTAACTCATTAGTCATTTGCTTGCAAGGCTTATTATGATGTGTATTACCGAGAGGGCCTAGAGATACCTCTCTGACACTCGGAGTGACAAATCCTATTCTTGATCTATGCCAACACCACAAACACCTTCGGAGACACCTGTAGAGCATCTTTATAATCACCCAGTTACATTGTGATGTTTGATAGCACACAAGGTGTTCCTACGGTATTCGGGAGTTGCATAATATCATAGTCATAGGAACATGTATAAGTCATGAAGAAGGCAATAACAATAAAACTAAACGATCAAGTTGCTAAGCTAACGGATGGGTCTTGTCCATCACATCATTCTCCTAATGATGTAATCCCGTTGATCAAATGACAACTCATGTCTATGGCTAGGAAACATAACGATCTTTGATCAATGAGCTAGTCAAGTAGAGGCATACTAGGGACACTCTGTTTTGTCTATGTATTCACACATGTACTAAGTTTCCGGTTAATAAAATTCTAGCATGAATAATAAACATTTATCATGTTATAAGGAAATAAATAATAACTTTATTATTGCCTCTAGGGCATATTTCCTTCAGTCTCCCACTTGCACTAGAGTCAATAATCTAGTTCACATCACCATGTGATTTTACACCAATAGTTCACATCCTCATGTGATTTAACACTTTATTGTTCACATCGCCATGTGACCAATACCCAAAAGGTTTACTAGAGTAAATAATCTAGTTCACATCGCCATATGATTAACACCCAAAGAGTACTAAGGTGTGATCATGTTTTGCTTGTGAGAGAGGTTTAGTCAATGGGTCTGCCACATTCAGATCCGTATGTATTTTGCAAATTTCTATGTCTACAATGCTTTGTATGGAGCTACTCTAGCTAAATACTCCCAATATGTATCCAGATCGAGACTCAGAGTCATCCATATCGGTGTCAAAGCTTGCATCGACGTAACGCTTTACGACGAACTCTTTATCACCTCCATAACTGAGAGATATTTCCTTAGTCCTCTAAGGATAATTTTGACCGTTGTCCAGTGATCTACTCCTAGATCAAAATTGTACTCCCTTGCCAAACTCAGGGCAGGGCATACAATACGTCTGGTATACAGCATGTCATACTTTATAGAACCTATGGCTGAGGCATAGGGAATGACTTTCATTCTCTCTCTATCTTTTGTTGTGGTCGGGCTTTGAGTCTTACTCAACTTCACACCTTGCAACACAGGCAAGAACTCTTTCTTTGACTGTTCCATTTTGAACTACTTCAAAAACTTGTCAAGGTATGTACTCATTGAAAAAACTTATCAAGCGTCTTGATCTATCTCTATAGATCTTGATGCTCAATATGTAAGCATCTTCACCGAGGTCTTTCATTGAAAAAAATCTTTTTAAACAATCCTTTATGCTTTACAGAAAAATTCTACATCATTTCCGATCATCAATATGTCATTCACATACACTTATCAGAAATGTTGTAGTGCTCCGACTCACTTTCTTGCAAATACAGGCTTCACCGCAAGTTTGTATAAAACTATATGCTTTGATCAACTTATTAAAGCGTATATTCCAACTCCGAGATGCTTGCACCAGTCCATACATGGATCGCTGGAGCTTGCACACTTTGTTAGCACCTTTAGGATTGACAAAACCTTCTGATTGCATCATATACAACTCTTCTTTAATAAATCTTTTAAAGAATGCAGTTTTGTTATCCATTTGCCAGATTTCATAAAATGTGGCAATTGCTAACATGATTCGGACAGACTTAAGCATCGCTATGAGTGAGAAAAACTCATCGTAGTCAACACCTTGCACTTGTTGAAAAACCCTTTTGCGACAAGTCGAGCTTTGTAGATAGTAACACTACCATCAGCGTCCGTCTTCCTCTTAAAAATCCATTTATTCTCAATGGCTTGCCGATCATCGGGCAAGTCAACCAAAGTCCACACTTTGTTCTCATACATGGATCTCTTCTCAGATTTCATGGCCTCAAGCCATTTTGCAAAATCTGGGCTCATCATCGCTTCCTCATAGTTCGTAGGTTCATTGATACGTCGCCAACGTATCTATAATTTTTGATTGTTCCATGCTATTATTTATGATGTTTTGGATGTTTAATGGGATTTGTTATACACTTTTATATTATTTTTGGGACTAACCTACTAACCCAAAGGCCCAGTCCAGATTGTTTTTTTGCCTATTTCAGGGTTTTACAGAAAAGGAATATCAAACGGAGTCCAAACGGAATGAAACCTTCGAGAGAGATATTTTTGGAGAAAATCACGCACAGGAGACTTGAGAACCACGGAGTAGGGCAAACGTGGCGCCCACGAGGGTGGGGGTGCCCCCCCTATAGGGCGCGCCCCCTGCCTCGTGGGCACCACGTTTGGCCCCCGGTGCCCTCCTTCCTCCTATATATACCTACGTACACCAAAACTATCAGAACAATACAGAAAACCCTAGTTCCACTGCCGCAACCTTCTGTTCCCGTGAGATCCTATCTAGGGGCCTGTTTCGGAGCTCCACCGGAGGGGGGATCTTCCACGGAGTGCTTCTACATCATCATCATCGCCTCACCTTGAGTTGTGAGTAGTTTAGCACAGACCTTCGGGGTCCATAGCTAGTATCTAGATGGCTTCTTCTCACTTTTTAGATCTCAATACAAAGTTCTCCTCGGTCTTCGAGGAGATCTATTCGATGTAATCTCTTTTTGCGGTGTGTTTGTCGAGATCCGATGAATTGTGGGTTTATGATCAAGATTATCTATGAGAAATATTTGGTTCTTCTCTAAACTATTTATGTGTGATTATAATATCCTTGCAAGTCTCTTTGAATTATTGGTTTGGTTTGGCCTACTAGATCTATAGTTCTTGCAATGGGAGAAGTGCTTGGCTTTGGGTTCTATCTTGCGGTGTCCTTTCCCAATGACAGTAGGGGCAGCAAGGCACGTATTGTATTGTTGCCATCGAGGATAAAAATATGGGGTTTATATGACTATGTTTGAGTTTATCCCTCTACATCATGTCATCTTGCTTAAGGCGTTACTCCGTTCTTATGAGCTTAATACACTAGATGCATGCTGGATAGCGGTCGATGTGTGGAGTAATAGTAGTAGATGCAGAATCATTTCGGTCTACTTGTCTCGGATGTGATGCCTATATATAATGATCATGCCTAGATAGTCTTATAATTATTCGCTTTTCTATCAATTGCTCGACAGTAATTTGTTTACCCGCCGTAGAATATCGCTATCATGAGAGAAGCCACTACAGAACACTATGCCCCCCCGGGTCTATTCTCAACATATCTATCTACAATCTACTTTATTTTTCCGCTTTTACTTTCTGTTCTTATAACCAAAAATATCAAACTATCATCTCTATCAGATCTCACTTTCGTAAGTGACCGTAAAGGGATTGACAACCCCTTATCGCGTTGGCTGCGAAGTTCTTATTTGTTTGTGCAGGTGCGAGGGACTCGCGCGTGGTCTCCTACTGGATTGATACCTTGGTTCTCAAAAACTGAGGGAAATACTTACGCTACTGTGTTGCATCTCCCTTTCCTCTTCGAGGGAATACAACGCAAGCTCGAGAAGTAGCAAGAAGAATTTCTCGCGCCGTTGCCGAGGATGCTTATGCAAAAGTCATATACCAAGTACCTATCACAAACCCTTATCCTTCGCATTACATTTATTTGCCTCTCGTTTTCCTCTCCCCTACTTCACCCTTGCCGTTTTATTTGCCCTTCTTTTTGTCGTGTGTTTACCGTTCGCTTGCTTCTTGTTTGCTTGTGTTGCTATGTGCCCTCTATTAGCTTGAATCTTCGCTTGCTAAATTATGGATCCTCATCCACTTGCTAATCTCTTTAAGAGATCCAATTATGATGAACCAATTGCTAGTGAGTTGTGTGCACTAGATTATCTTTATGAGGTTTTGCTTGAAATTCATGAATCTGAAAATTGTGATGAAGTGCTCAAAGAGATTCATGATAGCTCCTTGAATAAAAAGCATGATTGCAATGATGTTATTATAAATTCTATTAATGTCAATTGTGCTAATGATACGCAAAACCCTAATCTTGGGGATGCTTATTTTGCTATGCCCACTACTTGTTGCAATGATCATGATTGGGGTGATGCTTCTTACGATCTTGAAAACTTATTTAAGCCCCATGATATATATGAGATTGATATTAATGTTTGCAATAATATTGAAAGTGGGTTTGGAAGAGTGTCAACTTTAGATCCAACATATTTGGAGAATGATCAATCTTATGATTTTTTTGATGAAAGTGGGTTTGGAGAGGTCATGACTTTAGTTAATGTTGATCCCACTATTTTGGAAGAGTGTCAACTTCGCATGCATGTGGTTCATGTTGAGTATATGTTTTGTGATAGCTATATTGTTGAATTTTCTTATGATCCTACGTGCAATTATTATGTGAGAGGAAAATATGGTTGTGGAAATCTTCATGTTACTAAATTATCTCTCTTCATGTTGAGATTGATCTTGTTCCTTTCTTCTTCCTTGCATATGCTATATCTGGCTTGTCTTGCTAATTTTTTTCCCTATAAAATGCCTATGCATAGGAAGTATGTTAGACTTAGATGTGATTTTCACATGCTATATGATGCTCTCTTTGTGCTTCAATTCTTATCTTTCATGTGAGCATCATTGAAATATCAGTGCCTAGCTAGGGGCGTTAAACAATAGCGCTTGTTGGGAGGCAACCCAATTTTATATTTTATATTTTTGCTTCTATTTAGGAATAAATATTTCATCTAGCTTCTGTTTAGATGTGGTTTTGTGTTTTAATTAGTGTTTGTGCCAAGTAGAACCTTTGGGAAGACTTGTGTGAAGTTTATATGATCTTGCTGTGAAAAACAGAATCGTTAGCGCTCACTAGAATGATCACCAGATTTTACTGGAGCGTGCTATTTAGTTGATTCTTTTTGCAGATGATTAATAGACAAATTCCTCACGTTTACCAATTTAGTTTGAATTTTTTTGGAGTTATAGAAGTATGCGAAACCTGCAGATTACTACACACTGTTCTGTTTTTGACAGATTCTGTTTTTCGTGTGTTGTTTGCTTATTTCGATGCATCTATGAGTAGTATTGGGAAGTATGAATCATAGAGAAGTTGGAATACAGTAGGTTTAACACCAATATAGACAAAGAATGAATATATTGCAGTACCTTTGAGTAGTGGTTTGCTTTCTTATACTAACGGAGCTCACGAGATTTTTGTCTAAGTTTTGTGTTGTGAAGTTTTCAAGTTTTGAGTATTGCTTTGATGGACTATGGAACAAAGAGTGGCAAGAGCCTAAGCTTGGGGATGCCGAAGGCACCTCAAGGGAAAATTCAAGGACAACCAAAAGCCTAGGCTTGGGGATGACCCGGGAAGGCATCCCCTCTTTCGTCTTCATCCATCGGTAACTATACTCGGAGCTATATTTTTGTTCACCACATGATATGTGTTTTACTTGGAGCGTCTTGTATAATTTGAGTCTTTGCTTGTCTGTTTGCCACAATCATCCTTGCTGGACACACCTATTTGAGAGAGTTAAATATAGTCTAGGAATTGATAGGACCCTCTATGTGCTTCACTTATATCTTTTGAGTTGAATAGTTCTTGCTCTAGTGCTTCACTTATATCTTTTAGAGCACCATGGTGATTATATTTTGAAGAAATTGTTGAACTCTCATGCTTCACTTATATCCATTTGAGAGTCTATTAAAACAGCATGGTAATGTGCTTAGGCTATAAAACTAGTCTTCACATGATAGACATCCAATATCAATGTAGTAAAAACTTTCACACTAAGTGCATTGAATATGATGAGAAGTTGGATGCTTGATAATTGTTTTGAGATATGAGGATAGTGATATTAGAGTCATGCTAGTGGAGTTATTATGAAATTGAGAAATGCTTGTGTTAAGGTTAGTGATTCCCGTAGCATGCACGTATGTTGAACCGCTATGTGACGAAGTTAGAGCATGAGGTATTTGTAAAGTGTCAACCTTTGTGTGGAGGTTGGGGGCGCGCGATGGTTAACTCCTACCAACCTCCCCCCTAGGAGCATGCGTTGATTTCTTTGTTTTGATGACTCGTAGTTTTTTCAATAAGTATATGAGTTCTTTATGAATAATGTTGAGTCCATAGATTATACGCACTCTCACCCTTCCACCATTGGTAGCCTCTCTTGTATCATGCAACTTTCGCCGGTACCATACACCCACTATATATCCTTCCTCAAAATAGCCACCATATATATTCCTCAGAACATCCACCATACCTACCTATCATGGTATTTCCATAGCCATTCCGAGATATATTGCCATGCAACTTTCCACCGTTCCGTTCATATGACACGCTTCATATTGTCATATTGCCATGCATGATCATGTAGTTCACATCGTATTTGTGGCTAGGCCACCATGCATAATTTTTCATACATGTCACTCTTGATTCATTGCACATCCCGGTACACCGCCGCAGGCATTCATATAGAGTCATACTTTGTTCTAGTATTGAGTTGTAATATCGCGTTGTAATTAAATGAAAGTGTGGTTATCATCATTATTAGAGCATTGTCCCATGTGAGGAAAGGCTAAATCAATAAAGCCCCTCCAAAAAAAGAAAAAAAAGAGAAAGGCAAAAGAAGAAAAAAAAAGCCCAAAAACGAAAAAGAAAAAGAAAAAGGGACAATTGCTACTATCTTTTTCCACACTTGTGCTTCAAAGTAGCACCATGTTCTTCATGATAGAGAGTCTCATGTTTAGTCACTTTCATATACTAGTGGGAATTTTCATTATAGAACTTGGCTTGTATATTCCAACGATGGGCTTCCTCAAATGCCCTAGGTCTTCATGAGCAAGCAAGTTGGATGCACACCCAATAGTTTCTTTTCTTGAGCTTTCATACATATTTAGCTCTAGTGCATATGTTGCATGGCAATCCCTACTCACTCACATTGATATATATTGATGGGCATCTCCATAGCCCGTTGATATGCCTAGTCGATGTGAGATTATCTCCCTCCTTTTTGTCTTCTCCACAACCACCACTCTATTCCACTCATAGTGCTTTGTCCATGGCTCGCGCTCATGTATTGTGTAAAAGTTGAAAGGTTTGAAAGAATAGAGTATGAAAACAAGTGCTTGGCTGAAATCGGGGTTGTGCATGATATGAATATTTTGTGTGATGAAGAGGGAGCATAGCCAGACTATATGATTTTGTATGGATAACTTTCTTTAGCCATAGTATTTTGAGAAGACATGATTGATTTGTTAGTATGCTTGAAGTATTAATATTTCTTATGTCAATATAGACTTTTGTCTTGAATCTTTCAGATTTGAACATTCATGCCACAATTAAGAGAATTACATTGAAAAACAATGTTGGTTAGCATTCCACATCAAAAATTCTGTTTTTATGGTTTACCTACTCGAGGACGAGCAGGAATTAAGCTTGGGGATGCTTGATACGTCTCCAATGTATCTATAATTTTTGATTGTTCCATGCTATTATTGATGATGTTCTGGATGTTTAATGGGCTTTGTTATACACTTTTATATTTTTTTGGGACTAACCTACTAACTCAAAGGCCCAATCCAGATTGTTGTTTTTTGCCTATTTCAGGGTTTTACAGAAAAGGAATGTCAAACGGAGTCCAAACGGAATGAAATCTTCGGGAGAGATATTTTTGGAGAAAATCACGCACGGGAGACTTGAGAACCACATAGTAGGGCACACGTGGCGCCCACGAGGGTGGGGGCGCCGCCCCCCCTATAGGGCGCGCCCCCTACCTCGTGGGCCCCACGTTTGGCCCCCGGTGCCCTCCTTCCTCCTATATATACCTACGTACCCCGAAACTATCAGAACAATAGAGAAAACCCTAGTTCCACTGCCGCAACCTTCTGTTCCCGTGAGATCCCATCTAGGGGCCTGTTCCGGAGCTCCGCCGGAGGGGGGGGGGGTCTTCCACAGAGTGCTTCTACATCATCATTATCGCCTCACCTTGAGTTGTGAGTAGTTTACCACAGACCTTCGGGTCCATATCTAGTATCTAGATGGCTTCTTCTCTCTCTTTGGATCTCAATACAAACTTCTCCTTGGTCTTCGAGGATATCTATTCGATGTAATCTCTTTTTGCGGTGTGTTTGTCGAGATCCGATGAATTGTGGGTTTATGATCAAGATTATCTATGAGAAATATTTGGTTCTTCTCTGAACTCTTTATGTATGATTATAATATGCTTGCAAGTCTCTTTGAATTATTGGTTGGTTTGGCCTACTAGATCTATAGTTCTTGCAATGGGAGAAGTGCTTGGCTTTGGGTTCAATCTTGCGGTGTCCTTTCCCAGTGACAGTAGGGGCAGCAAGGCACGTATTGTATTGTTGCCATCGAGGATAAAAAGATGGGGTTTATATCACTATGTTTGAGTTTATCCCTCTACATCATGTCATCTTGCTTAAGGTGTTACTCCGGTCTTATGAGCTTAATACACTAGATGCATGCTGGATAGCGGTCGATGTGTGGAGTAATAGTAGTAGATGCAGAATTGTTTCAGTCTACTTGTCTCGGACGTGATGCCTATATATAATGATCATGCCTAGATAGTCTCATAATTATTCGCTTTTCTATCAATTGCTCGACAGTAATTTGTTTACCCGCCGTAGAATATCGCTATCATGAGAGAAGCCACTAGAGAACACTATGGCCCCCGGGTCTATTCTCAACATATCTATCTATAATCTACTTTACTTTTTGCTTTTACTTTCTGTTCTTACAACCAAAAATACCAAAAATATCAAACTATCATCTCTATCAGATCTCACTTTCGTAAGTGACCGTAAAGGGATTGACAACCCCTTATCGTGTTGGCTGCGACGTTCTTATTTGTTTGTGCAGGTGCGAGGGACTCGCACGTGGTCTCCTACTGGATTGATACCTTGGTTCTCAAAAACTGAGGGAAATACTTACGCTACTGTGTTGCATCTCCCTTTCTTCTTCGAGGGAATATAACGCAAGCTCGAGAAGTAGCATTCATCATGGTCTAGTAACATGACTTCCAGAACTGGGTTGTCGTACCACTCTGGTGTAGAAAGTACTCTCGTTGACCTATGATGTTCAGTAGTAACTTGATTCGAAGTTTCATGATTATCATCATTAGCTTCCTCGCTAACTGGTGTAGAAATCACTGGAACTAGTTTCTGTGATGTGCTACTTTCCAATTTGGGAGAAGGTACAATTACCTCATCAAGTTCTACTTTCCTCCCACTCACTTCTTTCAAGAGAAACTCCTTCTCTAGAAAGTATCCATTTTTAGCAACGAATATCTTGCCTTTAGATCTGTGATAGAAGGTGTACCCAACAGTTTCCTTTGGGTATCCTATGAAGACACATTTCTCTGACTTGGGTTCGAGCTTATCAGGTTGAAGCTTTTTCACATAAGCATCGCAGCCCCAAACTTTAAGAAACAACAACTTTGGTTTCTTGCCAAACCACAGTTCATAAGGCGTCGTCTCAACGGATTTAGATGGTGCCCTTATTTAATGTGAATGCAGCTGTCTCTAATGCATAACCCAAAACGATAGTGGTAAATCGGGAAGAGACATCATAGATCGCACCATATCTAATAAATTACGGTTACGACGTTCGGACACACCATTACGTTGTGGTGTTCCTGGTGGCATGAGCTGTGAAACTATTCCACATTATTCTAAATGAAGACCAAACTCGTAACTCAAATATTCGCCTCCGCGATCAGATCGTAGAAACTTAATTTCTTGTTACAATGATTCTCTACTTCACTCTGAAATTCTTTGAACTTTTCAAATGTTTCAGACTTGTACTTCATCAAGTAGATATACCCATATCTGCTCAAATCATCGGTGAAGGTCAGAAAATAACGATACCCGTCGCGAGCCTCAACACTCATCGGTCCACATACATCAGTATGTATGATTTCCAACAAATCAGTTGCTCGCTCCGTTGTTCCGGAGAACGGAGTTTTAGTCATCTTGCCCATGAGGCATGGTTCGCAAGCACCAAGTGATTCATAATCAAGTGATTCCAAAAGCCCATCAGCATGGAGTTTCTTCATGCGATTTACACCAATATGACCTAAACGGCAGTGCCATAAATAAGTTGCACTATCATTATTAACTTTGCATCTTTTGGCTTCAATATTATGAATATGTGTATTACTACGATCGAGATCCAACAAACTATTTTCATTGGGTGTATGAGCATCGAAGGTTTTATTCATGTAAGCAGAATAACAATTATTCTATGACTTTAAATGAATAACCGTATTGCAACAAACATGATCAAATCATATTCATGCTCAATGCAAATGCCAAATAACATTTATTTAGGTTGTACACTAATCCCGAAAGTATAGGGAGTGTGCGATGATGATCATATCAATCTTGGAACCACTTCCAACACACATCGTCACTTCACCTTTAACTATTCTCTGTTCATTCTGCAACTTTCGTTTCGAGTTACTAATTTTAGCAAGCGAACCGGTATCAAATACCCAGGGGTTGCTATGAACACTAGTAAAGTACACATCAATAATCTGTATATAAAATATACCTTGTTCACTTTGCCATCCTTCTTATCCGCCAAGTATCTAGGGCAGTTCCACTTCCAGTGACCATTTCCTTTGTAGTAGAAGCACTTAGTTTCAGGCTTGAGTTTAACTTTGGGTTTCTTCACAGGAGTGACAACTTGCTTGTCATTCTTCTTGAAGTTCCCCTTCTATCCCTTTGCCCTTTACTTGAAACAAGTGGTCTTGTTAACCATCAACACTTGATGCTCTTTCTTGATTTCTACCTTCGCCGATTTGAGCATCGCGAAGAGCTCGGGAATTACTTTCGTCATCCCTTGCATATTATAGTTCATCACGAAGTTCTACTAACTTGGTGATAGTGACTAGAGAACTTTGTCAATTACTTTCTTATCTGGAAGATTAACTCCCACTTGATTCAAGCAATTGCAGTACCCAGACAATTTGAGCACATGCTCACTGGTTGAGCTATTCTCCTCCATCTTGTAGGCAAAGTACCGTCGGAGGTCTCATACCTCTTGACACGGGCATGAGTATGAAATACCAATTTCAACTCTTGGAACATCATATATACTTTGTGGCATTCAAAACATTTTTTAAGTCCCGGTTCTAAGCCGTAAACCATGGTGCACTAAACTATTAAGTAGACATCATATTGAGCTTTGCCAAACGTTCATAACGTTTGCATCTACTCCTTCAATAGATCTGTCACCTAGAGGTGCATCAAGGACATAATACTTCTGTCAAGCAATGAGGATAATCCTCAAATCACAGACCTAGTCTGCATCATTCCTACTAACATCTTTCAACTTATATTTCTCTAGGAACATATAAAAATAAACGGGGAGCTACATCGCGAGCTATTGATCTACAACATAGATATGCTAATACTACCAGGACTAAGTTCATGATAAATTAAAGTTCAATTAATCATATTACTAAAGAACTCCCACTTAGATAGACATCCCTCTAGTCATCTAAATGATCATGTGATCCAAATCAACTAAACCATGTTCGATCATCACGTGAGATGGAGTAGTTTTCAATGGTGAACATCTTATGTTGATCATATCTACTATATGATTCACGCTCGACCTTTCGGTCTCCAGTGTTCCGAGGCCATGTATGTACATGCTAGGCTCGTCAAGTTTAACCCGAGTATTCTGCATGTGCAAAACTGTCATACACCCGTTGTATCTGAACATAGAGCTTATCACACTCGACCATCCCGTGGTGTCTCGGCACAACGAACTTTCGCAATGGTGCATACTCAGGGAGAACACTTGTACCTTGAAATTTTGTAAGGGATCATCTTATAATGCTACCGTCGTACTAAGCAAAATAAGAAGCATAATAAGATAAACATCACATGCAATCAAAATATGTGACATGATATGGCCATCATCATCTTGTGCTTTTGATCTCCATCTCCAAAGCATCGTCATGATCTCCATCGTCACCGGCTTGACACCATGATCTTCATCATAGCGTCATGGTCGTCTCGCCAACTATTGCTACTACTACTATCGCTAACTCATAGTGATAAAGTGAAGCAATTACATGGCCTTCGCAATTCGTACAATAAAGAGACAACCATAAGGCTCCTGCCGGTTGCCGATAACTTTACAAAACATGATCATCTCATACGATAACGTATAACTCATCACGTCTTGACCATATCACATCACAGCATGCCCTGCAAAAACAAGTTAGACGTCCTCTACTTTGTTGTTGCAAGTTTGACGTGGCTGCTACGGGCTTAGCAAGAACCGTTCTTACCTATGCATACAAAAACCAAAACGATTTTTCGTCAAGTATGTATTGTTTTAACCTTCACAAGGACCGGGTGTAGCCACACTTGATTCAACTAAAGTTGGAGAAACTGACACCCGCCAGCCACCTGTGTGCGAAGCACGTTGGTAGAACCAGTCTCGCGTAAGCGTACGCGTAATGTCAGTCCGGGCCGCTTCATCCAACAATACCGCCGAATCAAAGTATGACATGCTGGTAAGCAGTATGAATATTATCGCCCACAACTCATTGTGTTCTACTCGTGCATATCATCTACGCCTAGACCTGGCTCATGATGCCACTGTTGGGGAAAGTAGTATTTCAAAAATTTCCTACGATCACGCAAGATCTATCTACTAGATGCATAGCAACGAGAGGGGAGAGTGCGTCTACGTACCCTCGTAGACCGAAAGCGGAAGCGTCTAGTGACGCGGTTGATGTAGTCGAATGTCTTCGTGATCCAACCGATCCAAGCACCAAACATACGGCACCTCCGCGTTCCGCACACGTTCAGCTCAATGACGTCCAAGAGCTCTTGATCCAGTTGAGCTTCATGGGAGAGTTTCGTCAGCACAACGGCGTGGTGACGGAGATGATGAAGTTACCGACGCAGGGCTTCGCCTAAGCACTGCAATGATATGACTGAGGTGTGTTTCTGTGGAGGGGGGCACCGCACACGGCTAAAACAATGTTGCTTGTGTGTTCTTAGGTGCCCCCTGCCACCGTATATAAAGGAGCAAGGGGGGAGGGCCGGCCGGCCCTATAGGGCGCGCCAGGAGTAGGATTCCTACTCCTAGTAGGAGTAGGAATCCCCTTTCCTATTCCTACTAGGAGTAGGAAAGGAAGAAGAAGGGGAAGAAGGAAGGAGAGGGGCGTGATAACCCACAAGTGTAGGGGATCGCAACAGTTTTCGAGGGTAAAGTATTAAACCCAAATTTGTTGATTCAACACAAGGGGAGCCAAAGAATACTCTTAAGTATTAGCAGCTGAGTTGTCAATTCCGCCACACCTAGATACTTAGTATCTGCAGCAAGATAGTTTAGTAGCACAGTAATATGATAGTGATGGTAGCAGCAATAAAAGTAATGATAGTGTTTTTGTAGTTTTTGAGATATAAGCAACGGGAAAGTAAATAGCAACTAGCAATATAGGTAAAGCTCGTAGGCATTGGATCGGTGATGGGAAATTACGTCGGATGCAATTCATCATGTAGACGTTATAACCAAGGGTGACACACAACTAGCTCCAGTTCATCAATGCAATGTAGGCATGTATTCCGAATATAGTCATACGTGCTTATGGAAAAGAACTTGCATCACATCTTTTGTCCTACCCTCCCGTGGCAGCGGGGTCCTATTGGAAACTAAGGGATATTAAGGCCTCCTTTTCATAGAGTACCGGACCAAAGCATTAACACATAGTGAATACATGAAATCCTCAAACTATGGTCATCACCGGGAGTGGTCCCGATTATTGTCACTTCGGGGTTGCCGGATCATAACACATAGTAGGTGACTATAGACTTGCAAGATAGGATCAAGATCACACATATATTCATGAAAACATAATAGGTTCAGATCTGAAATCATGGCACTCGGGCCCTAGTGACAAGCATTAAGCATAGCAAAGTCATAGCAACATCAATCTCAGAACATAGTGGATACTAGGGATCAAACCCTAACAAAACTAACTCGATTACATGATAGATCCCATCCAACCCATCACCGTCCAGCTAGCCTACGATGGAAATACTCACGCACGGCGATAAGCATCATGGAATTGGTGATGGAGGAAGGTTGATGATGACGATGGCGACGATCTCCACTCTCCGGAGCCCCGAACGGACTCCAGATCAGCCCTCCCGACAGAGATTAGGGCTTGGCGGCGGCTCCGTCTCGTAAAACGCGATAATTCTTTTCTCCTTGATTTTTTCTCCGCGAAACGGAATATATAGGACCCGGGGATACGTCGATGGGGCACCGGGCTGCCCTCGAGGCAGGGGGGTGCGCCCCCCACCCTCGAGGATGGCCCGTGGGCCCCCGGGTGTGGATCTTCTTGCTAGTACTTTTTATATTTTCTAAAATAAATCTCCGTTGATTTTCAGGCGATTCCGAGAACTTTTTATTTCTGCACAAAAACAACACCATGGCAGTTTTGCTGAAAACAACGTCAGTCAGGGTTAGTTCCATTCAAATCATGCAAGTTAGAGTCCAAAACAAGGGCAAAAGTGTTTGGAAAAGTAGATACGTTGGAGACGTATCAACTCCCCCAAGCTTGAACCTTTGCTTGTCCTCAAGCAATTCAGTTGATAAACTGAAAGTGATAAAGAAAAACTTTGACAAACTCTGTTTGCTCTTGTTTTTGTAAATATGTAAGCTAGCATTGAGGTTTTCAACAAGATCATGAACTAACCACATTCACAATGACTTTCAGGTCTCAAGACTACTCACATCAATGGCATAATCAACTAGCGAGCAATAATAATAAACCTCGGATGACAACACTTCTCAAAACAATCATGATATGATATAACAAGATGGTATCTCGCTAGCCCTTTCTGAGACCGCAAAACATAAATGCAGAGCACCTTTAAAGATCAAGGACTGACTGGACATTGTAATTCATGGTAAAAGAGATCCAGTCATGATCATACTCAATGCAAATTAATAGTAATACATGCAACGACAAAGGTGCTCTCCTACTGTTGCTCTTTGATAAGAGGGTGATGACTCTGCATAAAAGTAAATAGATAGGCCCTTCGTAGAGGGAAGCAGGTATTTGTAGAGGTGCCAGAGCTCGATTTTAAATAGAGATTGAATATCATTTTGAGCGGTATACTTTCATTGTCAACATAACAACCAAGAATCTCGATATCTTCCATGCTACGCACATTATAGGCGGTTCCCAAACAGAATGGTAAAATTTTATACTCCCCAACCACCAACAAGCACACTCCACGGCTAGCCGAATCCACGGGTTACCGTCCAAAGAAGCAACAACCCTGGGGGAGTTTTGTTTAATTATTATGATTTAGAGCATGGGACTGGGCATCCCGATTACCAGCCATTTTCTCGTGAATGATGAGCGGAGTCCACTCATCGTGAGAATAACCCACCTAGCATGGAAGACATAGACAGCCCTAGTTGATACATGAGCTGTTCGAGCATACAAAACAAAATTTCATTTGAAGGTTTAGAGTTTGGCACATACAAATTTACTTGGAACGGCAGGTAAATACCGTGTATAGGAAGGTATGGTGGACTCATGTGGAATAACTTTGGGGTTTATGGAAGTGGATGCACAAGCAGTATTCCCGCTTAGTACAGGTGAAAGCTAGAAAGAGACTGGGAAGCGACCAGCTAGAGAGCAACAATGGTCATGAACATGCATTAAAATTAATCAACAATGAATGCAAGCATGAGTAGGGTATAAATCACCATGAACATAAATATCGTGAAGGCTATGTTGATTTGTTTCAACTACATGCGTGAACATGTGCCAAGTCAAGTCACTTAAATCGTTCAGAGGAGGATACCACCCATCATACCACATCACAACCATTTTAATTATCATGTTGGCATGCAAGATAAACCATTATAAACTCTCAGCTAATTAAGCATGGTATAAGCAGTTATGATCTCTAATTGTCATAGCAAACATGTTTCATTCATAACAAGCTGAATCAAGAACGATGAGCAATCATATTTACAAAAGCAAGAGAGGTCGAGTTCATACCAGCTTTTCTCATCTCAATTAGTTCATCATATATCATCCTTATTGCCTTTCACTCGCACGACAGAATGGTGTGGGTAAAAATAATAGTGCACGTGCATTGGACTAAGCTGGAATCTGCAGGCATTTGATACAAGAGAGAAGACAAGGTAATATGGCTCAAGGTTAAATCAACAACAAAGCATATGAGAGCCACTAAGCAATTTAATCATGGTCTTCTAATCTTAACCCCTAAGGAAAAGAAAAGAAACTATTTACACGGGAAAGCTCCCAGCAAGCAAAAGAAGAACAGGAAATCTTTTTGGGTTTTCATTTTTAGTTACTACTACAAGCAAAGAAAATAAACTAGCTAGAAGCTACAACTAATATTTTTTGTTTTTCTGGGTTCTTCTAGGACACAAGAAAAAGACTAAGAAAAAGAAATTTAAACTAAGCATGGATGGTGCAGTGAAAGAGTGTGAGCACCGACAACTAGAATAAGTGTGTGAACATGAATGTAAGTCGGTGAGAAACATGTACTCCCCCAAGCTTAGGCTTTTTGCCTAAGTTGGTCTATGGCCAGTATTGGCCTGACGGATATCCAAAGTTGTAGTTGGGGTCGTACTGAGATGCAACAGTTGCTGCCTGCTGAGCTGCAGCTCGAAGGCGGGCTGCTTCAGTCATGTTATAACGGGCATTTGCCTCCTCCATAGTTATAGTGTGTCTTCCTTTTTCCTAAAAGTTAAACAAAGTAGGGGCAGGAAGAACAATAGGGATGGCATATTGTCGGTTAAATATTAGTAGATATTTGAGAGTTTGATTATCCCACTCTATAAACCGGTGACTAGCCATAGCATTACAGTCTAAACAAACAGTAGGTAAGGGGTTATCATAAGGGTGCACAGACACACCAAGATAGCGGGCTATGCGAGTAGCATAGATCCCACCAAATAAATCTCCATTAGAACCATTATGGTGTAGCCTACGTGCAACAATAGCTCCCAGATTATATTGCCTATCACCTAGTACAGCACTCCTGAGAACGCTAAGATCAGGGACACACATGTGACAAGCCTCATCTTTACTATTTATGCATCTACCGATAAAGAGAGCAAAGTAATGAATAGCAGGAAAATGTATGCTCCCAGTGGTGGCTTGTGTGATGTCCCTGGATTCCACCACTGTAATACTAGCAAGAAATTCTCTAAATTCAGATTTACAAGGATCACTCATACTGCCCCACCGTGGGAGCTTGCAGGTTTCATTAAAATCCTCTAAGTCCATGGTATAAGATTTATCATATAGATCAAACAAGACAGTGTGAAAATTATGTGAATATGAAAATTTAAACCTTCTCACAAAACTACCAGTCAAGCCACGGTATTGGAGGCACTTATCTTGCATGAAGTCCTCGAGGTCAGCGTTACGCACATATGCGTAAAATTCTTCTTTGATGCCCGCTTGACTCATAAATTCATCCGGCGGACATTCACAAGGCCGTACATCAGCATCCCTCGGTGGTTCATCGTCCGGCTCACGGAACATGAGACTTGGTCCTTGCTTCCTTGAAGGACCACCTTGGAAGTTTTTCCTAAACATTTTTCTGAAATTTTCTAAAAAAAATAGTAACTCACAAATAAAAGTTAACCA
This sequence comes from Secale cereale, assembly GCA_902687465.1. Classification (NCBI taxonomy): domain Eukaryota; kingdom Viridiplantae; phylum Streptophyta; class Magnoliopsida; order Poales; family Poaceae; genus Secale; species Secale cereale. The sequence continues at coordinate 407,642,001 of LR738713.1, forward strand.
AACTCAACAAGAATGATAGAAACAACTTCTACAAGTGCCTAGAGGCTATATCATGCATTAGAACTACTTGGGACCAAAAAAATTGACATGCAAGCTCAAGAAGAAGGTCACCACTGCAGCACAAATTTGCAACATATAAAGCACTAGAACAAAAACTAATTGTACCAATGGAGGAGTCACATACCAAGGAACAATCTCCCCAAACAGTTTGGTGAATGGTGCTTTGAGCAAGGAGATCGAAAATGGCAGCAAAACGAGCTAGAACTCGGGTTTGAGCTGGCTGGAGATTTTTTTTGGAGGAAGAAGAAAGGTGTGGGTGAAAGGATAAGTGGAGGGGGGCCACGTGGGGCCCTCGAGGCAGGGGCGCGCCCTGTGATGGGGGGCGCGCCCTGTGCCCTCGAGGCCAGGTGCTGGCTCCCCTCGCTGTGTGTTCAGGGCTATATTTTCTTAAATATTCTGGAAAAAATCATATTTCATTTTCATGGCATTTGGATAACTTCTATTTTCGGGATATTTTTTATTGCACGCATAAGTCTGGAAACAGACAAATAATGCTATTTTTATTTTATTTAACCTAATTAAAAGAAAGTAAAAGGAAGGTTGTCACACCCTGCATTTTGTAACATGTTATTTGTATCTTGGAGCATGAAAATTTGGACCAGCAAAATTTTTTAGCATCATTTGGCTTTTATTTGGAATTGAGTTTTCTTCATTTGCTTTTTCATGTGCTCATTAAAGTCAACTATGACCTCTTTTAGATTTCATCTCCATACCCAAAACTTCCGCCCAATGATCATGCCAAGTGTTAGAAACAGTATAGTATTTTCTTACAAAATTATTTTGGCCAAAAAGTATTTTATAAATTTAGTTTTCCAAAAACCCCTGAATTGAGATTTGCACTGCAAGTACTTGATTTAGGGTGAGAAAATTATTTCAAAAGGTTTATTTGAGACCTAGTAGTCATAGGACTCCCAGAAACCACAAAGGTATAATTTTGAAAGTTATTTTCCTATTTTATTTAAAAGCTTTTTCTTAAGGCCAGAAATGGTCTTTAATAGGGAAAAATTATTTAACTGTTTCAAAAATATTTGCCAAAATTCAGAGAGACTCATAGGACATATATTGTCCATATATAAGAGTTTCAACACTTGGTCATGTTCAAAATAATGGGCTAAACCCTCTAAAACCCTTTCTGGATATTTCAAGCTTTTGAAATATTTACAAAGGAAACTTTCTCCAAAAATTCCAGGGAAATTCTATCATGTCATATATGACATATTTGATGATCTTGCCAAGTCCCATGCCTTGGGAAGCAAGAAAACATCCTCAAACCCCTTCATAACCATTCTGTCCATATTTGAAGTCTGAGCAACTTTACATTGCCAAACTTGTCCAAATGCTCTCAAACTTGGTGCACATGCTAGAATGACCTAATAAGGCATCTAGACCAAATAGCACAAGATTTGGAATAGAGCAACTTGATCAGATCACCTCAAAACCCTTTCTGTTCAAATGCAAATTTGAACAACTTTACATTACCAACTTTTTATCTGGAGCTTCAAACTTTGTGGGCATGATCAATACCCCAAATGATGATGCTACACCAAGTGGTGCATCAAGGGGATATGATTAGCTTGACTCAATCAAGATGAAACTGTTTCTGTTGATTTCTAGGGTTCACCAAAGTTACATTGGCCAGTTTCTCCAAATGGGCCCAAATTTGGTGAAGCACCCTATTTTCTCATGTCTTTCAACCCTGTCAAGTGCCATGTCAAGTGGAGTTCATTTACTTGACCAAACACTGATCAAACACCTTCTGCAGAATTTCTAAAACCTCCAACTTGACCACTTTCACTTTTCTCCATGGCCTCAACTTCTTACCACAGGCTCATTGAGTTACCAGCTACCTCCAGTAACTCCCCCAGCACCTCAGCTCCATGATTGAGGGGTGAAACCCCTGTTTTACCAAGCTGTACAGCAGGTTTCCACCATTTTACCAGCCCTCTCCCTCTCTCTCAGCATCTCCAGGGCATCCAAGGCCTCAGGCCCTTTCTTTACTCCTCCCACAACGTGCTAGACACTACTGGACACGTTGGCTTTGACCAGGACGGCAAGAGCGCGACGATGCCAGCCAAACGCGCGCTCTGGAGCGCGCAACAGTGCAGACCAGCACTGTAGCTCGGGCCAATCAGCCTCCCCCGACAGCCTCGGGCCTCCCCCTCGCGCCAGTCGAGGCCCCTCGACGTCCGCAACCTCCCCGGCGCTGTCCCCCCTCCTCCTGCGCCCTCCAGTGGCCGTCGTCGCACGCGCGCTGGCCGCCCGCGGTGGCCACTCCTCTGCCTCACACGCGCGCCCTCCTCTGACGCTCCCCCGCTCCTCTTTTCCCCTCAGCTGGACGTGGAGCTAGTCCACGGACCTCCCCGGCGTGTTCCCTGGCTCCAGAACCTCTCCTAGCCTCGCCTGCAACCTCGCCGGCGCACGGGTCCATGGTGGACCACGGGCGCGGCTATATAAGGCCCCTCCGAGCCTCTCCAGCACAATCAACGGCCTCACTCCACTCCACTGAACCCCCCGGCAACTCCAGTTCGACCCCAGAAGGTCCCAGTGCTCGGGATCGACCGGAGCGCCGCCGCGTCGGGCCGCCGGCGATCTTGAGGTACGGGCCTCCCCTGCCTCTCCTTCCACCTGTTTCGGAACCGCCGAGCCACCCTGACTCTTTTCCCCCTGTTTCCCCCTTTGTTCGCAGTCGGAAACGGCCGCAGCAACCACCCTCCGACGAGCTTCCGCCGTCCCACCTCGCCGCCGGTGAACCAGACTTCCCCGCCGTGCCGCACCACCACCACAGCAACCGCAACACGACACTGAGCTCATCCCTGCCCTCCGTTGCCGTCGCCGTGGCCGGAATCCTCGCCGGTGAGCTCGCCGCCGCCGTGGCCGTGGGGTTAGAGATGACAGGCGGGCCTCGCCTGTCATCCCCTCACCTCTCTCCCCCTCCTCTGTGCCACTGACCCACGGGCCCCGCCCGTCAGGTTTGAAAACCTGACGTGCGCGCGCTGGCTCCCGTGCGGCTGGGCCAATCCGCCTGGGCCGTGCACTGTGGCCTTCTCTGGCCCAGTGCACAGGACCCCTTTTTCTTTTTTCTTTTCTGTAAATGCTTTAAGCATTTATACAGAAAAGAATATTGATCCAAATTAAATATTTCCAACTCCTAAAGTCTTGTAATATTCCAACCTATTTAATGGTACTACTTTCACTCAAATCCATGAAACTTTGTTGTACTGTTCAAATTTAAATTCAAATTTGGGCAGTAATACTCCTGTTCAAAAATCAGTAGAATCCATTCTGTAACTCCAAAACTTCAACTAAGATTGTTCCTCACCTTAGAAATCCCTCTAGTATTTTACAAAAATAAGTTGACATTTTTCTGAGCACTTTGATTTTTCTGTTTGGTTTTCTTATTTTTCCGTGGTTATTATGCGACGTATAGATCCCGTATTTGACGAAGTTGCTGTGGAAGAAGAAGGAGAGGGATTTGAAGACTTTGAAGACCAAGCCAATCCAGGCAAGCAGCCCTTTGACCATGATACACTTGTTCCTCGGAATCCGTTTGTTTCCGATGCATGATATTAGGGTTACGATGGTAACCTAGATGAACCACCACATGATGCATGCTTTATTGTTGATCTTGCTATGTGCTAGATGACAGGCAAATAGTTGGTCATGATGCTTATATGATGCATGTGTGATATGAACCCTCGTAGTTGAAATCTTTGCATGAACCCATCGGGTGCCCCCAATGCCCGAGGGTGATGATGTGTTAGGTCATCACTTGAGAAAGAAGTGATGTGCCGAAAAATCATGTGCATGGTGGAATGATGGATTAGATTTATGTGTGACTACCGTCCCAACCAAACATGTGCAACCACACTACCCCTTATGGGACGGGGCTTTATTGATTACTTAGGTCGATACTAGCATGGTGCCCGCATTACTAGTGACGGGAAGACTTGAGGTCTTTCCCGGGACGGGGTCGTGCTTGGATAGGCGGCCATGACTGTTTTCACAGGGCACCGGACACACCGTTGGTCCCTTAGGGTACGCATGACATTGAATTTGGGCAAGTCCCGTGATCTATTATTTGTACCCGAGGACCGTGTACCAGCGATTGGACTCCATGTTAGTGTCGTCTAAGGAAAGGTAATGACCGGGTGCTTACCCCGGGTACTTGAGGTACCGCGGGTCGTGGATGAAACGGAAGTTCCCCGGATCTTGTGGGTAAAGTGTACAACCTCTGCAGAGTGTAAAACTATTCGAATAGCCGAGTCCACGGTCATGGACAGTTGGGTGGTGCTACTTAAACTATGTCCAGAATTTTACTTCCTCGGTGATAATATGTGTGTGATAGGTCAAGGATGGTGACTTGACTCGATGAGTTGAATCATATTCATGAGGATATCGGTAACCTGTCTTCGAGGTTACGCGAGGTTATTGATGCATAAACTTGATGATAGCATATTGTTCTAGCTTTCTGCTAGATCGTTCATTATTGTTCCATTGCATTGTTACCACATCATGGGTTGCTTGCGAGTACATTCAAAGTACTCATTGGCTTGCCACTGGTTATTTAATTGGCCAGGCATGGAAGAACAGGATTATGAGGAAGAGTTCTTTGGAGACGAACATGCGAACTAGGACGCTATCCCAGTCAGTATGCCTGTAGGGTTAAGGCAGATGGCATGGTTTCTACCCGTTTATCGAAGACTTCCGCTACTTGAGTTATTTGCTATTCAGCCCGTGAGGCTCTATCTATGTAAGACTTGGCCATAATGGCCTTAATTCGTGTAAGACTATTTGTATGGATGTAAGACTCTTGTTATTTCAGCTTCTGTGTGTTTAGTGAGCATTGATCTCTGGGATCACTGTACACGTGCATTCGGTGATCTCGACTTCTAAGTCGAGGTCCCCACAAAGGTACAGAAGATTTGTGCTATCAAGATTCACCTATCCCATGTTCATCAAAAGGAATCCATTAACAAGGTTGATCAGGTCTTGTTAATAAACTATTTCCGAGTAACATGAAACCGGAGAATTTTCGAATAACACTATGTTACCTCAATGGGGATATGTATGTCCCCAACAATAAGTATGTAATATGCCTTCTTGATAGTAGGAATAGGAAACTCAAAACCTCCAATAGTAATAGTTGAAGTTTTTCCAATATAATTGATACTGAAGACCTGAGGTTGTTTCCTTGGAAAGTGTACCGTATGCTCATTACCATTGACATGAAAAGTGACATTGCCTTTGTTGCAATCTATAACAGCCCCTGCAGTATTCAAAAAAGTTCTTCCAAGAATAATAGACATACTATCATCCTCGGGAATATCAAGTATAACAAAGTTCGTTAGAATAGTAACATTTGCAACTACAACAGGCAGATCCTCACAAATACCGACAGGTATAGCAGTTGATTTATCGGCCATTTACAAAGATATTTTAGTAGGTGTCAATTACTCAAATCAAGTCTACGATATAAAGAGAGAGGCATAACACTAACACCGGCTCCAAGATCACACAAAGCAGTTTTAACATAGTTTCTCTTAATGGAGCAAGGTATAGTAGGTACTCCTGGATCTCCTAATTTCTTAGGCATTCCACCCTCAAAAGTATAATTGGCAAGCATGGTGGAGATTTCTACATCAGGTATCTTTCTTTTGTTGGTAATAATGCCTTTCATATACTTGGCATAAGGATTTGTTTTAAGCACATCAGTCAAACGCATACGCAAAAAGATAGGTCTAATCATTTCAGCGAAGCGCTCAAAGTTCTCATCATCCTTTTTCTTGGATGGTTTCGGAGGAAAAGGCATGGGTTTCTGAACCCATGGTTCTCTTTCCCTACCGTGCTTCCTAGCAACAAAGTCTCTCTTATCATAACGTTGATTCTTTGATTGTGGGTTATCAAGATCAACAGCAGGTTCAGTCTCTACATCATTATCATTGCTAGGTTGAGCATCATCATGAACATCAGTATTAATATTATCACTAGGTTCATGTTCATTACCAGATAGTGTCTCAGCATCAGAAACAGATATATCATTGTGATTCTCAGGTGGGTGAGCTACAGGTTCACTAGGAGCATGCAAAGTCTTATCATTTTTCTTTTTCTTCTTCTTAGAAGAACTAGGTGCATCTATATTAGCTCTCTGAGAATCTTGCTCAATTCTCTTAGGGTGGCCTTCAGGATACAGAGGTTCCTGAGTCATTCTACCACCTCTAGTCACAACTCTAATGGCATTATCATTATTCTTACTATTTAATTCATTGAGCAAATCATTCTGAGCCTTAAGTACTTGTTCTACTTGAGTGGTAACCATAGAAGCATGTATACTAATAAGTTTCAGTTCATCTTTAGCACTAGACAGATAATCACTCAAGTGTTCAATCATATGACCATTGTGTTGTAATTGTCTACCAACATAAGCATTGAAGTTTTCTTGTTTCACAATGAAATTGTCAAACGCATCTAAGCATTGGCTAGCAGACTTATAACGAGGAATATCACTTTCATCAAATCTATAAAGAGAATTTACCTTTACTACCTGTGTCGGGTTATCAAGACCATGTATTTCTTTAATAGGTGGTAAATTCTTAACATGTTCAGCTTTAATACCTTTTTCTTTCATAGATTTCTTTGCCTCTTGCATGTCTTCAGGACTGAGAAATAGAACACCTCTTTTCTTCGGAGTTGGCTTAGGGGCTGGTTCAGGAAGTGTCCAATTATTCTCATTGGCTAGCATATTATTCAATAGTAATTCAGCTTGTTCAACGGTTCTTTCCCTAAAAACACAACCAGCACAACTATCTAGGTGGTCTCTGGAAGCATCGGTTAGTCCATTATAAAAGAGATCAAGTATATCATGCATCTCAAGAGGATGATCAGGCAAAGCATTAAGTAACTGGAGAAGCCTCCCCCAAGCTTGTGGGAGACTCTCTTCTTCAGTTTGAGCAAAGTTATATATTTCCCGTATGGCAGCTTGTTTCTTATGAGCGGGAAAATATTTAGCAGAAAAGTAATACATCATATCCTGGGGACTACGCACACAACCAGGATCAAGAGAATTAAACCAAGTCTTAGCATCACCCTTTAACGAGAACGGGAATAGTTTAAGGATATAGTAGTAGCGAATCTTTTCATCATTGGTAAACAGGATGGCTATATCATTCAACTTAGTAAGATGTGCCACAACAGTTTCAGACTCATAGCCATGGAAAGGATCAGATTCAACCAAAGTAATTAACTCAGGATCAACAGAGAATTCATAATCCTTATCAGTGACACATATAGGTGAAGTAGCAAAAGCAGGGTCATGTTTCATTCTAGCATTCAAGGACTTTTCTTTAAGCTCAGCTAATAACTTCTTAAGATCATATCTATCATTGCAAGCAAGAAAGTCTCAAGCAGTTTCTTCATCCATAACATAACCCTCAGGCACAACAGGCAATTCATATCTATTGGGAGTAGTTTCATCATCACTTTCATAAATATCATCAACATTTGCACTCTCCCTAACCTTAGCAATTTGTTCTTCTAGAAATTCACCTAGTGGCAAAGTATCAGGCGTATAGATAGTTTCATCATACATAGCAGAAGTAGCATCATCAAAAACATACGACATATCAGATTCAATAGCAGGAGTAGGTGTCGCAAGTTTACTCATAACAGAAGGAGAATCTAGTGCAGAGCTAGATGGCAGTTCCTTACCTCCCCTCGTAGTTGAGGTTAAGATCTTGGTTTTTGAGTCCTTCAAATTCTTCATAGTGATAAGCAGATATAAATCCCAAGTGACTTACAGAATAGAGCTATGCTCCCCGCCAATGGCGCCAGAAAATAGTCTTGATAACCCACAAGTGTAGGGGATCGCAACAGTTTTCGAGGGTAAAGTATTAAACCCAAATTTGTTGATTCGACACAAGGGGAGCCAAAGAATACTCTTAAGTATTAGCAGCTGAGTTGTCAATTCAGCCACACCTGGAAACTTAGTATCTGCAGCAAGATAGTTTAGTAGCACAGTAATATGATAGTGATGGTACCAGCAATAAAAGTAAAGATAGTGTTTTTGTAGTTTTTGAGATCTAAGCAACAGGAAAGTAAATAGCAACTAGCAATATAGGTAAAGCTCGTAGGCATTGGATCGGTGATGGGAAATTACGTCGGATGCAATTCATCATGTAGAAGTTATAACCTAGGGTGACACAGAACTAGCTCCAGTTCATCAATGCAATGTAGGCATGTATTCCAAATATAGTCATACGTGCTTATGGAAAAGAACTTGCATGACATCTTTTGTCCTACCCTCCCGTGGCAGCGGGGTCCAATTGGAAAGTAAGGGATATTAAGGCCTCCTTTTAATAGAGTACCGGACCAAAGCATTAACACATAGTGAATACATGAACTCCTCAAACTATGGTCATCACCGGGAGTGGTCCCGATTATTGTCACTTCGGGGTTGCCGGATCATAACACATAGTAGGTGACTATAGACTTGCAAGATAGGATCAAGAACACACATATATTCATGAAAACATAATAGGTTCAGATCTGAAATCATGGCACTCGGGCCCTAGTGACAAGCATTAAGCATAGCAAAGTCATAGCAACATCAATCTCAGAACACAGTGGATACTAGGGATCAAAGCCTAACAAAACTAACTCGATTACATGATAGTTCCCATCCAACCCATCACCATCCAGCAAGCCTACGATGGAATTACTCACGCATGGCAGTGAGCAGCATGGAATTGGTGATGGAGGAAGGTTGATGATGACGATGGCGACGATCTCCACTCTCCGGAGCCCCGAACGGACTCTAGATCAGCCCTCCCGAGAGAGATTAGGGCTTGGCGGCGGCTCCGTCTCGTAAAACGCGATAATTCTTTCTCCTTGATTTTTTTTCTCCACGAAACGGAATAGATAGGACTTGGGGATACGCCGGTGGGGCACCAGGCAGCCCTCGAGGCAGGGGGGCGTGCCCTGGGAAGGGGGCGTGCCCCCCACCCTCGAAGACGGCCCGTGGGCCCCCAGGTGTGGATCTTCTTGCCAGTATTTTTTATATTTTCTGAAATAAATCTCCGTTGATTTTCAGGCGATTCCCAGAACTTTTTATTTCTGCACAAAAACAACACCATGGCAGTTCTGCTGAAAACAGCGTCAGTCCGGGTTAGTTCCATTCAAATCATGCAAGTTAGAGTCCAAAACAAGGGCAAAAGTGTTTGGAAAAGTAGATACGTTGGAGACGTATCAAGGCGCCTCCTCCCCCACTCCTAGTCCAACTAGGATTCCCTAGGGGGCGCGGCCAGCCCTAGTGGGCCGCCTCTCTATTTCCATCATGGCCCACTATGGCACATACTCCCCCGGGGGGTTCCGGTAACCCCTCCGGCACTCCGGTTTTTTCCGATAACACCCGGAACAATTCTGGTGTCCGAATATAGTCGTCCAATATATCAATCTTTATGTCTCGGACATTCTGAGACTCCTCGTCATGTCCGTGATCTCATTTGGGACACGGAACTACCTTCGGTACATCAAAACTCATAAACTCAAAATACCGATCGTCATCGAAGGTTAAGCGTGCGGACCCTATGGGTTCTAGAACTATGTAGACATGATCGAGACTCATCTCCGGTCAATAACCAATAGTGGAACCTGGATGCTCATATTGGCTCCTACATATTCTACAAAGATCTTTATCGGTAAAACCGCATAATGCTACTTCTCGAGCTTGTGTTGTATTCCCTCGAAGAGGAAAGGGAGATACATCAAAGTAGCGTAAGTATTTCCCTCGGGTTTTGAGAACCAAGGTATCAATCCAGTAGGAGACCACGCGCGAGTCCCTCACACTTACACAAACAAATAAGAACTTTGCAGCCAATGCGATAAGGGGTTGTCAATCCCTTTACGGTCACTTACGAAAGTGAGATCTGATAGAGATGATAGTTTATATTTTTGGTATTTTGGTTTATAAGAACAGAAAATAAAAGCAATAAAAGTAAAGTAGATGTAGCTTCATATGTTGAGAATAGACCCGGGGGCCATAGTGTTCTCTAGTGGCTTCTCTCATGATAGCAATATTCTACGGTGGGTAAACAAATTACTTTCAAGCAATTGATAGAAAAGCGAAAAATTACGAGACTATCTAGGCATGATCATTGTATATAGGCATCACGTCCGAGACAAGTAGACCGACTCCTGCCTGCATCTACTACTATTACTCCACACATCGACCGCTATCCAGCATGCATCTAGTGTATTGAGTTCATACGAACAGAGTAACGCCTTAAGCAAGATGACATGATGTAGAGGGATAAACTCAGGCAATATGATATAAACCCCATCTTTTTATCCTCGATGGCAACAATAAAATACGTGCCTTGCTGCCCCTACTATCACTGGGAAAGGACATCGCAAGATTGAACCCAAAGCCAAGCACTTCTCCCATTTCAAGAACTATAGATCTAGTAGGCCAAACCAAACTAATAATTCGAATAGACTTGCAAGGATATTATGAGCACACATAAAAAGTTCAGAGAAGAACCAAATATCTTTCATAGATAATCTTGATCATAAACTCACAATTCATCGGATCTCGGCAAACACACCGCAAAAAGAGATTACATCGAATAGATCTCCTCGAAGACCGAGGAGAACTTTGTATTGAGATCCAGACAGAGAGAAGAAGCCATGTAGATACTAGCTATGGACCCGAAGGTCTGTGGTAAACTACTCACAACTCATGGTGAGGGCGATGATGATGATGAAGAAGAACTCCGTGATGGATCCCCCTCTGGTGGAGCTCCAGAACAGGCTCCAAGATGGGATCTCACGGGAACAGAAGGTTACGGTCGTGAAATTAGGGTTTTCTCTCTATTGTCGAAGGTTTCGGGGTCCGTAGACTTATATAGGAGGAAGGAGGACACCGGGGGACGCTCGAGGGTCCCACGAGGTAGGGGTGCGCCCTGGGCAGGGGGCGCGCCCCCACCCTCGTGGGCGCCTCGATGCTCCCCTGACGTGGTTCTCAAGTTCCATGTGCGTGATTTTCTCCAAAAATATCTCTCGCGAAAGTTTCATTCCGTTTGGACTCCGTTTGATATTCTTTTTCTGCAAAACTCTGAAACAGGCAAAAAACAGCAATTTGGACTGGGCCTTTGGGTTAGTAGATTAGTCCCAAAAATGATATAAAAGTGTATGATAAAGCCCATTAAACATCCAAGACTTCATAAATAATAGCATGGAACAATAAAAAATTATAGATACGTTGGAGACGTATCAAGCATCGCCAAGCTTAATTCCTGCTCGTCCTCGAGTAGGTAAATGATAAAGAAAGAATTTTTGATGTGGAATGCTAACCAATATAGTTTTTCAATTTAATTCTCTTAATTGTGACATGAATGTTCAGATATAAAGATTCAAGATAAAAGTCTATATTGACATAAGAAATAATAATACTTCAAGCATACTAACAAAGCAATCATGTCTTCTCAAAATACTATGGCTAAAGAAAGTTATCCCTACAAAATCATATAGTCTGGCTATGCTCCCTCTTCATCACAGAAAATATTCATATCATGCACAAAACCCGATTTCAGCCAAACACTTGTTTTGATACTCTATTCTTTCAAACCTTTCAACTTTCACGCAATACATGTGCGTGAGCCATGGACATAGCACTATGGGTGGAATAGAGGTGGTTTTGGAGAAGACAAAAAGAAGGGAGATAGTATCACATCGACTAGGCGTATTAATAGGCTATGGAGATACCCATCAATAGATATCAATGTGAGTGAGTAGGGATTGCCATGCAACAGATGCACTAGAGCTAAATATGAATGAAAGTTCAACGAAAGAAACTAGTGGATGTGCATACAACTTGCTTGCTCACGAAGACCTAGGGCATTTGAGGAAGCCCATCATTGGAATATATAAGCCAAGTTCTATAACGAAAAATTCCCACTACTATATGAAAGTGACTAAGCATGAAACTCTCTACAATAAAGAACATGGTGCTACTTTGAAGCACAAGTGTGGAAAAAACAATAGTAGCAATTGCCCTTTTTTCTTCTTTCTTTTTTTTTGGGCCTTTCTTTTTTCTTTGGCCTTTCTTTTTTCTTCTTTTTTTTGCGGAGGGGCTTTATAGATTTAGCCTTTCCTCCCATGGGACAATGCGCTAATAATGATGATCATCACACTTTTATTACAACTCGATATTACAACTCGATACTACAACAAAGTATGACTCTATATGAATGCCTCCGGTGGTGTACCGGTATGTGCAATGAAACAAGAGTGACATGTATGAAAAGTTATGCATGGTGGCTTTGCCACAAATACGATGTCAACTACATGATCATGCATGGCAACATGACAATATGATACGTGTCATATGAACGGAACGGTGGAAAGTTGCATGGCAATATATCTCGGAATGGCTATGGAAATGCCATGATAGGTAGGTATGATGTTTGTTTTGAGGAACAATATGGTGGCTATTTTGAGGAAGGATATATAGTGGGTTTATGGCACTGGCGAAAGTTGCGCGGTACAAGAGAGGCTAGCAAAGGTGGAAGGGTGAGAGTGTGTATAATCCATGGACTCAACATTAGTCATAAGAACTCATATACTTATTGCAAAAATCTACGAGTCATCAAAACAAAGCAATCAATGCATGCTCATAGGGGGGAGGTTGGTAGGGGTTAACCATCGCGCGCCCCCGACCTCCAGACAAAGGTTGGCACTTTACAAATACCTCATGCTCTAACTTCGTCACATAGCGGTTCACCATACGTGCATGCTACGGGAATCACTAACCTTAACACAAGTATTTCTCAATTTCATAATAACTCCACTAGCATGACTCTAATATCACTATCCTCATATCTCAAAACAATTATCAAGCATCCAACATCTCATCATATTCAATGCACTTAGTGTGATTTTTTTACTACATTGACGTTGGATGTCTATCATGTGAAGACTAGTTTTTTTAGCCTAAACACATTACCATGCTGTTTTAATAGACTCTCAAATATATATAAGTGAAGCATGAGAGTTCAACAATTTCTACAAAATATAACCACCACCGTGCTCTAAAAGATATAAGTGAAGCACTAGAGTGTTCTAACAATTCCTAGGCCATATTTAACTCTCTCAAATAGGTGTTTACAGCAAGGATGATTGTGACAAACTAACAATCAAAGACTCAAATTATACAAGACGGTCCAAGCAAAACACATATCATGTGGCGAATAAAAATATAGCTCCAAGTATAGTTACCGATGGATGAAGACGAAAGAGGGGATGCCTTCCCGGGGCATCCTGAAGCTTAGGCTTTTGATTATCCTTGAATTCCTTGGGGTGCCATGGGCATCCCCAAGCTTAGGCCTTTGCTACTATTGTTTCCATGGTCCATCAAAGCAATACTCAAAACTTGAAAACTTCACAACGCAGAACTTAGACAAAAATTCTCGTGAGCTCTGTTAGCATAAGAAAGCAAACCACTACTCAAAGGAAAGCAAACCACTACTCAAAGGTACTTCAATGAATTAATTATTTGTTTATATTGGTGTTAAACCTACTGTATTCCAACTTGTCTATGGTTCATACCTCCAAATATTACTCATAGATGCATTGAAATAAGCAAACAACACACGAAAAACAGAATCTGTCAAAAACAGAGCAGTTTGTAGCAATCTGCAGGTTTCACATACTTCTGTAACTCCAAAAAGTTCAAACTAAATTGGTAAATTTGAGGAATTTGTCTATTAATCATATTCAAAAAGAATCAACTAAATATCACGCTCCAGTAAAATCTGACAACTATTCTAGTGAGCGCTAACGATTCTGTTTTTCACAGCAAGATCACATAAACTTCACACAAGTTTTCCCAACGGTTCTACTTGGCACAAACACTAAAAAAACATGAAACCACATCTAATCAGAGGCTAGATGCAATATTTATTCCCTAACAGCAACAAAAAACAAAAAATATAAAATTGGGTTGCCTCCCAACAAGCGCTATCGTTTTATGCCCCTAGCTAGGCACGATACAAGATAGATCTAGGTATTGCCATATTTGGAAGGAAATCCATAGGTGGATCTCATGATAGATTCATATGGTAATTTGATTTTCTTTCTAGGAAAGTGCTCCATGCATTTCCTTAACAGAAATTGGAATCTAATATTTCCTTCCTTCATATCAATAATTGCACCAATAGTTCATGAAGGATTACCAAGAATCTATATCAAGAACAATGAAATCTACGGGCACATAATTCCTATTGGCAACAATAAGAACATCATTAATTCTTCCCATAGGTTTCTTAATAGTGGAATCCGCAAGATGCAAATTCAAAGAACAATCATCAAGTTCATGGAACCCTAGCAAATCACACAAAGTTTTTGGGATAGTGGAGACACTTGCACCCAAATCACACAAAGCATAGCATTCATGATCTTTTATTTTTATTTTTGTAGTAGGTTCCCACTCATCATAAAGCTTTCTAGGGATAGAAAATTCCAACTCAAGTTTTTATTCATAAGATTGCATCAAAGCATCAACTATGTGTTTGGTGAAAGCTTTATTTTGACTATAAGCATGCGGAGAATTTAGTACGGATTGCAACAAGGAAATACAATCAATCAAAGAACAATTATCATAATTGAATCCCTTGAAATCCAAAGTAGTGGGTTCATCACTATGCAAAGTTTTAATCTCTTCACTCCCACTTTTAGCAATTTTAGCATCAAGATCTAAAAACTGTGAATCATTGGGACACTTTAAAGCAGAATCATCTCCAATCCTATATTCATCAAAATTTATACTAGAAAACATGGATCTAATAGGAGACACATCAATAACTTTCAGATCTTCATCTTTATTTTCATGTTCTTTCAGTTTGGCAGCCATCTTGTTGATCAAGGTGGACTGCTTATCCGAAATTTGGGCAATTAAGTTCTCAAGGTGAGCAAACTGAGATTTCAATCCATAAAATTCCTTGGACATATCATCAAGGTCTTTATTCATATACTCCATTAACTTTTTCTGTTCTTTAAGCTCACTTCTGAAAAAATCATTATGCTCAAATTGTATAGTCATAAAATGTCTAACATTGTTTTCAATCTCCTCCGGCCTCTTGAGGTGAGGGTCAACACTAACAGGGAGAGCCATAGTGACAAGCAAGCAAGCATCAAGCGAACGATAAACACACAGCGGAAGAAGGGCAAATAAAACAGCAAGGGTGAAGTGGGGGAGAGGAAAACGAGAGGCAAATAAATGTAATGCGAAGGATAAGGGTTTGTGATAGGTACTTGGTATATGACTTTTGCGTAAGACTCCCCGGCAACGGTGCCAGAAATTCTTCTTGCTACTTCTCGAGCTTGCGTTGCATTCCCTCGTAGAGCAAAGGGAGATGCAGCACAGTAGCGTAAGTATTTCCCTCAGTTTTTGAGAATCAAGGTATCAATCCAGTAGGAGACCACGCGCGAGTCCCTCGCACCTGCACAAACAAATAAGAACTTCGCAGCCAACGCGATAAGGGGTTGTCAATCCCTTTACAGTCACTTACGAAAGTGAGATCTGATAGAGATGATAGTTTATATTTTTGGTATTTTGGTTTATAAGAACAGAAAATAAAAGCGATAAAAGTAAAGTAGATGTAGATTGATATGTTGAGAATAGACCCGGGGGGCATAGTGTTCTCTAGTGGCTTCTCTCATGATAGCGATATTCTACGGCGGGTAAACTAATTACTGTCAAGCAATTGATAGAAAAGCGAATAATTATGAGACTTGTCGTGGTTCTAAGTCTGACAGTAAGGGTAGGGGGTACGAATGGAGAGGCAAGGTTCTAGCTATGGTGAGGTTGTACACAAGGTGTTAGCGAGTTCAGGCCCTTCTCGGAGGAAGTAATAGCCCTACGTCTCGTGCCCGGAGGCTTGGTCGACTGGTATGTGTATGCGTGTTTACAGAGGTGCGAACCCTTGTACAGGAGGAGGGGGTGGCTTCTATAGTGTTCCAGGACCCCAGCCATGCTCCACGTTACTAACGGTTCAATGTACATTAAGGCAGGCATTACTGGTAACACCTGTAGTAAAGGATAATTAAGGTATTTACTACAGCGCGTAAATATAGGACCGTTGCTGTTCCAAGTGCCATTTGACCTTCGGAGGTCGAGTGCCTGATCCGGTCGAGTGGAGTTGAGTCGTCTTGCGTACGTGGGTCAGTCGAGTGGAGTGTCTCCTTGGACCGTCTCAGTCGACTGTCTCCATTGTCATAGGTCTTGCCTTTTGATCTTCTAGGGTAGTGACCTTGGGTGGGGTACCTCGATCAAGCCTGTGACCCTACCCTAGGTCTGTAACCTCGTCAGTAGCCCCCGAATGGATTGAGGCTCGAGCAAGGGGATGCTGAGGGAAGCTCTGGTTTTGTTTCGACGTCCTTGGGGTATATTGTTTCGGAGCTCGTGACTTGGGCAGGCTCCCTCAGTTGTGTCTTGGTCGCCTCGATCGATTCTGAAGCCATCAGTGAATTAGTTGCCTCTTGCATCGACTAGACTTCTTGCGTCGATTGGACTCCTTGCGTCGACTGGACTTTGCGCTAGGCGTCGGGCGCCGTGAGCGCGTGCCGTTTTCGACGGGATCGGTTGCCCTTCGGTCGCCGGATTCGGCGGGGCTTTCGAAATTTGGGGAAGCGCGCGGGGCGGGACGTGCCGCGTCAATCGGAGAGGTGTGCTTCGAATGCCTCGATTCCCGCGCCTCCTTTTTCGCCACGTATCGCGTCAGCGTCTATTATGGGATCGGATAGGATTGCTCGGGGCCACCGGCCAGCCACTCGACCGGGCCGTTATAAAGGCGCGTCGAGCCCGCAGCGGGGGGCATTGTGCGCCCAATCTTCTCCCGTCCGCCTCAGCTTCTCTGCTGCACTCTTGCTTCTCTGCTGCGCCCCCGTTTCTTCCTGCCTCTCTCCGCAGCGACCGTCGGCGTGCGAGCCATGGGCAAAGATAAGACTGCGGCCATGGAGCGCTCCAAGAAGGCGGCGCCGGGGAAGGGGAGGTGAGCTGGCCGGAGTGGTTCGTCGTCAAGGTCCGGACTCCCCGCTGGATGGATCCAGGGAGATTGGATCTGGTCCATCGTCATGGTGGAGGATCTGGAGGAGTTGGAGGAGGAGGGGTTGATCAGCCGCGGCTCCTGGCGGGCGCCGGGGGGAGAGCTCGAGCCCCGGCCGCGGGAGGGTGAGTGTGTACTCCACGCCACCCACGTCGACCGAGGTTTTTCTACGCCCCCACATCCTTTCTTCCGCGCGTTCTTGATCTTCTTTGGTGCCCAGTTGCATTACTTTACGCCCAACTCCATCGCCTTCCTCTCTGCCTTCGTTTCTATGTGCGAGAACTTCCTCGGTTGCCGACCGCACTGGGGCTTGTTCAAACACATCTTCACCTGTCGCTCGCAAACCGTCAAGAGGGTGAACCCGAGTGACGGCAAGACGCACGTCCTCCAGGCGTGCGGCGGGCTCGGGATTCCGCTTAGGAATAGGAGCGCCTTTCCCCCCATGAACTTCTGGAGTCGATTCGGGGCTGGCAGTCGGCCTGGTTTTATTACAAGGACAGTCCGACTCCGGGTCAGTCGACTGGCCTCCCTCCATTTACTCTAGGTAGAGCCAGCCCACCTCCTTCGATGATAGTGAGTAAGGCTGAGAGGGCTGAAGTAGACATGTTGATGGAGAGGGTCGTCCAGTTAGTCCGCGAGGGGGTCACGGGGATGGACCTGTTTGAGGCGTATCTCGCACGGAGGATCCACCCGCTCCAAGCCCGGGACCACCCGATGTGGTTGTATTCCGGCACCAACGACTCGTCGCGAGTCCACCCGGAGGCGGCCGACCCGAAGTACGTGGTGCAGTGCTTGAAGAGCATCATTGGGAATAAGGACAACCCCAGGGGGTCTGGGAGGATCATCCCGTTCGATGTTGACCACCTGCCTGACAAGGTTAGTATTATGCTTCCGAGTGACATATCTGTCGACTGGCTTGCGATTTGTATTGACGGGTCCGGCTGATATTTGATCAAACTTCTTTTCTTTGCAGATCTATACAGAGATGTATTCGCTGCCCAATGGGGACTTGGACCAAGAGGGCGAGGAGGGCACGGGTGACGCTGCCGAGTGGAAGTCGGAGGAGGAGACCGAGGAGAGCAAGGACTATAGCAGCGGGGAGGAGGTCGAGTCACCTCCCCGTGACGAGCGTCGATCCAAGGAGAAGAACGACCCAGGGGCCGACGTCTCCAGGCGGGTCCCTCGGGCTCTCGGACGCCCAAGCGCACTCGGACGGCCACTCCTGACCCTGCCGAGAAGATGCCCAAGCAGCCCAAGGTCACCACCACCAAGCCCCGGAAGGCCTTGCCCAGGATCAAGGTGGATGTTCCCATCGCCTCCACGTAAGTGCCGCTCGGTCTTGTTTCTTTTTGCTTCTTGGAAGTCGACTGTCGACTCATCTCTTGAGCGAACCTTTCAGAGCCGCCGCTTCCACGACCTCGATGGACATCGACCGGGGTCGAGACGACGAGGAGACTGCGGACGCCGCGACATCCCGCGCAGGTGTGGGTTCTATGAGACTTGTCTTATCCTTATTTTCTTTCGCGGGCGACGGTCGACTGAACTTAGTTCTCCGATTGACTCAAAGTGCCACGCCTCGTCATAGAGCTTCCGGATGACGATGAAGACGAGGAGCAGTTGGGAGGGGACCGCCGGCGCGCAGGGAAGAAGGGCCGGAAGACGCCTTCTGGCTCAGAGGCCCAGCGACAGGAGGACGCGGCCCGAGCCACGGTCTCTTTCGACGTCCCTGTGTCGACCGTCCGTGCCATCGACCCATTGCCTGCGCCGAACGTCGATCCTGCGCCGATCGTTAACCCAGTGCCCGCTCCAGTCGTCGACCCATCGCCAACTCCAGCCGTCGACTTAGTGCCGGTTCGTGCCATAGATCCAGCGCCCGTGCCTGCGGCCGACCCGACGCCCGCCGCTTCATCAGTCCTCTTCTCTACCTACCGCCTCCCGGAGGACCCTGTGGGGGCGGCTCAAGAAGCCGTTCGCCAGGCGGAGGTGATGATGGGGAGGATGAAGGCGGCATATGAGGCCAGCATGGCGGCTTATGATGCCAGCTCTGCTCTTCGGGCCAACGTCCAGGTACGTTGTCTTCATTGAAGTAGTCTTTGGTTTCGAGAGAATCTGCTGTTTCTATTTCGTGAGATACCACACCCACTGGGTGTTCTTCTTTTCTTTGAGCTCGCGTCGGACTGATCTCGGCCGAGTGAAACTAGTGGGGGCACGCTCAGTGCACCAACTGGGTGTAGTCCCCGAGACCATGGTTGACTGCTGGCGGTCGGCCATGGTCTTACTATAGAACTTTTCTTCCTTGTTGTTGGGTTTTTTTTTTTGCTCGCGCCGGATAGACTTTGACCGAGTGAAACCAGTGGGGGCACGCTCAGTGCACCCACTGGGTGTAGTCCCCGAGACTGCGGTTGAGTATTTTGACTCGACTGTAGTCTTATAATCTTGCTTTGCTGTGTTGATGCAAAAATCTTGCGAGTTTGGGGCCAAGTTTGCAGATCTTGAGAAGAAGCAAATCCAGCTTAATCTTGACTTGCAGTTGGCTCGGGACCACCTGAAGAAGACGCAGGACGATGCGGCTGGTAACTTACTCCTATCTTTTGTCGACTGACTTTTCGATAGATGTGCCTTGTGTTCCTTCATGTTCATCTGTCCTGTGGAGGCTTTGGTAGGTCAACTGAAGGCAGCCTTGGAGCAAAAGGATCTTGACCTGGCGGCGGCGCAGCAGGCGGCTCGGGAGAAGTCGGAACTGGCGGCGAAGAAGCTGGCTTCCGTCGGTGCGCTCGAGGCAGAGATCGTCCGACTGAGAGGCTCACTCGACGTGGCCAACCAAGAGGTGACTCAGCTGAAGAAGTCCAAGGCCATCCTGAACGACAAGTACGAGGCTCTCTTTCGGAAGAGGGTTTATCTTGAGGCTTATCTGGGCGACATCACCAAGAAATGGTACCTCGTGCTCGAAGGTATGCCTCCTTCGGCTTGGTTAAAGTTGGATCGGTCAACCCGTATCTTATCTGTTGACTCGACTTGCTGTTTTTGGTGCAGAGTTCTGTCGTAACTTTGAAGAGGAGACTGGACGGGTCGAGCCCGACTTGGACCCAACCAACTCCATCATGAAGGACGAGGTGTCCATGAATATACTGAGGCTGGAGTCCCACCTCACTGCAGCCACGGATTATCTGGGACGTCTGAAGGCAGTGATGGCCCGAATCGACACCGCGCTCTGGAGGGGGATCGTGCAGGAGAACGACCTCGAGTCCCTGATGACTCGACTCAACGAGATCCCCGACCGAGTTCAGGAGTGGAAGAAGTCGGCAGCCCGGGGAGGAGCTGACGTGGCGTTGTCCTTGGTCCCTGTGCACTGCAGGGAGGTGAAGGAGAGGAAGCTTGCTGCGCTGAAGGTCGCAAACACGAAGGAGCTCCAATTCCAGTCTTTCATGGAGACTTTCCTGGAAGCCGCCACTCGCATCACCGATGGGATCGATCTGGACGAATTTGTTGCGCCTGCAAGCCCGCCTCCTCCCGAGGCATGACTTTGATACATTAATCTCATTTGCCGCGGAATGCCGCATGGATTTGTAATCGTTTAACTCTGGTGGGTCTGTGGCCCAAGTACTCTTGCCCGAACCTTGCGGGGCTTTTATTTGATTTTGATCCTTTGGTTCGTCGCTCTTCTTTTGATTGCTCGAATCTTCGAGTCGACGTATTCAGCTAAGTCCCCGAGTGAGAGGGTTGCTCTTCACTCGGAGTAAATGATTGTACCTTAGGCGAGTCACGGGGTCGCAGCTAAGTTCCCGAGTGAGAGGGTCGCTCTTCACTCGGAGTGGAATGTTTATAACTTAGGCGATTCCAAGCTACGTTATATTTGTGGCGGAGCTTCGGAGGACCGAGCCGCTTTATACTTGTAGCGTAGCTTGGAGGACCGCAGCTAAGCCCCCGAGTGAGAGGGTTGCTCTTCACTCGGAGTAAATGATTGTAACTTAGGCGAGTCACGGGGTCGCAGCTAAGTCCCCGAGTGAGAGGGTCGCTCTTCACTCGGAGTGGGGTGTTTATAACTTAGGCGATTCCAAGCTACGTTGTATTTGTGGCGGAGCTCGGAGGACCAAGTCGCTTTATACTTGTAGCGTAGCTTGGAGGACCGCAACTAAGCCCCCGAGTGAGAGGGTTGCTCTTCACTCGGAGTGGAATGTTTATAACTTAGGCGATTCCAAGCTACGTTGTATTTGTGGCGGAGCTCGGAGGACCGAGCCGCTTTATACTTGTAGCATAGCTTGTAGGACCGCAGCTAAGCCCCCGAGTGAGAGGGTCGCTCTTCACTCGGAGTAAATGATTGTAACTTAGGCGAGTCACGGGGTCGTAGCTAAGCCCCCGAGTGAGAGGGTTGCTCTTCACTCGGAGAGGATGTTTATAACTTAGGCGATTCCAAGCTACGTTGTATTTGTGGCGGAGCTCGGAGGACCGAGCCGCTTTATACTTGTAGCGTAGCTTGGAGGACCGCAGCTAAGCCCCCGAGTGAGAGGGTCGCTCTTCACTCGGAGTAAATGATTGTAACTTAGGTGAGTCACGGGGTCGTAGCTAAGCCCCCGAGTGAGAGGGTTGCTCTTCACTCGGAGAGGATGTTTATAACTTAGGCGATTCCAAGCTACGTTGTATTTGTGGTGGAGCTCGGAGGACCGAGCCGCTTTATACTTGTAGCGTAGCTTGGAGGACCGCAGCTAAGCACCCACTGGGGGAATTAGAGGACACCAATCGTTAGGGGATCATTGCTATCTTGTCTTTGAAACAAATTGGGAAATCTTTATTACAACTCGACCGTCGAGTGTCTCAAGTGTAAAAGCGGCAGAGCAGGTCCGCGTTCCACGAATGAGGTTCCTCTTTCTTCTGGGCTACATTGTAGAGGTGGTACGCTCCGTTGCGCAGCACCTTGGTGATGATGAATGGGCCTTCCCAGGCCGGGGCGAGCTTGTGCGGACGTTTCTGATGCACTCGAAGGACTGGGTCTCCTTCCTGGAATGCTCGGCTTCTTACGTTGCGAGCATGGAATCGACGCAGGTCATGTTGATAGATGGTCGACCGGATTAGGGCCATCTCTCTTTCCTCTTCCAAAAGGTCGACTGCATCCTGACGAGCCTTCTCTGCCTTGGCTTCGGAGAAGACTTCCACTCTAGGGGCATTGTGTAATATGTCGCTCGGCAACACAGCCTCGGCTCCATAGACTAAGAAGAAAGGGGTGCGGCCAGTTGACCGGTTCGGAGTGGTCCTCAGACCCCATAAGACAGATGGCTGTTCAGTTACCCAAGCCCCGGCGGCATGCTTAAGATCGCGCATGAGCCGCGGCTTTAGGCCTTGGAGAATCAAACCATTTGCTCTTTCTGCTTGTCCATTCGACTGCGGATGCGCCACGGAGGCGTAGTCGACTCGTGTTCCTTGGGAAGCACAGAAAGCTCTGAATTCATCCGAGTAAAAGTTGGAGCCGTTGTCTGTGATGATGTTGTGGGGGACCCCATATCTGAATATTAGCTCCCTGATGAAGCTGATGGCGGTGCTCGACTCGAGGTTCTTGATGGGCTTGGCATTGATCCACTTGGTGAACTTGTCGACCGCCACCAGAAGGTGGGTGAATCCGCTTCTGCCTGTCCTGAAGGGGCCGACCATGTCCAGGCCCCAAACAGCGAAGGGCCAGACTAATGGAATGGTCTTCAGGGCGGACGCCGTCTTGTGTGACATGTTGGAGTAGAACTGGCAACCTGCGCATTTGTCCACAATGTCCTTGGCCATCTCGTTGGCGCGGGGCCAGTAAAACCCGGCTCGGTATGCTTTGGCCACGATAGTCCGAGAGGAGGCATGGTGGCCGCAAGTTCCCGAGTGGATTTCATCCAAGATCAGTCGACCTTCCTCTGGATCGACGCAGCGCTAGGCGACTCCGGTGACGCTTTCTCTGTAGAGCTGACCTTGGATGACTATGAACGCCTTGGATCAGCGGACGATCTGGCGCGCTTCCTCTTCGTCTTCTGGGAGTTCTTGCCTGAGCAGATACGATATATATGGCACAGTCCAGTCTGGCGTAATCACTAGGACCTCCGTGATCAAGTCGACCACGGCAGGCACTTCGACCTCAGTCGGATCCGTCGCGCTGACTGGCTGTGGGGGCTCTTCTGTGAAGGGGTCTTCTTTGACAGAGGGGGTGTGCAGATGTTCCAGGAACACATTCTTGGGTATAGACCTCCGAGTCGACCCAATTTTTGCAAGATCGTCGGCTAGCTGCTTCTTTGCTCTGGGCACATGATGGAGCTCTAAGCCTTCGAACTTCTTTTCAAGCTTCCGCACTGCACTGCAATAACTGGTCATTGCCGGGCTCCTGACGTCCCATTCTTTCATCACTTGATTCACTACCAGGTCGGAGTCGCCGTAGACCATTAGGTGACGGACGCCGAGTGAGATGGCCATACGTAACCCATACAAAAGTGCTTCGTATTCGGCCTCGTTGTTTGATGAATCGAAATGGATCTGAAGGACGTAGCTGAGCTTGTCGCCCCTGGGAGAGACCAGGACCACGCCTGCGCCGGATCCGTTCAGCATCTTGGACCCATCGAAGAACATAGTCCAATGGTCCGACTGGACTTGAGTCGGCAGCTCTTGTTCTATCCACTCAGCCACAAATTCCGCTATGGCCTCAGACTTGATGGCTTTCTTCGCTTCGAACTTGATATCCAACGGAAGAAGGTCAATTGCCCATTTTGCCACTCGACCGGTTGCATCTCGGTTGTTAAGTATCTCTGATAGTGGGGCGTCGCTGACGACTGAGATCGAATGGTCCAAGAAGTAATGGGCAACCTTTTTTGCGGTCAAGTAAATCCCGTACACAAGCTTTTGGTAATGTGGATACCTTTGCTTGGAGGGAGTCAAAACTTCGGATATGTAATAGACCGGGCGTTGGACCTTGTATGCCTTGCCCTCTTCTTCCCGCTCGACCGTGAGTACAGTACTGACGACTTGTCCGGTGGCAGCAATGTACAGCAGAAGAGGCTCACCACTGACTGGGGCAGCGAGCACCGGCTGGGTGGACAGCAGGGCTTTGAGCTCTTCAAACGCTGCTTCGGCTTCGGGGTTCCACTTGAACTTGTTGGATTTCTTCATGAGTCGGTAGAGAGGCAGTGCCTTCTCACCAAGACGAGAAATGAATCGACTCAATGCGGCCAAGCAACCAGTAAGCTTCTGGACGTTGTGTATACGCTCGAGGCGTTTCATTCGGAGGATGGCGCTGACCTTCTCTGGATTGGCGTCGATTCCCCGTTCGGAAACGAGAAAACTGAGCAACTTGCCGCCAGGAACTCCAAATGTACACTTTGATGGGTTGAGCTTGATATCATAGCTTCTGAGGTTTGCGAATGTCTCAGCGAGGTCGGTCAGTAGGTCGGAACCTTTCCGTGACTTGACCACAATGTCATCCATGTATGCCTCGACGTTCCGACTGATTTGCTTTATCAAGCACTTCTGGATCATGCGCATGAAGGTAGCGCCGGCATTTTTGAGGCCTAAAGGCATGGTGACATAACAAAAACACCCGAAGGGGGTGATGAAAGCTGTCTTTATCTCGTCGGGCCCGTACAGACGGATCTGATGGTACCCGGAATATGCGTCCAGAAAGGACAAACGTTCACATCCCGCAGTTGAGTCGACTATCTGATCGATGCGAGGAAGAGGAAAATGATCTTTCGGGCAGGCCCGATTGATGTGCTTGAAATCGATGCACATGCGGAGAGACTTGTCCTTCTTGGGGACCATGACGACGTTGGCGAGCCACTCGGAGTGGTATATCTCGCGGATAATGTCAGGACCCCGATCCTAAGTCACACCGATCTAGCTGTAACACGTCATATCACTTTGCGGCCTCACGCACGGTAACCCCACGGGTGCCACCTTACCTGGCCCGGGACCGTTTGCGCATTTTGGCACACGTATATGACAGTGTCGCTAGCATCCATATGACAGAGAACCCGGGGTGACATGGCTAGTTATAAACCAAAAGTGGCACTAGATTACAGAGACAGGCATCCATGACCCAGCAACGAACGTGTCGGTCATCAACGTATGAACCCAAGTCGTAGCAAGCTACATGGACTTAAAGGTACAACGCGTGACATTTCCCCTAAGGGACAGACACAGGAACGAAGAAGGACACATGCCGGCCAGCCTACGTGTTCCGAGCAGTAGCAAGCTACCAAGGCTCATTGGAATCACTAGGAGGCATTTCCCTGTAAGGTAGGCTACCAAAGGAAAACAACTAGGTGTTGGATCCCACACATACCAAGCATTTCAACCATACACACAATATGCTCAATATGTGCAAATACAACATTGCATCACAACAGAACTCTATGACTCAAAGTACTTTATTTAAGAGGCTCCAAGAGCCATACATAACATATCCATACAGGTAGGGGTCACATGACCCAACACTCAAGTCATACAGTCATACAAGCACAAGCGGAAGCTACATGTCTGAGTACAAATAACTTAGAAAATAAAACAGGCTTGGTGTAGCCTGACTATCTACAAGGCCCTTCACAAGCTCCAGATCTCCGTCTGGGTGTCAAGCTACTCGTCGACGTCAACGTCTATGTAGAACCCATCAGCAGGGGCAGTGTTCTCCTCTGCAACAGTTATTAAGCAAACATGAGTACAAAGGTACTCAGCAAGTCTTACCACAGAAACTATCATACATGCAACATTATCAAGGGGGTAGTGGAGTTCATAGCAGAAAGCCAGCTTTGACTCTTGGCTAACCTATACTACAACTCTCAACAGATTGCAAGATGTTATTACGAACACGAGTCCTCTACTCACCACAACAATACACTACCGAGGATCCTCTTCCGTCATCCTACGGAAGGGCCATCCACGGCACTCACACTTATCTTGAGGCTTTTAGTAGTATCCATCAACTTGTCTATGAACTGTAAGAGTAACCAAGTAGTCCGTACCGCGAACAACGGCTATTCGAATAGATTGATAACCCTGCAGGGGTGTACCTCTTCACACACGCTCCCACCACTTATCGCCGTTTACTCGACATGTACTCAGCAACTTTCAAGCGGAAGCCCAGCGAGGGTGTCGGCCATGACCTAACTAACTACTCAAGTCTCTCGTCCAGGTTTATCGCCTATTTGGGTTCCATCCGTGGGGAGATCCGGCCGGGGTGTCGCTCACGGCCCCAAATGATGTGTACAGGGTTCCCGAGTCACCAAACGGGCAACCGGTACACCGTGCCACGTACCTGTCGCATCACAACCCACCCCGAGGGTCAGCGCTGTGCACGACCTCCAGTAAACTATAAACACCAGAAACTAGTTGCAACTCCTGGACAGAGATCGAGGATAATTAATAAGCCGAGAGGGTCAATTAAGGATCCCAATGTGTGTTAGTAGCTGTAACTTGAACCACACATACAGATCTCGGGTCCTATGGACGATTCCAATGAAACAACCCACCATGTACTCCTACATGGCCTTTCATCGATACCTTTACCAAGCGTATTCCACACTTCCTTCTCTTTATCGGTATGATCATTTCACTCTGATCCATTACCCAGATGAACCAGACCAGACACAACTCTAAGCATAGCAGGCAACATAAGCAAATAGCATTGTGGATCACACATCACATGGCTCAATCAACTCCTACACATGCTAGTGGGTTTCAACTATTTACTATGGCAATGACAGGTCATGCAAGGGAATAGGGTTCAACTACCGTAGCAAGTAGCAGTTCACACGTTGTTGCCCTAATGCAGTATAAGAGAGCTGAGCGAGAAGATTGGGTTTGTATCGGAATGATCAATGATTGCTTGCCTGACAAAGCGGTTGTCGGGTACTGCTCTTCAGCTGGATACGCAGCAGTATCCTCGGGAGCAGGACCTAACACAGAGAATACCGGCGATACAATCATTAAACAAACAAATGCAACAATATGATGCATGCTCATGACATGGTAAGATGCATGTGTGTTGGGCTAATGCAACTATAACCAGAAGGGTTTGAGCCTATTTGAATCAAAGATTCAAATTGGCACTTTAGCTATTATTTAAATAAGTGCATTATCATGTTTTAATGTATACAGCAAGGTTAACTTGCTCAAACATGCATGAAACCAGAGCCATTTGAAAGATTGGATTTTTCTGATCATTTTTCATATATAAATTATTTCCATCTGAGCTACGGTTGATTTTATATGATTTTTAGAAGTTTTGGGTATTTTCTGAAATTCATAAATCATTTAAGATTTAAATTAAATTCCAGAAACTCTTTACTGCGTCAGCATGACCTCATGCTGACGTCAGCAGGTCAACAGGAGCTGGTCCAGGTCAAACATGACATGTGGGCCTGGCATGTCAGTGTCATAGCTAATTAACAAAGTTAATTAGTGTTAATCTAGGAACTAATTAGCTGTCAGTGGGGTCTGGGCCCACGGGTCAGTGACTAAACTAACTAACTAATTTAATTAACATTTACTTAATTAAACTAGCTAATTAGGGGAGGGGTGGCCCACACGTCAGTGACCCAGGGGTGGTCAACCCCCTGGTCAAACGAGTCAAACTCGCCGACGAAGTGACGCCGGCGAGGCCAAACACGGCGGCGTGCTTCGGAAAACGCCCACAGGGCACGGTTCGAGCCGCGGTTGGGCGCGTTGGAGAGCCCTTGCCTATGCGCGTCGAACGGTGGTGGTCGCCGGGCCTGTGGTGGCCGGAGGCGACGGCAACGAGCTCGACAGCGGCGGCCGGCGTTCAGGCATGTGTGGAGACGCGGCTACGGTGGCCTAGGCGATGCGTGCGTGGCACCTAGCTCATCTACGTGCTGCGGCGAGCGAGATGGACATGTGTCCGTGACCAAATGGTCACCGGAGCATCGCCGGCGGCAAGCACGGCGGCGGTGGGTTTCGGTGATCAACGGAGCAGCAGCTACACGGTGCAAACGAAGCGGAGGAAGGAGGGATTCGGCGTAGGGGCTCACAGCGGTGCTAGCGAGCTCGACGGAGAGGTTGGGGACGCTCTGCAGCTTCTTAATCGACGGCGAGGAGCTCCGGCGATCCGAGGTTGGGGACGACGGCGTGAAGGCGTTGCAGGGCTCCCGGCGATCCGTGGCTCAGCGAGGAGGAAGAGGGCGTCGCGGCGAACCTTCTGGACACGGTCACGGGACGAGGGGGAGGCTCTAGGTGCGGCAACGGCGAACGGCGGCGACGGGCGGCTCGGTGGTGAGAGGGATAGAGCCAGGGGAAGGAGATGGGGACGAGGGGAAGTGAGAGAGGGGTCGAGGCAGCTGCGTGGCGACGCAGGGAGACGTCCAGGCCGTCGGGGATGCAGGCAAGCAGGGTGGAGGTGGCCGGGCGCGTGCCGGCGCACGGTGGCCACGCGCGCTGCCTTCTGGCGCGAGGAGGAAGGCGACAGAAGCGGCGCTGGTGGGCTGGGCCGGCCTGCAACAGTGCTGGGCTCAGGTAAGTTCTTTCTCTCTCTTTCTTTTTTCCTATTTCTTTTCTGTTTCATTTCTTTTGCAACTTTGTTTAATTAATAAAAATGCCAGAACATTTTTGTAACTCATAAAACTTGTCATGCCCACTGTATATAATATGAACAGTATGGAACATTATTGTTTATGATTATTTGAGCATTAAAATATTTTATAGCATTTAAATGCCCAAATACAAATACCATATGATTTAATCCAGAGCCCTTAGATGTCCTAGAAAATTGTGCACCATTTTTAGCAGAGGTTTGAGACCAAGGCAGAAATGATGAACATTTTTGAAGGGCATTTTGGGTACATTGGAAAAGATTTTATCAAACCCTAGTTGTTAGGAGAGGTGTGACGCCCGAAGACCGACGTCCCAGAAGTTTCCAGAAGATTCCAGATGTTCCGGGTTCTCCCGTGTGTTTCAGTTGTGCTTGCTTTATTTATTTTGCATTGCATCATGTCATCATGCCATCATGTCATATTTCTTTTGCATCTCAACTTAAATAAATTGTGTGGACCTTCGGTCCATTTAAATCGAGGGAAGAATGTCTTCTCTTTAAAACATATAAAAGCCTCTCAATATTATATGGAGCTATATTAAATATTCCATTCTTTGGAATTACCCGCAACACACTTGCAAATTTCCCCATGTCTATTTCACTTCGAGTTTCTCCTTCAAAAACCTTGCCAATATTTCTTTTCCGTTGTTTCGAGGTTCCTCCGAAAATTCGAACATTTGTGGACACTTCAATAATCAAGTCTTAGTTCAAACCCATTTGAATTAAAATCAAATGTGTTTGAATTTACATCCTTCTTTCATGCCACTTATAATTTTCTTGGATCATGCTTATTTTTATGAGCCCGGGAAAATTTAACCCATGCCCTAACTCTATTTCTAACACCTCCTTCCTTTTCTTTCTCCTTTGCGGTTTTCTGTTTTTTTTGTGGAAAACAGCAGCAATTTAAAAGGAAGAGAGAGAGGCCATCTAGGCCATCTCAGCCCAACAGCCAGGCTCTTTTCCTACCCAGCAGGCCTCCTTTGGGCCAACTCCTCCTTCAGGCCCATTCCTCCTGAGGCCCAACCCCAGCATCGAACCCTAGCCGATCGCATCTCCCACGCTCGATCCTCCCTGTTTCCCCTCGTACACCGCTGCCACCCCGTTTCCTCTCGGTCTCCCAGCTCCCGAGTCCCGAACCCCTCCTCCCTCTCGCTCCCCAGCTCCCTCGTCCATTGCCATGCCCCATCGCCCCGAGCGCCCTTCTCCCTCAAGCCGATCGCGACCCTCCTTCCTCCTACGCCTTGCCTCGGCTTCCTTCAGCCGCAGCCCGGCGCCGCCAAGGCCCGCCTTCATGCCCGCGTTCCTCCAGCCGCCGGACGACCTCCTTCCCCCGCGGAGCATCGCCCTCTCCTCTACAGAGCCCTGCGCCTCGGGCCCTCCTCCTCCCGCGCGCCCGGAGGCCGGCCCGCGTCCGTCCCTCCTTCCTCGCCATGGACGACCGGGGGCCTCTTCCCGACGTCGCCCCGTCTCCAGCCTCTGGCGGCGGATGCCGGCCAGGAGCTGCGCCTCCAGCGCCGTACCTTCCCTCCGTGCAAAGGCAGCAGCCCCGCGGCCACTCCATCGCCTCCTCGCCAAGTTGCCGCTGCCACGGCCTCGTCGCCGTGCTGCCTCCTTTTTGTTGCGAATGTTGTTCGCCAAGGCAGCAGCCTCCTCGCCGTGACCGAGACCCTTGGATGTTGTTGTTGTTTTTTTTTGCCAAGTACCACTACCGTCGCCCGAAAACGGTGGATGTGCCAAGTTCATCTATGAACGAGAACACCGACACAAGACGAACGCGTCAAGTACCACTACTTCCACTACCGTCGCCGAGACCCTCAGGTACCTCTATGGAACGTGTACGACGACCGTCGCCGACGAACCGAGTACCACTACCGTCGCCCCGTGTACAACTACGAACGAAACAACTACTTCCTCTACGTGCATGTACCACTACCGTCGCCCCGTGTACGACTACGTCCCTCTACGTCCTCGAACCGCCCCGAAAACGCATGTTCCGAAGGTATAACCCTGAGGCGATGACCCGTGAGATGTTTGTTGTGTTGTATGAAATGCTCCACTTGTGTGCTCCGTGCCCGTTTCGTACTTTTGTCATGTTCCTCGTTTGCCTCGTCGCCGACCCGTGGGAACCCGGTGACGGGATTGCCCCACCTTTCATCTCGTTTGACTCGCTCACGCCATCTTTCCTTTTGCACCGGACTCTCAACGAGTTACCGGAACCGATATGTTGTCGTGGCATCATTTTCAGAATTGTTGCCGTGGCACCTTTTCCTTCCACCACGGTGAAAATGCTTCTTATCTTCTTCATGTCAACCTTTTAATAAAATTGCATAAACTTAATCATGTCATCCGCATCATGTTAACAACATTATATGTGTGAATTGTTGTTTGCTTAATAATTGCTAAATTGGTCATGGGGATTTTCCGGAATTTGTTGTTGTTATTTCCGGCCTCATTTAAAATGCCTAAATAGTGTAGTTTTATTATGCTTCACCTCTTGCCATGTTAAAAACATTTAACATTGTCTTGTAAATAACGATAGTCAATTAAATAATTAAAATGTGGTGTTTCGTCAATATGCAACTCGTTGCATATTGAGCTCCACTTAACTTGTAGTTTTGTTTGTGCACTTTGCCATGCCATGCATAATTAAACCGGACATGCATCATACTTGGATGTGCATCGTATGCCATGTTTATGCTTGTGTGTTTACCGTGTTGTTTTTCTTCTTTCCGGTTGCTTCTCTTGTTAGCTTCGGTTTCGTTCCGGAGTTGTGAGGATTCGCTCGATTCTGTTGCTCCGTCTTCTTCATGTATCCATTCTTCTCCCTTGCGGAATCCCAGGCAAGATGATCATACCCTTGGATACCTTTACTACCATTGCCATGCTTAGTTGTCTCGATGCTATCGTTACATGTCGCGCTACCCATTTTTATGTCAGCCCTCTCCTTGTTGCCATGAAACCTCTAACCTTGACACCTTCCTAGCAAAACCACTGTTTGGCTATGTTACCCGCTTGCTCGGCCCCTCTTATAGCGTTGTTAGTTGCAGGTGAAGATGAAGTTCGTTCCAGGAGGGAACTTGTTGTTGGAATATCACAATATCTATAATTATTATTAACACACCTATATACTGGGCATGGGTGGAAGGCTTGGCCTTTTGCTCGGTGTTTTGTTCCACTCATGCCACCTTAGGCGCCGATAAACCGGCATTATGTTCCTTGATTTAGCGTTCCTTACACGATGGGTGGATGGGGACCCCTTGACAGTTCGACTTTGAATAAAACTCCTCCAGCAAGGCCCAACATTGGTTTTAATTTGCTCATAATAACAACTTAAATAATTAATTAATTGCATAGGGGGTCATGTCCCCGGGTTCTTAATTCTACATAGCAGGGGGGGCAGTGCTGATGGTGTTGGTCCCAAATAGAGTCGTGTGCGGTGCCACCCAGTTATCTGGGGTCTTCGGTTGCTGTACGCTGTGCTCATCCGGTCATAGCCTGAGATGAGATACGCGCGGCTACTATCCGGGTGTCGGCACGCCGGGAGGTCTTGCTGGACTTGTTTTACCATTTTCGAAATGTCTTGTGCTACCGGGATGCCGAGCCTGATCGGTTTTCCCTAAGATAAGGAGTGATGATATTATATTTATCACTTCAGCTAATCGTGAGAGCTTGTGATGGGCTAAGTTGGAACACCCCTGCAGGGTTATAATCTTTCGAAAGCCGTGCCCGCGGTTATGTGGCAGATTGGAATTTGTTAATGTCCGGCTGTAGAAAACTTGACAGAGGATCCGAAGTAAAACACACAACTGTGTGAGTAACCGTGACTGTCTCTTTTCACTTTGAGAAGAGACCACGGTGGGGTTATGTTTGACTCATATGTAGTTAGGATCTTTAGCGATCACTACTTGCGACCGTTTGCGTAGATGCTCATCTTATTCTTGTACTCGTAAGCTAGCCACCATATTATGCTTAGTCGCTGCTGCAACCTCACCACTTTACCTCTTCCTACCCACAAAGCTTTGCTAGTCTTGATACCCATGGTTATGGGATTGCTGAGTTCTCGTGGCTCACAGATACTACAACACCAGATGCAGGTTCAGCCGAGTTTGAAGCAGGAGCTGGTTCAAGTTCTTCACTGGGAGCTCGATGAAGAGAGTGACCGTATGCTTGTGACGTTTTCGACGATCAGTAGTGGTTTCTACTAGGATTCGATCCGGACCTGTGGCTTTATGTTGTTTTGGTATCTTTCTTTTGGATCTTCACCCGTAGTCGGGTTGTGATGTTTTGAATGATGTTTTGCTTATGTAATGTATTGTGTGAAGTGGCGAGTGTAAGCCAACTATCTCCTTTTGCAATTTAATCCCTCTTTTACATGAGTCATGCAAAGATACCAAACTTGAGATCGTTCTAGGATGGGCTTATACCTTTAAGTCATGCCTCGACACGTAGGAGGTATAGTCCCATCCTGGGCATTACAAGTTGGTATTCAGAGCCTTCTCCGACCTAGAAGCCCCCACTCATTGATCGAATCGTTGACGGTTGAGTCTAGGCACACACTAAAAATGTTTTGAGTCCTATATATATATCGGAGAGTAGGATTTCTTTTGCTCCTCATCTCTTTTCACTCTAGTGAGGACTCCTGACGATTACTCTTGCCTCTTCTACTTTCAAAATTGCACCAATTTTTTTTAGGATCTCGCGAGTATTGTTTGGATTGTTTCGATGTCTTTGTGACGAGAACATTGTTCTCGATGCCTCCTGTCATTTAGGGGTTGTGGCAGTGTCCCGGGGAGTTGAGCTCCGAGGTGTTGTCGTCACAAATCCATCGCGGCAGTACTAGAATACTTAAGACGGCCGACATCGAAAACTCTCCTATGCGGTTAGTGGCAAGATAACCCCGACATCACCCAGTACTGGGGAGGTAGTTCGGGAGTATTGCCATAGCTTGTATAGTGGATGCGTTTCGAAGGTCCGAGGTAAACAGTTTCCGAGAAAGACTGGTTATGTGTTGAAGGATGGATACAGCTGGATGTAGGTTTAGAGTTGATTGCGCGGTGCTTCCCCTGTATCCCCAACACCTGATTGCATAACTGGAAACTTTCGGAAATTAATAGGTGGGTTCATCCAGTAGTTCTAGGCATTCTTCCAACGAGTACATGATATGGAGTTCGGGGTTCTACATTGAGTGAAGTGGTTTTTATGGACTTGTTCTGATCGGGAGTTGCATCTTAAAGGGTCCTTGGCTATGCTGATCCGGGGATTGCAAAATCCTTTTGTAACACGTTCCATAAGCTTTCAGCATGAATATGTGGAATGAAGCTTCTATCTTGTATTTGTTCTATCTGCTCCTTGTTGCTTTTTATTTATCTTTTCTTCTCCTAGTGGCTTCTCGACAAGTTGATGTACCTGCGGAATTCATTCGTTCAATTCTCTGTTCGGATAGATGTGTTGCAACATAATCTTCTTCATAAACTTATCTATCCTTTGTTTTGTTTTGATTCTGGTATTCGAGTTGCTTCGATGTCAAATGTTGATTCCATACCTTTCCTAATCGGTGTTCTCATATTTCTATGGGAGTGATATTTCTTCCTGACCATCAAGATTGTCATGTTAATCCTTTCAACCGGTGTGCCTTCTCTTCAAGTTATTCCATACGGACGTCGTTGAGAAATCTAACGATTTGTATATTTCATTCATTCCAAGTTGTCTTTGTTTTCCCCACCCTCCCACCCTTCTTTTTCTTGGAGCCAGAAATTTTCAAATGAAGTATCCATTTTATTCATGTGATATTTCTTCATTCTTTTCCTTCAATGTTCTTATCCGGTGATTTATCATGAAGATGCTCAAGAGCTTCAAGTTCATCATTCTTTTGTTCTCGTTTCTTCTCCGGTGGATTTAATTCAAGATTTCGATGTTGATCTTATCTTTTTCCTCATTTCACAATGCTTTCTTATTCCGGTGCTCCATTTAATCATTCTCCTCTTGCTATTCATATCCGGAGTGCTGAAGATTCATAATTCCATTCTTAATCCGTTCAAGCTCTTTTTTGAGGATTGTTATCTTATTCAAGCCATTTAATTCAACCGGTGTAATATCTCTTAAGAAATTTTTTTCCAACGGTGATTTCTTTGAGTGGGCCCTAACCCACATGTCTTTTCCCAGGATCTTACCTGACTCTTCTAATTATTTTCCGGAGTTATTTTGAAATTCCTTTCAAGTGTGACGTAAGAATGATCCCCATCAGTCACATGCCTTCTCCAAGATCGTTTTCAAATTCTTGTTCATCATTGGTTCAACCTTTTAATTCTTCATTCCGGAGTGCTCAACAATTCTTCTTGGCATTTCTCGCCTTCATTCTCAACATTTGAAGACCAGAGAAGTGTTTCTCTAAAATCTTGGCCCGTTCTCTCAAGAGTTGTGGTTCTACCTTCATGCCATCCTCATTATTGTTCCGACTGTGAGGAATTCTTTTATACCATCCAAAGCAGTTCATGAATTCTTTTCTTTGTGATCCTCCAAAGG
Organism: Secale cereale; assembly: GCA_902687465.1. Classification (NCBI taxonomy): domain Eukaryota; kingdom Viridiplantae; phylum Streptophyta; class Magnoliopsida; order Poales; family Poaceae; genus Secale; species Secale cereale. The sequence goes on from LR738713.1 coordinate 407,677,233, forward strand.
CCATCATTTCAGAAGATTCTTCGTTCTCAGCTTTCAACTTTGTCCTCCAAATATTCTTCATTGATGCCTCTTCGTTCGTCTCCATATTCTTACGGTGGTTCATTCAAGTTTACCCTTCCGTTGTTATCGTTTTAATTCATTTGTTCTTTTCACAATCCTACCGGTGGTTCGTTGAAGATTTACCCAACTTTGTGCGAGATCTCTCTTAATTCTTTCCAACGAGAATAAGTAGTATGCCAAATCCTTTGGTTGTCATCAATTTAAAGTGATGAAGGAGATGCCTTACATAATTCTTATTCTTATTCCTTCAAGGTGATTTAATTCTTTTGTCTGGAGCTTGTTCATCATATCATATCCTTGGTTCTAAATTTCTTCATCTTGTTTTTTCGGAGCTCCAAGTTATTTCAATTATCTTTTCAAAGCTCCATCTAATTCATCGCAGGCCTTGAATCTTATACTTTTCATCTTTCACTTCTCATCCTCTTGTTACCGGAGTTTTTCATGGTGGTTCATCAAGATTTAATTCATCCTCGAAGTCTTCATCAAGATTCTTGTTCAAGCTCAAGCATTCTTCATCATGCTTCCAATTGCAATTCTTTCTACCTTATCTTTTCAGATGGTGTTATGTCAGTCTTGACAATTCCTTCATGTTTCATGATTCACGAGTTATCAAGAATGGGATATTTAAAACCATCATTTTCCTTGTTCAGGAGATCTTTCCAACCATTCAATTTATTTGTTGGAGTAATCTTGGGTTGTATTGCACCTAAAAGCTTTCCTTGAGAATTGTTGCTATTATGGTGCTTATAAATGACCCAAGTTCTTCATTATCCTTCCGGTGAAATAAGTTTATCGTCTTCTTGTTGATCTCAATCCAATCAATATTTCCGTCAGTGGCCGGTTGTCACCTCTTAATTTTGGGATGTTTTCCATAAGCCCACATCAAGCTTATTCGTTTTCGTTGTTGATTTTTCCAACAACTCCATTCAACCCTTCTTCGTAAGGATGTTTTTCATATTCATTCGTGGGAGAAGTTGTCATTTTCTTCTCCGTTCTTTTCTTCCAACGGCCTACTTTCTATTCTTTCATTCCGGAGGCATTGTGATATTGCTCTCTTTAACCATCATCTCGTTTTTATCAAGATCATGTTCTTTCCTTGTTTATCTATTTATCCGGAGTGTTGTATTCTTCATTCAAGTTCCGTCATCTATCTAGTTTTGCCTCACTTTTCAACCGAAGTGCTGTCTGAATTTTTCTTACCCCTTGTGCCATTCTTTCATTTGTTTCGGGGGCAAATATGTTGTTCATTTCATCAAGTATCACTCCATCTCCTCAAGTTCTTGTTCAATTCCTTCCATTTCAAACGGAGTGCTGTCCGAATTCTGTCATTCTTATTCCTTGGCTATACAATTGTGGTTTCTTATTCTTTTGGTTCATGAGCTCTTGTTTCATGTCTTTCAACCTTTTAGGTTCTCGTAATGTTCCATGTTCCTCATTTTACCGGAGTGCTCTTAACTTCGTTCATCTCTGTGGTATTCTTCTTTCATTTTGTTCAACCTCTCAAGGTTCGTGGTTTCACTCGTCTGTCAAAGAAGCAACTTTGTTTTACCTCTTCTTTTTCGTTTTTATCCGGTGCCATCTCTAGGATCTCGGGTCGAGATCCTCTGGTAGTGTGGGAGAGTTGTGACGCCCGAAGACCGACGTCCCAGAAGTTTCCAGAAGATTCCAGATGTTCCGGGTTCTCCCGTGTGTTTCAGTTGTGCTTGCTTTATTTATTTTGCATTGCATCATGTCATCATGCCATCATGTCATATTTCTTTTGCATCTCAACTTAAATAAATTGTGTGGACCTTCGGTCCATTTAAATCGAGGGAAGAATGTCTTCTCTTTAAAACATATAAAAGCCTCTCAATATTATATGGAGCTATATTAAATATTCCATTCTTTGGAATTACCCGCAACACACTTGCAAATTTCCCCATGTCTATTTCACTTCGAGTTTCTCCTTCAAAAACCTTGCCAATATTTCTTTTCCGTTGTTTCGAGGTTCCTCCGAAAATTCGAACATTTGTGGACACTTCAATAATCAAGTCTTAGTTCAAACCCATTTGAATTAAAATCAAATGTGTTTGAATTTACATCCTTCTTTCATGCCACTTATAATTTTCTTGGATCATGCTTATTTTTATGAGCCCGGGGAAATTTAACCCATGCCCTAACTCTATTTCTAACACCTCCTTCCTTTTCTTTCTCCTTTGCGGTTTTCTGTTTTTTTTTGGAAAACAGCAACAATTTAAAAGGAAGAGAGAGAGGCCATCTAGGCCATCTCAGCCCAACAGCCAGGCTCTTTTCCTACCCAGCCGGCCTCCTTTGGGCCAACTCCTCCTTCAGGCCCATTCCTCCTGAGGCCCAACCCTAGCATCGAACCCTAGCCGATCGCATCTCCCACGCTCGATCCTCCCTGTTTCCCCTCGTACACCGCCGCCACCCTGTTTCCTCTCGATCTCCCAGCGCCCGAGTCCCGAACCCCTCCTCCCTCTCGCTCCCCAGCTCCCTCGTCCGTCGCCATGCCCCATCGCCCCGAGCGCCCTTCTCCCTCAAGCCGGTCGCGACCCTCCTTCCTCCTACGCCTTGCCTCGGCTTCCTCCAGCCGCAGCCCGGCGCCGCCAAGGCCCGCCTCCATGCCCGCGTTCCTCCAGCCGCCGGACGACCTCCTTCCCCCGCGGAGCATCGCCCCCTCCTCTATAGAGCCCTGCGCCTCGGGCCCTCCTCCTCCCGCGCGCCCGGAGGCCGGCCCGCGTCCGTCCCTCCTTCCTCGCCATGGACGACCGGGGGCTTCTTCCCGACGCCGCCCCGTCTCCAGCCTCTGGCGGCGGATGCCGGCCAGGAGCTGCGCCTCCAGCGCCGTACCTTCCCTCCGTGCAAAGGCAGCAGCCCCGCGGCCACTCCATCGCCTCCTCGCCAAGTTGCGGCTGCCACGGCCTCGTCGCCGTGCTGCCTCCTTTTTGCTGCGAATGTTGTTCGCCAAGGCAGCAGCCTCCTCGCCGTGACCGAGACCCTTGGATGTTGCTGTTGTTGTTTTTTTGCCAAGTACCACTACCGTCGCCCGGAAACGGTGGATGCGCCAAGTTCATCTACGAACGAGAACACCGACACAAGACGAACGCGTCAAGTACCACTACTTCCACTACCGTCGCCGAGACCCTCAAGTACCTCTACAGAACGTGTACGACGACCGTCGCCGACGAACCAAGTACCACTACCATCACCCCGTGTACAACTACGAACGGAACAACTACTTCCTCTACGTGCATGTACCACTACCATCACCCCGTGTATGACTACGTCCCTCTACGTCCTCGAACCGCCCCGAAAACGCATGTTCCGAAGGTATAACCCTGAGGCGATGACCCGTGAGATGTTTGTTGTGTTGTATGAAATGCTCCACTTGTGTGCTCCGTGCCCGTTTCGTCCTTTTGTCATGTTCCTCGTTTGCCTCGTCGCCGACCCGTGGGAACCCGGTGACGGGATTGCCCCACCTTTCATCTTGTTTGACTCGCTCACGCCATCTTTCCTTTTGCACCGAACTCTCAACGAGTTACCGGAACCGATATGTTGCCGTGGCATCATTTTCGGAATTGTTGCCGTGGCACCTTTTCCTTCCACCACGGTGAAAATGCTTCTTATCTTCTTCATGTCAACCTTTTAATAAAATTGCATAAACTTGATCATGTCATCCGCATCATGTTAACAACAGTATATGTGTGAATTGTTGTTTGCTTAATAATTGCTAAATTGGTCATGGGGATTTTCCGGAATTTGTTGTTGTTATTTCCGGCCTCATTTAAAATGCCTAAATAGTGTAGTTTTATTGTGCTTCACCTCTTGCCATGTTAAAAACATTTAACCTTGTCTTGTACGAGAGTCAATTAAATAATTAAAATGTGGTGTTTCGTCAATATGCAACTCGTTGCATATTGAGCTCCACTTAACTTGTAGTTTTGTTTGTGCACTTTGCCATGCCATGCATAATTAAACCGGACATGCATCATACTTGGATGTGCATCGTATGTCATGTTTATGCTTGTGTGTTTACCGTGTTGTTTTGCTTCTTTCCGGTTGCTTCTCTTGTTAGCTTCGGTTTCGTTCCGGAGTTGTGAGGATTCGCTCGATTCTGTTGCTCCGTCTTCTTCATGGATCCGTTCTTCTCCCTTGCGGAATCCCAGGCAAGATGATCATACTCTTGGATACCTTTACTACCATTGCCATGCTTAGTTGTCTCGATGCTATCGTTACATGTCGCGCTACCCATTTTTATGTCAGCCCTCTCCTTGTTGCCATGAAACCTCTAACCTTGACACCTTCCTAGCAAAACCACTGTTTGGCTATGTTACCCGCTTGCTCAGCCCCACTTATAGCGTTGTTAGTTGCAGGTGAAGATGAAGTTCGTTCCAGGAGGGAACTTGTTGTTGGAATATCACAATATCTATAATTATTATTAACACACCTATATACTGGGCATGGGTGGAAGGCTTGGCCTTTTGCTCGGTGTTTTGTTCCACTCATGCCACCTTAGGCGTCGATAAACCGGCATTATGTTCCTTGATTTTGCGTTCCTTACACGATGGGTGGATGGGGACCCCTTGACAGTTCGACTTTGAATAAAACTCCTCCAGCAAGGCCCAACATTGGTTTTAATTTGCTCATAATAAAAACTTAAATAATTAATTAATTGCATAGGGGGTCATGTCCCCGGGTTCTTAATTCTACATAGCAGGGGGGGGGGCCAGTGCTGATGGTGTTGGTCCCAAATAGAGTCGTGTGTGGTGCCACCCAGTTATCTGGGGTCTTCGGTTCCTGTACGCTGTGCTCATCCAGTCGTGGCATGAGACGAGATACGCGCGGCTACTATCAGGGTGTCGGCACGCCGGGAGGTCTTGCTGGACCTATTTTACCATTGTCGAAATGTCTTGTGCTACCGGGATGACGAGCCTAATCGGTATTCCCTAAGTTAAGGAGTGATGATATTATATTTATCACTTCAGCTAATCGTGAGAGCTTGTGATGGGCTAAGTTGGAACACCCCTGCAGGGTTATAATCTTTCGAAAGCCGTGCCCACGGTTATGTGGCAGATTGGAATTTGTTAATGTCTGGTTGTAGAAAACTTGACAGAGGATCCGAAGTAAAACACACAACTGTGTGAGTAACCGTGACTGTCTCTTTTCACTTTGAGAAGAGAACACGGTGGGGTTATGTTTGACTCGTATGTAGTTAGGATCTTTAGCGATCACTACTTGCGACCGTTTGCGTAGATGCTCATCTTATTCTTGTACTCGTAAGCTAGCCACCATATTATGCTTAGTTGCTGCTGCAACCTCACCACTTTACCTCTTCCTACCCACAAAGCTTTGCTAGTCTTGATACCCATGGTTATGGGATTGCTGAGTCCTCGTGGCTCACAGATACTACAACACCTGATGCAGGTTCAGCCGAGTTTGAAGCAGGAGCTGGTTCAAGTTCTTCACTGGGAGCTCGATGAAGAGAGTGACCGTATGCTTGTGACGTTTTCGACGATCAGTAGTGGTTTCTACTAGGATTCGATCCAGACCTGTGGCTTTATGTTGTTTTGGTATCTTTCTTTTGGATCTTCACCCGTAGTCGGGTTGTGATGTTTTGAATGATGTTTTGCTTATGTAATGTATTGTGTGAAGTGGCGAGTGTAAGCCAACTATCTCCTTTTGCAATTTAATCCCTCTTTTACATGAGTCGTGCAAAGATACCAAACTTGAGATCATTCTAGGATGGGCTTATACCTTTAAGTCGTGCCTCGACACGTAGGAGGTATAGTCCCATCCTGGGCATTACAAGAGGGGTGCTGGGGTTTCTGTCATTCCCATTTCAAGTTTCTTTGATAAGTAAACATGATGCACACTCTAGCTAGCCCTAATGCAAGTGCTAAACTAGGGATGTGACAACTCACCCCCACTTAAAGGAATCGCGTCCCGAGATTCGGGTTCCTCCGGAAAAAGGGTGGGGTACTCAAGTCGAAGACGATCCTCCCTTTCCCAAGTAGCTTCACTCTCGGAATGATGTGACCATTGAATCTTGAGAAACTTGATATTGTGGCGTCGAGTGGTGCGCTCGGTTTGATCAAGAATACGAACGGGGTATTCTCGATATGTGAGATTGTCCTGGAGATTAGGCGTTTCGTGGCCCACTCCGCGGATAGGATCCGAGAAGCAACGCCTGAGTTGAGAAACGTGGAACACGTCATGAACTCTGGATAGGTGCGGAGGTAGTCCCAATTGGTAAGCAACTTCTCCTTGTTTGGCAAGAATGCGAAAAGGACCGATGTAACGAGGGGCCAATTTGCCTTTGATACCGAAGCGATGGGTTCCCTTAAGAGGAGTAACCCGAAGGTAAGCCTTATCGCCGACTTCAAAAGTCATAGCCTTATGATGACTATCATATTGGCTCTTATGGCGAGACTGGGTTGTTTTCAATTTCTCACGAACGATGCGAACTTGCTCTTCTGCTTCCTGGATCATATCCGGGCCAAAGAATTTTCTTTCCCCGGTTTCTGACCAGTTAAGGGGTGTTCGACACCTTCGTCCATATAGAACTTCGAAGGGAGCTTTGCCCAAGTTGGCTTGATAACTATTGTTATAAGCGAATTCGACAAATGGAAGACACTTTTCCCATTCCATACCGAAAGAAATGACAGAGGCTCGAAGCATGTCTTCCAGAATTTGATTGACTCGTTCCACTTGACCACTTGATTGGGGATGGAAGGCGGTACTGAAAGAGAGATAAGTTCCCATAGCATTCTGGAAACTTTCCCAAAATCGTGAAGTGAAAAGACTTCCACGGTCTGAGTTAATCTCCAATGGCACACCATGAAGTGATACTATCCGAGAGACATACAAATCTGCTAGCTGGCTAGCGGTAATACTCTCTCGAACAGGCAGGAAATGAGCTACTTTAGAGAGGCGGTCAATAACGACGAAGATAGCATTATTCCCTTTCCTGGTCCTAGGAAACCCGGTAATGAAGTCCATACCGACTTTGTCCCATTTCCATTCAGGAATAGCTAAAGGTTGAAGGGTGCCAGCAGGCCGTTGATGCTCTGCTTTGACTCGACGACAAACGTCGTAGTTAGCAATGAATTGAGCGATTTCTCTCTTCATCCTAGTCCACCAGAATCTTTGACGTAGGTCCTGATACATTTTGGTACTACCGGGATGAATTGTGAGAGGAGATTCATGAGCCTCCTTAAGAATCATTTGTCGTAGTTGTTGATTCTTGGGTACCACCAAGCGGTTCTCGAAGTACACAACACCGCGATCATCCATAGAGAAGCTTCTAGCAACTCCGCTAGCAATGTTCTCCTTGATCCGAGATATGCCTTTATCATACCACTGGGCAACTATGATTTGATCCATAAGGGTAGGTTTCGCCACCAAGGTGGAAAGGAATCCTCGAGGAACAATGTGAAGGTTAAGCTTACGAAATTCCTCGTGGAGAAGTGGTTGACCTTGTTGTAACATTAAGTTGTTACAATAAGACTTACGACTTAGCGCATTAGCCATGACATTGGCCTTTCCAGGGGTATAAGTGATTCCTAAGTCGTAGTCTGTGAGCAGCTCAACCCAACGTCTTTGCCTGAGATTCAGATCCGGTTGGGTGAAGATGTACTTCAAACTTTGATGATCAGTGAAGATTTCACAGCGATTACCAAGGAGGTAATGTCGCCATGTTTTGAGTGCATGGACTACAGCTGCAAGCTCTAGATCATGTGTAGGATAGTTATCCTCATGTGGACGCAACTGTCGAGATGCGTATGCAATCACTTGACGATCTTGCATGAGTATGCAACCTAGTCCTTGTCGCGAGGCGTCGCAATAGATTATAAAATCCTTGGGAAAGTGTGGTGGTACCAGTACAGGTGCAGATGTCAGGCGTCTTTTCAGTTCCTGAAAACTGGACTCGCACTGTGGGGTCCACTCAAACTTTTTATCTTTCTTGAGGAGTTCAGTTAGAGGTTTAGCAACCTTGGAGAAATTCTCAACGAAGCGTCGGCAATAGCTCGCTAAGCCAAGAAAGCTCCTAACTTGCTTGACCGATTCAGGGGGAGTCCAATCAAGGACGGCTTGAACTCGCTCGGGATTGACAGCAATACCCTTGCCAGAGATCACATGACCTAGATAGGTTACTTCCGGCAACCAAAATTCACATTTAGAGAATTTGGCATAAAGGCGGTGCTCACGAAGTTTCGTCAATACCAGCCTTAAATGCTCGGCATGATCTTCCTTGTTCTTGGAATAGATGAGTATATCATCGAGGTATACCACGACGAATTTATCCAAGTACTCCATGAATATAGAATTCATGAGCCGGGAGAAGGTGGCTGGGGCATTGGTTAATCCGAAGGACATGACGGTGTACTCATATTGGCCATAACGAGTAACAAAAGCCGTTTTAGGAATGTCCCCGTTCTTGATTTTGATTTGATGGTAACCCAACCTCAAATCCATCTTAGAGAAGACTGAGGATCCAGCGAGCTAATCATACAGGTCGTTGATCCTGGGAAGCGGATACTTGTTCTTTATGGTGACTAGATTGACAGGTCGGTAATCTACAACCATCCGCTCCGTTCCATCCTTCTTCTTGACGAAGAGGACGGGGCAAGCCCAAGGGGAAGAACTAGGATGGATGAAACCTTTTTGCAAGGACTCATCGAGTTGTTTCTTAAGCTCAGCTAATTCTAGGGGTGCCATCTTATAAGGTCTCCTAGAGATTGGGACAGTTCCAGGGATAAGATCTATCACGAACTCGACATCTCTGTCAGGTGGAATTCCTGGCAGTTCTTCTGGAAAAACATCCGGAAAGTCACGGACTACCGGGATATCTTCGAGTTCTCGTAGAGGGCTAGCATTAAGAGAGTAGAGCTGATGCTCAGCCATTCGGGTCAAGTCATTGACTATCTTGCCGGATGGGTGTGTTAGTTGAACGGTCCTAGTATAGCAATCAATCTTGGCGTAATGAGTTGTCATCCAATCCATACCCAAAATGATGTTTATGTCCGAGGACTTGAGAGCGATTAAAGATGCTAGGAAAACAAGTCTATCGACAAGGATTTCATTTCCATGGCTTACCCTAGAGGTTTGCCAATTTGAACCAGGAGTTTGAATAACCATGGAAGTAGGCATGTCACAAAAAGTCATGTTGTGCATTCGAGCATAGCTCTCAGATATGAACGAATGTGATGCTCCAGTATCGAAAAGAACAGATGCCGGATGGCAGTTAACGAGAAGCGTACCAAGGACGATGTTAGGATCCTCATAAGCTTCCTCAGCAGAGACATAGTTGACATGACCACGTGCAGTGGGGATTGGCTTGACATAATTCACCTCGCCGGTTGGCTTACCACGGCCAACGGGTTTTCCTGGTTGGTTCTGAGGACACTCACGCATGTAGTGCCCTGGTTCTCCACACTTGAAGCATGTCACAGTGCTAGTGCGTGGAGCAAAGTTGGAAGGTGGTCCTCCATAGGTCTTAGCAGGTGCATACTGTTGAGTTGGGCGAGGCGCCTCATAGGATGGCCTCGGTGTGTACTTGGGTGGCAGAGCAGTCTTAGGAACCCACACACGGCGCTTGTGAGAGCCAGAGCCGGATGAGGAACCAAAGTCTCAAGGATGCTTGCGTGTGGCCTCGAAGTCGGTCTGGCCCGTTTCAGCATTGATAGCCTTGTTTACCAACTTCTGGAAGGAAGTGCACTCGTGCAGACGTAGATCTCGGCGGAGTTCAGGGCTGAGTCCCTTGCGGAACCTCGCCTGCTTCTTGGCATCGGTGGATACTTCCTCAGGTGCATAGTGTGCCAAGTTGCCAAACTCGCGACTATAGCCATCCACAGTTAACCGACCCTGGGTGAAATTGCAGAATTCCTCCCGCTTGCGATCCATGAGACCTTCCGGAATGTGATGTTCACGGAATGCCTCACTGAACTCAACCCAAGTAGTGATTTGGCCAGCAGGACGCATAGCTTCAAAGTTTTCCCACCAAAGACTGGCAGGGCCCTCAAGATGGTAGGCGGCGTAGGTAACCTTGTCAGCTTCGGCCACACGGGCAGAGTGTAGCTTGTGGGTGATACTACGTAGCCAGTCATCCGCATCCAGAGGTTCAGTGGAGTGATGGAACTTCGGTGGACACATCTTGATAAAGTCATTGATTGACACCACGTCATTCCTCTGACGGAACCCAGTGTTCTGCTCTATGCGTTCCAGCAGATGGTTGGTCTCTCTCTTGTTCCGCTCTGCCTCGAGCATAACTTCCGCCAAGGAGGGTGGCTGGGGCAGATTCCCATCTCTAGCCCCACTAGCCTCACCCTGCTCCTGAGCAGCAGGAGTGTTGCGAGTGTTGACCATCCTAGGAAAACAAAACAACGGTTTAGACAAGGATGGCAAAAATTTGACATAGAAGTGCAGAATGTAATGGATGACACGGAATGCAAAGATGTTCATCCGTACGACATGGTAATATAGAAACTGCTATATATACACCAGTGGTCATACACACCATACATAGTTTAGTACAAGCCAAGGCTAAAGTACAACTGCGGTGAAAGACGATACATCCCATCAGAGGCATTCCAAGCTCCTATACATTATTTAACTACACCTCCGGAACTCAGTACACACTAAGTCATATTCCACAAGACGCGCAGGACTGTGGGAATACAACTACTACAATACTACTACTACCACGGTCTAGCTCAGACATTCCCGTAGTAATCTTCGTAAAGATTACCACCGTAGCCTGGAAGTGGAACAGACGGATCTTGAAACTCGCGAGCACTCGAAGGCTGTGGACAATAAGGACATGGATGTGGCCTCGGTCCTGATGCTGGTGGTAACCGACACCCACGTGGAGGTGTAATACCCCCAACGTCACGCCAATCCATGCGATCAGGCAGACGAGTCCGCACGGGGTACAAATCCCGCATGTCCAGATATCCGGCGTGCACAGCAGGTGCAAGCCGTGTCAAAGTAGTCCAGTGGGCGGCTCGAGTGTTATACAGCTCCATTCGGAGGGCACGGACCTCACGGTCCCTATCCTCCAGCATCTGAACAGTAGTCTGAAGCAGTGGCTCTTCATGAGCAGCATCAGTATAGAGACCAGTGTAGTAGCCTTCCTCTCCGGGAAGTGAGGCTGGCATGTAACAGAACTCAGTGTTCAGCAACAGGGCATGCCTAGCCCGGAGAATGGTCATCATCGAATAGGCAGCATCCTGTACTGCCATCTCGATGGTAACCCCGAGTCCATAAGACCAATGGATGGGGTCGTTAGATCCGGGATATGAGGGGTATATCCGGACTGTGCAGAAATACTGACTCTGATTGAAATCCCGGTACTATTCCTCCACGGTGTACTCAGGATACCAGCGATAACCGGTCTCAGTCAGCACACGGACTAGCATGGCCGTGTGACCGGGCACATTAATGCACCGCGTCAAACGAACCACTTGGTGAGGGGTGCGGCCAGACATCTGAAACACGAAATAATGCAAAGGCATTAGTGTTTCTGGAAGAAATCGGGCAGCATAACAACTGTAAATGCTCAAACAAAGATTTGAGACATCATACAAATGATAGCATAGCCACTCAACAATTCCATATCAAGGTTCCGGGTCCAACAATCATCATACTAAAAGGATAGAAACTGAACTGAGGCTTGAAACCAACAATCCTAAGAGTCTACGGATTAGTAACACGTGAACCAAGTAAGAATAAGAGGCCTAGTCCTAAATCCCCGTTGAAAGAATAGACTGACTCAGATCAGAAGGGCATAAGGTAAAGGAGTAAAAGAGCCTTACGTTCCCTTCCACAATAAAACAGGCTTGGTGTAGCCTGACTATCTACAAGGCCCTTCACAAGCTCCAGATCTCCGTCTGGGTGTCAAGCTACTCGTCGACATCAACGTCTATGTAGAACCCATCAGCAGGGGCAGGGTTCTCCTCTGCAACAGTTATTAAGCAAACATGAGTACAAAGGTACTCAGCAAGTCTTACCACAGAACCTATCATACATGCAACATTATCAAGGGGGTAGTGGAGTTCATAGCAGAAAGCCAGCTTTGACTCTTGGCTAACCTATACTACAACTCTCAACAGATTGCAAGATGTTATTACGAACACGAGTCATCTACTCACCACAACAATACACTACCGAGGATCCTCTTCCGTCATCCTACGGAAGGGCCATCCACGACACTCACACTTATCTTGAGGCTTTTAGTAGTATCCATCAACTTGTCTATGAACTGTAAGAGTAACCAAGTAGTCCGTACCGCGAACAACGGCTATTCGAATAGATTGATAACCTTGCAGGGGTGTACCTCTTCACACACACTCCCACCACTTATCGCCGTTTACTCGACATGTACTCGGCAACCTTCAAGCGGAAGCCCAGCGAGGGTGTCGGCCACGACCTAACTAACTACTCAAGTCTCTCGTCCAGGTTTATCGCCTATTTGGGTTCCATCCGTGGGGAGATCAAGCCGGGGTGTCGCTCACGGCCCCAAACGATGTGTACAGGGTTCCCGAGTCACCAAACGGGCAACTGGTACACCATGCCACGTACGTGTCGTATCACAACCCACCCCGTGGGTCAGCGCTGTGCACGACCTCCAGTAAACTATAAACACCAGAAACTAGTTGCAACTCCTGGACAGAGATCGAGGGTAATTAATAAGCCGAGAGGGTCAATTAAGGATCCCAATGTGTGGTAGTAGCTGTAACTTGAACCACACATACAGATCTTGGGTCCTATGGACGATTCCAATGAAACAACCCACCATGTACTCCTACATGGCCTTTAATCGATACCTTTACCAAGTGTATTCCACACTTCCTTCTCTTTATAGGTATGATCATTTCACTCTGATCCATTACCCAGATGAACCAGACCAGACACAACTCTAAGCATAGCAGGTAACATAAGCAAATAGCATGGTGGATCACACATCACATGGCTCAATCAACTCCTACACATGCGCTAGTGGGTTTCAACTATTTACTGTGGTAATGACAGGTCATGCAAGGGAATAGGGTTCAACTACCGCAGCAAGTAGCAGTTCACACGCTGTTGCCTTAATGCAGTAAAAGAGAGCAGGAGCGAGAAGATTGGGTTTTTATCGGAATGATCAATGATTGCTTGCCTGACAAAGCGGTTGTCGGGTACTGCTCTTCAGCTGGATACGCAGCAGTATCCTCGGGAGCAGAACCTAACACAGAGAATACCGGCGATACAATCATTAAACAAACAAATGCAACAATATGATGCATGCTCATGACATGGCAAGATGCATGTGTGTTGGGCTAATGCAACTATAACCAGAAGGGTTTGAGCCTATTTGAATCAAAGATTCAAATTGGCACTTTAGCTATTATTTAAATAAGTGCATTATCATGTTTTAATGTATACAACAAGGTTAACTTGCTCAAACATGCATGAAACCAGTGCCATTGGAAATATTGGATTTTTTTGATCATTTTTCATATATAAATTATTTCCATCTGAGCTACGGTTGATTTTATATGATTTTTAGAAGTTTTGGGTATTTTATTAAATTCATAAATCATTTAAGATTTAAATTAAATTCCAGAAACTCTTTACTGCGTCAGCATGACCTCATGCTGACGTCAGCAGGTCAACAGGAGCTGGTCCAGGTCAAACATGACATGTGGGCCCGGCATGTCAGTGTCATAGCTAATTAACAAAGTTAATTAGTGTTAATCTAGGAACTAATTAGCTGTCAGTGGGGTCTGGGCCCACGGGTCAGTGACTAAACTAACTAACTAATTTAATTAACATTTACTTAATTAAACTAGCTAATTAGGGGAGGGGTGGCCCACACGTCAGTGACCCAGGGGTGGTCAACCCCCCGATCAAACGAGTCTAACTCGCCGGCGAAGTGACGCCGGCGAGGCCAAACACGGCGGCGTGCTTCGGAAAACGCCCACAGGGCACGGTTCGAGCCGCGGTTGGGCGCGTTGGAGAGCCCTTGCCGATGCGCGTCGAACGGTGGTGGTCGCCGGGCCTGTGGTGGCCGGAGGCGACGGCAACGAGCTCGACAGCGGCGGCCGGCGTTCGGGCATGTGTGGAGACGCGGCTATGGTGGCCTAGGCGATGCGTGCGTGGCACCTAGCTCGTCTACGTGCTCCGGCGAGCGAGATGGACATGTGTCCGTGACCAAATGGTCACCGGAGCATCGCCGGCGGCAAGCACGGCGGCGGTGGGTTTCGGTGATCAACGGAGCAGCAGCTACACGGCGCAAACGAAGCGGAGGAAGGAGGGATTCGGCGTAGGGGCTCACAGCGGTGCTAGCGAGCTCGACGGAGAGGTCGGGGACGCTCTACAGCTTCTTAATCGACGGCGAGGAGCTCCGGCGATCCGAGGTTGGGGACGACGGCGTGAAGGCGTTGCAGGGCTCCCGGCGATCCGTGGCTCAGCGAGGAGGAAGAGGGCGTCGCGGCGAACCTTCTGGACACGGTCACGGGACGAGGGGGAGGCTCTAGGTGCGGCAACGGCGAGCGGCAGCGACGGGCGGCTCGGTGGTGAGAGGGAGAGAGTCAGGGGAAGGAGATGGGGACGAGAGGAAGTGAGAGAGGGGTCGGGGCAGCTGCGTGGCGACGCAGGGAGACGTCCAGGCCGTCGGGGATGCAGGCAAGCAGGGTGGAGGTGGCCGGGCGCGTGCCGGCGCGCGGTGGCCACGCGCGCTGCCTTCTGGCGCGAGGAGGAAGGCGACAGATGCGGCGCTGGTGGGCTGGGCCGGCCTGCAACAGTGCTGGGCTCAGGTAAGTTATTTCTCTCTCTTTCTTTTTTCCTATTTCTTTTCGGTTTCATTTCTTTTGCAACTTTGTTTAATTAATAAAAATGCCAGAACATTTTTATAACTCATAAAACTTGTCATGCCCACTGTATATAATATGAACAGTATGGAACATTATAGTTTATGATTATTTGAGCATTTAAAATATTTTATAGCATTTAAATGCCCAAATACAAATACCATATGATTTAATCCAGAGCCCTTAGATGTCCTAGAAAATTGTGCACCATTTTTAGCAGAGGTTTGAGACCAAGGCAGAAATGATGAACATTTTTGAAGGGCGTTTTGGGTACATTGGAAAAGATTTTATCAAACCCTAGTTGTTAGGAGAGGGGTGCTGGGGTTTCTGTCATTCCCATTTCAAGTTTCTTTGATAAGAAAACATGATGCACACTCTAGCTAGCCCTAATGCAAGTGCTAAACTAGGGATGTGACAGATAAACTCTACTGCTAGGAGTCGAGCCACTTCCTCGCCAATCGCCTTTCACTTCTCCGCAGCGGATCGACGGAGATGTTCCTTCACAGGTTTCACTTTGGGGTCGAGTCGCAAATGATGCTCAGCCAGTCCCCTGGGTACACCTGGCATGTTTGATGGTTTCCATGCAAAGATGTCCCAGTTCTCACGGAGGAACTGGATGAGTGCTTCTTCCTATTTGCTGTCGAGTGTGGTGGAGATGTGGGTCGGTGCTGCGTTGGGATCGGTGGGGTGGATGTGCACAGGTTTTGTGTCCCCGGCCGACTGAAAAGCTGACTCGGAAGCCGGCTTCTTCGCCCTTAGCAGCTCGCTCGGATACACTCTCTTTTGGTACTCCTCCATCTCTACTGCTGCCATTTTCTCGTCGGCGATCTTCGAGCCTTTTTGGAAGCATTCTTCCGCTTTGTGCCGGTTCCCAGTGACGGTTATGATGCCGTTGGGCCCCGGCATCTTCAGCTTGAGGTAGACGTAACATGGTCGAGCCATGAACCTGGCGTAGGCGGGCCTACCCAGGATGGTGTGATAGGCGCAATTGAAGTCCACCACTTCGAACGTCAGCTTCTCCTTTCGGTAGTTCTTGGACTCACCAAAGACTACGTTGAGTGAGATCTGACCAAGTGAGTCGGCTTTCTTCCCGGGGATTACCCCGTGGAACCTCATGTTACTTTCCCTCAGCTTGGACATCGGAATGCCCAAATCCCGGAGGGTTGCTGCATACAAGATATTCAAGCCACTTCCCCCATCCATGAGAACTCTGGTCAGGCGCGTGCCTTCGATAACTGGGTCGACCACCAGTGCCTGCCGCCCAGGGGTGGCAATGTGCGCTGGGTGATCGGACTGGTCAAATGTGATGGGGGTCTTCGACCATTTCAAGAACGTGGGGGTCGCCGGGGCAACCATGTTTACTTCTCTGTTGATGATTTTCAGTTGACTTTTGCTCTCGACGTCCGCGAAAATCACCAAGGTGGAGTTGATACGGGGGTATCCTCCGTCCCCTTCCTTGTCTTCGGACTCTTCTGATTCCTTCTCTTTCTCAGTCGACTGATCTTTCTGGAAACTCTGGATCAAGAGTCGACACTGTCGAGTGGTGTGCTTGGGATACACCAAGTTTCCCTCTTCATCTTTCTTCGTGTGTATGGGGCACGGCTGGTCGAGCATATCATCTCCAGCCTGACCCTTACCTTTCTTGGGGGCCCAGGAGCCTTTTGGCTTCCCTTTGCCCTTTCCTTGATTAACCACCGCAGCCTCTCCCTGAGCGGCTGGGTCGGCCTTGCGCTTGTTCTTCCGATTGGAATTCTGCTCATCCTGCCCGACTGGTTTCTTGCCGCTGCGGAGCCGATCGGCCTCCTCACCGTTGGCATACCGACTGGCAATCTCCATCATCCGCGACAGGGACATGTCACCTGTCCGGCCAAACATCAGATTTAACTCTCGATTACACACGCCTTCCTTGAAGGCGCACACCGCCTGGTGCTCAGACATGTTTTCCATCGTGTGATGCAAAGTGGTCCATCGCTGAATGTAGTCCCTCAAAGTTTCACTCGGCTTCTGCGTGCAGTGTTGAAGTTATGCTAGTCCAGCAGGCCGCTTGTAGGTGCCTTCGAATGTCCGAACGAAAACCCGAGCGAGCTCTTCCCAACTATATATACTCCTGGGGGCCAACTGGTTGAGCCACGCCCGAGCGGAGCCTCCCAGCATCAAGGGGAGGTGCTTCATGGCCACGTCGTCGTTGCCGCCTCCGATCTGCACAGCCACTCGGTAGTCTTCCAGCCAAGTGTCCGGCTTCGACTCATCGGTGAACTTGCTTACTCCTGTCGCCAGCCTGATGTTCGGGGGGATCTCTGCGGCTCTGATAGCACTACAAAAACATTCAGGCCCAGAGGCCGGCGCTCGGCTGCCGCTTGGTTGGTCTCCGCCTCGCTCGTCTCTGGATGCCCGGTTACGGTCGACTCGACCTTGCACAAGGATAGACCTCGCATCGAAACCTGGCCGCCGAGGGTCTGGAGGAATCCTTCGCTCGTCGTCTCGCAGGCGCCTGCCCACGTGCCGCGGGGGCGAGTGTGACCCACTTCCCGGAGGAGGGGTAGGCGCTCGACGGCGGTCGTAGCGTTTGTGTCGACGGTCGAGTGGATCGTCGTTCCGACCCAGATGCCGGTCTTTCCACGGGCCACGTTCCTCACGCCTCGGGGGCGATCTTGGACTGTGAGCCGACCATACGGTGTCTGCAGCCACCGATCTGCGGTGAATTCTGTTGCGCGACTGAGAAACAGCCGCGTTTTGCTCTTCAACCGTTCGGAGCAAAGCTCGGATCTGCTGAAGACCTCTCCCAGCTTCCGACTGGGAGGGTTGAATCAACTCCGCGATACGAGCCGCGGTCTCGAGGTTTTGGACTGGTGTGCGAAACACCTGAGTCTCGCGCTAACGCGATTGCCGCGGTCGTCGACTGGACTCGGGGACCAGTCGGCGGGCCTGCTCGTTGAGTGAGCGTTGGATGTTTTCTAAGCGTGCGCGCTCGGCCAAGGTGGCCAAGCGTGTGGCTTCGAGGGCCAGAGCCTCTGGGGAATCTCCCACGATGGGAGTGAAGAGTGCATCTCCGTTGCGGCGACAAATCTCAGCCCTTTGCCCGGAGGTGAGGGGCTGAGGGATGTAACCGTCGTTGTCATGCGCTCGATCGCCGCCGCTGCCGCCGTTCTCGCCGCGAGGAAAACCTGGCGGGCTACGGCGCGAATCAACCATGAGGATTTCCGCCGCGGGATCGCTGCTCCCGCACTCGGAAACGGAATCTTCGAGCCCGGTCGACTGGTCGGCCGGCCCATAAAGGTAACCGTCGGGCTCAATGGCCGCGACTTGAGGGGTGGCCGTTTGGCGAGCCACCGCATGTTTCACCCACCGATGGAGCCGCGAACGACCGGATCGCTTGCGGCGGCGTCCAGCGGGGATGGGGGACGATGAGTACCGAGTCGATGGCTGCAGTAGGAGTACGCCGCCAGCGCCGGTGCGAAAGTGCGCGCTTCCCCGGGCGGGCAGAGCCTCGATGTCGAGAGGGGCTTCCTGGAGCCATGCGGAGTCGTCGACGATGAAGACCAGCGCGCCGAGCCGGATCTCGTGGCCCAACGCCAAACCGCCGCCTGACACCATGATGAAAGTGGTCGAAGAAGAGATCGCAACTTCACCAGATGTCGCTAAGACGCCTTGCCCCATGGTGGGCGCCAACTGTCGTGGTTCTAAGTCTGACAGTAAGGGTAGGGGTACGAATGGAGAGGCAAGGTTCTAGCTATGGTGAGGTTGTACACAAGGTGTTAGCGAGTTCAGACCCTTCTCGGAGGAAGTAATAGCCCTACGTCTCGGTGCCCGGAGGCTTGGTCGACTGGTATGTGTATGCGTGTTTACAAAGGTGCGAACCCTTGTACAGGAGGAGGGGGTGGCTTATTGATACGTCCAAAACGTATCTATAATTTCTGCTTGCTCCATGCCTCTTTTGTGTGATATTGCTATGATATTTATGCACTTCCATACACTTTTGATCATATTTGGACTAACCTATTGACTCAGTGCACCACAGTGCCAGTTCCTGTTTTCAGCCGTTTTTCTATTTCAGGTTTCCCCCATATTAAAAGTGCTCTAAAAATTCCGGGAAAAATACAGGAAAAATCAGCGTACCGGGAGCTTCGAGAAAAACCAAAGCAGGGCCAGAGGGAAGCCTGGGGTGGCCCAGGCGGCCACCCGGCGCGGCCCCACCCCTGGCCGCGCCAGGGGGGCGCCTGGGGCCCCACCTCCGCCTCTGGTGACCCCCCTTCGCATATATATTCCTCGCGTCCCGAAACCCTCGAGGACGGAACCCTTTTTCGCGATCTCGCCTCTGTTCCGCCGCCGCCGCGCTTCCAAGATCGGGAGCATCAGGAGAACCCTTCCCGACACCCTGCCGGAGGGGGGAATCACCACCGGGAGCTTCTCCACCACCATGGACGCTTCCCGGATGAGTCGTGAGTAGTCCTCCTTGGACCATGGGTCCATGACCAGTAGCTATGTGATGTTCTCCTCCCCTCTTTGTTCTTCATGGTTTAGACCTCGTGAGCTGCCCTACATGATCGAGGCACATATGTAATCTTTATGCTGTTGCTCTGCTGAGTTTGCTGGGATCCGATGGATTATGAGATTATGTTCAGATTGTGTGTGAGTAATATATTTGATTCACCTCTTTTATATTTATGTTCTTGAATAATTCTTGCATGTTCTTCGTTGCTGTTTATTGCTTTGGCCGAGTAGTAGGTAGTAACTCCAAGAGGGAGCGTTATGCTTGATTGTGGGTTCATGCCCCTTGATGACTAGTTTGAGTGACAGAAACATGAGTCTAGGGGATGTGATGTTGCCACAAGTGGGAAAACAACGGTGCTTGTACTTGCGGGTGCAAGGATTGTTTACTTTACGCAAAGTTCTTTTAATGCAGTTGTCTGTTGCTTTAAGTTTACACTTTGGGTGGGATTCGCAACTTAATACCAGCGAGATGTTCTGGATAGATATCTCAAGGTGGATGATTAGTAGTAGATGCAGATGGATTTCGGTCTACTTGCCTTGGCGTACCGCCCATGCTTTTGAGCCTCTACCTTTCTTTACAGCATAGTTAGCTTTGGTTTGCGCACATAATCCTGTCAATTGCCCAGCTGTAATTTGTTTACCTCGCTTTGCTGTTTTATCGCCTTTTGGGAGAGAGACATCACTAGTGAACATCATGGGACCCCGGTTCATATTACCATCACTGATCACACCCGCTATTTACTTCCTGTTCTTATTTCCTAGTTGCAGTCATACCTGTCATTATTATCTCTTGTGTTTGATCCTTTGTAAACGACAAGGCCGGAGGGATTGACAACCTCTCTGTACTCGTTGGGAGCAAAGTTATTTGTATCTGTGTGCAGGTCCTGTCAACCGCTAAGTTTCTGGCGCCGTTGACACCTTCTTGTCGACCCTCGGAGTCTCACGGGATTCGATCCTTGGTACCTTTGCCAAGGGAAACTTGCTGCTACGCTACATATCAAACCTTCCACTTGGGGTAACCAACGAGGGGCGAGAAGCCATCAAGCAAAGTTTCTGGCGCCGTTGCCGGGGACTCCACTCTTCAAGATAGGGGAGTTGCACGCTATCTTTTATCTTTGCTTTTTAGTCTTGTTAGTTTGCCTTTTAGTTTTTGCTTTAGTGTCCCTTACCAAAAATCACAAAAATAGTTATCTTGCTTGCTGCTGCTATGGGTTCCACTGAGAACACCAAGTTGTGTGACTTCACTAGTCATAACAACGATGACTTTATCTGCACGCCTATTACTACACCTGCCATTTCAGCACCCTCTTATGAGATTAAACCTGCTTTACTGAACCTAGTTATGAAAGATCAATTCTCCGGTGCTAGAGATGATGCTGCTTTGCACTTAAATAATTTTGTTGAGCTCTGTGATATGCAAAAGTACCAAGAAATAGATGGTGATATTGTTAAGCTTAAGCTTTTTCCTTTCTCCTTGAGAGGAGGAGCTAAAATCTGTTTTCAATCCTTGCCTAGGAATAGCATAGATTCTTGGGACAAGTGCAAGGATGCCTTTATTGGGAAGTACTATCCCCCTGCTAAAATTATCCAATTAAGGAGTAACATAATGAATTTTAAACAATTGGATAATGAACACGTTGCCCAAGCTTGGGAATGCATGAAATCTCTTGTCAAGAACTGCCCTACTCATGGTTTGACTACTTGGATGCTTATCCAAACTTTTTATGCAGGCTTGAACTTTACCTCGCGGAACTTGTTAGATTCGGCCGCGGGAGGAACCTTTATGTCAACTACACTTGGTGCTGCCACGAAACTTCTCGATGAGATGATGACCAATTATTCCCATTGGCACACCGAACGCGCTCCAACAGGTAGGAAGGTAAACTCTATCGAGGAGATTTCCTCCCTAAATGAAAAAGTTGACTTGATCATGTCTCTACTTTCCAAGCAATCTTCTATTGATCCTCATGATGTTCCTTTAAATTCTTTGATTGCTCAAGATCAAGTAGATGTGAACTTTATCTCTAGAAACAACTTCAATAACAATGCTTATAGGAGTAATTTTGGTAGCAACCCTAGACCGTTCCCCTCTAATTCCTATGGGAACAACAATGCTTATCCTAGCACCAAGAACTCCACTTCTGAACTAGAGATTATGCTTAAAGACTTCATCACTACCCAAAAAGCCTTCAATAAGAGTGTAGAAGAAAAACTAGACAAACTAGATAATCTCTCTTCGAAGGTAGACAATTTAGCCCATGAGGTAGAGTTGCTTAAAATTAGAACTTCTCCTCTTGAGGAGAGGAAGACCACTCCTATGAATGTTATTCAAGTGCAAATTAATGAAAACATTAGGATGATGGCTAAACTTAAAGAGAGATGGGCTAGAGAAAAGAGGGAAGAAGATAGAATTAAGAGCCTTCCTACCCACCACACTGTTGCTACTATCCAAGTTGTTGAGGATATCCAAACTCTTAGCACCCAATGCACTCCTAGTCCCATTGGACCTATTAATGGTGATGCTATGACCTCAACCGTAGAAACTCCTATGACCATAGAAGCTACCAAACAAGTGAGCCTAAAGGACACCACTACCACTTTACTTGATAGTAGTGACCTTGATTTTGATAATTGCACCCTTTTTGAAGTTATTGGTTTTCTTCACAATATGTCTAGAGATCCGCACACTAGCACACTTAATCTTGCCTTCACAGAGCATATCACTAATGCTCTCATCAAAGCTAGGGACGAGAAGCTTAGGGTAGAAGCCTCCACACCTAGAAATCTAGAAGATGGTTGGGATCCTATGATTAAAATTAAGTTGAATAACTTCTCTTGCTATGCTTTATGTGATGTTGGAGCTAGTACCTCCGTTATGCCCAAAAGAATAGATGATATGTTTAAATTGAAATATTTTGATCCTTGTTCTTTTGGTGTTCGTCTTGTTGATTCTTCCGTAAAGAAACCTTTGGGGAAGATCGACGATGTTCTTATCATTGTCAATGACAATTATGTTCTTGTTGATTTTACTATTATGGATATTGAATGTGAACCTTCATGTCCAATTATTTTGGGACGTCCTTTTCTTCGCACCGTTGGTGCTATCATTGACATGAAAGAGGGGACTATAAAATTCCGATTCCCTCTTAAGAAAGGAATGGAACACTTCCCTAGAAAGAAGATTAAGTTGTCTTTTGAGTCCGTTATACGGGCTAGCTATTCTTTTACTCTTGATAAATCTTGATCTTCTCTTTTTTGCATCATGCCTAGCTTAAAGGCATAAAAGAAAGCGCTTTTGGGAGGCAGCCCACAACGAATTAGGTTTTATTTTGCTTTTGTTGTGTCTTGATGTTTGTTACTACAGTAGCATCATCATTGTATCTTTTCTTTTCATCTTTGTGCCAAGTTTAGCCTCCGATTGCAAGAAAGTTCAAAAGTTGTGACGTGCTGTCCAGAAAACAGATTCTGTCCTTGGACAGAAAAATTCGTATAAAATCACCAGATCATCTTTTTGATCTGAATTTTTTTTACAGCGTGCTCTATACAATTTTCTTTCAGGCATCTGTTCTGAGTTTATTGATTTGAGTTGCAGAAGTTCCCCGAAAAAATTATTTACTACCTGTTGGTCTGTTTTTCACAGATTCTGTCCTGTTTTGCCTTTTCTTCGTTTTGCAAACCTTGAGCTTGTTTTTTCTTTGCAAAAACCTTTTGGCAATCTTGAGAAACAGTAGCTCTTCAAGATTATCCTTATTTCCAGTAGGGAAAAATTATTTTATTATGGGTACTAACCTCGCTAATCAGATTATGATGAGTTATGTATGAAGGAATTTTTTCAAGTGTGCGAGGGAAGATGATAAAAGAAGATTCAGGAGGGTCAAACGCTCAAGCTTGGGGATGCCCCCGTGCACCCCCAAGAAATATTCAAGAAGACTCAAGAGTCTAAGCTTGGGGATGCCCCCATGCATCCCCTTCTCCATCAACAATTATCAGTTCGTCTTTCGTTCCACTATAATTATCACTTCATGTGTTATGTGCTATGCTTGGAGCGTCTTGCTCTTAGTTTCCTTTTTAGTTTTCTTTAGCTTTGCTTGCTGTTCATAACAAGTTAGAACCCAGCTTTCTTTGTGTGGGAGAGAAACACGCTCCACTTCAAACTAGAACACAACATAGGATTTTCATGCTTATTTTTGTTGTGTGTGTTCTTTGTCTTTCCATAGCTGTTGTCATGTTTAGCTCTTAGTTTTCATGCTTTCTTTTTAAAGAGCTTTTGTTTAGTTGGTTGCTGAACTCTCTTGAGTTTTCATGTTTACCTTGTTAAGAGAGTTTTGCCTGTTGCACTGAGTTGTGTGTCTTAACTTAAAGTAGGTAATTGAGGTTGCTATTTAATTTTAGTAGTAACTTGCAATAGTTTTGAGGTATTGCCATGAGTAATGTCTGAACTTTTGGTGTCAAGAGCTTTAGCCTATTAGTGATAGATGTCGTATTTTGGGCAATCCGTGTTTATTTTCGAAAACCTACAAAACAGTTGAGAACTTTAGCTACTAAATGGATCACTAATCTTTGGAGGGATCGAATATTAGAGTACACTCACGTACCATGAGTCGAGGATGCGCAAGGGTAACCAAACCCCCATACACTCCTTCTCGGGGTACTTGTCTCTTTGTGAACCTCCTAATTAGATTGAGAGTTACCGATAATAAGTGCATGAGTTCTTCGGACTAATGTGAGTATTCGAAAGTTGACACTTCCACCTAGCCATATTTTTCTAGCCTCTTCGGTACCGTGCATTGCCCTTTCTCACCTCGAGAATTGACGCATACTTCGTCGGTGCATCCAAATCCTTGGCACGATACGCTTTGTCATCATAAGCCTCATTATATCCTTCCTCAAAACAGCCACCATACCTACCTATCAAGGCATTTCCATAGCCTTTCCGAGATACATTGTCATGCAACATCCATCTTCTCATGACTTGATCTTCATGTCATACATGCTTTTTGCTTGATCGATGAGCCGCATGCTAGTTGGGCCTTGCCCTAATCATTGCTACATGACGCGCTAGTATCATTGCATATCCTGCTACACCGGCAGAGGCATACATTTGCATACATCATGATAGTTTCATTTTCTTTATGTTGAGTACTTTTGTAAAGTGTGAAAGATCTTCTATACTTCTTGTAATATATAGAGTGTTGCCCCTAAAGTGAGGAAAAGATCCCAAAGAGGACAAAATCAAAAGATCCCAAAGAGGACAAATGAGAGTTGAATAGAAAGAGCCATTGAGGCCACACAAAAAAATAGAAAAAAAGAGAAAAAGAAATAAAAAGAGAGAAGGGGGCACACTACTATTTCCTTTTGAGAGATCCACACTCGTACTCCATCTTATACCTTGTACTCCATAGAGATTATCATTCATGCATATAGCTATGTGGGGACCTTCACACTATAGAACTTGGCTTGTATATTCCAATGATGAGCCTCCTCAAAAGAGCTCTAGGTCTTCTTGAGCAAGCAAGTTGGATGCACCCCCACTAGTTCCATTGGAGAGCTTACCTTAGCTCATATGTGCATCCGTTGCATGGCAATCCCTACTCCTCACATCATATCTATCATTTGGCTTTCTCTCGCCTATGATTGTCCTCATTGGTGTGAGCCTTTCACACCTTTTTTGTCTTCCCCCTTCATCATTTTTCTCTCTTTGCCATCCTAAGTGTCGACTTTCTTGCTTACGCTCATCCATTGCATGAGTGCTCAAAATATCGAAAGGGAGTGGATCATTTTGACTTGTACATGGCTGACGGTCTGGGGATGAGTCAAGATAAGATTCCAAAGAAGACCAAGTGTGAAACTTTAGTAGATTAAGTTCTCAACAATACAAAAACTATGTTTTACTCTCTCATATATCCCTATCCCCTTTCTTGCACGCAAACACCATTTGGAGACATTCGAGTCACGGACAGCGAGAGCTCTTGCACCTTTATGTTCTTATGTTACTAGTTACAATGCTAATATAGACTCTTGCTTGTTATGACTTGAATTGAACTACATGCCTTGATTGCTTTACTTAAAAGTTCTTATATGGTTGATAGCATGTCACCACAAAATTTATGCTTGTTATCATTTACCTACTCGAGGACGAGCAGAAATTAAGCTTGGGGATGTTGATACGTCCAAAACGTATCTATAATTTATGCTTGCTCCATGCGTCTTTTGTGTGATATTGCTATGATATTTATGCACTTCCATACACTTTTGATCATATTTGGACTAACCTATTGACTCAGTGCACCACAGTGCCAGTTCCTGTTTTCTGCTATTTTTCTATTTCAGGTTTCCCCCATATTAAAAGTGCTCTAAAAATTCCGGGAAAAATACAGGAAAAATCAGCGTACCGGGAGCTTCGAGAAAAACCAAAGCAGGGCCATAGGGGAGCCTGGGGTGGCCCAGGCAGCCACCCGGCGCGGCCCCACCCTTGGCCGCGCCAAGGGGGTGCCTGGGGCCCCACCTCCGCCTCTGGTGACCCCCCTTCAAATATATATTCCTCGCGTCCCAAAACCCTCGAGGACGGAACCCTTTTTCGCGATCTCGCCTCTGTTCCGCCGCCACCGCGCTTCCAAGATCGGGAGCATCACGGGAACCCTTCCCGGCACCATGCCGGAGGGGGGAATCACCACCGGGAGCTTCTCCACCACCATGGACGCTTCCCGGATGAGTCGTGAGTAGTCCTCCTTGGACCATGGGTCCATGACCAGTAGCTATGTGATGTTCTCCTCCCCTCTTTGTTCTTCATGGTTTAGACCTCGTGAGCTGCCCTACATGATCGAGGCACATATGTAATCTTTATGATGTTGCTCTGCTGAGTTTGCTGGGATCCGATGGATTATGAGATTATGTTCAAATTGTGTGTGAGTAATATATTTGATTCACCTCTTTTATATTTATGTTCTTGAGTAATTCTTGCATGTTCTCCGTTGCTATTTATTGCTTTGGCCGAGTAGTAGGTAGTAACTCCAAGAGGGAGCGTTATGCTTGATTGTGGGTTCATGCCCCTTGATGACTAGTTTGAGTGACAGAAACATGAGTCTAGGGGATGTATTGTTGCCACAAGGGGGAAAACAACGGTGCATGTACTTGCGGGTGCAAGGATTGTTTACTTTACGCAAAGTTCTTTTAATGCAGTTGTCTGTTGCTTTAAGTTTACACTTTGGGTGGGAATCGCAACTTAATACCAGCGAGATGTTCTGGATAGATATCTCAAGGTGGATGAGTAGTAGTAGATGCAGATGGATTTCGGTCTACTTGCCTTGGCGTACCGCCCATGCTTTTGAGCCTCTACCTTTCTTTACAGCATAGTTAGCATTGGTTTGCGCACATAATCCTGTCAATTACCCAGTTGTAATTTGTTTACCTCGCTTTGCTATTTTTATCGTCTTTTGGGAGAGAGACATCACTAGTGAACATCATGGGACCCCGGTCCATATTACCATCACTGATCACACCCGCTATTTACTTCCTGTTCTTATTTCCTAGTCGCAGTCATACCTATCATTATTATCTCTTGTGTTTGATCCTTTGTAAACGACAAGGCCGGAGGGATTGACAACCTCTATGTACTCGTTGGGAGCAAAGTTATTTGTATCTGTGTGCAGGTCCTGTCAACCGCTAAGTTTCTGGCGCCGTTGACACCTTCTTGTCGACCCTCGGAGTCTCACGGGATTCGATCCTTGGTACCTTTGCCAAGGGAAACTTGCTGCTACGCTACATCTCAAACCTTCCACTTGGGGTAACCAACGAGGGGCGAGAAGCCATCACTTATATAGTGTGCCAAGATCACAGCCATGCTCCACGTTACTAAGGGTTCAATGTACATTAAGGCAGGCGTTACTGGTAACGCCTGCAGTAAAGGATAATTAAGGTATTTACTACAGCGAGTAAATATAGGACCGTTGTTGTTCCAAGTGGCGTTTGACCTTCGGAGGTCGAGTGCCTGATCCGGTCGAGTGGAGTTGAGTCGTCTTGCGTACGTGGGTCAGTCGAGTGGAGTGTCTCCTTGGACCGTCTCAGTCGACTGTCTCCACTGTCATAGGTCTTGCCTTTTGATCTTCTAGGGTAGTGACCTTGGGTGGGGTACCTCGATCAGGCATGTGACCCTACCCTAGGTCTGTAACCTCGTCAAGACTATCTAGGTATGATCATTGTATATAGGCATCACGTCCGACACAAGTAGACCGACTCCTTCCTGCATCTACTACTATTACTCCACACATCGACCGCTATCCAGCATGCATCTAGTGTACTGAGTTCATACGAACAGAGTAACGCCTTAAGCAAGATGACATGATGTAGAGGGATAAACTCAAGCAATATGATATAAACTCCATCTTTTTATCCTCGATGGCAACAATACAATACGTGTCTTGCTTCCCCTACTGTCACTGGGAAAGGACACCGCAAGATTGAACCCAAAGCCAAGCACTTCTCCCATTGCAAGAACTATAGATCTAGTAGGCCAAACCAAACCAATAATTCGAAGAGACTTGCAAGGATATTATGAGCACACATAAAAAGTTTAGAGAAGAACCAAATATCTTTCATGAATAATCTTGATCATAAACTCACAATTCATCGGATCTCGACAAACACACCGCAAAAAGGGATTACATCGAATAGATCTCCTCGAAGACCGAGGAGAACTTTGTATTGAGATCCAGAGAGAGAGAAGAAGCCATCTAGATACTAGCTATGGACCCGAAGGTCTGTGGTAAACTACTCACAACTCATGGTGAGGGCGATGATGAAGAACTCCGTGATGGATCCCCCTTCGGTGGAGCTCCGGAACAGGCTCCAAGATGGGATCACGGGAACATAAGGTTTCGGCGGTGAAATTAGGGTTTTCTCTCTGTTGTCGAAGGTTTCGGGGTCCGTAGACTTATATAGGAGGAAGGAAGACACCGGGGGACGCTCGAGGGGCCCACGAGGTAGGGGGCGCGCCCTGGGCAGGGGGCGCGCCCCCACCCTCGTGGGCGCCTTGATGCTCCCCTGACGTGGTTCTCAAGTTCCCTGTGCGTGATTTTCTCCAAAAATATCTCTCGCGAAAGTTTCATTCCGTTTGGACTCCGTTTGATATTCTTTTTCTGCAATACCCTGAAACAGGCAAAAAACAGCAATCTGAATTGGGCCTTTGGGTTAGTAGGTTAGTCCCAAAAATGGTATAAAAGTGTATGATAAAGTCCAATAAACATCCAAGACTTCATAAATAATAGCATGGGACAATCAAAAATTATAGATATGTTGGAGACGTATCACATAACAACATACGTTGTTCCCTTTGTCATCGGTATGTTACTTGCCCGAGATTCGATCGTCGGTATCATCATACTTAGTTCAATCTCGTTACCGGCAAGTCTCTTTACTCATTTCATAATACATCATCTCGTGACTAACTCATTAGTCATTTGCTTGCAAGGCTTATTATGATGTGTATTACCGAGAGGGCCTAAAGATACCTCTCCGACACTCGGAGTGACAAATCATATTCTTGATCTATGCCAACACCACAAACACCTTCGGAGACACCTGTAGAGCATATTTATAATCACCCAGTTACGTTGTGACGTTTGATAGCACACAAGGTGTTCCTACGGTATTCGGGAGTTGCATAATCTCATAGTCATAGGAACATGTATAAGTCATGAAGAAAACAATAGCAGTAAAACTAAACGATCAAGTTGCTAAGCTAACGAATGAGTCTTTTCCGTCACATTATTCTCCTAATGATGTGATCCCGTTGATCAAATGACAACTCATGTCTATGGCTAGGAAACATAACCATCTTTGATCAATGAGCTAGTCAAGTAGAGGCATACTAGGTCTATGTATTCACACATGTACTAAGTTTCCGGTTAATACAATTCTAGCATGAATAATAAACATTTATCATGATATAAGGAAATAAATAATAACTTTTTTATTGCCTCTAGGGCATATTTCCTTCAAATTTCTCTCGAGAGCTCATGATTGGGCCATGAATATAACATTGACTTAAGCCTCCCCCAAGCTTGAGCGATAATTTCTCCTTCACAAGACCAAAAATTACAGATGTAATTCCTATACTATGAACTAGATGCATATGATAAAACTTTTGGTGAAATTCGAATTTCAATCGATTCCAGCTCCAAGATCCAATATCTTGCATAGCCTATACCATGTCAATTATTTTCCCCGCAAAGATAAAGGGGAAACCTTCTTCTTAACTTCATCTTCGGATAAACTTGCAAGTTTAAATAATCCACAAACTTCATCAACATAGATTAGATGCATATCAGGATGTAGTATTCCATCTCCTGCATAAGGATTATCTAGCAGTTTCTCTATCATACCAGAAGGAATTTCATAACCAATATTTTCAGTAGGTGCAATAGGTTGAGGGGAAACTCTTTGTGCTTCCGGTTGAGGTGAAGATATCCCGAACAAACCCCTCAAAGGATTGTTTTCCATAGTGACAAGTGGCAGTAAATTTCAGCACGTAATATAAATTTATTCTTACAAAATTCCGCTTACCAAAGGCGCTTCACTCCCCGGCAACGCCGCCAGAAAATAGTCTTGATGACACACAAGTATAGGGGTCAATCGTAGTCCTTTCGACAAGTAAGAGTGTCGTACCCAACGAGGAGCGGAAGGAAATGACAAGCGGTTTTCGGCAAGGTAATTTCTGCAAGCACTGAAATTGTGGTAACAAGTTGTTTGATAGCAAGATAATTTGTAACAAGTGACAAGTAGAAATAGTAACAATAGGTGCATCTAGGTAGTCCAATCCTTTTATGGCAAAGGACATGCCAGAATGGTCTCTTATAATAAGCAAAGTGTTCTTGAGGACACACGGGAATTTCGTCTAGTCACTTTCGTCATGTTGGTTTGATTTGCGTTCGCTACTTTGACAATTTGATATGTGGGTGGACCGGTGCTTGGGTGATGTTCTTACTTGAACAAGCCTCCCACTTTTATTAATCCTCTTCGCAAGCATCCACAACTACGAAATAAGAATTAAGATAAAATCTAACCATAACATTAAGTGTATGGATCCAAATCAGCCCCTTACGGAATAGTGCATAAACCAGGGTTTAAACTTCTATCACTCTAGCAACCCATCATCTAATAACTACTCCACAATGCATTCCCTTAGGCCCAAATATGGTGAAGTGTCATGTAGTCGACGCTCACACGACACACTAAGGGAATCACAACATACATATCATCAAAATATCGAACGAATATCAAATTCACATCATTACTTATGACAAGACTTCTCGTGTGTCCTCAAGAACAAAAGTAACTACTCAGAAAACATATGCATGTTCAAGATCAGAGGGGTATATAAATAGCATAATGGATCTGAACATATTATCTTCCGCCAAATAAACCAACTAGCATCAACTACA
The DNA here is from genome assembly GCA_902687465.1 of Secale cereale. Classification (NCBI taxonomy): domain Eukaryota; kingdom Viridiplantae; phylum Streptophyta; class Magnoliopsida; order Poales; family Poaceae; genus Secale; species Secale cereale. The sequence goes on from LR738713.1 coordinate 407,708,071, forward strand.
AGATGTAATCAACACTACTAGCAGCCCACATGTACCAATCTGAGGTTCTGATACAAATATTGAATACAAGAGATGAACTAGGGTTTGAGATGAGATGGTGCTGGTGAAGATGTCGATGGAGATCGATCCTTCCACTATGAGAGGGTTGTTGGTGATGACGATGGCTTCGATTTCCCCCTCTCGGAGGGAAGTATCCCCAGCGGGATCGCTCCACCAGAGAGAAAAAGTGCTCCTGCCCAGGTTCCGCCTCGAGACGGCTGCGCTCCATCCCGAAAGTCGTCCCCTATTTTTTTTTCTAGGCCAAATGTGAATATATATACCAGGAGATGGTCGCCATAAGTGGCCTAGGTGGGCCACTACCCACCAGGGCACGCCAAGGGGGGCGCCCTCGTTAAGGATGGCAATTTTACCCATGGACATGGATACCCATGGATATCCGACCCATATGGACACGGTTTGGATGTGCTTTTGCGCCCATGGGCGTGATACATCTCCAACGTATCTATAATTTTTTATTGTTCCATGCTATTATATATTCCGTTCTGGAATTTTAATGGGCTTTATTATACACTTTTATATTATTTTTGGGACTAACCTACTAACCTAAGGCCCAGTACAAATTGATGTTTTTTGCCTATTTCAGTGTTTCGCAGAAAAAGGATATCAAACGGAGTCCAAATGGAATGAAACCTTCGGGAGAGTTATTTTTGGAAACGTATCTTCACAGAAGACTTGGAGTACACGTGAGGGAATGCGAGAGGCGGCCACGAGGGTCCAGCCACCCTCGTGGGCCCCCTCTGGCTCCCCCGATGCCCTCCTTCCTCATATATATATCCATGTACCATGAAAACATCGAGGAACAGAAAAACCCTAATTGCACCGCCGAAACCTTCTGTTCCCGTGAGATCCCATCTTGGGGCCTGTTCCGGAGCTCCACCGGAGGGCGGGTCGATCACGGAGTGCTTCTACATCAACACCATAGCCTCACCAATGAGTTGTGAGTAGTTTACCACAGACCTTCGGGTCCATAGTTATTAGCTAGATGGCTTCTTCTCTCTTTTTGGATCTCAATGCAAAGTTCTCCTCGATCTTCGAGGAGATCTATTCGATGTAATCTTTTTGCGGTGTGTTTGTCGAGATCCGATGAATTGTGGGTTTATGATCCAGATTATCTATGAACAATATTTGATTCCTTTCCGAAATCTTTTATGTATGATTATAATATCCTTGCAAGTATCTTCAAATTATTGGTTTGGTTTGGCATACTAGATATATAGGTCTTGCAATGGGAGAAGTGCTTGGCTTTGGGTTCGATCTTGCGGTGTCCTTTCCCAGTGACTGTAGGGGCAGCAAGGCACGTATTGTATTGTTGCTATCGAGGATAAAAAAGATGGGGTTTATATCATATTGCTTGAGTTTATCCCTCTACATCATGTCATCTTGCTTAAAGCATTACTCTGTTCTTACGAACTTAATACTCTAGATGCATGCTGGATAGCGGTCGATGTGTGGAGTAATAGTAGTAGATGCAGAATCGTTTCGGTCTACTTGTTACAGACGTGATGCCTATATATAAGGATCATGCCTAGATATTCTCATAACTATGCGCTTTTCTATCAATTGCTCGACGGTAATTTGTTCACCCACCATAGAATTCTGCTTTCATGAGAGAAGCCACCAGTGAAACCTATGGCCCCCGGGTCTATCTTTATCATATTACTTTCCCTTCAATTTCTATTGTCGTTGCTTATTTGCTTTATTTACTTTCTGTTCTTGTAGCAAAAATACCAAAAATATTATCCTATCCTATCTATCAGATCTCACTTTCGTAAGTGACTGTGAAGGGATTGACAACCCCTTATCGCGTTGGCTGCGAAGTTCTTATTTGTTTGCGTAGGTGCGAGGGACTCGCGTATGGTATCCTACTGGATTGATACCTTGGTTCTCAAAAACTGAGGGAAATACTTACGCTACTGTGTTGCATCACCCTTTCCTCTTCAAGGGAATACAACGCAAGCTCGAGAAGTAGCAAGAAGAATTTCTGGCGCCGCTGCCGAGGAGACTCACGCCAAGTCAAGTCAAGGTATGATCTCCTGGCAACTTGCCAATTTCTGGCGCCGTTGCTGGGGAGATCTACGCAAAAGTCATATACCAAGTACCTATCACAAACCCTTATCCTTCGCACTACATTATTTGCCTCTCGTTTTCCTCTCCCACACTTCACCCTTGCCGTTTTATTCGCCCTTCTTTTTCCGTGTGTTTACCGTTTGCTTGCCTCTTGTTTGCTTGTGTGTTGGATTGCTTGCTTGTCACTATGGCTCAAAACAATACCAAATTGTGCGACTTCTCCAATACCAACAATAATGATTTTATTAGCACGCCAATTGCTCGTATTACTGATGCTGAATCTTGAGAGATCAATGCTACCCTGTTGAATCTTGTCATGAAAGATCAATTTTCTGGCCTTCCTAGTGAAGATGCCGCTACCCATCTGAACAACTTTGTTGATTTATGTGATATGAAAAAGAAGAGGGATACGGATAATGATATTGTTAAATTGAAGCTATTTCCGTTTTCACTTAGAGATCGTGCTAAAACTTGGTTTTCCTCTTTGCCTAGAAATAGTATTGATTCATGGAATAAGTGCAAAGATGCCTCTATCTCTAAGTATTTTCCTCCCGCTAAGATTATCTCTCTTAGAAACGATATTATGAATTCTAAGCAACTAGATCATGAGCATGTTGCACAAGCTTGGAATAGAATGAAATTAATGATACGTAATTTCCCTACACATGGTTTGAACTTATGGATGATTATACATAACTTTTATGCTGGCTTGAATTTTGCTTCTCGAAATCTTTTAGATTCGGCCGCGGGGGGAACTTGCTTTTCCATAGACTATTTTATATGGAGACATACCCATAAGGTTTTTATAAGCAGTTCTATAAGCCCATAAAGCATAATTAAGTTTCTTAGACAAATTCATTCTGGATCTATTAACAGTCTTTTGTAAGATTAACTTTATTTCTATATTGCTCAATTCAACTTGACAACTAGATTGAGGATGATTAGATGAAACAATTCTATGGTTGACATCATATTTAGCAAGAAGTTTACGTAATGCACCATGACTAAAATGTGAACCACCATCAGTTATTAAATATATTGGGACACCAAACCTTGGGAAAATAACTTCTTTAAGCATTTTAATAGATGTGTTATGATCGGAACTACTAGTTGGATAGCTTCAACCCACTTAGTAATGTAACCAACATCAACTAAAATATGAGTATACCATTAGAGGAAGGAAATGTATCATATAATCAAAACCCCATACATCAAATGGTTCAATAACAAACAAATAATTCATAGGCATTTCTTGACGTCTACTAATATTACCAATTCTTTGACATTCATCACAAGAGAGGACAAAATTACGTGCATCCTTGAAGAGAGTAGGCCAATAGAAACCAGACTGTAATACCTTATATGCGGTTCTGTCTCCAGCGTGGTGTCCTTTGTATGACTCAGAATGACACTTCTGTAGGATTTGTTCCTATTCATGCTCAAGTACACATCGTCTAATAACACCATATACTCATGTTTATATAAATGTGGGCCATACAATGTCTTAAATCAAAGAAAAACTTTTTCTTTTGTTGGTATGTGTAACTAGGTGGTATATATTTAGTAACAATGTAGTTGGCATATTCTATTATCAGTTACAGGATTAACAACCGCTTCTCTATCAATAATATGCAAGTCAAACTCTTTTAATAAAAGCACCCACCTCATTAATCTAGTTTTAGCATCTTTATTTTCCATAAGATATTCAATAGCAACATGATCGGTGTGAATAGTAACTTTATAATCAACAATATAAGGTCTAAATTTATCACATGCAAACTCAACCGCTAAAAATCATTTCTCAGTAGTAGCATAATTTCTTTGAGCGCTATCCAAGCTCTTACTAGCATAATGAATAACATTCAATTTCTTATCAACTCTTTGACCTAGAACAACACTAATAGCACAATCACTAGCATCACACATAATTTCAAAGGGTAAGTTCCAATCAGGTGGTTGAACAATGGGTGCATAAATTAAGGCTTTATTAAGTATTTCAAAGTCTTCTACACAACCACCATTGAAAACAAAATGGAACATCTTTTTGCAAAGTGGTAAGAGGCCTAGAAATTTTAGCGGAGTCTTTTATAAACCTTATATAAAAAACCAACATGACCAAGGAAACTACTTATACCTTTGATATCTTTAGGACATGGCATTTTCTCGATTGCATCAACTTTAGTTTTGTCTACCTCAATACATCTTTCAATTTTTTATGCCCAAGTATTATACATTCATTCACCATGAAGTGGCACTTCTCCCAGTTCAAGACAAGATTAGTTTATTCACATCTCTACAAAACTCGATCAAGGCTGCTTAAGCAATCACCAAAATAAGTTCCATAAATAGAGAAATCATCCATGAATACCTCAACAATCTTTTCACAAAAATCAGAGAATATAGCAGTCATACATCTTTGAAAGGTAGCAGGTGCATTACATAAACCAAAAGGCATGCGTCTATAAGCATAAGTTCCAAAAGGGCAAGTAGCATAGTTTTCTCTTGATACATGTATTTGGGAAAATCAGAATATCCATCTAGGAAACAAAGGTGTGTATGCTTAGATAATATTTCTAACATTTGATCAATAAAAGTCAAAGGGTAATGATCTTTTATAGTAGCTTTATTTAATGTCTTGAAATCAATTACCATACTATAACCAGTTACAATTCTTTGTGGGATAAGTTCTTTTTTATCATTAGGAACAACATCAATGGCTCCTTTCTTAGGGACACAATGAACATGACGTACCCATCTACTATTATAGCTATAGGATAAATTATACATGCCCCTAGAAGCTTTAATATTTCAATTCTTACCACCTCCTTCATTTTAGGATTCAGATGACGTTGATCATCAACAACTGGTTTAACATCAGGCCCCATGTTAATTTTGTGATAACCAAAGGTGGGACTAATGCCCTTAAGATCATCGAGAGTGTATCCAATAGCGGCATGGTGCTTCTTCAGAGTTTTAAGTAATCTCTTTTCTTCATGCTCTGAAAGTTTAGCACTCATAATAGCATGATATATCTTCTTTTCGTCAAGATACACATATTTTAGTGTATCAGGTAATTTCTTTAAGTCAAACACATGATTAGTCTTTGGTGGGAGAAGATCTCCCAAAGTGTCAACATGTAAATTGTGTTTAAGGATAGGCGCTTGTTTAATGAATATCTCATCTGTTTCATTTCTTTCGTTCATATGTGTCACACCCTGCATTTTGTAACATGTTATTTGCATCAATGCAGCATGAAAAATTGGACCAGCAAAATTTTTTGGCATCATTTGGCTTTTATTTGGATTTGAGTTTTTCTTCATATGTTTTTCATGTGCTCATTAAAGTCAACTATTACCTCTTGTAGAATTCATCTCCATACCCAAAACTTCTGCCCAATGATCATGCCAAGTGTTATATAGCAGTATAGTATTTTCTTACAAAATTAATTTGACCAAAATGTATTTTATAAATTTAGTTTTCCAAAAACCCCTGAATTGAGATTTGCACTGCAAGTGCTTGATTTAGGGTGAGAAAATTATTTCAAAGGGTATATTTGAGACCTAGTAGTCATAGGACTCCCAGAAACCACAAGAGTATAATTTTAAAAGTTATTTTCCTATTTTATTTAAAAGCTTTTTCTTAAGGCCAGAAATGGTTTTTAATAGGGGAAAATTATTTAAGTATTTCAAAAATATTTGCCAAAATTCAGGGAGACTCATAGGACATATATTGTCCATATATAAGAGTTTCAACACTTGGTCATGTTCAAAATAATGGGCTAATCCCTCTAAAACCCTTTCTGGATATTTCAAGCTTTTGAAATATTTACATAGGAAATATTCTCCAAAAATTCCAGGGAAATTCTATTATGTCACTTATGACATATATGTTGATCTTGCCAAGTCCCATGCCTTGGGAAGCAAGAAAACATTCTCAAAACCCTTCATAACCATTCTGTCCATATTTGAAGTTTGAGCAACTTTACATTGCCAAACTTGTTCAAATGCTCTCAAACTTGGTGCACATGCTAGAAATGCCTAATAAGGCATCTAGGCCAAATGGCACAAGATCTGGAGTAGAGCAACTTGATCAAAACACCCCAAAACCCTTTCTGCTCAAATGCAAATTTGAACAACTTTACATTACCAACTTTTTACCTAGAGCTTCAAACTTTGTGGGCATGATCAATACCCCAAATGAGGAAACTACACCAAGTGGTGCATCAAGGGGAGATGATTAGCTTGACTCAAACAAGATGAAGCCATTTCTGTTGATTTCTAGGGTTCACCAAAGTTACATTGGCTAGTTTCTTCAAATAAGCCCAAATTTGGTGAAGCACCCTATTTTCACATGTCATTCGATCCTGTTAAGTTTCATGGTAAGTGGAGGTCATTTTCTTGACCAAACACTGATCAAACACCTTCTGGGTTTTTACTAAAACCCTCTTCTTGATCACTTTTACCTTTTACCTTGGCCTCAACTTTCTACCACACGTTCATCTAGTTACTAGCCACCTCCAGTAACTTCCCCCAGGACCCTAGCTCCATGATTGAGGGGTAAAAACCCTAGTTCACCCTGTTGGACAGCCATTTTCTACCAAGTCACCAGCTCCTCTTCTCTCTCACAGCATCTCCAGAGCATCCAAAGCCTCAACCGTAGTGCTTGCATCACCCTGGACCCCCCAGACACGATGGACGCGTCCAGAGGGCCAATGGCATGCCATGGCATGCGATAAGGGCGCTCCAGAGCGCGCTACAGTGCGTGGGCCCACGCACTGTAGCTTCGCCCAATCGCCTGCCCCCGACAGCCTCGAGCTCTCCCCTCAGGCCTCCCAACGCGCCTCGACGTCCGCAGCCTCCACCGGTGCTATCCCCCTCCTCCTACGCCCTCCAGTGGCCGTCGCCACACGCGCACCGGCCGCCCGCGACGTCCACTCCTCGGCTTCACACGTGCGCTTCGTCTGGAAGCCTCCCCGCTCCTCCTCTCTCCTCTAATGGGCGTAGGGCTCGTCCAGCAACACCGCAGACTCACTCCCGTCGCCTCTCGTGCGCTGTAGCGTCGAGCAGAAGCTCGCCGGCGCATAGGTCCACGGGACCTCGCCGTTCCCCTATATATAGGACCCCCCGAGCCCTCCACTCAGCACCAACGGCCTCTCCTCATCCCCAGCAACACCCCAGCACCACTAGTTCCTCCCCGAAGAGCCCCAGTGCTTGGGATCGACCGGAGCTCCGCCCCGTCGGGCAACCGGCGATCTCGCAGTACGGGCCTCCTCCGCCCCTCCTTTGGCTCGATTTAGAACCGCCATGCATCACTGATGCGTTCCCCTCCTTTTTCCCCTTCTGCAGCTGCCGGAAATAGGCCAGCCAGCAGGTTCCCGACGACCCTCCGCCGTCCCACCTCGCCGCCGACGAACCCGACCTCCCCGGCGAGCCGCACCAGCACCACTACCTCCGCGACTCGTCGCTGAACCCATCCCTGCCCTCCGTTGCCGTCGCCGTGGCCGGAATCGTCGCCGGTGAGCTCGCCGTCGCCATGGCCGTGAGGTTGAATATTACAGGCGGGCCCCGCCTGTCATCCTCACCCCTCTCTCCCTCCCCTCATTGCCGCTGACCGCCGGGCCCCGCCCGTCAGGTTTGAAAACCTGACGTGCACGCGCTGGCGCCCGAGCGGCTGGGCTAGATGCCCTAGGCCGTGCACTGTGGCCACTCTGGCCCAGTAGCACAGGGCCAATTCTTTTTATTCTTTGTGTAATTATTTCAAATAATTTTACAGAAATGAATATTAGTCCAAATGAAATAATTCCAACTCCTAAAATATTGTAATATTCCAACCTATTTAATGGTGTCACTTTCACACATGTCTATGAAACTTTTATGTTCTGTTCAAATTTAAATTCAAATTTGAGCATTAAAACTCATGTTCAAAAATCCCTAGATTACATTCTGTTACTCCAAAACTCCAACTAAGAATTTTCTCCATCTTAGTTTTCCCTCTAGTATTTTACAAAAATAAGTTGACATTTTTCTGAGCACTTTGATTTTTCTGTTTTATTTGTGGTCTTATTTTTCCGTTGTTATTATGTGGCGTATAGATACCATATTTGACGAAGTTGCTGAAGAAGGAGAAGGAGAAGGATTTGAAGACTTTGAAGACCAAGCCAATCCAGGCAAGCAGCCCTTTGACCATGATACACTTGTTCTTCGGAACCCGTTTGTTTCCGATGCATGATGATAGAGTTACGGTGGTGACCTGGTTGAAACCACCACATGATGCATGTTTTGCTCATGATCTTGCTATGTGCAAGATGTCATGCAAATGGTTAGTAGTGATGCTTAGTGATGCATGTGTGCCATGATACCTTCGTGGTTGAAATCTTTGCATAAAACCCCGTCGGGTACCATTCATGCCCGAGGGAGATGATGAGTTGGGTAACCACTTGATGACAAATTGGTGTACCGAGACAAGCGTGTGTTTTTCAAACGGATTGGTTTAAGTTGCGACCGTTATTCCAACCATACATGTGCAACCACTCTACCCCTTATGGGACGGGGCGTTATTGATTACTTAGGCCGATACTAGCATGGTGCCCGCATTACTAGTGACGGGAAGACTTGAGGTCTTTCCCGGGACGGGGTCGTGCTTGGATAGACGACCATGACTGTTTTCACAGGGCACCGGACACACCGTTGGTCCCTCCGGGTATGCGTGACATTGAAATTAGGGCAAGTCCCGTGATCTATTGTTTGTACTCGAGGGCCGTGTACCAACGAGTGGACTCTATGTTAGTGTCGTCTAAGGAAAGATAATGACCGGGTGCTTCCCCCGAGTACTTGAGGTACTGCGGGATCGTGGGTGACACGAAAGCTTACCGGATCTTGTGAGTAAAGTGTACAACCTCTGCAGAGTGTAAAACTATTCGAATAGCCGTGTCCACGGTCAAGGACAGTTGGGTAACCGCTCTTGGGCTACGTCCAATGTTTGCGAAACCATGTGTGTGTATGAGAGTCAAGGTGGTGACTTGACTCGATGAGTTGAATCATATTCATGTTGATATCGGTAACCTGTTTTCAAGGTTACATGAACTCGTTGATGCATACACTTGATGGTAGGATATTTATTCTAGCCCTTTGCTAGATTGCTCATTATTGTTCAGTTTGCATTGTTATTTTGAACCACATCATGGGTTACTTGCGAGTACATTCAAAGTACTCATTGGCTTGCCACTGGTTATTTAATTGGCCGGGCTTGGAGGAACAGGATTATGAAGAAGAGTTCTTTGGAGACGAACATGCGAACTAGGACGCTATCCCAGTCAGAATGCCTGTAGGGTTAAGGCAGATGGCATGGGTTCTACCTATCATCGAAGACTTCCGCTATTTAAGTTATTTGCTATTCAGCCGCGAGGCTTTATCTATGTAAGACTTGGCCATAATGACCTTAATTTGTGTAAGACGATATGTATGGATGTAAGACTCTTGTTATTCAGCTTATGTGTGTTCAGTGAGCATTGATCTCTGGGATCACTGTACACGTGCATTTGGTGATCTCGACTCTTAAGTCGGGGTCCCCACAGAGCTGGTATCAGAGCCATCCTGACTGTAGGAAGCCTTAGTTAGCATGGGTGTTAGTTAGATGAGACCCTTTTTGATAAACTTTCTGAACCTCTCTTCTTTTCTAAACCTGAGATTTCATCAGCTTATTAACCCCGCCTATTCCACCTTTGTAGATGGCCATTGTACCCGAAGAGCACCTGACCACTGGGTTTCCCTTGCTTCTCGAGGATAGCCTCCAGGAGTGTCAGTTCCACCGAGCGCCCATCCTCACCTACCTTGAGCATTGGGTTAGCGACACTGAGGTGGAGTACCATGTGGAAGTGATCGTGAAGGCAAACGATCCTCCCACAAGTTGGTTCTTCGAGGGACCCCAGATGGAAACACTACCACTCGCTGTCGAGGCTGCTGCACTCAAGGCACTAACCCGTCTCCGCGAGCTTCTTCCGGAGATGGCAGCCAAGATGACAACTCGCTTCTTGCCTTATCGAAAGGAAGGTGAAGAAGAAAGCAGCGCACTAGCCCCTCCACTAAAGGAAGGACTCTCGCTTCGGTTCCAGACCTACTTCAGTCTATGTGCCGACAGCTTGGCACAAGACTTGGCCTCGGAATCAATGAAGCTTCGAGAAGAACTTCACAAGACCAAGGCACTTCTTCGTCGAGCTCAAGAGAAGACAAATAGGATCAAGAAGGAAGGAGCACCTTCCGGACAGTCCGCTATCGCATACCGAGGCGGAAGGCCCTCCGAGGATGTATCTTCCAAGAATGAAGAACCACCTCGGCGACGCCGGATGACGGCAAGGGAATATCGCAAGCTTTTCCCTGCACCACCGACGAAGCACCGTCGTATCCAACTCATCCACTCCCCCACACCCTCAAGCGACAAGGGGGCCCAAACAGATGAAGACAAGGAGGAAGACCCAGAAGAGCCGGAATACGCGACCGAGCATTCCGCCGCTTAGGCATTATTCGCTACTCGGATATGCCAGTTGTGACCTCTACGGTAGGATAGGTCGTGTAACCCCTATGCGCAGTCGAGTCCTTGTATGGTTCATAAGAAACCATCTAGTGTTTGCTTTTGTTGTGTCTGGATGTATGTCGTATTCTTCCTTCGGGAATGTGTAAACGACTACATCACCCATTTGGATTTTAATGAATGTGTTTTGGCCTTTCGGCCTTTGCATGATTTGATTAGTGTCACACCCACCCCCTTACTAGGCACCCATCTATCTTGCTTTCCCTCTTCCGAGTCATGAGACCTTTTACCGCTCCAACAGGATGCCTGTTGTAACTCGTACTGGTACCTCTACCCAGCAGCCTGAAGCTGGAGCATCCGCTCAGTCAGAGGCAGGCCACGACCAAACCAACGACCAAGCTCCACCACCACCACCTCCTCTGAACATGGACATGGCTCAGCTTCTCCAAGCTTTCCGAGAGGAACGCCAAGCCAACACTGCATCCCTTCAGCTGATTGCTCAAGCTGTCACCAACAACCGCCAGCCGGCGGGGAATGGCAATGGACGTTCCACATTGGCAGATTTCAAGAAGCATGCACCGCCAACTTTCATCGAGACTGCTGAACCCCTGGATGCAGACGATTGGGTCCGCTCCATTGAGGAAATACTGGAACTAGTCGGATGCACCGAAGACCGCGAGAAGGTGGCTTATGCAGCCCACTGCCTCGGGGGGACTGCTAGAGCTTGGTGGGATGGATTCAAGGTCATGCATGCTGAACAAGACATCACTTGGGTCAACTTCAAGGCAGAATTCCGCAAGGCCCACATTCCTTCCGGAATCATGGCTATCAAAAAGCGTGAGTTCCGAGCCCTGAAGCAAGGAAGTGGCACTGTCAAGGAGTACATGCAGAAGTTTAGTGTTCTGTCAAGGTATGCCCCTGAAGATGTCAGCACTGATGCTGCAAAAAGGGAGCACTTCATGGAAGGCCTCAATCAGACTCTGCAATACTCGCTTGTCGTGTGCGACTGCCCAACCTTCCCTGACCTGGTGAACAAAGCACTTATGCTTGAAGACAAGCGGCGTGCTTTGGAGGACACTCGCAAGCGCAAGATGGTCAGCAAGGGAAGTTCCAGCAACCAGAAGCCTCGCCCGTGGCAGTCAGCCCCGGCCAAGCCAACCTATCATCAACCAAGAGCTCCTGCACCTCGTACCAACTTTCAGCCTCAGCAGTATGCCAACCCAAGGCCAGCTTTCAACCCCAATACTAGTGGCGGCAACAAGATCAACAATCCAAACCAAGTCACTTGCTTTGGATGTGGTCAGTCCGGACACATCTCAAGGGTGTGCCCCAACAAGAAGCCTGATGCCCCGCGCCCCAATGCGCAGAACCAAGGACAAGGCCGCGGGATGCCACCAAGGAACCCAGCTCCTCGCAATCCACCTAACCATGGGAAGGGGCGTGTGAATCACGTCACTGCTGAAGAAGCCCAGGAAGACCCGGACGTCGTGCTGGGTACGTTCCTTGTCAACTCAGCACCTGCAATTGTCTTGTTTGATTCTGGAGCAACGCATTCATTTGTCACTCAAAGATTTGCATTAAAAAGTGGCATGACCCCTACACCCCTGAATAACCCTATGGTGGTACAAACCCCCAGAGCAGAGATGAGAGCCAAGATAGGTTGTAAAGGAGTCAGTATTACCATTAACGGTGTAGATTTCCTAGCAAACCTCATCGTCCTAAGATCGCAAGGCTTGGATGTGATCTTAGGGATGGATTGGCTCAGTAAGCACCAAGGCTTGTTAGACTGTGCCAATCGGACAGTCACTGTGAGCAATGACCAAGGAGTCGAAGTCAAGTTTGCTTCCAACTCCTCTTCCGCTCAAGCCGCTCAAGTCAACTGTCTGTCTGAAGTTGGGCTAGAGCAAGTACCGGTGGTATGTGAGTATCCTGATGTCTTTCCGGATGAACTACCGGGAATGCCCCCTGACCGTGACATTGAGTTCATCATCGAGCTCGTGCCCGGAGCAGGACCCATCTATAAGAAGCCTTATAGAATGGGGACGGAAGAATTAGCTGAGTTGAAGAAGCAGCTGGAAGAGCAGCTGAGGAAGGGATTTATCCGCCCAAGTGCCTCCCCTTGGGGATCTCCTGTTCTGTTTGTGTCAAAGAGGGACGGTACCATCCGCTTATGCATTGACTATCGTTCCCTCAATGAAGTTACAATCAAGAACAAATATCCACTTCCCAAGATCGAAGATCTGTTTGATCAGCTCAGCGGAGCCAAGGTGTTCTCCAAGATCGACCTCAGATCTGGGTACTACAAGCTGAAGATCAGAACCCAAGATATTCCGAAGACGGCATTCGTAACCAGATATGGCATGTATGAGTGCACGGTCATGTCCTTTGGGTTAACCAATGCCCCAGCTTACTTCATGTATCTCATGAATAAAGTCTTCATGGAATATTTGGACAAGTTCGTTATTGTCTTCATCGATGACATTCTTGTCTTCTCGAAGTCGGAGGAAGAGCACGAGCAACATCTGAGGATGGTCCTAGATAAGCTTCGGGAGCACCAACTGTATGCCAAATTCAGCAAGTGTGAGTTCTGGCTGCATAAAGTTGGATTCTTAGGTCATGTCTTGACCGAGGAAGGATTATCAGTAGATCCCGCAAATATCGAATCTGTGACCCAATGGCAATCTCCAACGACCGTCAAGGAAGTCAGAAGCTTCCTCGGACTTGCGGGGTATTACCGCAAATTCGTGGAAGGATTCTCTAGCATTGCACGACCAATGACTCAGCTCCTCAAGAAGGACAAGAAGTTCGAGTGGACGCCAAAATGCGAAGGAAGCTTCCAAGAACTCAAGAAGAGATTGACCACCGCCCCAGTTCTGGCAACACCTGATATTCACAAGGAGTTCGTGATATATTGTGATGCCTCTCGAACCGGATTGGGAAGCATTCTGATGCAAGAAGGCCGAGTCATAGCCTACCTCTCTAGGCAGCTACGACCTCATGAGGAGAACTACGCTACTCACGATCTTGAGCTAGCGGGAGTAGTTCATGCCTTGAAGACATGGCGGCATTACCTCCTAGGGAAACGGTGTGAGATATACACGGACCACAAAAGTCTGAAGTACATTTTCACCCAAAAGGAATTGAACATGAGGCAGCGGAGATGGTTGGAACTCATCAAAGACTATGACCTCAGTGTTCAATATCACCCCAGGAAGGCTAACATGGTGGCCGATGCCTTAAGCAGGAAGGCTTGCTCCTTGAATGCTATTATTCAAGAAAGGCAGCCAGCCTTGTTTAAGGAGTTCGAACAATTCAGTTTGGAATTGGTCACCCCTGGATTTCTGGATCATTTGGAAGTCAGACCGACCCTGATGGACGAAGTCAAGAAGGCACAAGATGGACATGCGAGCATTGAAGGTATCAAGAAGAAGATGAAGCTAGGCAAGGCCCCAGGATTCTCTGAAGACGAGCATGGGATTGTTTGGTACAAAGGCCGCATCTGCGTACCAAACAACACAGAGCTGAAGAACCTGATTCTGCAAGAAGCCCACGACACTCTGTATTCCATCCACCCCGGAGGAACCAAGATGTATCAAGACTTGAAGGCACGATTCTGGTGGCACGGGATGAAAAGAGAGATTGCAACCTATGTTGCAAAGTGTGATGTGTGCCAAAGGGTCAAGGCTGAATATCAGCGACCTGCTGGATTGCTTCAGCCACTCAAGGTTCCTGAGTGGAAGTGGGATAAAGTCGGAATGGACTTCATCACTGGTTTACCAAGGCCGAATAGGGGACATGACTCCATCTGGGTCATAGTCGACCATTTGACCAAGGTGGCCCATTTCATTCCTGTCAAGACTACCTACTCAGGCAACCAGCTGGCAACTCTCTATATCGACCGAATCGTGAGCCTCCACGGCGTTCCCAAGGAGATTGTGTCAGATCGAGGCACCCAGTTTACTTCAAGGTTCTGGAGAAGATTCCAAGAAGCCTTGGGAACCAAGTTATCTTTCAGCACAGCTTTCCACCCATAGACCGGAGGTCAGACAGAACGAGTCAATCAGATTCTCGAAGATATGCTCCGAGCCTGTGTATTGGCATATGGAGCCAAGTGGGAAGATTGTCTCCCTTTTGCCGAGTTCTCCTATAACAACAGTTACCAGTCGAGCCTTCAGATGGCACCATTTGAGGTGTTGTACGGGCGCAGATGTCGCACACCCCTCAACTGGTCAGAGACTGGAGAAGGTCTAGTTTTTGGACCGGATATTCTCCGCGAAGCAGAAGAGCAAGTCCAACTAGTCAGAGAACGTTTGAGGGCAGCCAAGTCAAGGCAGAAAAGTTATGCTGGCACTCGACGCCGAGACATAAGTTTCCGTGTCGGAGATCATGTGTACCTGCGGGTAACCCCTCTAAAGGGAACCAAGCGTTTCCACGTTAAGGGGAAACTTGCACCAAGATTCATTGGCCCTTTCAAGATCATCGACCGACGAGGAGAAGTGGCTTACCAGTTGGAACTACCACCTGAGCTATCCGATGTGCACAACGTGTTCCATGTGTCACAACTCCGGAAATGTCTCCAAGTTCCGGACAAGCCTAATCTCTACAAGGATGTTGATCACCAAGCCATTGATCTGCAACCTGATTTGACCTACCGCGAGAAGCCTATTCGCATTCTGGACGAAGCAGAACGACGGACGCGAAGCCGCACCATCAATTACTTCAAGGTCCAGTGGAGCAACCACACCGAAGCAGAAGCAACCTAGGAACGTGAAGACTATCTTAGATCCGAGTTTCCCGATCTCTTTTAAGACCTAGTTTAGGAATCTCGGGGACCAGATTCTTGTAAGGGGGGTAGGTCTGTCACACCCTGCATTTTGTAACATGTTATTTGCATCAATGAAGCATGAAAATTTGGACCAGCAAAAATTTTTGGCATCATTTGGCTTTTATTTGGATTTGAGTTTTTCTTCATATGCTTTTCATGTGCTCATTAAAGTCAACTATTACCTCTTGTAGAATTCATCTCCATACCCAAAACTTCTGCCCAATGATCATGCCAAGTGTTATATAGAAGTATAGTATTTTCTTACAAAATTAATTTGACCAAAATGTATTTTATAAATTTAGTTTTCCAAAAACCCCTGAATTGAGATTTGCACTGCAAGTGCTTGATTTAGGGTGAGAAAATTATTTCAAAGGGTATATTTGAGACCTAGTAGTCATAGGACTCCCAGAAACCACAAGAGTATAATTTTAAAAGTTATTTTCCTATTTTATTTAAAAGCTTTTTCTTAAGGCCAAAAATGGTCTTTAATAGGGGAAAATTATTTAAGTATTTCAAAAATATTTGCCAAAATTCAGGGAGACTCATAGGACATATATTATCCATATATAAGAGTTTCAACACTTGGTCATGTTCAAAATAATGGGCTAATCCCTCTAAAACCCTTTCTGGATATTTGAAGCTTTTGAAATATTTACAAAGGAAATATTCTCCAAAAATTCCAGGGAAATTCTATTATGTCACTTATGACATATATGTTGATCTTGCCAAGTCCCATGCCTTGGGAAGCAAGAAAACATTCTCAAAACCCTTCATAACCATTCTGTCCATATTTGAAGTTTGAGCAACTTTACAATGCCAAACTTGTTCAAATGCTCTCAAACTTGGTGCACATGCTAGAAATGCCTAATAAGGCATCTAGGCCAAATGGCACAAGATCTGGAGTAGAGCAACTTGATCAGAACACCCCAAAACCCTTTCTGCTCAAATGCAAATTTGAACAACTTTACATTACCAACTTTTTACCTGGAGCTTCAAACTTTGTGGGCATGATCAATACCCCAAATGAGGAAACTACACCAAGTGGTGCATCAAGGGGAGATGATTAGCTTGACTCAAACAAGATGAAGCCATTTCTGTTGATTTCTAGGGTTCAACAAAGTTACATTGGCTAGTTTCTTCAAATAAGCCCAAATTTGGTGAAGCACCCTATTTTCACATGTCATTTGATCCTGTTAAGTGTCATGGCAAGTGGAGGTCATTTGCTTGACCAAACACTGATCAAACACCTTCTGGGTTTTTACTAAAACCCTCTTCTTGATCACTTTTACCTTTTACCTTGGCCTCAACTTTCTACCATGCGTTCATCTAGTTACTAGCCACCTCGAGTAACTTCCCCCAGGACCCCAGCACCATGATTGAGGGGTAAAAACCCTAGTTCACCCTGCTGGATAGCCATTTTCTACCAAGTCACCAGCTCCTCTTCTCTCTCACAGCATCTCCAGAGCATCCAAAGCCTCAACCGTAGTGCTTGCATCACCCTGGACCCCCCAGACATGGTGGACGCGTCCAGAGGGCCAATGGCATGCCATGGCATGCGATAAGGGCGCTCCAGAGCGCGCTACAGTGCGCCCACGCACTGTAGCTTCGCCCAATCGCCTGCCCCGACAGCCTCGAGCTCTCCCCTCACGCCTCCCAACGCGCCTCGACGTCCGCAGCCTCCACCGGTGCTCTCCCCATCCTCCTGCGCCCTCCAGTGGCCGTCGCCACACGTGCACCGGCCGCCCGCGACGTCCACTCCTCGGCTTCACACGCGCGCTTCGTCTGGAAGCCTCCCCGCTCCTCCTCTCTCCTCTAATGGGTGTAGGGCTCGTCCAGCAACACCGCAGACTCACTCCCGTCGCCTCTTGTGCGCTGTAGCGTCGAGCAGAAGCTCACCGGCGCACAGGTCCATGGGACCTCGCCGTTCCCCTATATATAGGACCCCCCCGAGCCCTCCACTCAGTACCAACGGCCTCTCTTCATCCCCAACAACACCCCAGCACCACTAGTTCCTCCCCGAAGAGCCCCAGTGCTCGGGATCGACCGGAGCTCCGCCGCGTCGGGCAACCGGCGAACTCACAGTACGGGCCTCCTCCGCCCCTCCTTTGGCTCGATTTAGAACCGCCATGCATCACTGATGTGTTCCCCTCCTTTTTTTCCCTTCTGCAGCTGCCGGAAACAGGCCAGCCAGCAGGTTCCCGACGACCCTCCGCCGTCCCACCTCGCCGCCGACGAACCCAACCTCCCCGGCGAGCCGCACCACCACCACTACCTCCGCGACTCGTCGCTGAACCCATCCCTGCCCTCCGTTGTCGTCGCCGTGGCCGGAATCGTCGCCGGTGAGCTCGTCGTCGCCATGGCCGTGAGGTTGAAGATGACAAGCGGGCCCCGCCTGTCATCCTCACCCCTCTCTCCCTCCCCTCATTGCCGCTGACCGCCGGGCCCCACCCGTCAGGTTTGAAAACCTGACGTGCGCGCGCTGGCGCCCGAGCGGCTGGGCTAGATGCCCTGGGCCGTGCACTGTGGCCACTCTGGCCCAGTAGCACAGGCCATTTCTTTTTATTCTTTCTGTAATTATTTCAAATAATTTTACAGAAATGAATATTAGTCCAAATGAAATAATTCCAACTCCTAAAATCTTGTAATATTCCAACCAATTTAATGGTGTCACTTTCACACATGTCTATGAAACTTTTATGTTCTGTTCAAATTTAAATTCAAATTTGAGCATTAAAACTCCTGTTCAAAAATCCCTAGATTCCATTTTGTTACTCCAAAACACCAACTAAGAATTTTCTCCACCTTAGTTTTCCCTCTAGTATTTTACAAAAATAAGTTGACATTTTTCTGAGCACTTTGATTTTTTTGATTTATTTGTGGTCTTATTTTTCCGTTGTTATTATGCGGCGTATAGATACCGTATTTGACGAAGTTGCTGAAGAAGGAGAAGGAGAAGGATTTGAAGACTTTGAAGACCAAGCCAATCCAGGCAAGCATCCCTTTGACCATGATACACTTGTTCTTCGGAACCCGTTTGTTTCCGATGCATGATGATAGAGTTACGGTGGTGACCTAATTGAAACCACCACATGATGCATGTTTTGCTCATGATCTTGCTATGTGCAAGATGTCATGCAAATGGTTAGTCGTGATGCTTAGTGATGCATGTGTGCCATGATACCTTCGTGGTTGAAATCTTTGCATAAAACCCCGTCGGGTGCCATTCATGCCCGAGGGAGATGATGAGTTGGGTAACTACTTGATGAAGAAGTGGTGTACCGAGACAAGCGTGTGTTTTTCAAACGGATTGGTTTAAGTTGCGACCGTTATTCCAACCATACATGTGCAACCACTCTACCCCTTATGGGACGGGGCGTTATTGATTACTTAGGCCGATACTAGCATGGTGCCCGCATTACTAGTGACGGGAAGACTTGAGGTCTTTCCCGGGACGGGGTCGTGCTTGGATAGACGACCATGACTGTTTTCACAGGGCACCGGACACACCGTTGGTCCCTTCGTGTACGCGTGACATTGAAATTAGGGCAAGTCCCGTGACTATTGTTTGTACTCAAGGGCCGTGTACCAACGAGTGGACTCTATGTTAGTGTCGTCTAAGGAAAGATAATGACCGGGTGCTTCCCCCGAGTACTTGAGGTACTGCGGGATCGTGGGTGACACGAAAGCTTCCCGGATCTTATGGGTAAAGTGTACAACCTCTGCAGAGTGTAAAACTATTCGAATAGCCGTGTCCACGGTCAAGGACAGTTGGGTAACCGCTCTTGGGCTACGTCCAATGTTTGCGAAACCATGTGTGTGTATGAGAGTCAAGGTGGTGACTTGACTCGATGAGTTGAATCATATTCATGTTGATATCGGTAACCTGTTTTCAAGGTTACATGAACTCGTTGATGCATACACTTGATGGTAGGATATTTATTCTAGCCCTTTGCTAGATTGCTCATTATTGTTCAGTTTGCATTGTTATTTTGAACCACATCATGGGTTGCTTGCGAGTACATTCAAAGTACTCATTGGCTTGCCACTGGTTATTTAATTGGCCAGGCTTGGAGGAACAGGATTATGAAGAAGAGTTCTTTGGAGACGAACATGCGAACTAGGACGCTATCCCAGTCAGAATGCCTATAGGGTTAAGGCAGATGGCATGGGTTCTACCTATCATCGAAGACTTCCGCTATTTAAGTTATTTGCTATTCAGCCGCGAGGCTTTATCTATGTAAGACTTGGCCATAATGGCCTTAATTTGTGTAAGACGATATGTATGGATGTAAGACTCTTGTTATTCAGCTTATGTGTGTTCAGTGAGCATTGATCTCTGGGATCACTGTACACGTGCATTCGGTGATCTCGACTCTTAAGTCGGGGTCCCCACAATATGCATATCATTTTCATGGTCTAGCAAATATTGTTCTAATGGATCATTAGGAGGTATGGCAATATAAGGAAGACCAATTATTTCATCTTTACTATATAATTCTCTCTCACGTGCTTGTTTACTAAACTTGGAGAAATTAAATTCATGATATACATCACCAAAAGTAACACTGATTGTTTCCCTAGTACAATCAATTATAGCATTAACAGTATTAAGGAAAGGTCTACCAAATATAATGGGAGCAAAAATCATCTTGTGGAGATCCAAGAACTAGAAGATCTATAGGGTATTCGATCTTACAACACAAGACTTCAAAATCTCTAACAATCCCAACTTGTGAAATAGTGTCTCTGTTTGCAAGCATAATAGTGACATGAATATCTTCTATCTCATTAGGTGAAATATCATTCATAACTTCTTGATAAAGGGAAAAATGGAATGGGCACTCTGATACGTCTCCAACGTATCTATAATTTTTTATTGTTCCATGTTGTTATATTATCATTCTTGGATGTTTTACAATAATTTTATATTCATTTTTTGGGACTAACCTATTGACATAGTGCCCAGTGCCAGTTGTTGTTTTTTGCTTGTTTTTTACATCGCAGAAAATCAATACCAAACGAAGTCCAAATGCAGCAAAACTTTTTCGATATTTTTTCTAGGCCAGAAGACACAAGCTGGGCTGAAGAAGTACCAGAGGGGGGCTCCAAGGGGAGCACAACCCACCAGGGCCTGCCTGGGCCCCCTGGTGCGCCCAGGTGGGTTGTTCCCTCCTTGGTGGCCTCCCGCACCACCTCTTCGCTCTATAAATACCCCAATATTACAGAAACCCTAGGAGAGTAGAAAAAAATTTATTCCAGCCACCGCAAGTTCCAGAACCACGAGATCCAATCTAGAGCCCTTTTCCAGCACTCTACCGGAGGGGAACAAGATCATGGAGGGGTTCATCATATACCTACGGGTCCGTAGGCAGTAGCTAGATGGTTTCTTCTCTCTTTGTATTTCAATAGAATGGTCTCTTGGAGATCTATTGATGTAATGACTTTGTGCGATGTATATGTTGGGATCCGATGAATTTTGAGTTTATGATCAGATTTGCCTTGATTTAATATCCATTCTTCATTATTATAGCCTCGTATTTCTTCTCTGATATTTGGGTTTTGTTTGGCCAACTTGATCTATTTGTCTTCCAATGGGAAGAGGTGCTTTGTAATGGGTTCGATATTGCAGTGTCCTTTCCCAGTGATAGAAGGGGCAGCAAGGCACGCATGTATCGTTGCTATTAAGGATAAAATATGGGGTCTATTCTTACATGAATAGATCTTATCTACATCATGACATCGTTCTTATTGCATTACTTCGTTTTTTTCATAAACTTAATACACTAGATGCATACTAGATAGCGGTCGATGTGTGGAGTAATAGTAGTAGATGCAGGCATGAGTCGATCTAGTAATCTTGGACGTGATGCCTATATACACGATCATTGTCTTGGATATCGTCATAATTATTTGCTTTTCTATCAATTGCCCAATGGTAATTTGTCTACCCACCATTGCTATTTTCCGAGAGAAGCCACTAGTGAAATCTACGGGCCCCGGGTCTATTGTCCTATCATATACTTTCAAATCCATATTGCTATTTTCCGAGAGAAGCCACTAGTGAAATCTACGGGCCCCGGGTCTATTGTCCTATCATATACTTTCAAATCCATATTGCTATTTTCCTTTTCCTTTATTTACAACTTTTATTTTCAGATCTATATTATTAAAACCCAAAAATACCTTGCTGTGTTTTATTTGCCATTCTTCCATTTGCATATATCAATCTACCTATTTACCAATCTATTGCCGAGGAGGGATTGACAACCCCTCTTACACGTCGGGTTGCAAGTATTCGTTATTTGTGTGTAGGTGTCGTTTACATAGTGTTGATTGGTTCTCCTGCTGGTTTGATAACCTTGTTCTCATCACCGAGGAAAATACCTACCGTAGCTGTGTTGCATCACCCCTTCCTCTTTGGGGAAATACCGACGTAGCTTCAAGCGACATCAAAAGGAATTTCTGGCGTGATACGTCTCCAACATATCAATAATTTTTGATTGTTCCATGCTATTATTTATGAAGTCTTGGATGTTTAATGGTCTTTATCATTCACTTTTATATCATTTTTGGGACTAACCTACTAACCCAAGGGCCCAGTCCAGATTGTCGTTTTTTGCCTATTTTAGGGTTTTGCAGAAAAGGAATATCAGACGAAGTCCAAACGGAATGAAACCTTCGCGAGAGATATTTTTGGAGAAAATCACGCACGGGAAACGTCAGGACCAAGTCAGGGGACAGAGGGGCTGCCCTCGTGGGTGGGGGCGCCCCCCTGCCTCGAGGCTGGCCCGTGTGGCCCCCGGTGCCCTCCTTCTTCCTATATATACCTACGTACCCCAGAAACTCCATACGCAGAGAGAAAACCCTAATTCCACCGCCGTAGCTTCTGTTCCCGTGAAGATCCTATATTGGAGCCTGTTCCGGGAGGGAGATCCATCACGGAGGCCTTCTTCATCATCATCATCGCCCTCACCATGAGTTGTGAGTAGTTTACCATAGACCTTCCGGTCATTAGCTAGTATCTAGATGGCTTCTTCTCTCTCTCTGGATCTCAATACAAAGTTCTCCTCGGTCTTCGAGGAGATCTATTCGATGTAATCTCTTTTTGCGGTGTGTTTGTCGAGATCCGATGAATTGTGAGTTTATGATCAAGGTATTCTATGAAAGATATTTGGTTCTTCTCTGAACTTTTTATGTGTGCTCATAATATCCTTGCAAGTCTCTTCGAATTATTGGTTTGGTTTGGCCTACTAGATCTATAGTTCTTGCAATGGGAGAAGTGCTTGGCTTTGGGTTCAATCTTGCTTCCCAGTGATAGTAGGGGCAGCAAGGCACGTATTGTATTGTTGCCATCGAGGATAAAAAGATGGGGTTTTCATCATATTGCTTGAGTTTATCCCTCTACATAATGTCATCTTGCTTAAGGCATTACTCTGTTCGTATGAACTCAATACACTAGATGCATGCTGGATAGCGGTCGATGTGTGCAGTAATAGTAGTAGATGCAGAATAGTTTCGGTCTACTTGTCTCAGACGTGATGCCTATATACAATGATCATGCCTAGATAGTCTCATAATTATTCGCTTTTCTATCAGTTGCTCGACAGTAATTTGTTTACCCACCGTAGAATACCGCTATCATGAGAGAAGCCACTAGAGAAAACTATGGCCCCCGGGTCTATTATCAACATATCAATCTACATCTACTTTACTTTTCTTGCTTTTATTTGCTGTTTTATTAAACCAAAAATACCAATAATATAATTATCATCTCTATCATATCTCACTCTTGTAAGTGACCGTAAAGGGATTGACAACCCCTTATCGCGTTGGCTACGAAGTTCTTATTTGTTTGTGCAGGTGTGAGGGACTGGCACGTGGTCTCCTACTAGATTGATACCTTGGTTCTCAAAAACTGAGGGAAATACTTACGCTACTCTGCTGCATCTCCCTTTCCTCTTCGAGGGAATACAACGCAAGCTCAAGAGGTAGCAAGAAGAATTTCTGGCGCCGTTGCCGGGGAGGCTTACGCAAAAGTCATATACCAAGTACCTATCACAAACCCTTATCCTTCGCATTACATTTATTTGCCTCTCATTTTCCTCTCCCCCACTTCACCCTTGCCATTTTATTCGCCCTTCTTCCGCCGTGTGTTTATCATCTGCTTGCTTCTTGTTTGCTTGTGTGCTGCTTGTCTGCTTGTCATCATGTCTAGCACACCTATCATTATCACCACTCCCGAGAGTGAGGTCCTCAACTTTCAACAAAGGGGGGAAGAAAACTTAAAAGATGCATGGTATAGAATTTGCAATGCTCAAAAAAGATCTAATCGGAAGCTTTCCACTTCCGTGCTTCTTCGCAATTTTTATATTGGCATAACTCCATGGAATAGATTTATCTTAGATACCATTACCGGAGGGAATTTCTTGGGTAGCCACACCGTTGATTCCTATAAAGCTTTGACTGAATTATTTGGATCACCACCTCTTATGGTTAATGGGACCGTCTTAACTTTGGAGCATGTCATGCAAAGGTTAGAAATCATTGAAAACAAAGTTGCTATGGTAGAACTGGTAGAGAACTTGGATAGAAAAATTCATAATGAAATCACCCAATATGGATCTAAGGTAGGAGTTGTTCTGAAAAATCTTAAGGAAAAAGAGCCCATAGTTAAAGAAATGCGAGATCAGGATTCTACTAGAATCAATAAGCCTGAGGATGCTATCACTAATGTGGGTCCTACTCTTTCCGCTATAAAAACTACTCCAAATACCTCCACTAAATTATCTAAGTTCATGTATGTCCCTAAAGACAAGGGTGAAACATTTAGACTTGCGGATCTCAAATCCATAAGTGTTCACCCTAATTTTCTTACTTTTGCAAGAGACCCTTTTGACACTTTAGAATTTCTTGATTTCTTGCCCAAGAGTTTGATTATTCATAGGGACAAAGAAGTGCCCAATAATCATAAATGCTTAATCAAAGAATTGCCTTCCAAAGATAGCAATACCTGGATCTATCTTGTATTGTGCCTAGCTAGGGGCGTAAAACGATAGCGCTTCTTGGGAGGCAACCCAATTTTATGTTTTTTGCTTTTGTTGCTGTTAGGGAATAAATATTTCATCTAGCCTCTGATTAGATGTGGTTTCATGTTTTGTTTAGTGTTTGTGCCAAGTAGAACCTTTGGTAAGACTTGTGTGAAGTTTATATGATCTTGCTGTGAAAAACAGAATCGTTGGCGCTTGCTAAAGTAGTCGTGGGATTTTACTGGAGCGTGCTTTTTAGTTGATTCCTTTTTCTGTTGATTGGTAAACAAATTGCGCAAATTTACCAATTTAGTTTGAATTTTTTTGGAGTTACAGAAGTAGGAGAACCCTGCAGATTACTACAGACTGTTTTGTCTTTGACAGATTCTGTTTTTCGTGTGTTGTTTGCTTATTCCGATGCATCTATGAGTAATATTGGAGGATATGAACCATAGAGAAGTTGGAGTACAGTAGGTTTAACACCAATATAAACAAAGAATGAATTCATTGCTGTACCTTTGAGTAGTGGTTTGCTTTCTCATACAAACGGAGCTCACGAGAATTTTTGTCTAAGTTTTGTGTTGTGAAGTTTTCAAGTTTTGAGTATTGCTTTGATGGACTATGGAACAAGGAGTAGCAAAGGACTAAGCTTGGGGATGCCCATGGCACCCCAAGAAATTCAAGATAATCAAAAGCCTAAGCTTGGGGATGCCCCGGGAAGGCATCCCCTCTTTCGTCTTCATCCATCGGTAACTATACTTGGAGCTATATTTTTATTCGCAACATGTTATGTGTTTTGCTTGGAAGTCTTGTATAATTTGAGTATTTGCTTGTTAGTTTGCCACAATCATCCTTGCTGGACATACCTATTTGAGAGAGTTAAATATGGCCTAGAAATTATTAGAACACTCTATGTGCTTCACTTATATCTTTTGAGTTGAATAGTTTTTGCTCTAGTGCTTCACTTATATCTTTTAGAGCATGGTGGTAGTAATATTTTGTAGAAATTGTTGAACTCTCGTGCTTCACTTATATCTATTTGAGAGTCTATCAAAACAGCATGGTAAAGTGTTTAGGCTAAAGAAACTAGTCTTCACATGATAAACATCCAATGTCAATGTAGTAAAAAAAATCACACCAAGTGCATTGAATAGAATGAGATGTTGGATGCTTGATAATTGTTTTGAGACATGAGGATAGTAATATTAGAGTCATGCTAGTGGAGTTATTATGAAATTGAGAAATACTTGTGTTAAGGTTAGTGATTCCCGTAGCATGCACGTATGGTGAACCGTTGTGTGACTAAGTTAGAGCATGAGGTATTTGTAGAGTGCCAACCTTTGTGTGGAGGTCGGGGGCGCGCGATGGTTAACTCCTACCAACCTCCCCCCTAGGAGCATGTGTTGATTGCTTTGTTTTGATGACTCATAAATTTTTGCAATAAGTATATGAATTCTTATGACTAATGTTGAGTCCATGGATCATACGCACTCTCACCCTTCCACCATTGCTAGCCTCTCTTGTACCGCACAATTTTCGCCGATGCCATAAACCCACTAGATATCCTTCCTCAAAACAGCCACCATATTGTTCCTCAAAATAGCAACCATACCTACCTGTCATGGCATTTCCATAGCCATTCCGAGATATATTGCCATGCAACTTTCAACCATTCCGTTTATATGACACGCATCATATTGTCATATTGCCATGCATGATCATGTAGTTGACATCGTATTTGTGGCAAAACCACGATGCATAATTTTTTCATACATGTCACTCTTGTTTCATTGCACATACCGGTACACCGCCGGAGGCATTCATATACAGTCATACTTTGTTGTTGTAGTATCGAGTTGTAATTTCGTGTTGTAATGAAAGTGTGATGATCATCATTATTAGAGCATTGTCCCATGGGAGGAAAGGATGAATCTATAAAGCCCCTCCGCAAAAAGAAGGAAAAAGGCCAAAGAAAAAAAAGGCCCAAAAAGGGAAAAAAAGAAAAAAAAGAAAAAAAAAGAAAAAAAGGAAAAGAAAAAGGGACAATTGCTACTATCTTCTTTTCCACACTTGTGCTTCAAAGTAGCACCATGTTCTTCATTGTAGAGAGTCTCATGCTTAGTCACTTTCATATACTAGTGGGAATTTTCGTTATAGAACTTGGCTTGTATATTCCAACGATGGGCTTCCTAAAATACCCTAGGTCTTCGTGCGCAAGCAAGTTGGATGCACACCCACTAGTTTCTTTTGTTGAGCTTTCATTCATATTTAGCCCTAGTGCATCCGTTGCATGGCAATCCCTACTCACTCACATTGATATCTATTGATGGGCATCTCCATAGCCCGTTGATACGCCTAGTCGATGTGAGACTATCTCCCTCCTTTTTGTCTTCTCCACAACCACCTCTATTCCATCCATAGTCCTATATCCATGGCTCACGCTCATGTATTGCGTGAAAGTTGAAAGGTTTGAAAAGATAGAGTATGAAAGCAAATGCTTGGCTGAAATCGGGGTTGTGCATGATATGAATATTTTTGTGTGATAATAAGGGAGCCTAGCCAACACTATATGATTTTGTAGGGATAACTTTCTTTAGCCATAGTATTTTGAGAAGACATGATTGCTTTGTTAGTACTGCTTGAAGTATTGTTATTTCTTATGTCAATATAGAATTTTATCTTGAATCTTTCAGATCTGAACATTCATTCCATAATTAAGAGAATTACATTGAAAACTATATTGGTTAGCATTCCACATCAAAAACTCTTTCTTTATCATTTACCTACTCGAGGACGAGCAGGAATTAAGCTTGGGGATGTTTGATACGTCTCCAACGTATCTATAATTTTTTATTGTTCCATGCTATTATTTATGAAGTCTTGGATGTTTAATGGGCTTTATCATTCGCTTTTATATCATTTTTGGGACTAACCTACTAACCCAAGGGCCCAGTCCAGATTGCTTTTTTTTCCTATTTCAGGGTTTTGCAGAAAAGGAATATCAAACAGAGTCCAAACGGAATGAAACCTTCGCGAGAGATATTTTTGGAGAAAATCACGCACGGGAAATGTCAGGACCAAGTCAAGGGACAGAGGGGCTGCCCTCGAGGGTGGGGGGCGCGCCCCCCTGCCTCGAGGGTGGCTCGTGTGGCCCCCAGTGCCCTCCTGCTTCCTATATATACCTACGTACCCCCAGAAACTCCATACGCAGAGAGAAAACCCTAATTCCACCGCCGTAGCTTCTGTTCCCGTCGAGATCCCATCTTGGAGCCTGTTCCGGGAGGGGGATCCATCACGGAGGCCTTCACCATCATCATCATCGCCCTCACCATGAGTTGTGAGTAGTTTACCATAGATCTTCTGGTCATTAGCTAGTATCTAGATGGCTTCTTCTCTCTCTCTGGATCTCAATACAAAGTTCTCCTCGGTCTTCGAGGAGATCTATTCGATGTAATCTCTTTTTGCGGTGTGTTTGTCGAGATCCGATGAATTGTGAGTTTATGATCAAGGTTATCTATGAAAGATATTTGGTTCTTCTCTGAACTTTTTATGTGTGCTCATAATATCCTTGCAAGTCTCTTCGAATTATTGGTTTGGTTTGGCCTACTAGATCTATAGTTCTTGCAATGGGAGAAGTGCTTGGCTTTGGGTTCAATATTGCGGTGTCCTTTTCTAGTGACAGTAGGGGCAGCAAGGCATGTATTGTATTATTGTCGTCGAGGATAAAAAGATGGGGTTTTCATCATATTGCTTGAGTTTATCCCTCTACATCATGTCATCTTGCTTAAGGTGTTACTCTGTTCGTATGAACTCAATACACTAGATGCATGATGGATAGCGGTCGATGTGTGGATTAATAGTAGTAGATGCAGAATCGTTTCGGTCTACTTGTCTCGGACGTGATGCCTATATACAATGATCATGCCTAGATAGTCTCATAATTATTCGCTTTTCTATCAATTGCTCGACAGTAATTTGTTTACCCGCCGTAGAATAGCGCTATCATGAGAGAAGCCACTAGAGAAAACTATGGCCCCCGGGTCTATTCTCAACATATCAATCTACATCTACTTTACTTTTCTTGCTTTTATTTGCTGTTTTATTAAACCAACAATACCAAAAATATAATTATCATCTCTATCAGATCTCACTCTCGTAAGTGACCGTAAAGGGATTGACAACCCCTTATCACGTTGGCTACGAAGTTCTTATTTGTTTGTGCAGGTGCGAGGGACTAGCGCATGGTCTCCTACTGGATTGATACATTGGTTCTCAAAAACTAAGGGAAATACTTACGCTACTATGCTGCATCTCCCTTTCCTCTTCAAGGGAATACAACGCAAGCTCAAGAGGTAGCATGGCGCTGTTGCCGGGGAGGCATCATCAACATCTATTAGGATCCTAATCACAAATCTCATCTCCTTGCAATTTACATTATTTGTCATTTGTCTCTCGTTTTCATCTCCCCCACTTCACAAAATTTTGCTGTTTTTATTCGCCCTCTTTTTCGTTCGCCGTTTTCTAGTCGGATATATCGCCTACTTGTGTTCTTGTTTACAATTGGTCAAGATGGCGCAAGAGAACACTAAGTTTTGTGATTTTTCCAGTACCAACAATAATGATTTTATCAATATGCCGATTCCTCCTGCCACTAGTGCGGAGTCTTATGATATCAATGATGCTTTATTGAATCTTGTCATGAAAGAACAATTTTCCGGCACTCCTAATGAGGATGTCACGTCCCATCTAAACACATTCGTAGAATTGTGTGATATGCAAAAGAAAAACTATGTGGACAATGATGTTGTGAATTTGAAATTATTTTCATTCTCTTTGCGTAATCGTGCTAAAATTTGGTTTTCTTCTTTGCCTTGCAATAATATCAACTCTTGGGACAAGTGCAAAGATGCTTTTATCATGAAGTATTTTCCTCCCACGAAAATTATTTCCCTTAGAACTCAGATTATGAATTTTAAGCAACTTGAGCATGAACATGTTGCGCAATCTTGGGAAATAATGAAATAGATGCTAAGGAATTGCCCAACATATGGGTTAAATCTTTGGATGATCATGCAAAAAAATATGCGGGGTTGAATTTTGTTTCTAGAAATCTTTTGGATTCCACCACGGGTGGCACTTTTATGCTGATTACTTTGGGTGAAGCCACCAAATTGCTTGATAATATTATGGCAAACTAT
Source organism: Secale cereale (assembly GCA_902687465.1). Classification (NCBI taxonomy): domain Eukaryota; kingdom Viridiplantae; phylum Streptophyta; class Magnoliopsida; order Poales; family Poaceae; genus Secale; species Secale cereale. The sequence goes on from LR738713.1 coordinate 407,737,773, forward strand.
TCTTAATGGCATACCGAAAGGGCGCCTACTAGTAAAAAAGTTAATTTGGTTGAAGAAATTGATTCTTTGCGTGAAAAAGTTGATGATCTTATGAAAATGGTTGCTAGTAAAAGTGCTCCTATTGATCTTAATGATGTTCCTTTGTCTACCTTGATTGAGCAAAATAGTGATGCCATATATGTGAATTTTATCTCGCGGAATAATTTCAATAATAATGCTTATAGAGGTAATTTCAATCCTAGGCCTTTTCTTGGAAATTCCTTTAATAATGGTTAATTCCTATGATAATCCTTTTTACAATAATAATAGGAATTCCTTTGAGCTAGATAATAATATTAAAGAATTTATAAATACTCAAAAGGTTTTCAATGCTTCTATAGAAGAAAAGTAGAATAAGATTGATGATATGTCTAGAAGTATTGATAAAATTTCTCATGATGTGGAAAATCTTAAGTTTATTTTTTTTGCCCAAGGTTGAGGAACCAATTAAGGCTTTATATGTTTCTGTGGATGAAAGTAATAAACGAACCGCTATGCTTAGAGCTAAATGAGAATTTTTTGAAAAAGCGTTTTCTAGTGATTGCTTTCATAAAAATGACGAAGACCTTAAAATGATTGGTGTTTATTCTATTGATTCCTTGTTTATTAAAGTTAAGATTAATGATAAAGGGACTGAAGAACAGTCAACTTTAGCTAGAAGGCGCCCCGATAATTTGGAGGGTGAAAATCTTGTTGAGAAAATTGATAAAAGTGGGTTTGGAGAGGTCAAAACTTTAACTAGTGATGTGCCCACTCTTTTGGATTACAAGGACTTTAACTATGATAGTTTCTCTTTGGTTTCTTGTATCTCCTTGTTGCAAACCATGATAAATTCACCTCATGCCTATGAACAAAATAAAGCTTTTACTAAACATATTGTTGATGTTATGATAAAAGCTTTAGAAGAAAAGTTGGAATTAGAAATTTCAATTCTTAGAAAGCTTCATGATGAATGGGAACCTATGATGACCCACAAGTGTAGGGGATATATCGTAGTCCTTTCCATAAGTAAGAGTGTCAAACCCAACGAGGAGCAGAAGGAAATGATAGGCAGTTTTCGGTAAGGTATTTTCTGCAAGCACTGAAATTATAGGTAACAAATAGTTTTGTGATAAGGTAATTGGTAGCAAGTGACAAAAGGTAAAGGTAAATAAGGTGCAGCAAGATGACCCAATCCTTTTTGTAGAAAAGTACAAGCCTGGACAAACTCTTATATGAAGGAAAGCGCTCCCGAGGACACATGGGAATTATCGTCAAGCTAGTTTTCATCACGATCATCTGATTCACGTTCGGTACTTTGATAATTTGGTATGTGGGTGGACCGGTGCTTGGGTGATGTCCTTACTTGGACAAGCCTCCCACTTATGATTAACCTCTATTGCAAGCATCCGCAACTACAAAAGAAGTATTAAGGTAAACCTAACCATAGCATGAAACAAGTGGATCCAAATCAGCCCCTTACGAAGCAACGCATAAACTAGGGTTTAAGCTTTTGTCACTCTAGCAACCCATCATCTACTTATTACTTCCCAATGCCTTCCTCTAGGCCGAAATAATGGTGAAGTGTCATGTATTCGACGTTCACATGACACCACTAGAGGAAAGACGACATACATCTCATCAAAATATCAAACGAATACCAAATTCACATGACTACTTATAGCAAGACTTCTCCCATGTCCTCGGGAACAAAAGTAACTACTCACAAGACATAATATTGTTCATGATCAGAGGGTTATTAATATGCATAATGGATCTGAACATATGATCTTCCACCAAGTAAACCAACTAGCATCAACTACAAGGAGTATTCAACACTACTAGCAACCCACAGGTACCAATTTGAGGTTTGGGTACAAAGATTGGATACAAGAGATGAACTAGGGTTTGAGAGGAGATTATGTTGGTGAAGATGTTGATGAAGATAACCATCCTCAAGGTGGGAGAGTTGTTGGTGATGATGTCGGTGACGATTTCCCCCTCCCGGAGGGAAGTATCCCCGGAAGAACAGCTCTGCAGGTGCCCTAGATTGGTTTCCGCCAAGGTTCCGCCTCGAGACGGCGGCTTCTGGTCCCGAAAGCCTCCTTCCGATTTTTTCCAGGTCAAAACACCTCATATAGGAGAAGATGGGCATCGGGGGGCCATCAGGGGGCCCACGAGGCAGGGTGGCGCACCCAGAGAGGGGGGCGCCCCCCACCCTCGTGGACAGGTGGTGGCCCCCCTGGTGATGCTCTTTCGCCAGATATTTTTTATATTTTCTGAAACGGTGTCATGTGGAGTTTCAGAGCTTTTTGAGTTGTGCAGAATAGGTTTCCAGAGTTTGCTTCTTTTCCAGCCCAGAATTCCAGCTGCCGGCATTCTCCCTCTTCATGTAAACCTTGTAAAATAAGAGAGAAAAGGCATAAGTATTGTGACATAACATGTAATAACAACCCATAATGCAATAAATATCAACATAAAAGCATGATGCAAAATGGACGTATCAACTCCCCCAAGCTTAGACCTCGCTTGTCCTCAAGCAAAAGCCGATGTCGAAAAATATGTCCACATGTTTACAGATAGAGGTGTCGATAAAAAATAAAATACGGACATGAGGGCATCATGATCATTCTTATAACAGCAACACATATATTTTGTCATATGATTCTTATGATAAAGTAACCATTCATTCACAATGTCAAGTATGAATCAGAAACTTCATTGAAAACCAACAAACTATGATCTCGGTCATTGAAGCAATTGCAATTTATTGTAACGTCGGAAAGAGTCAACATAAGAGCTTTTCAGCAAGCCTACATACTCAACTATCATATAGTCGTTCACAATCACACTCACGCATTACTTATGGTTATGGGGTTTTAATCGGACAGAGAGAAAGATAGGGGCTTATGGTGTTGCCTCCCAACCTTTTACCTCAAGGGTAATGTCAACAGTAATAGACCATGATAACTTACATCCAAGTGGGTATATATGCCAGGATCTTTCCAACACAATGTGCTTGCCAAAGGATAAAATGTAAAAAGGGAAAGGTGATTTTTCACCTAGACTCTTATAAGGCAGAGATAAAAGATAGGCCCTTCGGAGATGGAAGCAGAGGTTGTCATGTGCTTTTATGGTTGGATGCACAAAGTCTTAGCGCAAAAGAACGTCACTTTATATTACCACTTGTGATAAGGACCTTAATTATGTCCGTCGCTTTTATTACTTCCATATCACAAGATCGTATAAAGCTTATTTCCTCCACACTAATAAATCATACATATTTTAGCGAGTTTGCAACATGACAACTTACTTGAAGGATCTTACTCAATCCATAGGTAGGTATGGTGGACTCTCATGGCAGAACTGGGTTTAAGGATGTATGGAAGCACAAGTAGTATCTCTACTTGGTGCGAGGAGTTTTGGCTAGCATTAGGGGGAAAGGCAAGCTCAACATGTTGGATGATCCATGGCAATATACTTTATTTTAGATATAAGAAAACATAACCCATTATGTTGTCTTCCTTGTCCAACATCAACTCTTTAGCATGTCATATTTTAATGAGTGCTCACAATCATAAAAGATGTCCAAGATAGTATATTTGTATGCGAAACCTCTCTTTCTTTATTACTTCCTATTAATTGCAACGATGACCACAACTATGTTTGTCAACTCTCAACGACTTATGTTCATCATACTCTTTATATGTGAAGTCATTACTTCCCATAAGATCAATATGATATCTTTGATACTTTTTATATTTTCTTTTATTCTATCATAACCAAAGTGAGGAAATCAAGCCCTTGACTCAACACTAATATTTATTATATAGCTCACGGACTCGATTACAAAAGGTAAAGATCATAAAGCAAAAACTCACAACTAGACCATGCTAACTTTATTCTACTAGATCAAGATACTACCAAAAGGATCGAACTAAGAAAAACGGTAAAGATAGGAGTGTGATGGTGATACGATACCGGGGCAACTCCCCCAAGCTTGGCAGTTGCCAAGGGGAGTGCCCATACCCATATGATTATGTCTCCTTCTTCGGGGGTGGTGATGATGGGGTTGAAAGTAGTGACGCCGGATTACCATACATCGAGCGTAGGAGATCCTCCATTGCGGATAATACCTTTAAGTTATATGCTCCTTCAACAAAATATTTTCACTTGTGAGATACTTGTTTTGGATTTGAGCTAACTCAATCATCTTGAAAGCTTCAATCTCAGTTGAAGTAAAAAGGTTTGGACGGTGTTGATGGATGTCTTCTTCTCCTGTTGCCAAAGCCTGATCTTCCACCGCCTTCTTGATTCTTTTCTCCTTGTTGATCTCCTCGGGTCCTTCCCTCTTCAGATCTATCTTCATTAGCCAAGCATCGTTGCCCTCATTGTTGGAGGAGGAGGACGACATGATGCCTGGACTTGTCAACCCTAGCAGAAAAATAGCTCGAAACAAGAACAGAGGATTTTTGCGTGATACGGTGGTCGAAACCTCCGGGAGAATATAAAATGAATTTTTACCGACCACAAGGAGTAACATACAAGAAATCGGAGTCCTGGAGGCACACGAGGTGCCCACGAGGCAGGGGGCGCGCCCTCCACCCTCGTGGATGGCTCGTGTCTCTTTCGGACTGCCACTTATTTTTCTATTTTTCTAAATATTCCAAAACGGTGAAAATTTGCTCTTAGAACTGTTTTGGAGTCGGTTTACTTACCGTACCACATACCTCTTCCTTTTCAGGGTCTGAATTGTTCTGGAAACTGCCCCTTATGTATTCTTCTGGGGTTATGGTTTCAATAATATTGGTTTCAACATTTATAGGATTACCTGAGATATAATGTTTGATTCTTTAACCGTTCACCACATTCGGATTTGTTCCTTCGAAGTTGTTGATTTTTATGGCACCGGAACGATAGACCTCCTCGAGAATGTAAGGACCTTCCCATTTAGAGAGAAGTTTTCCTGAAAAAAATCTCAAACGAGAGTTGTATAGCAAGACATAATCACCTACGTTAAACTCACGCTTTTGTATCCTTTTATCATGCCATCTTTTAACTTTTTCTTTAAACAGCTTGGCATTCTCATAGGCCTGGGTTCTCCATTCATCAAGAGAGCTAATGTCAAATAACCTCTTCTCACCGGCAAGTTTGAAATCATAATTGAGCTCTTTAATACCCAATATACCTTATGTTCTAGCTCAAGAGGTAAGTGACATGCCTTTCCATAAACCATTTTATATATAGACATACCCATAGGATTTTTGTATGCAGTTCTATAGGCCCATAATGCATCATCTAGTTTCTTGGACCAATTCTTTCTAGACCTATTAACTGTCTTTTGCAAAATTAATTTCAGCTCTCTATTACTTAATTCTACTTAACCACTAGTCTGTGGGTGATAAGGGGATGCAATTATATGATTTACATCATACTTAGCAAGCATTTTACGGAAAGCACCATGAATAAAGTGAGAACCACCATCAGTCATTAAGTATCTAGGGACTCCAAACCTCGGGAAAATAACTTCTTTAAGCATCTTAATAGAAGTGTTGTGATCAGCACTACTAGTTGGAATAGCTTCTACCCACTCAGTAACGTAATCAAGAGCAACTAATATATGTGTATACCCATTAGAGGAAGGGAATGGTCCCATATAATCAAAGCCCCAAACTTCAAATGTGTCGGGGAAACTGACCCACGAGCACCTATGGGGACCGGCGGACCGAGCCCCTTTCGGTTCGGCGGGGGGCGGAGATCGCACGAAGAGCAGATCGAGGCGAAGCACACGAGAAGTTTACCCAGGTTTGGGCCGCACGGATGCGTAAAACCCTACTCCTGCTTTGTGGTTTGTATTGAGTTCTTACTCAGGAGCGCTGAGTGCTACAGTACGCACCAGCAGCTAACGAGACCGAGCGTGAGAGTTCTTCTGCCTCGAACCCCCCTCTACGTTGCGCATGGGCCTCCTTTTATATGCTCAAGGGGTCACCGACAGGTGGCAACGCAGATAAGGGTAAAAATGGAAAGGTGTTGTAGTTGGTACAACTACCTGTATAGTGCATCATATCTAACCCAGACGGCAGGGGACAAGAGCATTAAATGCCCATCAGCGTCGCCCAAACAGTGCAAAAAGGGACCGTCAGGGACACCACCGTTCGCCACGACAGCAACCTTGTCAGCGCCGCTTGCCACGGCGCACCTCTGGCTGCACAGCCTCCCGCCACGTATGCCTGGAAGGGTCCTAGAGCGACACGTTGGCGGATGTGCTGGAGCGTGGGTACAGAGTGGTAGCTTGCCGCGGCAAGCGCCTTGCCGCGGTCGTTGTCTTGTCGCGTCCGGGAGCTTGCCGCTCACAGGGCCTTGCTGGGACGCGTGGCGCGTCGCGGCAAGTTTTTTGAGATGCCTTGGTTGGCCTTCCCGGCAACCTCCTCTCGCCGGGGTCTTGTGCCTTGAGTGGCCTTCCCGGCAAGCTCCTTTTGCCGGGACTTGTCTCCTTGGCTCGAATACTTTGTTCTTGAATAGCCCCAAAGGAACCACGGAGGACCTTGGCGGCAACCCGGCAAGCCTTGCCGCGGGGTGCTGCGATTGCCCGTGCACAAGTTCGGGATACTAAGGGTACCCCTACTCTAGTACACCGACAGGAGCCCCCGGGCCTGGGCCATACACGGTGCCGAGCGCTGTTGGGCCAGGCCCAAAACAGGGCACGGGCACGCGCGGCCTGGGTTGCGCCGTATCTTACTCTGTATCCACCGCGCCCTCCCCGAACGGCACGCGTTGATTGCGGCGTCGTGGGAGAGATCGTGGGTGGTTTCTTTATTCGGAAAGGCGGAACGTCCGCCCCTCCCTCCTTATAAGCAGGGGAAACAGGGGCAGTTCGCCCATCCGCCCGTTGCTACTCCAACCTCGAAAACCTCCGCCGCTCCCCTTCTTCCCAAAGCTGAAAGAGAGCAGCGCTCCGCCCCCTCACATCGCCACCAGCACCACCAACGCCGTCGACCTCCCCCACCACTTCCGCCATGGCTCCAAAAACCGACAAGGGGAAGGGCGCGAAGTCGGCCGAGGCGCAGCGGCTCGCGGCGCTGCGAAAGGAGCGGGCTGTCTTCCCCCCAGGCTTGCCGCGAGGGCGCTGAGCGAGTGCTACTACCTCTTCTGGTCGGGGGAGACGCAGGCGCACCCGCGCACGAAGGTACTTCCAGCCGTTGCTTGGAAAATGGCTCCAACTGGATACCCTTTCTTCGCCTTGTTCTTCTACTGCGGGCTCTGCCCGCCTTTCTCTGAATTTTTCTGCGACATTATGAACACCTACGGGTTCCGCCTCCTTGACTTCACCCCCAATGTCGTTCTGACCATGGCAGTTTTCGCACATCTCTGCGAAAACTTTGTCGGAGTCTATCCCAATGTAGCCCTTTTCCGCCACTTCTTTATGCCTCGAGTTGAGAGAGGAGAGCCTTTATCCGGTGGAGTCTCCTAGATCTCGAGGGCCGGCAAGAAGGACACTTATCTGGAGGAAGAGCTCCGCAGCAAGTGGGAGGAGTGGAGAGCAAACTAGTGCTGGATTGTCGAGGAGAACCCGCAGCCATTTACCGCCTGGCGCCAAACCCCAGTAGTGCGCGGCAGCGACTGGAGCAACATGGCCCCGGAAGACGATAGGCTGAAGATCGCCGTCGCCCAGATCCAACGCCTCAGGCTTGTCGGGCTCACTGTAGGCGCAGTTGGCGCAGATTTCCTTCGCCGCCACATCGCCCCCCTGCAGGAGAGGAAGAGACCCGCCTGGGAGTTCGAGAACACGGCGGACATCATGAGGCTGCGCCCGGGCCTCAACTTCAACTTCACTGTCCTGGAGCTCAACGCGATGCTCCAGGAGCTATTCAAGTATGACCCTCAGCATCCCGAAGTGTTCAGGTTGCCGAGGGGTGTCGTTTCGCTGTGCAACAACTCCGCGCTCAGCCGCATTCGCGCAATGATGCCTCTGTGCGACTCTCATGGGATTGACCCAACTTGGCAAGAGCCTGCAGATGACGCCGTGCAGGAGTTCTTTGACGGTTTGGAAGAAGTGCCGATTCGCTCCGACGAGAAGAAAGGCCTCACCCGCGACACCACCGATACAGAGTTGAAGCGCATCGCCACTAGGCTGGAAGAGGCGGCGGCAGCCGCAGCCGCGGGCGAGTTCGGATTCACCGTGGAGGAGGCAGAGGCAGCAAAGGCGGCAAGCCTTGCCGAGCGAGAGGAGTTTGCCGGCGAGGAGGAGCTTGCCGGGCAAGATGTCGAGTCGAGCGAGCCCGCCGAGCAGGGCGTCGAGTCGAGCGAGCCCGCCGAGGATACGAGCGGCTCGTTGGAGATCGACTCCTCTTCCTCCTCATCTTCGGACAGCTCGCCGCAAGCAGAGCCCCCAGCTCCACCAAGAAGGCGTCTCCGCAAGGCCGGGGACGTAGCGGAGCGGCAGACGAGTCAACAGCCGCCGCGCCGCGCGACACGCTCCACCGCGGCAAGCACGGTTGCTGCGGGAGCACCTCGCGCTTCTGCGGCAACTGGAGCGGGGTCTTCCCGGACCGCCGCTTCTGCTCCTGCCGCTTCTCTCGCCATGGCGGCAGCCGGAGCGGGGTCGTCTCAGACCACCGCCACTGCTCCCGTCAAGCGGCCAAGGGAGCCTACTCCTCCGCCTCCTCGCGCCGGGCGTGAGCCGGACTTCGACTTCTCCGCGCTCAGCTCCGACGAGGAAGAAGAAGAGTAAGATCCTTGTCGTATTTGTATTTCTTCAATTCTTGTTGTTTTGTCTTGTATCTCATTTCCCTTACTCCTTCTCAGGACTCTGGCCCAAAGAGCGGCAAAGAGAGCCAAGGTCCCGGCGAGGAGAGAGGAGGTGATCATCGTCGAGGACGAACCCACCGAGACCACCTTGCCGGACCCGGCAACTAATCTTCAGAGCAGCCCCCAGCGCAGCCCCCAGCGTAAGTGTATGGTTCACTTTCCGTTGTTAGGCGCACGTGGGTGTTCTTTCTTTGCTGACATTTGTTTGTTGATTTGTGTAGGAGCTACACAGCCCCGCCAGGAGCGCCCGGAGACTGCCCCCGACATGCCATCTGCTTCGACTATGCCTCCAAGGGGGAGTTCTCCGGCAAGGGAGAGTCCTCCGGCGAGGGGGAGCTCTCCGGCAAGGGGGAGTTCTCCTGCAAGGGAGAGTCCTCCGGCAAGGGGGAGCTCTCCGGCGAGGGACAACACCAGCGACCCTCCGCCGGCGAAGACCATGACTACGCTGCCAAGGGAGAGTTCTCCGCCAAGGGACCCTGCCGAGGAGCCGGCTCGCGCAGGTAATCCTCTTGCTTCAAAACTTCCCTTGGGTTCTTCCTCTTTTGATCTTCTTTTTTGGATATTTGCTTGACTTTTCTCCCCTTTCCGGCCGGTCAGATCCATCTGCCGCGGAGCCGATGGAGACGGAGGTTGCTGGCGAAGAGAACACGCGCGGCAACATCTGCGACGCCGCTACCACCGAAGAAGCGGCCGGCGCCGACGATCCCGCCGGCGATGAGGCCGCCAAGGCTGCCGCCGCAGCAGCTGGCAAGGGGTCCGGCGATCGCACTGACGGCCCTGAGGCCGCAGGAGCGCCAGGCGCTATGCCGACCGCTGATCCCTCCGCCGCTGCCGCAGCGCCAGGCTCCGAAGAGCCCCAGCCACGCATCTACCTGAAGGCCGGCGATGGCGTCTTCATCAACCTCCCCTGGGCATCACTCTCCAGGGCGCCGGTTGAAGGAGAGAGCTTCGATGGAGAAGTGCTCGCCTCCGCTGGATTGACGCTGGTTGACGCGCCGAGCAGCAGCAGCGGCGAGTCTGAGGAGGAGCGGCTGCTGCGGAAGTTGTTGTCGCTCTACCGCGCTCGGCAGGACAAGCTGGAGTCCCGAGAGGCGCTTGCCGCGAAGGCGGGAGCTGACATCGAGAAGCGCGCGGAGGAGCTCCGGGGACTCAACCAGGCACCTCTCCGGTCCCTGGCAAAGGAGCGGGAGCAATTTGCCGAGGAGCAGACGGCCTTCTTCCTCGAGAAGGCTGAGGTCGAAGAGCAGCAGCGGCTTGCCGCTGAGAAGCTGTCTGCGCGGGAGGGCGAGCTGGCGCAGCGGAAGGTCAATCTTGACAGCCACAAGGAGGAGCTTGCCGCGCGCGAGCAATCACTTGGCGGGGCCCTCAAGCAAGCAGAGGACGCTGCCGCAGCTGCCGAGGCCGCCAAGAAGGAGCTGGAGACGAAGGTGGCGCAGCTGGAGGCCGATCTCAAGGCGAGCGGTGAGGAGGTTGCCGCGCTCAAGCGTGAGAGGGAGAAGGACGCCCACAGCAACTCAGAGCTGCAGGTTCGCCTCACCGAGAAGGGCAAGGAGCTTGCCGCCGCCAAGGACTCCAACGTGGATCTTGAGTTGAAGCTGACCACTTTGACCAAGACGCTGGACGGCGCTAGGGAGCGGGAGGCGGCCTTGAAGGAGGAGATCAAGGCCGAGAAGGCGCTGCTGGCGAGTGCTGCTGCCGTCCAGAACACTTTCAGGGAGACCGTCGAGCACTGGACGGAGGGTCTCGTGAACACTGCCGCGGATATTGACAGGGAGCTGGCGCAGCTGGGGATGGAGGATCTCGGGTATCCCTCCGATGAGAGCCTCCAGCCCAGCGCCAAGCTCACCTTGTTCTTCAAAGGCATGGCGACGGCCCTCCAGCGACTCCGGGAGAGGATCCCAAAGCAGCTGGTCGACGAGTCGCGCAAGCTCTGCGCGGGAGCTCTCCAAAAGGTGTTGGTGAAGGTGGCCTTCCGCAACCCGGGCCTCAACCTCACCAACGTCCTCAAGTCCCTGCCGCAGGATGCTGATCTGGAGGCGCTCAAGGCCCTTGTCGCACCCATTGTGGACAAGGTGAGCGGGATCAAAAGGGTTGAGGGCGATCGCGTAGATTAGGCTGCCCGTTTTCTTCTTCTCTTGTCGCTGCTAGTCATGTTATGAGAACAATCTGTTAGAGCTGCGACATGCTACCTTGTAATATAACTCTATTTGGGTAATGATTGCAATGTTATTTCCTTTACTTGATCCCTTCCTTTGCATGTTTTTGCCCTATGCTTTTAGGGAACTTGCCGGCGTAGGCACCTTAGCCGCGAGCGCTGAGTGCGGGACGTCAGCAGCCTGCTGGTGGTGCCGCTACCGACAAGAAACCTTGTCGCAACTAGTCGCAGCTCACTTAAGTTGTTGAGCGAACTCGAAACAAAGTTGTTGAGCGGACTCGAAACAAAGTTGTTGAGCTGGCTCGAAACAAAGTTAAGGGCGCAACTAGCTACGAGTTGGTTCCTCCGCGCACAGGTTTTCCATACAAAGCACGGTCGTTCAAGGAAGATAACTTAAAAATTTAAAAATCTGATTGCTCAAGCTTTGGCAACTTAGCTTTTCTGTTGTTTGCTTCCCGGCAAGGCGAAACTTTCTTGAACGACGCCTGGTCCATACCACTATCTTCTCCTCCCCCCCCCCGGCAAACTTGTGGGCGAGGGAACCTTCCTTTCCTTGAGAAAAAGAAAGAAGAGAAAACAACGATATGGAGCCTTACGACTCGTTATTGCTTACCGGGGGTAGGTGCTGCACAAAGTGTCAGATAACACATGCAAAAAATAAAAAGCATGAAATTGACAAGATGTGCGTTGCACATGAGCTTTACTTATGCACGGGGTCTACGCCCGGCTTTGTACAAAGGATTACATGCAACAGCGGCAAGACTTGTACAAAAGGTGGTTGCCGGAAAGGGTTCCGGCAACCGCGCCTTACGGGTAAAACTTACGAAGATGCTCGATGTTCCAGGAGTTGCTCACCGGAAAGCCATCTTCGGTCTCAAGGCGGACAGCGCCAGGCCTAGTGACTCGTTTCACCCGTTAAGGGCCTTCCCACTTCGGCGTCAACTTGTTGGAATTCTTGGCGGACTGAACGCGCCGAAGAACAAGGTCGCCTTCCTCGAGACTTCTGGTGTTAACTTTGCAGCTATGGTAGCGGCGCAAAGCTTGCTGGTAGCGAGCAGCTCGTACAGCAGCCTGAAGACGGTCTTCCTCAAGGAGAAGCGCGTCATCTTGTCGCAGCTGCTCTTGCTCAAGCTCATCATAAGCGAGCACTCGAGATGACCCGTATACGAGTTCCGTGGGGAGAACTGCCTCTGCTCCATAGACTAGAGCGAAAGGTGTCTATCCAGTGGCTCGATTTGGTGTCGTCCTGATCGACCAAAGAACCACTGGCAGCTCCTAGATCCAGTTTCTGCCGCACTTGTGCAGCCTGTCGAAAGTTCTGGTCTTGAGGCCACGCAGCACTTCAGCATTTGCCCTCTCCGCTTGACCGTTGCTTCTCGGGTGAGCAACAGAAGCGAAGCAGACCTTGGCGCCAAGATCTTGGACGTACTGCATGAAGGTGCGGCTCGTGAATTGCATACCATTGTCGGTGATGATCCTATTAGGGATCCCGAAGCGGCAAACAATCGACCTAAATAACTTGACTGCTGACTGTGCGGTCACCTTCCTCACTGCTTCCACTTCCGGCCACTTTGTGAACTTGTCGATTGCAACGTACAAGTACTCAAAGCCCCCGACTGCTCGGGGAAAGGGGCCGAGGATGTCGAGCCCCCAGACTGAAAATGGCCAGGATAAAGGGATCGTCTGGAGAGCTTGAGCTGGCTGGTGTATCTGCTTGGAATGGAACTGGCACGCTTCACACTTGGTTACTTGTGCAGTTGCATCCTGGAGGGCTGTCGGCCAAAAGAAACCTTGCCGAAATGCTTTGCCGGCAAGTGCTCTTGCGCCAATGTGGTGACCACATATGCCTCCATGTATCTCTGCCAACAGCTTTTGTCCGTCTTCCCGGCGAATACACTTCAATTTCACACCGTTGAGTCTTCTTTTGTACAGTGTGTTGTCGACAAACTGGTACATACTTGACTGCCGGTCTACTCTTTCCGCTTCTTCTTGATCTTCGGGAAGTTCTCCTGTCTGAAGGGAACGGACAATCTGCTGGGCCCATGCTGGAGCTTGTGGCTCGACAACAAGGACTAAAGGCACATCTGCTGCTGCAGGAACATCCGCTTCTACGGCGAGAGCCTGCGGCTCAGCCGGAGCTTGACGTTCCCCGGCAAGCTTGCCGGAGCAAAACTTGTCGGGAGCGTCTGCTTCAACGGAATAAACCCTAGGGCTTGCCGGAGCAGACTGCTCCTCAGCGCTCTTGGTGTTGATCTTGGGGATCTTCTTGGCGGCGGCTTCGGGAAGCTCTGCCGGAAAATAGTCACCAGAAATCAACTTCCTCTTCTTGCTCTGTCCAGTTGATGGCGTTACGGACGGTTGAGTCAGCTTGAGCACAAAGATCCCTGGTTCGACAGGTAACTTAAGGGCGGCGCACTTTGACAAGCCATCGGCGATGTCGTTCTAAGCTCTTGGAACATGCTCCATCTGTAGGCCGTCAAAGTGCTCTTCAAGCTTTCTCACTTCATCAACGTAGGCTTCCATCAACGGACTCTGATAATTCTTGTTCACTTGGCGGACGACAAGCTGCGAGTCACCCCTGACAATGAGCTTCTTGATCCCAAGGTCTGCCGCGATCCTGAGACCAGCAAGCAAACCCTCATACTCTGCGGTATTGTTTGTTGCTTGCTCCTTGGGAAAGTGCATCTGGACTACGTACTTGAGGTGCTCTCCGGTGGGTGCAACAAGTAGCACGCCAGCACCGGCGCCTTGCAGCGAGAAGGCACCATCAAAGTACATCAGCCACTCTTTGCTTGCTTCCTTGACAAGGATGCTCGTTTCTGGGATTTCTTCATCTGGTGTTGGCGTCCACTCTGCTATGAATTCTGCCAATACTCTGCTTTGGATAGTCGAAGTGCTCTCAAACTTGAGGCCAAAGCTTGACAGTTCCAGTGCCCACTCAACAATCCTGCCTGTTGCTTCTGGATTCTGCAGTATCCTTTTCAGCGGAAAGCGAGTGACAACCGTGATCTCATGTGCTTGGAAGTAATGGCGCAGCTTTCTTGAGGCCATGAGAAGGCCGAAAAGCAATTTCTGCACACCAGAGTACCTCGACCTAGCCCCCTGCAGGAGGGAACTGACAAAGTAAACTGGGCGATGCACCATTCTCTTCCGTATCTCCTGCGCAGATCCATCTTTGTCGGGACCAGAGCTTGCCGGGGAAGCCCCCTGCTTGTCATTGGATGTGCCTGTCGTGGTTGCTGGCTCATCATCTGCCTCCCTCTCCGGTACTAACGCAGCACTAACCACTTGATTGGTTGCTGCTAGATACAGCAGCAACTTCTCTTGTGGCTTAGGTGCGACAAGTATTGGAGTGGAGGACAGGTATCTCTTTAAGTCTTGCAGCACAGCCTCCGCTTCCGGAGTCCATTTCATTGGACCTGCCTTTTTCAATATTTTGAAAAATGGCAGGGCGCGCTCAGCACACTTGGAGATAAACCTGCTGAGAGCAGCCACGCAACCGGCAAGTCTTCGTACATCCTTGACGCGCTTTGGTGCTTCAATCTGCTCAATGGCCTTGATCTTGTCGGGATTGGCTTCAATTCCCCTCTGAGACACGAAGAACCCGAGAAGCTTGCCGGAAGGGACTCCGAACACACACTTCTCGGGGTTGAGCTTGAGGCTGATCTTGCGCAGATTCGCAAAGGTCTCGTCTAAATCTTGAATCAGAGTTGCCTTGTCCTTGCTCTTGACCACTATGTCATCCATGTAGGCTTCCATATTTCTGTGTATTTGTGGCTCAAAAGCATAATGTACTACCCTTGCAAATGTTGAACCAGCATTCTTTAACCTGAAAGGCATCCGTACGAAACAGTACGTGCCACATGGAGTGATGAATGCGGTCTTCTCCTCATCCTCTTCTGCCATGAAGATCTGATGGTATCCTGAGTATGCGTCAAGAAATGAAAGCAGGTCACATCCGGCTGTGGAGTCAACAATCTGGTCAATGCGCGGCAAGGGAAATGGGTCTTTGGGACAAGCTTTATTGACATCAGTGAAGTCGATACAAAGCCTCCATTTCCCGTTTGCCTTGCGCACGACTACAAGATTGGCCAACCACGTAGGATGGAGCACTCCTCTGACAAGGCCTGCTGCTTCCAACTTCTTGATCTCTTCTGCGATGAATTCTTGGCGCTCCACTGCTTGCTTCCTGACTTTCTGCTTGACGGGCCATGCATGAGGACAGACGGCAAGATGATGCTCAACTACTTTCCTGGGAACACCGGGGATGTCATACGGTTGCCACGCAAACACGTCGACATTCGCCCGCAGGAAAGCAATGAGCGCACTTTCCTATTTAGGGTCAAGAGTGGCACTGATGGTGAAGGTACCACCAGTGCCGTCCTTCTTGGCGGACACTTTCTTGGTCTCTGGCGGAGCGGCCATTGTCTTCTTACACTTGCCGGTGGAGCTCGATGGTGTGTCCTCGACGGTAGCACATCACTCCGAAGAGGTGCGCTTGCCGGAGTGGGCATCAGAACTCTTGCCGGACTTGGTCTTCTTCTTCCCCCCGGGAGCTTCAGCGGCAAGTGACTTGCTATCTGTTGCGGCTGCTGCTTCCCGGTAGATCTTGTCGGCCCAGATAAGAGCATCCTTCTTGTCGCCAGGGACAGAGATGACACTTATCGGGCCTGGCATCTTCAGCATGTTGTATGTGTAGTGAGAGGCTGCCATGAACTTGGCGAGTGCTGGACGGCCAAGTTTCCTATTATAAGGCAATGGAAAATCGGCAACGTCAAAGGTAACCCCCTCAGTCCTGAAGTTCAACTCGCCGCCAAATGTCACTGGCAACGTGATCTTCCCCTTCGGCTTGCTCCTTCCCGGGTTGATTCCTTGGAATGTGTCGGTCTCTTCGAGCTCGCTGTCAGGAATCTGGAGTTTCTGGAGTACAGCGGAGGAGATCAGGTTCAAGCTGGCCCCGCCGTCAACTAGCATCTTAGTGACCTTGAGGTTGTGGATAGTTGGTGAGACCAACATCGGCAAGCACCCGACCGCAGTTGTGCGATCAGGGTGGTCCTCAATATCAAAGATGATAGGCATGCTGGACCATTTCAGAAGCTTGTGTGACTCGACAGGTGGTTCTGCCGCATTGACTTCCCGCACCCACTGCTTGAGTTGGCGGTGTGAAGTATGTAGAGAAGCACCACCGTCAACGCATAAGACCTCTGTGGCTTTCTGGAACTCCTGCTCACTGGTCTCGACATCATCCATGTCTTCGTCATCGTCGTCATCTTCATCCTTGTCGTGTCCGCGGGGAGGTCTGTCTCCTTGCCGCTGCTTGGCCTTGCCGCGGCGTCCTCGTCGGCCGGGGCGCTTCTGGCCGGATCCTCCAGCACCTCCTTGGGCCTTCTCCTTGTCGCGTCGCTCATACTCAGCTTTTTGCTGCTCAACAAGCTGCTCGACCCTCTTGCAGTTCTGGAGGTCATGACCCTTGGTGCGGTGGATCTTGCAGTACTGCTTGTCGGTGCCGTCCTGCTTGTCGGCGGCCGCCACAGCCTGGCAGTTGGTGCATGCGGCAATCTCCTTGCCGGAGCTACCAACTTTGGCTTTCTTGGCGCCACCTTCGTTGCCGGACTGCTCAACGACTAGCACGTCTTTGCCTTTCTTCTTCCTGTTGTTCCGCCGCCGGTTTTTATTTGCCGGGGCAGCATCCTCGCTGTCAGATCCTCCTGCTCCTGTATTCTCTCTGGGGAGTTTCCTCCCTTCCTCAGCGTGTGCACACTTGTCGGCCAAGGCATATAGCTCACTGACGTCTCTGATCTTGCACATCGCCATCTCCTCCCGCATCCTACGGTTATGCACGTTCTGATGGAACACGCTGATGACCGCGGCAGGGTGGACATCTGGGATGTTGTGCTGTACATGGCTGAATCTCTGAATGTACTTGCGCAGGGGCTCTCCTTCCTTCTGGGCGAGCAGATGAAGGTCACTTTCTTGGCCATGAGGTTTGTGGCCGCCTGTAAAGGCGCCGACAAACTGATGGCATAGGTCTGCCTAGGAGGATATGGAGTTGTCCGGCAAGTGCATGAGCCAGGATCTGATGTTGGGCTTGAGCACCAGCGGGAAGTAGTTGGCAAGGATCTTGTCGTCTCGCCCCCCGGCAGCTTGCACCGCAATGGTGTAGATGCTGAGGAACTCCGACGGATGCGTCTTGCCATCGTACTTCTCTGGTACGTCTGGCTTGAAATTGCCGCAGCTCACGAGTAAACGCAGGGCAACCTACCGCGTACGGCAAGTCGCCTGGTTCCCCTGGCGCATGCATGTCGATAGCGGGCCCAGCACGCTGGTCGGATTGACGTCGCGCTTCTCTTCGGCGCTCGATGCGAGTACGAGCGTCTTCTTGCTGTCGTTCGTGAAGAACTTGGCGCTGATCGTGACGAGCTTGCGGATCTGATGACGTGGTGGAGTCGCTGTCGAGGTGGATCCGGCGAGTCGGCGATCTTGGCCTTCGGGGCGGAGAGTGCACGGTGGTTGCACCCCCACTGGTCTTGTCTCCACCGGCTTGCGCCTGGCTAACTTGCCGCGGCTGCGATGTACTTGGATGCCGCGGAGTGTCGCCGTTGGCGAAGCCGATGAGACTCTGAATGGTGGCCCTCCAATCATCGATCTTGTCTGCCGTTGGAGGGTAGTCTAGGAGAAGTTGAGCTCGCGCCAAAGCTTCTACTGGAGTGGCGGGTAGCGATGGCGAACGGTGTGAGGAGCGGGATATGCTCGGACTTCTAACTATGTTAGAAGAAGCAGTATCCCGTCCAAGCGACCGTGCCTCGCTCGTGCCAGCATGTTGACGTGCATGCTGGTCTTGAGGATTCCGAGACCCACCAGCTCGATCTTGGTCCAGCAAATGTATGGTACCGTGAGTACCATGACGCTGCCGGTCCCGTGGCTCCTGAGATGGGCGCGGTGCATGCACGGACGTCGAGGTCTTGGAGTGCGCCCGGTCGTTGTGGGAGCCGGCTACGCCGCCGATGGGCAGCGCAGCCTTGTCCTTGGACCTGGCAGCACCGTGAGCTCCCTCGTCGACGCCCGTTCTTCCGCCGGCATCTATCCCACCATCCATTTGCTCCGGCGGTGGTGGATTCGGCGCGGACGGAGCAGTTGCCTCCGAAGCCTTCTTCTTCGGCGGCATGTTGATGAAGATGATGAAGATCTAGCTCGTGTGAACGCCGGATCAGGTTCACACAACCTCGACGCACCCCTACCTGGCGCGCCAAAGATGTCGGGGAAACTGACCCACGAGCACCTATGGGGACCGGCGGACCGAGCCCCTTTCGGTTCGGCGGGGGCGGAGATCGCACGAAGAGCATATCGAGGCGAAGCACACGAGCAGTTTACCCAGGTTCGGGCCGCACGGATGCGTAAAACCCTACTCCTGCTTTGTGGTTTGTGTTGAGTTCTTGCTCATGAGCGTTGAGTGCTACAATACGCACCAGCAGCTAACGAGACCGAGCGTGAGAGTTTTTCTGCCTCGAACCCCCCTCTACGTTGCACATGGGCCTCCTTTTATATGCTCAAGGGGTCATCGACAGGTGGCAACGCAGATAAGGGTAAAAATGGAAAGGTGTTGTAGTTGGTACAACTACCTGTACAGTGCATCATACCTAACCCTGACGGCAGGGGACAAGAGCATTAAATGCCCATCGGCGTCGCCCAAACAGTGCAAAAAGGGACCGTCAGGGACGCCACCGTTCGCCATGACGGCAACCTTGTCAGCGCCGCTTGCCACCGCGCACCTCTGGCTGCACAGCCTCCCGCCACGTATGCCTGGAAGGGTCCTAGAGCGACACGTTGGCGGATGTGCTGGAGCGTGGGTACAGAGTGGTAGCTTGCCGCGGCAAGCGCCTTGCCGCGGTCGTTGTCTTGTCGCGTCCGGGAGCTTTCCGCTCACCGGGCCTTGCCGGGACGCGTGGCGCGTCGCGGCAAGTTTCTTGAGATGCCTTGGTTGGCCTTCCCGGCAAGCTCCTCTCGCTGGGGTCTTGTGCCTTGAGTGGCCTTCCCGGCAAGCTCCTCTTGCCGGGGCCTTGTCTCCTTGGCTCGAATACTTTGTTCTTGAATGGCCCCAAAGGAACCACGGAGGACCTTGGCGGCCACCCGGCAAGCCTTGCCGCGGGGTGCTGCGACTGCCCGTGCACAAGTTCGGGATACTAAGGGTACCCCTACTCTAGTACACCGACAAAGTGGTTCAATAACAAGTGAATAGTTCATAGACATTGCTTGACGTCTACTAATATTACCAATTCTTTGACATTCATCACAAGATAAGACAAACTTACTAGCATCCTTGAAGAGAGTAGGCCAATAAAAACCAGATTGCAATAGCTTATGTGCAGTTCTATCTCCAGCATGGTGTCCTCCATAAGCTTCGGAGTGGCACTTGCGTAGGATCTATTCCTGTTCATGCTCAGGTACACAACGTCTAATAATACCATATACTCCTTCTTTATAAAGATGTGGGTCATCCCAGAAGTAATGTCTCAAATCATAAAAGAACTTTTTCTTTTGCTAGTATGTGAAGCTAGGAGGTATAAACTTAGCAACAATGTAATTAGCATAATCAGCATACCATGGAGCAGTACGAGAAGTATTTATGACAGCTAATTGTTCATCAGGAAGGCTATCATCAATAGGTTGTGGGTCATCAAGTATATTCTCTCGCCTAGACAAGTTGTCTGCAACGGGGTTCTCAGCTCCCTTTCTATCAATAATATGCAAGTCAAACTCTTGCAGCAAGAGAACCCATCTAATAAGTCTAGGTTTAGCATCTTTCTTTTCCATAAGGTATTTGATAGCAGCATGATCAGTGTGAATAGTTACTTTAGAATCAACAATATAAGGTCTAAACTTATCAGAAGCAAATACAACTCCTAAAAATTCTTTCTCAGTAGTAGCATAATTTCTCTGGGCATTGTCTCGGGTTTTACTAGCATATTGGATAACATTCAATTTCTTATCAACTCTTTGCCCTAGAATAGCACCTACAGCATAATCACTAGCACCGCACATAATCTCAAAGGGTAAATTCCAGTCAGGAGGCTGGACAATAGGTGCAGAGATCAATGCTTTCTTAAGTATTTCAAATGCTTCTAGACAATCATCATCAAAGACAAAAGGAATATCTTTTTGTAAGAGATTAGTCAAAGGCCTCGAGATTTTGGAGAAGTCTTTAATGAACCTCCTATAAAACCAGACATGACCAAGGAAACTTCGTATACCTTTGATGTCCTTGGGGCACGGCATCTTGTCAATAGGATCAACTTTATCTTTATCAACTTCAATACCTCTTTCAGAAATTTTATGACCCAAGACAATGCCTTCATTAACCATAAAGTGGCACTTCTCCCAATTCAAGACAAGATTAAAGTCTTCACATCTCTACAAAACTCGATCAAGGTTGCTCAAGCAATCATCAAAAGAAGTTCCGTAAATGGAGAAATCATCCATGAAAACATCAACAATCTTTTCACAAAAATCAAAGAATATAGCCATCATGCATCTTTGAAAGGTAGCAGGTTCATTACATAAACCAAAAGACATACGTCTATAAGCAAAGGTACCAAAAGGACAAGTAAAGGTGGTCTTTTCTTGATCCCCTTTTGACACATGTATTTGAGAGAAACCAGAATAACCATCTAGAAAGCAAAAATGAGTATGTTTGGATAACCTTTCTAGTATTTGATCAATAAAAGGCAAAGGGTAATGATCTTTCTTAGTAGCTTTATTTAATTTGCGGAAATCAATTACCATCCTATAACCTGTAACAATTCTTTGTGGGATCAATTCATCTTTATCATTAGGAACAACAGTCATACCTCCCTTCTCAGGGACACAATGGACAGGACTTACCCACTGGCTATCAGCAACTGGATAGATAATACCTGCCTCTAGAAGCTTTAGTATTTCCTTCCTTACCACTTCTTTCATCTTAAGATTTAACCGTCGTTGATGATCAATAACTGGTTTAGCATCCTCTTCCAATTTTATCTTGTGTTGACATAAAGTGGGACCAATGCCCTTAAGATCATCCAGAGTATATCCAATAGCAGCATGGTGCTTCTTCAGAGTTTTCAATAATTTTTCTTCTTCCTGCTCTGAAAGGTTAGCACTAATAATAACAGGATATATCTTATTTTCATCAAGATAAACATACTTAAGATTATCTGGTAAAGGTTTAAGTTCAAACACGGGATCACCCTTGAGTGGAGGAGGATCCCCTAGGATTTCAATAGGCAAGTTGTTTTTCAATACGGGTCCCTTCTTAAAGAATATTTCTTCTATTTCCCTTCTCTCATTCATATACATATCATTTTCATGGTGTAGAAGATATTGTTCTAAGGGATCATTAGGAGGCACAACAATAGAAGCAAGACCAATAAGTTCATCCTTACTAGGTAATTCTTTATCATGGGGTTGTCTATGGAATTTAGCAAAGTTAAAATCATGAGACATATCCCCTAAACCAATAGTAACAATATCTTTCACGCAATCTATCTTAGCATTAACAGTATTCAAGAAGGGTCTACCAAATATAATGGGACAAAAATCATCTTGTGGGGAACCAAGAACAAGAAAATCAGCAGGGTATTTAACTTTCCCACATAAGACTTCAACATCTCTAACAATCTTCTAGATCAACGGATGCAATATCATGCATAATTTCATCGTATCAGGAAATGGGTATTACACTCGCACTAGCACCTACATCACATAAGCCATCATAGAAATGGTCTCCTATTTTAATGGAAATAAGAGGCAAACCTACAATGGGTCTATGTTTATTCCTAGCATCGGGTTTGGCTATTCTAGCAGCTTCCTCTTGGAGGTAAATAACATGTCCATCTAAATTTTCAACCAAGAGATCTTTAACCATAGCAACACTAGGTTCAACTTTAATTTGCTTAGTGGGTGTAGGTGTTCTAGTACTACTCTTACGAACCACAGTTGAAGCTTTAGCATGATCCTTAATTCTAACAAGGAAATGTGGTTTCTCAATATAAGCAGTAGGAACAATAGGATCAACATTATAAGTGATAATCTTTTCTTAAACTTTAACAGGTTCAACTACTTTTACTTCAATGGGAGGATGGTATTTAAACCACTTCTCCTTGGGAAGATCAACATGAGTAGCAAATGGTTCACAGAAAGAAGCTACTATCTCAAAGTCAAGTCCATATTTAGTGCTAAATTCACGGAAAACATCGCTATCCATACTTGACTCCTTACCTTCGTCTAGATCCCAATCTTCAGAGCTGCGTTTAATTCTTTCCAATAAATCCCATTTGAATTCAATAGTCTTTGAAAGTGTTGTATATTGACTAGAGGGGGGTGAATAGGCAATTTTTAGGAAAGTCTTCAAAACATGGAAGTTTCGAAGACAAACGATAAAACCAATCCTACTTATATGCAGCGGAAGGTAGACTACACTAGACAAGCGATAGTCAAGTATTCAATGAAGTGAAAGCATGAAGACTAATAGCAGCTAGGCAATATGGATCAGGATGGAAGATTGCATGAAACCAATCAGAACAAGTAGTCACACAGTGAAGTCAAACAGATAGGCAAGCAGGCAATGACTTCACAATGAAAGACAGTAAGTAAAGAGAAGGAAAGGATAGAACCAGTAGCTCGGCGAAGACAGTGATTTGTTAGACCAGTTCCAGTTGATGTGACAACTGTACGTCTGGTTAGGGAGATTTAACTCGGAAGACCGCGTCTTCACCTTGTTCCCCTTGAGCTAAGGACACCCAGTCCTCGCCCAATCACTCTGGTAAGTCTTCAAGGTAGACTTCCAAACCTTCACAGACTTCGTTCACCGGCAATCCACAATGACTCTTGGATGCTCAGAACGCGACGCCTAACCAGCTGGAGGAAACACAGTCCTCAAGTGTAACAAGTCTTCAGGTCACACAGACAGAAAGACTTCAGTGATGCCTAACACTCTTTGGCTCTGGGTGTTTGGGCTTTGTCCTCGCAAGGATCTCTCTCTCAAATACTTCGGAGGTGGGTTGCTCTCAAACGACAAAAGCCGTGTAATAACTCTGAGCAGCCACCAATTTATGGTGTAGGGGGTGGGCTATTTATAGCCACTGGGCAACCCGACCTGATTTGTCCGAAGTGACCCTGGGTCACTAAGGAACTGACACGTGTTCCAACGGTCAGATTTCAAACACACACGGCAACTTTACTTGGGCTACAAGTAAAGCTGACTCATCCAGCTCTGGATAAGATTTGCTCTCATTGTCTTCGCTCGAAGACATAGGATTTGGTTGAGCATCACTTTAGTCACTCTGACTTAGTTCACTTGGACCCCACTTAACAGTACGGTGGTTCCTATGACTCAACAAAGAAGAAAAGGAAAAAACGAAACATCTAAGTCTTCGCACTCCATAGTCTTCACACAATGTCTTCTCTTGTCATAGGCTTCAATATGATTATCGTCATGTACCACCATTGTCGTCAATGTCTTCATACATTTTTAGGGGTCATCTCTGGTAGGTAAACTGAATCAATGAGGGACTACTACATGTGTTATCCTGCAATTCTCACAAACACATTAGTCCCTCAACCAGGTTTGTCGTCAATACTCAAAAACCAACTAGGGGTGGCACTAGATGCACTTATAATCTCCCCTTTTTGGTGATTGATGACAAACTGGTTGAAGTTTTCAACGGGGATAAAAGTATGTGAAATTGTAAAGGATAAAGGTATTGTCGTCATAAGTAGCAAAAGGCTCCCCCTGAAGATGTGCATATAGTTGATTTGCTTTTGAATGCAAATGCACATGGCAGGTTGTACTTGTGGAGATCCTCTTCGGCTTATGAAGACAATTCATCATGCACATTTGATATGTCGAATATAATGATATGCATAATGAGAAATGGACGTCTGCAAAATGACTAAGTGCGGAATATATCGTAGCACATGCGGAATTTATCATCGCATTACAGAGTACCAGAAAACGTAGCAGACGACCATCAAGTTTAAGTGTTACAACTCAAAGAACCAAATGTAGCAAAACAAGAGTTGTAAACACTAGGCAAAATATAAAGCACCCGCCCATATGGACCCGCTTGAAGACTATCAACTCATATGCTTCTCCCCCTTTTGTTAGTAAGGACCAAAAAGGTTTGAAGACATAGAGCCTCTACTTGTTCCCAGTTGGAGCAGGAGAGGATGCAGGGTCGGCGTTGGTGTTTGGCGGTGCAGAAGTAGTTGGTGCAGTGTCGACACGAGCTGAGGGAGGAGGTGGTGAGGTAGCATCATCTTGATCATCTATCACCCTGGCGTCAACCGTTGCAGCGGAGGAGGAGTAGTCAGAGTCTTCAAGAGACGGAGTTCGACGCAGAACATCATTCCTTGGAGGAGTGTGGTCAAACTTGAATCTTTCAGTGAAGCCATCGTCTTGAAGATCTGCTTCAGCATTTAGCAAAGTCAAACTCTTCCATGACCTCCGACAGGTTTCATGAGCAACAAAGGCATCCTTGGTGGCAAGGTTGCGAATGTGATTGACGTCCACCAAGAGGCTTTGCATCTGACGCTTCAGCCAGTAGTGATGCTTATCCTGTTTTTGATGTAAGGCAACGAGAAGCTCTCGGTCGTTGAGAACACGAGATCGCTTCCGAGGCCTTTGGGCAATGGCGCTCTCAGTAGCTTCAGTCTCTGCATGGAGAGGTAGGCGAGTACGGCCAGCCAGAGGATAAACGTGAGAGATTGCTGGAACTCCTTCAATTGGCTGAGTGAAGCTCTGGTGATCAGCGTTGTGAAGACTAACATGATCTTTGGCAGGCTCTTGGTATATGGCTTCAGCTGACATATCAACCTCTGGCAAGAATATGTGATGGTTGCGAGCAGAAGGCTGATAGTTGATAGCAGAATGAAGCTTGATGAGGCGCATAATCCATGGAGCGTAAAACTTGAGGCCAAAAAGATCAGAGCCGGAAACAGCCAACTGCCCGATAAAGAAGTCTTGAGCGTTGAAGCTTATGCCATTGAAGATATAGAAGACCAATGTCATCATTGTGCCTTCAAGCTTGGCTGATGAAGAGTGTCCTTTGACAGGCTATAGAGTTCGCCTGATGATATGATATATGGTGCGTGGCAGATATTCAAGGTCTTCAACAAAGAACTCCTTTGGATATTCAGCATTGATTGGCAAAGGCTTCATCATGCTCAGCATTTGGCTCATGTTGGGCTTGGGCTTCTGAAAGATACTCTCCAAAGCTTCGGTGTGTAGTTGACAGGCAGGTTCATACAGTTCTCCTAGAGTGGGCAGGCCAGTAAGCTCAATGAGGTCAAAGGCTTTGGCTTCATGATGGACATTGCCTGTCATCCACTCAAGGACCCATGTCTTCGGATCCCTGCTGAAGCCGCGAATGTGGAGGGTTGCATAAAATTGCAGAAGCAGCTCTTCATTCCAATGCTCTTTGTCAGTCACAAAGTTGAGCAGGCCAGCATCATGGAAGCAATCAAGGGCTTCCTCAAGACAGGGCAATCCAGTAATGGCTTCAATATCAAGACGCATATGAGGGAAAATGTGCCCTTGATCATAGAGTACTCGTGAATAATAACTGCGCTGCTGATGGCTCCAGAACCTATCTGATGATATCCTTGGCTTGGAATAGGGGTTCTTGGCGCTGTCAAAGAAAGTGTCGTGCACAGTGAAGCCATTCGCATTGAAGGACCCTGGTGAAGTGGCAGTACCTGGGAACCTTGGCAGTCTTGGCTTAGGCTTCTGAACCTGAGGCATGTGCTCAACATGGTAGTCAAATTGAGGACCAGCAGCAGGCGGAGGAACCAGAATGGGCCATCTGATAGAGACGAGCTGGTCATCTTTATCGTATGCTTGCTCGATTGTATGGGCCCGTGGAGGCGGAACAGGAGCAATGGCAGTGGCTTCAGGCTGCTGAGTAGCTTCAGGTGCAGCATTGGCTTTAGGTGTCATCACATCAGGCACCACATTGACTTCAGGTGCCACATTAGCTTCAGCCATGACAACGTCATTGGCTTCAGTGGTGGTGGTGGCAACCTCAGAATTTGTAACCTCCACTTCAGGAGCTGGAGGGTCGGACACGTTCTCCTCGAGAACATGGGGTGTGGCAGCACGTGCTTCTTCTTCTTCGGGTTGTTCTTCATCGACTGATGCAGCCAGAATATCTTCAGCCGCTTTGGCTTCAGACTCTGGGAGGTTCACAGTAGGAGTAGCTTCAGGAACAGATTGTTGCTCTTATCCTTATGGAACACTTGAAGGAACGACTTGGGGCCTTAGTCCTTTGCAAAGCCAGCGGAATGCTGGCGACGCCTGTGGTGATGGAGTTGGTTGGGCCTCAAAGTCTTCATCTTCAAGCACCGAACTGGTGAATTGAGTTGGGGGAGTTGCAGGTGTGTCTTGTGGGTGATCAGCCCATGAATCATCCTCAGCAATTGGCGTCAATGGACGACCAATGCTGATGCGTTCGCTATTCGTGAGAACAGGCGATGATTCCACATTGTACTCGATATGAGGAAGGACTTCATCATCTTCAACATTGTCATGAGGGTCAATGTCTTCAACTGCGGTGGGGTCAACAGCTGGAATGTCTTCAGCCTCTGTGAGAGCAGGCTTATGAACAGTCAAACGACATTCTTGGTGTGCAGACGCAGGACGAGCGACGGAAATGGGCTCGACGACAAGGGGCTCTGTGGGAGAAGCCCGGACCTTCTTGGTCTTGCGCTTCTTAGTGGGGGGAGCATCATCAGTGGTGTTCTTGCACTTGCGGGCTTCAGCTTCAGCCACCTTTGTCTTCTTAAGCTGTGAAGCAACTGGGGTGACCTTAGGCTTCGTGCGTCATGCTAGCAGGGAAGACAATGCGAGGTTCTTCCTGCCTTGATTCTATAGCGAGGGGCACAGTTTGCTTCTTCTTCTTTGCAGCCATTCTGGGGTCGATGCCAGGACGCCCAAGGGCCTTGCGCTTCTCAGCTTCATTGTAGGCTTGGACGCACTTGGCCGCCAAGGCCTTGATTCGCTCACGAGAACCTTTGGCTTCTTCACGCCTCTTGCGAAAGGCTTCCTTGAGCTCATGCATCATGACTTTGAAATTCTGGACTTCTTGGACGCTGAGCTTGGCCACATGCTTCTTGAACTGAGCCTTTTAATAGTCAATCTTTTGCTTCAGCTCAACAATTCTCTGAGCAAGAGCTAGCTCAGAAGCAATGGCGCCATTAAAGGAGACGCTGAGGCCAACGGGAAGTTGCAGATCGTCAAAGCTGAGGTTGGGGTGTCAAACCACTCATCAATGAAGTTGTTCAACACTTCCACGTCAAAGAGTGGTAGATCGTTAGAGATTTCTGCATCTTGCTTGCTCTTGATCAATTGCTCCAGAGCGTCATCAGCTAGATCTTCATCACTTGAAAGATCAATGGCTTCATTAGCGTTCTTCATAACAACATCAGGAGTTAGAGCTGGACTGGGGTTGCGCATGGGCTTCTTCCTTAGTTGTTTGCTCTTGGAAATGCGAGAGTGCTCCTCAGATTGCACACTTGGTGCTGGTGGAGTAGTGGCCAACGGCTTCACTCTCGAAGCAATTGGTGGAGTGGTCTTCGAAACCTTGGATTTCTTCTTCTTCTTTGGCTTCAGAGATGCAGGCGCTTCATCAGAATCAGCGTCGTCTGCAGCGTGGTCCACATCCGCCCCTTGAACCCTTATATGACTGATGAGACCTTCTAAGTTGTAGAAGGGCCCAACCAGGTTAGGTTCAGCTACGTGCGTGCCATCGGCACGGGGCGCAGAGGGGCCAGGATTGAAGTCTAATCCCCAATTATTCTTGTTTTCTTTGGCTGAGTTTTTGGCATACTGAAGATTTCGCTTGAACAGATTGTCGTCACGACACCATAGCAGTGAAGATGGGTCGGCATCTGCTGGTTGTGGCCCTCTGACCATACAAGGATAGAAGCCTTGAGCAATGGCTTCAGCTTGGGTCCTGGGTGGGAGATTCTTATACATAATGTCTCCCCATGGACGCTTGATGGCATTCTTTTCAGCATACTCTTGGGTCACGAATCGTATTTGAACCACTGTTCAGCCCAATATCTTCGGATCCATTGGATTCGAGTCTTCCTCTAATTGTATCCTCCTCTGGATCAGTCTTGTACATTTCACTGAGGTCAGGAGGCAAATCTTTGGAGGTGTTTCCACGATGCTGTCTGCCACCCTTCCTAGCAGATTTGTCAGTTGCCATTGGGTTCAACCTGAAAGGCTTCAAACTGAAAGACTTTAACACTGGCAAATGCTTCAGTCTGCTGGTCAAACAGGAACTGGCTTCAGGAGAGTGAATATGACGCTGCAAGAATTCTGCAAATGAATGTAGACTATGAGAACCAAGGGATTCTCCCACGGACATGTACATGTGACAGCATTAGAGATGCAAGGGAAGGGGAAGAGGTCATATGCATTCTCAGAAGATTTTGAAGATAAATCAGTTTAGAAGACTTTGACCTCATAGCGCGAAGACATTCACTTGTATGTTGACAGTTGGTTCCAGATTTGTACGAATCCATGAATAGGTACAAGTGAGGAATCTAACTACGTGTGAAGCATAAGTGAATATTCTAGGAAAAGTATGAGATGCAGACAGGACAGATCCAAATATGTGGAGGCAGAAACTTCTTATGGTAAGAAGTGATGAATCTATTGGATCAAGAAAATGGTAAAAAGAGAGTTTTAATTTACCACACGATGAACTGCTAGACGGAGAAGAAGTGGATGCCGATCAATTCGATCTTCCGTGCCCTAACTTGGCGACGGAAGACACCTACGGCGGCGGCGGAGAAGACGATGTCCGCGGCCGGCGTGAAGACGGCGTCGACGAGGTCACGGTAGCGAAGCGCTTCATCGCCGGCGTCGTCGAGAGCTAGCGGAGGTGCTAGGGTTGGTCGAGGTGGAGAGGTGGTAGAAGAATTTTTTACCGTGATGGGACGTGCATTTATAAGGATGGGAGACAGCACAGCGCAATTACGCAGGTGCCCCTGGCGGTTCACATCTGAGGGACACGTGGCAGACATGTAACACATTGGGAGTTGTCCCACGATCCCACGTATGCCTGGACTATCGGGGTGGTCGTTCCGGCTTCTCCGGGTTTCAGGCATAAAGGATTAAGCATTAAAAACAGATTTAAAGTTTGTCCCTGTATGACAAGGATGCAGAGAAGACATTTGACTTTTCCAAGAAAATGCATATGATTTGGATAGATAGAGTTTGAGGTGAGAAAGCATAGAGAGGTTAGTGTCCGATCACATTCACTTAGTTCAAAAGATTCAAATAAGAACACATAGCTATAAGTGAATGCTGTAGAGGACAGAACACAAGTCTATATATGTCCTATATGAAGATAAACCAAATGCGAAGACTTTGCAAATGTAACGCCAAGAGAAACACTTCAAACAAAGATTTGGTGGTGGCATTACCCACCGTATAGGAAGTATTAGACCCAGACACGGCGCACAATTATCGTGGCGCTCCGAAGTCAAATTCCGCGTTAATGTATTCACACTCAGAGTGTAAGTCTTCATTGATTGAAGATATACTTTACTTCGTGTGTTGCACATCTAAGTCATCAATATGCATAAGTGTTAGGATGTGTGCCTGATTACAGGATATTTGAGGATTCTAAGATATTTAGCTCACACCGCAACTTGCAAAACCTTTTCTCATCCAAGGGCTTTGTGAAGATATCTGCCAGTTGCTCTTCAGTGTTGACGTGTATGATATCAATATCTTCCTTCATGACATGATCTCTGAGAAAGTGATGACAAATTTCAATGTGCTTTGTCTTCGAGTGCTGAACTGGGTTGTTGGCAATCTTGATGGCGCTTTCATTGTCGCAGTAGAGTGGCACATGCTTCAGATAGACACCATAGTCCTTGAGAGTTTGCTTCATCCAGAGAAGCTGAGCGTAGCAAGATCCAGCAGCAATGTATTCAGATTCAGCAGTAGAGAGTGATACACAGTTCTGCTTCTTTGAAGACCAACAGACAAGTGATCGTCCTAGAAAATGACATGTGCCTGATGTAGACTTGCGATCAACTTTGTCACCAGCATAATCAGCATCTGAGAATCCAACTAGATCAAACTCTGAGGCCTTTGGATACCATAATCCTAGTGTTGGGGTGTAAGCCAAATATCGAAGTATTCGCTTCACAGCTAAGCGATGCGACCCCTTTGGTGCCACTTGGAATCGAGCACACATGCAAACACTAAGCATAATATCTGGCCTAGATGC
The DNA here is from genome assembly GCA_902687465.1 of Secale cereale. NCBI lineage: Eukaryota > Viridiplantae > Streptophyta > Magnoliopsida > Poales > Poaceae > Secale > Secale cereale. The sequence continues at coordinate 407,768,040 of LR738713.1, forward strand.
ACATAAATAAAGTAAAGAACCAATCATGGAGCGGTATACCTTTTGATCGAAATCTTTACCATTGGCGTCGGGACTGAGATGACTTTTAGTTGGCATAGGCGTCGCGTATCCTTTGCAGTCTTGCATACCAAACTTCTTCAGGCAATCTTTGAGGTATTTCTCTTGAGATATGAAGATGTCATTGCTTTGCTGACGAATTTGAAGACCAAGGAAGAACTTCAGCTCACCCATCATGGACATCTGATATTGCTCTTGCATCATGTGACCAAACTCATCATTGTATCTTTTGTCCGTGCAGCCAAAGATAATGTCGTCCACATAGATTTGGCAGACAAACAGTTCACCATCATATGTCTTCATGAAGAGTGTGGGATCCAGGGAACCAGGTTTGAAGCCTTTGCTCTTCAGGAAGTCTTTGAGTGTGTCATACCAAGCATGAGGGGCTTGTTTGAGGCCATACAGTGCCTTGTTGAGCTTGTATACCATATCAGGACGTTTTGGATCTTCTAATCTAGGTGGTTGTGCAACATACACTTCTTCTTCAATCCTTCCATTGAGAAAGGCACTCTTCACATCCATTTGATACAGAAGTATGTTGTGATGATTTGCATAGGCTAGCAGTATGCGAATAGCTTCAAGTCTAGCCACAGGAGCAAATGTTTCATCAAAGTCAATCCCTTCAACTTGAGTGTATCCTTGAGCAACAAGACGAGCTTTGTTTCTGACAACTTGACCATGCTCATCTTGCTTGTTGTGATATATCCATTTTGTGCCTATTATGTTGTGCTTGCGAGGGTCAGGACACTTGACAAGTTCCCATACGTTGTTCAGCTCAAACTGTTGAATCTCTTCTTGCATTGCTTGAATCCATTCAGGTTCCATAAAAGCTTCAGCAACTTTCTTGGGTTCAGATATTGAGACAAATGCAAAGTGCCCACAGAAATTTGCTAGCTATGTTGCTCTTGAACGAGTGAGTGGACCAGGTGCATTTATGCTGTCAATTATCTTCTCAACTTGTGCTTCATTTGCAACACGAGGATGAGCTGGACGAATATTTTGCTCTTGCTGTTCATTGTCATCATCAGGAGGATTGTCTTTAGGCTGAGCATTGTCTTCAGGTTGATTTGGAGCAGAAATGATGAGTTCCTCATCAGGCTGTGCTTCAGAAGGCATGATTTCACCTGTTCCCATTAGCTTGATAGATTCACTAGGTGAAGCTTCATCCAGCACATTTGGCAGGAACTCTCTTTGTGAACTATTCATTTCATCAAACCGCACATCCACATTTTCAATCACTTTATAGAGAAAGATGTTGAAGACTCTGTAGGAGTGTGAGTCATTTCCATAGCCGAGCATGAAACCTTCATGTGCTTTTGGTGCAAATTTTGACTTGTGATGTGGATCCTTGATCCAGCACCTAGCTCCAAATACCTTGAAGTAACTGACATTTGGCTTCTTGCCAGTAAGGAGCTCATAGGACGTTTTCTTCAGAAGCTTGTGAAGATAAACATGGTTGATGATATGGCATGCAGTATTAATAGCTTCGGGCCAGAACTTTCTTGGTGTCTTGTATTCATCGAGCATCGTTCGAGCCATCTCAATTAGTGTTATGTTCTTGCGCTCTATGATGCCATTCTGCTGAGGTGTGTATGGAGCCGAGAACTCATGAGTGATTCCCATTTTATCCAGATAAAGATCAAGGCCTGTATTTTTGAACTCAGTTCCATTGTCACTTTTGATATGCTTGATCTTGACGCCATAGTTGTTCATGGCACGGTTGGCGAAGCGTCTGAAGACATCTTGCACTTCAGTCTTGTAGAGAATTATATGCACCCATGTGTATCCTGAATAATCATCAACGATGACGAAGCCATATATACAAGCTGTAGTGGTGAACGTGGAGTAGTGAGTAGGGCCAAAACAGTCCATGTGAAGCAGCTCGAAGGGTTTGGATGTTGTCATGATTGTCTTCGAGGGATGCTTGGCCCTAGTCATCTTCCCAGCTTCGCAGGCACCACACAGATGATCTTTCTTGAACTTGACGCCCTCGATGCCTACGACGTGCTTCTTCTTCGCGAGAGTGTGCAAGTTCCTCATGCCGGCATGTCCTAGCCTCCGATGCCAGAGCCAGCACTCTGAAGCTTTTGCTAGAAGACATACGGCCATCTGCGGTCCAGCTGAGAAATCTACCATATACAGATCACCTTTTATGTATCCTTCAAAGACTAGAGACTTGTCAGATTCCATTAGTACAAGGCAACGATATTTTCCAAATATCACAATCATGTTTAAGTCACAAAGCATTGAGACAAACATTAAGTTGAAACCAAGGGATTCAACAAGCATGACTTTATCCATGTGCTGATCCCTTGAGATTGCAACTCTACCTAGACCCAATACTTTGCTTTTACCAGTATCAGCAAATGTGATGTACTCTTGTTAGATGGACGTAAGGTTGAGTCCATAAGAAGACTTCGATCTCCAGTCATATGATTTGTGCATCCGCTGTCCATAATCCATTCTGAAGTCTTTGGTGTTACTCCCTACAATGCAGTTAGGGGGATAGGCTTCACCAATAGTCAATGCGAAGCATAAACATTTGACGTACAAGTGGATTATGAAAGCTTGGATCCAAGTTAGGACTGATAAGATGATTAGCAAGCGATTCAGGAACAAAATAGATAGTAAGATCATTTGGGCATTTGATCTTGTGCCCTACAAGATGTTTTAGGTCCCCAGCAATAGCATCAGACGCCTTTAAGTTTCGGCTGGAGACCTTTCCTGCAAGAGAAAGTTAGTTCTTCTTAACCACCCACATCTTTAGGGGTGGCTTAGAAGCAATGAGTCTAAGAGCAGCATCTGAGAATTTTGGCTTTGGAGCCCTAGCAAATAATTTTGCAGTGGGAGAATAATACTCATAAGAATAACCAGAGAAGTTCTTTGTTTGTGAATATAGCGGTTTGAGGAAACACGCTCATATTCATGGGTTTGAGTATAATTTCCCTGCAAAACATTGGCGTTAGGGTGACTCAGGTGAGTCCTTTGTCTGTATGAAGCCTTAGGACCATATGAATCCTTTGGTCTGGGGTTTGTCTTCTTCCCAGGTGGTGTCATGATGACATTTACTGGAAGCTTCTCAAGACAACCTTTGGGAACCCAGATCTTCTTCATAGGTGGCCCGTTCCTGCAGTTAGTACCAATATACCTGGCAAATACTTCACCATTCTGATTCTCAAACAGTTTATAGTTTGCATCAAAGGATTCATCAATGATAATAGGGTTAGCACAAGTGAAGCTAGATAAGGTAGCGGATCCACTGAAGGTTCGTTTGCAGCAACCCATGTGGTTTTGGGGTACTGCTCAGGCTTCCAGTATGAACCATCAACATTCATTTTCCTCTCGAACCCTACACCCTCTTTCCTAGGGTTTTGGTTCAGTATCTACTTTTTGAGGACATCACATAAAGTCCGCTGCCCTTTGAGGCTTTTGTACATCCCTATTTCAAGCAAAGCCTTCAACCTAGCATTTTCATCATCAATAGTAGTGGTATCCTCAGCAAAGGGGTTAGTTACTGTTGGGGAACGTAGTATTTTAAAATTTTCCTACGATCACGCAAGATCTATCTACCAGATGCATAGCAACGAGAAGGAGAGTGTGTCTACGTACCCTCGTAGACCGGGAGCGGAAGCGTCAAGTGACGCGGTTGATGTAGTCGAACTTCTTCGCGATCCAACCGATCAAGCACCGAACGTACGGCACCTCCGCGTTCAGCACACGTTCAGCTTGATGACGTCCCACGAGCTCTTGATCTAGTTGAGCTTCACGTGAGAGTTTTGTCAGCACGACGGCGTGGTGACTGATATGATGAAGTTACCGGCGCAGGGCTTCGCCTAAGCACTGCGACAGTATGACCGAGGTGTGTTTCTGTGGAGGGGGGCACCGCACACGGCTAAAACAATTCAACTTGTGTGTCTTTGGGTGCCCCCCTGCCCCCGTATATAAAGGAGCAAGGGGGAGGCTGGCCGGCCCCTATTGGCGCGCCAAGGAGGAGCAATCCTACTAGGAATAGGATTGCAATCCTATTCCTAGTAGGAACTACCAAAAGGGAGAAGGGGGAAAGGAAGGAGAGGGAGAAAGAGAAGGAAAGGGGCGCCGGCCCCCCTCCTTCCTTGTCCAATTCGGACCAAGGGGTGGGGGGCGCGCGGCCCAGCCCTGGCCCTCCTTCCCTCTTTCTCCTATGGCCCATTAAGGCCCATAGCTTCCCCAGGGGGTTCCGGTAATCCCCCCGGTACTCCGGTTAATTCCGAAACTTTACGGAACACTTCCGGTGTCCAAATATAGTCGTCCAATATATCAATCTTTACGTCTCGGACATTCCGAGACTCCTCGTCATGTCCGTGATCTCATTGTTGGGGAACGTAGCAGAATTCAAAAAATTTCTACGCTTTCACCAAGATCAATCTAAGGAGTCATCTAGCAACGAGCATGCTGGAGTGCATCTACATACCCTTTTGTAGATCGCGTGCGGAAGCGTTCAAAGAAGCGTGGATGAAGTAGTCGTACTCTTCGCGTTCTTCATCACCGATTATCCTAGCGCCGAACGGATGACACCTCCGCTATCAACACACGTACGGTACAGCAACGTCACCTCCTTCTTGATCCAACAAGGGGGGAGGAGAGGTCGTCGGAGATCCAGCAGCACGACGGCGTGGTGGTGGATGCAGCAGGAAATCCTGCAGGGCTTCGCCGGCGCCCTGCGGAGGAGTAGGAAGTGTGACGGGGAGGGGGAGAGGCGCCAGAGGCTTGGGGTGCGGCTGCCCTCTCCCCCCCACACTATATATAGGGGCCAGGAGGGTGCGCCGGCCCTGGGGAGATCGGATCACCAGGGGGCGGCGGCCAGGGGGTTATACTTGCCCCCCAAGGCATGGGGTCGCCCCCTCCCCTTAGGCGCATGGAGGGGGAGGCCCATGTGGTGCGCCAGCCCAACAGGGGCTGGCCCCTTCCCCCTTGCGGCCTAGGGGCCCCACCGGGATGGGTGGCCCCACCCGTTGGACCCCCGGGACCCCTCCGGTGGTCCCGGGACACTCCCCGTGACCCCCGGAGTTCACCCGATGGCCGAAACTGGACTTCCTATATATCATTCTTTACCTCCGGACCATTCCGGAACTACTCGTGACGTCCGGGATCTCATCCGGGACTCCGAACAACATTTGGGTTTCCATGTGCATGTATCTCTACAACCCTAGCGTTACCGAACCTTAAGTGTGTAGACCCTACGGGTTCGGGAGACACGTAGACATGACCGAGACGACTCTCCGGTCAATAACCGATAGCGGGATCTGGATACCCATGTTGGTTCCCACGTGTTCCTCGATGATCTTCATCGGATGAACCACTGTGTCAAGGATTCACTCAATCCCGTATGTCATTCCCTTTGTCTATCGGTACGGTACTTGCCCGAGATTTGATCGTCGGTATACCCGATACCTTGTTCAATCTCGCCATGGCAAGTCTCTTTACGCGTTCCGTAATCCATCATCCCGTGACTAACTCCTTAGTCACTTTGAGCTCATTATGATGATGTCTTACCGAGAGGTCCCAGAGATACCTCTCCGTCATACGGAGCGACAACATCCCAGTCTCGGTTCGTACCAACTCAACAGACACTTTCGGAGATACCCGTTGCGTACCTTTATAGCCACCCAGTTACGTTGTGACGTTTGGCACACCCAAAGTATTCCTACGGCATCCGGGAGTTGCACAACCTCATGGTCTAAGGAATAAATACTTGACACCGAAAAGCTTATGCATTATGAACTATACGATCTCGTGCTAGGCTCAGAATTGGGTCTTGTCCATCACATCATTCTCCTAATGATGTGATCCCGTTATCACTGACATCCTATGTCCATGGCCAGGAAACCGTGACCATCTGATGATCAACGAGCTAGTAACTAGAGGCTTACCAGGGACTCATTGCGGTCTATATATTCACACATGTATCGTTGTTTCCGTACAATACAATTCAAGCATGAATATCAGACAATTATCATGAACAAGGAAATATAATAATAATACTTTTATTATTGCCTCTAGGGCATATTTCCAACAGTCTCCCACTTGCACTAGAGTCAATAATCTAGTTACATTGTGATGAATCGAACACCCATAGAGTTCTGGTGTTGATCATGTTTTGCCCGTGGAAGAGGTTTAGTCAACGGGTCTGCAACATTCAGATCTGTATGCACTTTACAAATATCTATGTCTCCATCTTGAACATAATTCCGGATGGAGTTTAAATGGCGCTTGATGTGCTTGGTCTTCTTGTGAAACCTGGGCTCCTTGGTAATGGCAATAGCACCAGTGTTGTCATAGAAGAGAGTCATTGGGCTTGACGCGCTTGGAATGACTCCTAGGTCGGTGATGAACTCCTTCATCCAGACTCCTTCTTGTGCTGCTTCGCAAGCAGCTATGTACTCCGCTTCACATGTAGAATGTGCCACGACGCTCTGCTTGCAACTGCACCAGCTGACTGCTCCACCATTCAAAATATACACGTATCCGGTTTGTGACTTAGAGTCATCCAGATCTGTGTCGAAGCTAGCATCGACGTAACCCTTTACGACGAGCTCTTCGTCACCTCCATAAACAAGAAACATATCCTTAGTCCTTTTCAGGTACTTCAGGATGTTCTTGACCGATGTCCAGTGTTCCATACCGGGATCACTTTGGTACCTCCCTACCAAACTTATGGCAAGGTTCACATCAGGTCTGGTACACAACATGGCATATATGATAGAACCTATGGCTGAGGCATAGGGAATGACACTCATCTTTTCTCTATCTTCTGCCGTGGTCGGGGACTGAGCCTTGCTCAATCTCATACCATGCAAAACAGGCAAGAACCCCTTCTTGGACTGATCCATATTGAACTTCTTCAATATCTTATCAAGGTATGTGCTTTGTGAAAGACCAATGAGGTGTTTTGATCTATCTCTATAGATTTTGATGCCTAATATGTAAGCAGCTTCTCCAAGGTCCTTCATTGAAAAACTCTTATTCAAATAGGCCTTTATGCTCTCCAAGAATTCTACATCATTTCCCATTAGCAATATGTCATCCACATATAATATGAGAAATGCTACAGAGCTCCCACTCACTTTCTTGTAAATACAGGCTTCTCCATAAGTCTGTATAAAGCCAAACGCTTTGATCACATCATTAAAGCGAATATTCCAACTCCGAGATGCTTGCACCAGCCCGTAGATCGAGCGCTGGAGCTTGCATACCTTGTTAGCATTCTATGGATCGACAAAACCTTCCGGCTGCATCATATACAACTCTTCCTTGAGGAAGCCATTAAGGAATGTCGTTTTGACGTCCATTTGCCATATCTCATAATCATAGAATGCGGCAATTGCTAACATGATTCTGACTGACTTCAGCATCGCTACGAGAGGGAAAGTCTCGTCGTAGTCAATCCCTTGAACTTGTCGATAACCCTTAGCGACAAGCCGAGCTTTATAGATGGTAACATTACCATCTGCGTCTGTCTTCTTCTTAAAAATCCATTTATTTTCTATGGCGTGCCTATCATCAGGCAAGTCCACCAAAGTCCATACTTTGTTTTCATACATGGATTCTATCTCGAATTTCATGGCTCCAAGCCATTTATTGGAATCCGGGCCCGCCATTGCTTCTTCATAGTTCAAAGGTTCACCGTTGTCTAACAACACGATTTCCATGACAGGGTTGCCATACCACTCTGGTGCGGAACGTGCCCTTGTGGACCTTCGAAGTTCAGTAGTAACTTGATCTGTATCTTCATGATCATCATCATTAACTTCCTCCCGTGTCGGTGCAGGCACCTCAGGAACAATTTCCTGTGCTGCGCTACTTTCCGGTTCGGGAGGGGTGACTGTCACCTCATCAAGTTCTACTTTCCTCCCACTCACTTCTTTCGAGAGAAACTCTTTCTCCAGAAAGGATCCATTCTTTGCAACAAAGATTTTGCCTTCGGATCTGTGGTAGAAGGTGTACCCAATCGTTTCCTTTGGGTATCCTATGAAGACGCATTTTTCCGATTTGGGTTCGAGCTTTTCAGGTTGAAGTTTCTTGACATAAGCATCGCAACCCCAAACTTTTAGAAACGACAGCTTAGGTTTCTTGCCAAACCAAAGTTCATACGATGTCGTCTCAACGGATTTCGACAGAGCCCTATTTAAAGTGAATGCAGCAGTCTCTAAAGCATAACCCCAAAAAGATAGCGGTAAGTCGGTGAGAGACATCATAGATCGCACCATGTCCAACAGAGTACGATTTCGACGTTCGGACACACCGTTACGCTGAGGTGTTCTTGGCGGTATCAATTGTGAAACAATTCCACAGTTCCTAAGGTGCGTGCCAAATTCATGACTTAAATATTCACCCCCACGATCTGATCGCAAGAATTTTATTTTTCTGTCACGTTGATTCTCAACCTCATTCTGAAATTCCTTGAACTTTTCAAAGGTCTCAGACTTGTGTTTCATCAAGTAGATATACCCATATCTACTCAAGTCATCTGTGAGGGTGAGAACATAACGATAGCCTCCGCGAGCCTCAACACTCATTGGACCGCACACATCGGTATGTATGATTTCCAGCAAGTTGGTTGCTCGCTCCATTGTTCCGGAGAACGGAGTCTTGGTCATCTTGCCCAAGAGGCACGGTTCGCACGTGTCAAATGATTCATAATCAAGAGACTCTAGAAGTCCATCTGTATGGAGCTTCTTCATACGCTTGACACCAATATGACCAAGGCGGCAATGCCACAAGTATGTGGGACTATCATTATCAACTTTACATCTTTTGGCATCTACACTATGAATATATGTATCATCACGTTCGAGATTCATCAAAAATAAACCATTGACCAGCGGGGCATGACCATAAAACATATCTCTCAAATAAATAGAACAACCATTATTCTCAGATTTAAATGAGTACCATCTCGCATAAGACGAGATCCAGATACAATGTTCATGCTCAAAGCTGGTAATAAATAACAATTATTAAGGTTTAAAACTAATCCCGAGGGTAGATGTAGAGGCAGCGTGCCGACGGCGATCACATCGACCTTGGAACCATTCCCGACGTGCATCGTCACCTCATCCTTCGCGAGTCTCCGCTTATTCCGCAGCTCCTGCTTTGAGTTACAAATGTGAGCAACTGCACCGGTATCAAATACCCAGGAGCTACTACGAGCGCTGGTAAGGTACACATCAATAACATGTATATCATATATACCTTTGACGTTGCCGGCCTTCTTGTCTGCTAAGTATTTGGGGCAGTTCCGCTTCCAGTGACCCGTTCCCTTGCAATGAAAACACTCAGTTTCAGGCTTGGGTCCATTCTTTGGCTTCTTCCCGGCAACTGGCTTACCGGGCGCGACAACTCCTTTGCCGTCCTTCTTGAAGTTCTTCTTACCCTTGCCTTTCTTGAACTTAGTGGTTTTATTGACCATCAACACTTGATGTTCTTTCTTGATATACACCTCCGCTGATTTCAGCATTGAATACACCTCGTGAATGGATCTCTCCATCCCCTGCATATTGAAGTTTAACACGAAGCTCTTGAAGCTAGGTGGGAGCGACTGGAGGATTCTGTCAACGACCGCTTCGTCTGGGAGATTCATTCCCAACTGAGACAAGCGGTTGTGCAACCCAGAAATCTTGAGTATGTGCTCACTGACAGAACTATTCTCCTCCATCTTACAACTGTAGAATGCGTCGGAGACGTCATATCTCTCGACTCGGGCATGAGCTTGGAAAACCATTTTCAGCTCTTGGAACATCTCATATGCTCCGTGGTGCTCAAAACGCTTTTGGAGCCCCGACTCTAAGCCGTAAAGCATGCCGCACTGAACCAGGGAGTAATCATCATAACGCGACTGCCAGGCGTTCATAACGTCTTGGGTCGCTGGGAGAACGGGTGCATCACCTAGCGGTGCATCAAGGACATATGATCTCTTGGCAGCTATGAGGATAATCCTCAGGTTACGGACCCAATCCGTATAGTTGCTACCATCGTCTTTCAGCTTGGTTTTCTCTAGGAACGTGTTGAAGTTGAGGGAAACTTGAGCATGGGCCATTTGATCTACAAGACATATTGTAAAGATTTTTAGACTAAGTTCATGATAATTAAGTTCATCTAATCAAATTTTAATGAACTCCCACTCAGAATGACATCTCTCTAGTCATCTAAGTGATACATGATCCGAATCGACTAGCCCGTGTCCGATCATCACGTGAGACGGACTAGTCATCAACGGTGAACATTTGCATGTTGATCGTATCTTCTATACGACTCATGTTCGACCTTTCGGTCTTCTGTGTTCCGAGGCCATGTCTGTACATGCTAGGCTCGTCAAGTGAACCCTAAGTGTATTGCTTGTGTAAATCTGGCTTACACCCGTTGTATGCGAACGTTAGAACTTATCACACCCGATCATCACGTGGTGCTTCGGAACAACGATCCTTAGCAACGGTGCACGGTTAGGGGGAACACAATTCTTGACATTGTAGTGAGAGATCATCTTATTTACTACCGTCGTTCTAAGTAAACAAGATGCAAAAACATGATAAACATCACATGCAATCAAATAAAGTGACATGATATGGCCAATATCATCTTGCTCCTTCGATCTCCATCTTCGGGGCACCATGATCATCTTTGTCACCGGCTTGACACCATGATCTCCATCATCATGATCTCCGTCATCGTGTCTTCATGAAGTCGTCACGCCAACTATTACTTCTACTACTATGGCTAACGTTTAGCAATAAAGTAAAGTAATTACATGGCGTTATTCAGTGACACGCAGGTCATACAATAATTAAGACAACTCCTATGGCTCCTGCCGGTTGTCATATTCATCGACATGCAAGTCGTGATTTCCTATTACAAAAACATGATCAATCTCATACATCACATATATCATTCATCACATCTTCTTGGCCATACCATATCACAAAGCACATGCTGCAAGAACAAGTTAGACGACCTCTAATTGTTGTTGCAAGTTTTACGTGGCTTCTATAGGTTTTCTAGCAAGAACGTTTCTTACCTACGCAAAAGCCACAACGTGATTTGTCAATTTCTATTTACCCTTCATAAGGACCCTGTTCATCGAATCCGATCCGACTAAAGTGGGAGAGACAAACACCCGCCAGCCACCTTATGCATCTAGTGCATGTCTGTCGGTGGAACCAGTCTCACGTAAGCGTACGTGTAAGGTCGGTCCGGGCCGCTTCATGCCACAATGTCGCCGAATCAAGATTGGACTAGTAACGGCAAGAAAATTGAGCAAACTCAACGCCCACAACTTGTTTGTGTTCTACTCGTGCAAGATGCTACGCAAAAGACCTAGCTCAGATGCCACTGTTGGGGAACGTAGCAGAATTCAAAAAAATTATATGCTTTCACCAAGATCAATATAAGGAGTCATCTAGCAACGAGCATGCTGGAGTGCATCTACATACCCTTTTGTAGATCGCGTGCGGAAGCGTTCGAAGAAGCGTGGATGAAGTAGTCGTACTCTTCGCGTTCTTCGTCACCGATGATCCTAGCGCCGAACGGACGGCACCTCCGCGTTCAACACACGTACGGTATAGCAACGTCACCTCCTTCTTGATCCAGCAAGGGGGGAGGAGAGGTCGTCGGAGATCCAGCAGCACGACGGCGTGGTGGTGGATGCAGCAGGAAACCCTAGGGGGAGGAGTAGGAAGTGTGACGGGGAGGGGGAGAGGCGCCAGAGGCTTGGGGTGCGGCTGCCCTCTCCCACCCCACTATATATAGGGGCCAGGGGGTGCGCCGGCCCTGGGGAGATCAGATCTCCAGGGGGGCGGTGGCCAGGGGGTTATACTTGCCCCCCAAGGCATGGGGGCGCCCCCTCCCCCTAGAGTTTCAACCCTAGGCGCATGGAGGAGGAGGCCCATGTGGTGCGCCAGCCCACCAGGGGCTGGCCCATTCCCCCTTGCGGCCTAGGGGCCCCACCGGGATGGGTGGCCCCACCCGGTGGTCCCAGGACACTCCCCGTGACCCTCGGAGTTCACCCGATGGCCGAAACTGGACTTCCTATATATCATTCTTTACCTCCGGACCATTCTGGAACTCCTCGTGACGTCCGGGATCTCATCCGGGACTCCGAACAACATTCGGGTTTCCATGTGCATGTATCTCTACAACCCTAGCGTTACCGAACCTTAAGTGTGTAGACCCTACGGGTTCGGGAGACACGTAGACATGACCGAGACGACTCTCCGGTCAATAACCGACAGCGGGATCTGGATACCCATGTTGGTTCCCACGTGTTCCTCGATGATCTTCATCGGATGAACCACTATGTCAAGGATTCACTCAATCCCGTATGGCATTCCCTTTGTCTATCGGTACGGTACTTGCCCGAGATTTGATCATCGGTATACCCGATACCTTGTTCAATCTCTTCATGGCAAGTCTCTTTACTCGTTCCGTAATCCATCATCCCGTGACTAACTCCTTAGTCACTTTGAGCTCATTATGATGATGTCTTACCGACAGGGCCCAGAGATACCTCTTCGTCATACGGAGTGACAACATCCCAGTCTCGGTTCGTACCAACTCAACAGACACTTTCGGAGATACCCGTTGCGTACCTTTATAGCCACCCAGTTACGTTGTGACGTTTGGCACACCCAAAGTATTCCTACGGCATCCGGGAGTTGCACAACCTCATGGTCTAAGGAATAAATACTTGACACCGAAAAGCTTATGCATTACGAACTATACGATCTCGTGCTAGGCTCAGAATTGGGTCTTGTCCATCACATCATTCTCCTAATGATGTGATCCCGTTATCACTGACATCCTATGTCCATGGTCAGGAAACCGTGACCATCTGATGATCAACGAGCTAGTAACTAGAGGCTTACCAGGGACTCATTGTGGTCTATATATTCACACATGTATCGTTGTTTCCGTACAATACAATTCAAGCATGAATATCAGACAATTATCATGAACAAGGAAATATAATAATAATACTTTTATTATTGCCTCTAGGGCATATTTCCAACACTCATCCGGGAGTCCGAACTACCTTCGGTACATCAAAACTCATAAACTCATAATACCGATCGTCATCAAACGTTAAGCATGCGGACCCTACGGGTTCGAGAACTATGTAGACATGACCGAGACTCATCTCCAGTCAATAACCAATAGCGGAACCTGGATGCTCATATTGTCTCCTACATATTCTACGAAGATCTTTATCGGTCAAACCGCATAACAACATACGTTGTTCCTTTTGTCATCGGTATGTTACTTGCCCGACATTCGATCATCGGTATCTCTATACCTAGTTCAATCTCGTTACCGGCAAGTCTCTTTACTCGTTCCGTAATACATCATCTCGTGACTAACTCATTAGTCATTTGCTTGCAAGGCTTATTATGATGTGCATTACCGAGAGGGCCCAGAGATACCTCTCAAACACTCGGAGTGACAAATCCTAGTCTTGATCTATGCCAACACCACGAACACTTTCGGAGACACCTGTAGAGCATCTTTATGATCACCTAGTTACGTTGTGACGTTTGATAGCACACAAGGTGTTCCTACGGTATTCGGGATTTGCATAATCTCATAGTCATAGGAACATGTATAAGTCATGAAGAAAGCAATAGCAGTAAAACTAAACGATCATAGTGCTAAGCTAACGGATGGGTCTAGTCCATCACATCATTCTCCTAATGATTTGATCCCGTTGATCAAATGACAACTCATGTCTATGGCTAGGAAACATAGCCATCTTTGATCAATGAGCTAGTCTAGTAGATCATACTAGGGACATGCTATTTTGTCTATGTATTCACACATGTACTAAGTTTCCGGTTAATACAATTCTAGCATGAATAAAAGACATTTATCATGATATATGGAAATACAAATAACATCTTTATTATTGCCTCTAGGGCATATTTCCTTCAGTCTCCCACTTGAACTAGAGTCAATAATCTAGATTACAAAGTAATGATCCTCACACCCATGGAGTCATGGTGGTGATCATGTTTTGCCTGTGGAAGAGGCTTAGTCAACGGGTCTGCAACATTCTGATCCGTATGTATCTTGCAAATCTCTATGTCTCCCTCCTTGACTAGATCGCGGATGGAATTGAAGCGTCTTTTGATGTGCTTTGTTCTCTTGTGAAACCTGGATTCCTTCGCCAAGGCTATTGCTCCAGTGTTGTCACAAAAGATTTTCATTGGACCCGATGCACTGGGTATTACACCTAGATCGGATATGAACTCCTTAATCCAGACTCCTTCATTTGCTGCTTCCGAAGCAGCTAAGTATTCCGCTTCACACGTAGATCCCGCCACGACGCTCTGCTTGGAACTGCACCAACTGACAGCTCCACCATTCAATAGAAATACATATCCGGTTTGTGACTTAGAGTCATCCGGATCAGTGTCAAAGCTAGAATCGACGTAACCGTTTACGACAAACTCTTTGTCACCTCCATACATGAGAAACATATCCTTTGTCCTTTTCAGGTATTTCAGGATGTTCTTGACCGCTGTCCAGTGATCCACTCCTAGAATACTTTGGTACCTCCCTGCTAGACTTATAGCAAGGCACACATCAGGTCTGGTACACAACATTGCATACATGATAGATCATATGGCTGCGGCATAGGGAATGACTTTCATTTTCTCTCTATCTTCTGCAGTGGTCGGGCATTGAGTCTTACTCAACTTCACACGTTGTAACACAGGCAAGAACCCTTTCTTTGACTGATCCATTTTGAACTTCTTCAAAATTTATCAAGGTATGTGCTTTGTGAAAGTCCAATCAAGCGTCTTGATCTATCTCTATAGATCTTGATGCCTAATATGTAAGCAGCTTCACCGAGGTCTTTCATTGAAAAACTCTTATTCAAGTATCCTTTTATGCTATCCAAAAATTCTATATCATTTCCAATCAACAATATGTCATCCACATATAATATCAGAAATGCTATAGAGCTCCCACTCACTTTATTGTAAATACAGGCTTCTCCAAAAGTCTGTATAAAACCATATGCTTTGATCACCTCATCAAAGCGTATATTCCAACTCCGAGATGCTTGCACCAGTCCATAGATGGATTGCTGGAGCTTGCACACTTTGTTAGCACCTTTTGGATCGACAAAACCTTCTGGTTGCATTATATACAACTCTTCTTTGAGATATCCATTCAGGAATGCAGTTTTGACATCCATTTGCCAGATTTCATAATCACAAAATGCGGCAATTTCTAACATGATTCGGACAGACTTAAGCATCGCTACAGGTGAGAAAGTCTCATCGTAGTCAACTCCTTAAACTTGTCGAAACCCTTTCGCAACAAGTCGAGCTTTGTAAACAGTAACATTACCGTCTGCGTCGGTCTTCCTCTTGAAGATCCATTTATTTTCGATGGCTTGCCGATCATCGGGCAAGTCAACCAAAGTCCACACTTTGTTCTCATACATGGATCCCATCTCAGATTTCATGGCCTCAAGCCATTTTGCGGAATCTGGGCTCATCATCGCTTCCTCATAGTTTGTAGGTTCATCATGGTCTAGTAACATGACTTCCAAAACTGGGTTGCCGTACCACTCTGGTGCGGAACGTACTCTGGTTGATCTACGACGTTCGGCAGAAACTTGATCTGAAGTTTCATGATCATCATCATTAGCTTCCTCACTAATTGGTGATGTTCCACTTTCCAATTCGGGAGAAGGTACAATTACCTCATCAAGTTCTACTTTCCTCCCACTCACTTCTTTCGAGAGAAACTCCTTCTCTAGAAAGGATCCATTCTTAGCAATGAATATCTTGCCTTCGGATCTGTGATAGAAGGTGTACCCAACAGTTTCTTTTGGGTATCCTATGAAGACACATTTCTCTGACTTGGGTTCGAGCTTATCAGGTTGAAGCTTTTTCACATAAGCATCACAGCCCCAAACTTTAAGAAACGACAACTTTGGTTTCTTGCCAAACCATAGTTCATAAGGTGTTGTCTCAACGGATTTAGATGGTGCCCTATTTAACGTGAATGCAGCTGTCTCTAAAGCATAACCCCAAAACTATAGTGGTAAATTGGTAAGAGACATCATAGATCGCACCATATCCAATAAAGTACGGTTACGACGTTCGGACACACCATTACGCTGTGGTGTTCCGGGTGGCGTGAGTTGTGAAACTATTCCACATTGTTTCAAATGAAGACCAAACTCGTAACTCAAATATTCACCTCCACGATCAGATCACATAAACTTTATTTTCTTGTTACGATGATTCTCTACTTCACTCTGAAATTCTTTGAACTTTTCAAATGTTTCAGACTTGTGTTTCATTAAGTAGATATACCCATATCTGCTCAAATCATCAGTGAAGGTCAGAAAATAACGATACCCGCCGCGAGCTTCAACACTCATTGGCCCGCATACATCAGTATGTATGATTTCCAACAAATCTGTTGCTCGCTCCATAGTTTCGGAGAACGGAGTTTTAGTCATCTTGCCCATGAGGCATGGTTCGCAAGCACCAAGTGATTCATAATCAAGTGATTCCAAAAGTACATCACTATGGAGTTTCTTCATGCGCTTTACACCAATATGACCTAAACGGCAGTGCCACAAATAAGTTGCACTATCATTATTAACCTTGCATCTTTTGGCTTCAATATTATGAATATGTGTATCACTACAATCGAGATCCAATAAGAATAGACCACTCTTCAAGGGTGCATGACCATAAAAGATATTATTCATAAAAATAGAACAACCATTATTCTCTGATTTAAATGAATAACCGTCTTGCAACAAACAATATCCAGATATAATGTTGATGCTCAACGCTGGCACCAAATAACAATTATTTAGGTCTAAAACTAATCCTGAAGGTAGATGTAGAGGTAGCGTGCCGACGGCGATCACATCGACTTTGGAACCATTTCCCACGCGCATCGTCACCTCGTCCTTAGCCAATATTCGTTTAATCCGTAGTCCCTTTTTCGAGTTACAAATATTAGCAACCGAACCGGTATCAAATACCCAGGTACTACTACGAGTATTAGTAAGGTACACATCAATAACATGTATAACACATATACCTTTGTTCACCTTGCCATCCTTCTTATCCGCCAAATACTTGGGGCAGTTCCGCTTCCAGTGTCCAGTCCCTTTGCAGTAGAAGCACTCAGTTTCAGGCTTGGTTCCAGACTTGGGTTTCTTCGCAGGAGTAGCAACTGTCTTGCTATTCTTCTTGAAGTTCCCCTTCTTTCATTTGCCCTTTTTCTTGAAACTAGTGGTCTTGTTAACCATCAACACTTGATGCTCCTTTTTTATTTCTACCCCCGCAGCTTTGAGCATAGCGAAGAGCTCGGGAATTGTCTTCTGCATCCCTTGCATATTATAGTTCATCACGAAGCCTTTATAGCTTGGTGGTAGTGATTGAAGAACTCTATCAATAACACTATCCTCGTCAACTTTGCGACCAAGTTGAGTCATATGATTGTAGTACCCAGACATTCTGAGCAAGTGTTCACTGATAGGACTATTCTCCTCCATCTTACAGCTGTAGAACTAATTGGAAATCTCATATTTCTCAATCCAGGCATTTGCTTGAAATATTAACTTCAACTCCCGGAACATCTCATATGGTCCATGACGTTCAAAATGTCATTGAAGTCCCGGTTCTAAGCCGTAAAGTATGGCACACTGAACTATCGTGTAGTCATCACGACCGCGTCTGCCAGATGTTCAAAGCGTCTACATTAGCGGGAGGGGGCTTGTCACCTAGTGGTGCTTCAAGGACATAATTCTTCTGTGCAGCAATGAGGATAATCCTCAAGTTACGGACCCAGTCCGTGTAATTGCTACCATCATCTTTCAACTTAGCTTTCTCTAGGAATGCATTAAAATTCAAAGGAACGGTAGCACGGGCCATTGATCTACAACAACATAGATATGCAAAAACTATCAGGACTAAGTTCATGATAAATTAAAGTTCAATTAATCATATTACTTAAAGAACTCCCACTTAGATAGACATCCCTCTGGTCATCTAAATGATCACGTGATCCAAATCAACTAAACCATGTCCGATCATCACGTGAGATGGAGTAGTTTCAATGGTGAACATCTTATGTTGATCATATCTACTATATGATTCAGGCTCGACCTTTCGGTCTCCAGTGTTCCGAGGCCATATCTGCATATGCTAGGCTCGTCAAGTTTAACCCGAGTATTCTGCGTGTGCAAAACTGGCTTACACCCGCTGTATTTGAACGTAGAGCTTATCACACCCGATTATCACGTGGTGTCTCGGCACGACGAACTTTCGCAATGGTGCATACTCAGGGAGAACACTTATACCTTGAAATTTTGTAAGGGATCATCTTATAATGCTACCGTCGTACTAAGCAAAATAAGAAGCATAATAAGATAAACATCACATGCAATCAAAATATGTGATATGATATGGCCATCATCATCTTATGCTTTTGATCTCCATCTCCAAAGCACCTTCATGATCACCTTCGTCACCGGCGCGACACCTTGATCTCCATCGTAGTACCGTTGTCGTCTCGCCAACTATTGCTTCTACGACTATCGCTACCGCTTAGTGATAAAGTAAAGCAATTACATGGCGATTGCATTTCATACAATAAAGTGACAACCATATGGCTCCTGCCAGTTGCCGATAACTTTACAAAACACGATCATCTCATACAAAACCGTATATCTCATCATGTCTTGACCATATCACATCACAACATGCCCTGCAAAAACAAGTTAGAAGTCCTCTACTTTGTTGTTGCGAGTTTTACGCGGCTGCTACGGGCTTAGCAAGAACCGTTCTTACCTACGCATACAAAAACCACAACGATGTTTCGTCAAGTATGTGATGTTTTAACCTTCACAAGGACCGGGCGTAGCCACACTTGATTCATCTCACAATACCGCCGAAGCAAAGTATGACATGCTGGTAAGCAGTATGACTAGTATCACCCACAACTCATTGTGTTCTACTCGTGCATATCATCTACGCATAGACCTGGCTCATGATGCCACTGTTGGGGAACGTAGTATTTTAAAATTTTCCTATGATCACGCAAGATCTATCTACCAGATGCATAGCAACAAGAGGGAGAGTGTGTCTACGTACCCTCGTAGACCGGGAGCGGAAGCGTCAAGTGACGCGGTTGATGTAGTCGAACTTCTTCGCGATCCAACCGATCAAGCACCGAACGTACGGCACCTCCATGTTCAGCACACGTTCAGCTTGATGATGTCCCACGAACTCTTGATCCAGTTGATCTTCACGGGAGAGCTTCGTCAGCACGACGGCGTGGTGACGGATATGACGAAGTTACCGGCGCAGGGCTTCGCCTAAGCACTGCGACAGTATGACCGAGGTGTGTTTCTGTGGAGGGGGGGCACCGCACACGGCTAAAACAGTTCAACTTGTGTGTCTTTGGGTGCCCCCCTGCCCCCGTATATAAAGGAGCAAGGGGGAGGCCGGCCGGCCCCTATTGACGCGCCAAGGAGGAGCAATCCTACTAGGAATAGGATTGCAATCCTATTCCTAGTAGGAACTACCAAAAGGGAGAAGGGGGAAAGGAAGGAGAGGGAGAAGGAGAAGGAAAGGGCCCCCCTCCCTCCTTCCTTGTCCAATTCGGACCAAGGGGTGGGGGGCGCACGGCCCAGCCCTGGCCCTCCTTCCCTCTTTCTCCTACGGCCCATTAAGGCCCATAGCTTCCCCACGGGGTTCCGGTAACCCCCCCGGTACTCCGGTTAATTTCGAAACTTTATGGAACACTTCCGGTGTCCGAATATAGTCGTCCAATATATCAATCTTTACGTCTCGGACATTATGAGACTCCTCGTCATGTCCGTGATCTCATCCGGGACTCCAAACTACCTTCGGTACATCAAAACTCATAAACTCATAATACCGATCGTCATCAAACGTTAAGCGTGCGGACCCTACGGGTTCGAGAACTATGTAGACATGACCGAGACTCATCTCCGGTCAATAACCAATAGCAGAACATGGATGCTCATATTGGCTCCTACATATTCTACGAAGATCTTTATCGGTCAAACCGCATAACAACATACGTTGTTCCTTTTGTCATCGGTATGTTACTTGCCCGAGATTCGATCGTCGGTATCTCTATACCTAGTTCAATCTCATTACCAGCAAGTCTCTTTACTCGTCCCGTAATACATCATCTCGTGACTAACTCATTAGTCATTTGCTTGCAAGGCTTATTATGATGTGCATTACTGCGAGGGCCCAGAGATACCTCTCAGACACTCGGAGTGACAAATCCTAGTCTTGATCTATGCCAACACCACGAACACTTTCGGAGACACCTGTAGAGCATCTTTATGGTCACCCAGTTACGTTGTGACGTTTGATAGCACACAAGGTGTTCCTACGGTATTCGGGAGTTGCATAATCTCATAGTCATAGGAACATGTATAAGTCATGAAGAAAGCAATAGCAGTAAAACTAAACGATCATAGTGCTAAGCTCACGGATGGGTCTAGTCCATCACATCATTCTCCTAATGATGTGATCCTGTTGATCAAATGACAACTCATGTCTATGGCTAGGAAACATAGCCATCTTTGATCAATGAGCTAGTCTAGTAGAGGCATACTAGGGACACACTATTTTGTCTATGTATTCACACATGTACTAAGTTTCCGGTTAATACAATTCTAGCATTAATAAAAGACATTTATCATGATATAAGGAAATACAAATAACATCTTTATTATTGCCTCTAGGGCATATTTCCTTCAGTTACCACATCAGCAGTTGAATATATTGCAACAGTGGCAGCAGTATAACATTCAGCAACAGATGTAGCGTTATCACGCTCAATGCATTTCAGACATGGTGGTTCAAATCCTTCCTGAGCAGAGCTGATCAGTTGTGCGCGGAGTGACTCATTTTCTTTTTGAAGATCTTCATGAGACGCTTTCAATTTCTCAAGTTCTCGCTTCCTTTGAAGGTAATCGTGGGAAAGCTTTTCATGAGTTTTTGAGATCGATTCATAAAGACTTTCAAGTTCCTCGTACTTAACTTGAAGATTTTTTATGTCTTCAATTAAGGATTGAGAACGGGTCATTTCTGCGTCCAACAGGTCATTGCTTTTGTCTAACAGTTTTTGAATATGTTCCGTAGCTTTCTGTTGTTCAGTGGCAATTTTAGCAAGTGTTTTGTAGCTAGGTTTTGATTCACAATCAGAGACATCTTCACTGGATGTTTGAAAGTAAGCATCACGTGATTTTACCTTGGCACCGCGTGCCATGAAGCAGTAGGTGGGAGCAGAGTCGTCGTTCTCATTGTCATCGGTGTTGGTGACGGAGCCATTGTCTTCAGTGTTGAAGATGGACTTGGCAACGTAGGCTGTGGCGAGAGCAAGACTTGCAGCACCAGAATCGGACTCCTCCTCGGACTCCACCTCGGCTTCTTCTGAAGCAGACTCCTCCTCTGAATCCATCTCCTTGCCAACAAACACACAGGCCTTGTCAGATGAATTCTTCTTGTGTGATGAATACTTTGATGAAGACTTAGAAGAAGATTTTGAGTATTTCTTCTTTTTCTTGTCATCAGAATCATATTCCTTGCTCTTCTTCTTCTTCTTCTTCTCATTGTCCCATTGAGGACACTCAGAGATGCAGTGACCAGGTTTCTTGCACTTATGACATGTTATCTTCTTGTAGTCACGGGTAGAAGCTTCATCATTCCTTGAGCTGGATCGTGAAGACTTTTTGAAGCCTTTCTTCCTAGTGAATTTTTGGAAATTCTTCACAAGCATGTCAAGTTCCTTTCCAATGTCTTCAGGATCATCAGAACTGCAGTCAGATTCTTCTTCAGATGAGGAAGCAGCCTTTGCCTTCAAGGCGCGAGTTCGGCCATAGTTGGGACCATAGATGTCACGTTTCTCAGATAGCTGGAACTCATGTGTGTTGAGCCTCTCAAGTATGTCAGACGGATTGAGAGTCTTGAAGTCACGGCATTCTTGAATCATTAGGGCAAGGATGTCAAAAGAGATGTCAAGTGATCTCAGGAGTGTCTTGACGATTTCATGCTTGGTGATCTCAGTGGCGCCAAGTGCCTGAAGCTCATTTGTGATGTTAGTGAGGCGATCGAACGTGTGCTGGACATTCTCATTGTCGTTTCTCTTGAAGCGATTGAAGAGATTGCGAAGGACACTGATTCTTTGATCTCTTTGGGTTGAGACACCTTCGTTGACCTTGGAGATCCAGTCCAAGAATTCCTTTGACATTTACAGAGCACTCACACGACCGTACTGTCCTTTGGTCAAATGACCACATATAATATTCTTGGCAGTGGAATCCAGTTGAACAAGCTTCTTGACATCAGCAGGGGTGAGACCTTCACCAGTCTTGGGAACGCCGTTCTTGACGACAAACCAGAGGTCCACGTCAATGGCTTCAAGATGCATGCGCATCTTGTTCTTCCAGTAGGGGTATTCAGTGCCATCGAAGACATGGCACGCAGCGGAGACTTTGATTATCCCTGCAGTCGACGTAGCTAAAACTCCAGGTGGTTAAACCGAATCACACAGAACAAGGGAGTACCTTGCTATGATACCAATTTAAAGTGTTGTATATCGACTAGAGGGGGGGTGAATAGGCGATTTTTAGGGAAGTCTTCAAAACATGGAAGTTTCGAAGACAAATGATAAAACCAATCCTATTTATATGCAGCGGAAGGTAGACTACACTAGACAAGCGATAGTCAAGTATTCAATGAAGTGAAAGCATGAAGACTAATAGCAGCTAGGCAGTATGGATCAGGATGGAAGATTGCATGAAACCAATCAGAACAAGTAGTCACACAGTGAAGTCAAACTGATAGGCAAGCAGGCAATGACTTCACAATGAAAGACAGTAATTAAAGATAAGGAAAGGATAGAACCAATAGCTCGGGGAAGACAGTGATTTGTTAGACCAGTTCCAATTGCTGTGACAACTGTACGTCTGGTTAGGGAGGCTGAGATTTAACTCAGAAGACCGCGTCTTCACCTTGTTCCCCTTGAGCTAAGGACACCCAGTCCTCGCCCAATCACTCTGGTAAGTCTTCAAGGTAGACTTCCAAACCTTCACAGACTTCGTTCACCGGCAATCCACAATGACTCTTGGATGCTCTGAACGCGACGCCTAACCGGCTGGAGGAAACACAGTCCTCAAGTGTAACAAGTCTTCAGGTCACACAGACAGAAAGACTTCAGTGATGCCTAACACTCTTTGGCTCTGGGTGTTTGGGCTTTGTCCTCGCAAGGATCTCTCTCTCAAATGCTTCGGAGGTGGGTTGCTCTCAAACGAAAAAAGTCGTGTAATAACTCTGAGCAGCCACCAATTTATGGTGTAGGGGGTGGGCTATTTATAGCCACTGGGCAACCCGACCTGATTTGTCCGAAGTGACCCTGGGTCACTAAGGAAGTGACACGTGTTCCAACGGTCAGATTTCAAACACACACGGCAACTTTACTTGGGCTACAAGTAAAGCTGACTCATCCAGCACTGGATAAGATTTGCTCTCATTGTCTTCGCTCGAAGACATAGGATTTGGTTGAGCATCACTTCAGTCACTCTGACTTAGTTCACTTGGACCCCACTTAACAGTACGGTGGTTCCTATGACTCCACAAAGAAGAAAAGGAAACAACGAAACATCTAAGTCTTCGCGCTCCATAGTCTTCACACAATGTCTTCTCTTGTCATAGGCTTCAATATGATTATCGTCATGTACCACCATTGTCGTCAATGTCTTCATACATTTTTAGGGGTCATCTTCGGTAGGTAAACCGAATCAATGAGGGACTACTGCATGTGTTATCCTGCAATTCTCACAAACACATTAGTCCCTCAACCAGGTTCCAAAACCAACTAGCGGTAGCACTAGATGCACTTACAGTCTTCATCATAAAAGAGCCAGAACAAGAATTATCAAGCATGGTGCGATTATTGAGAGAAAGCCGAGCATAAAATTTTTGAATGATCGTTTTTATTGAGAGCTCCTGATTGGGGCATGAATACAACATTGACTTAAGCCTCCCCCAAGCTTGAGTGATGCTTTCTCCTTCACGAGGCCAAAAATTATAAATATAATTACGATCACGATGAACCTGGTGCATAGGGTAGAACTTCTGATGAAATTCCAACTTCACACGATTATAGTTCCATGATCCAATATCATCACATAGCCTAAACCATGTCAATGCATCTCCCTTAAAAGATGAAGGGAAGACCTTCTTCTTGATAACATCCTCGGGCATACCTGCAAGCTTAAATAATCCACAAACTTAATCCACATAGATTAGGTGTAAATCGGGATGCAGTGTTCCGTCTCCTGTAAGGGATTATCTAGTAGTTTCTCTATCATACCCGAAGGAATTTCAAAACAAACATTTTCAGTAGGTGCATTAGGTTGAGGAGCAACTCTTTGCTCTTCTGGTCGGGGTGAAGATACCCCGAACAAGCCCCTCAAAGGATGATGAGCCATAGTAACAAGTGACAGTAAATTTCAGCACACTATATAAATTTTTCCTTACCAAATTCCACTTATCAAAGGCGCTTCACTCCTCGGCAACGGCGCCAGAAAAGAGTCTTGATGACCCACAAGTGTGGGTGATCTATCGTAGACCTTTAGATAAGTAAGAGTGTCGAACCCAACGAGGAGCAGAAAGACATGATAGGCAGTTTTTAGTAAGGTATTTTCTCCAAGCACTGAAATTATAGGTAACAGATAGTTTTGTGATAAGGTAATTGGTAGCAAGTGACAAAAGGTAAAAGTAAATAAGGTGCAGCAAGATGGGCCAATCCTTTTTGTAGCAAAGGACAAGCCTGGACAAACTCTTATATGGAGGAAAGCGCTCCCGAGGACACATGGGAATTATTGTCAAGCTAGTTTTCATCACGATCATCTGATTCGCGTTCGGTACTTTGATAATTTGGTATGTGGGTGGACCGGTGCTTGGGTGTTGTCCTTACTCGGACAAGCCTCCCACTTATGATTAACCTCTATTGCAAGCATCCGCAACTACAAAAGAAGTATTAAGGTAAACCTAACCATAGCATGAAACAAGTGGATTCAAATCAGCCCCTTACGAAGCAACGCATAAACTAGGGTTTAAGCTTCTGTCACTCTAGCAACCCATCATCTACTTATTACTTCCCAATGCCTTCCTCTAGGCCCAAATAATAGTGAAGTGTCATGTAGTCGATGTTCAAATGACACCACTAGAGGAAAGACAACATACATCTCATCAAAATATCGAACGAATACCAAATTCACATGACTACTTATAGCAAGACTTCTCCCATGTCCTCAGGAACAAAAGTAACTACTCACAAGACATAATATTGTTCATGATCAGAGGGGTATTAATATGCATAATGGATCTAAACATATGATCTTCCACCAAGTAAACTAACTAGCATCAACTACAAGGAGTAATCAACACTACTAGCAACCCACAGGTACCAATCTGAGGTTTGGGTACAAAGATTGGATACAAGAGATGAACTAGGGTTTGAGAGGAGATGGTGCTGGTGAAGATGTTGATGAAGATAATCCTCCCCAAGGTGGGAGAGTTGTTGGTGATGACGGCGGTGATGTTTCCCCCCTCCCAGAGGGAAGTATCCCCGGCAGAACAGCTCTGCCGGAGCCCTAGATTGGTTCTGCTAAGGTTCCGCCTCGAGACGGCGGCGTCTGGTCCCGAAAGCCTCCTTCTGATTTTTTCCAGGTCAAAACACCTCATATAGGAGAAGATGGGCATTGGGAGGCCCACGAGGCAGGGGCGCGCCCCCCACCCTCGTGGACAGGTGGTGGCCCCCCTGGTGATCCTCTTTCACCAGATATTTTTTATATTTTCTGAAACGGTGTCCTGTGGTGTTTCGGAGCTTTTTGAGATGTGCAGAATAGGTTTCCAGAGTTTGCTTCTTTTCCAGCCTAGAATTCCAGCTGTCGACATTCTCCCTCTTCATGTAAACCTTGTAAAATAAGAGAGAAAATGCATAAGTATTGTGACATAAGTGTAATAACAGCCCATAATGCAATAAGTAACAACATAAAAGCATGATGCAAAATGGACGTATCAACCTACTATCAAAATCAAAATTAAAAATTATGAGTGCAATGCTTTATGTGATTTGGGTGTAGTGTTCCCACAATTCCGAAATCTCTTTGTGATGTTCTTGGTCTTACCAATATTGAAGATTGTTCTCTTAATTTGCATTTGGCGGATTCTACTATTAAAAAGCCTTTGGAAATGATCAATGATGTTCTTATTCTTGCAAATAGGAACCATGTACCCATAGACTTTATTGTTCTTGACATTGATTGCAATCCGTCTTGTCCTATTATACTTGGTAGACATTATTTACGCACTATTGGTGCAGTAATTGATATGAAAGAAGGGAATATTAAATTTCAATTTGCCTTGAGAAAGGGCATGGAACACTTCCCTAGAACTAATATCAAATTGCCTTGTGAATCTATAATTAGGGCAACCTATGGATCATTCACCAAGGATGACAACACTCGAGATCTATGTGTTTTGCCTAGCTAGGGGCTTAAAACGATAGCGCTCGTTGGGAGGCAACCCAACTTGTATATTTTTGTTTTTAGATTTTCTAGTTGTTTTCAATAAATTACCCAATTATACCTTTGTTTAGATGTGTTTTTGTGGTTTAAATAAGTGTTTGTGCCAAGCAAAGCCTTTGGGATGATTTGGTTAATAGTTGATTTGATTGTGTTGAAATTCAGAAACTTTTGTGTTCAGAGTTAAAATTTCTGAGGATGACTGGAACGCGATAAACTCTTGAATTTTTTACAAGTTATCTGGATACAAATTGTCCATGTTATCCTAAGTTTTCAGAATTTTCAGAGTTACAGAAGCATGATCAAAAATCGCGTCTTTACAGAAACATGGGCTGAAGAAGTACCATAGGGGGGGGGGGCGAGGGGAGCACAACCCACCGGGGTGCGCCTGGGCCCCCTAGCGTGCCCAGGTGGGTTGTGCCCACCTCGATGGCCTCCCGCACCGCCTCTTCACTCTATAAATACCCCAGTATTCCAGAAACCCTAGGAGAGACGACAAAATTTTATTCCAGCCGCCGCAAGTTCCAGAACCACGAGATCTAATCTAGAGCCCTTTTCCGACACTCCGTGGGAGGGAAACAAGATCATAGAGGGATTCATCATCCTCATTGGTGCCTCTCCGATGATGCGTGAGTAGTTTACCACAGACCTGCGGGTCCGTAAGCAGTAGCTAGATGGTTTCTTCTCTCTTTGTATCTCAATAGAATGGTCTCTTGGAGATCTATTTGATGTAATGACTTTGTGCGATGTGTTTGTTGGGATCCGATGAATTGTGAGTTTACGATCAGATTTGCCTTGATTTAATATACATTCTTCATTATTATAGCATCGTATTTCTTCTCTGATATTTGGGTTTTGTTTGGCCAACTTGATCTATTTATCTTGCAATGGGAAGAGGTGCTTTGTAATGGGTTTGATATTGTGGTGTCCTTTCCTAGTGACAAAAGGGGCAGCATGGCACGCATGTATCGTTCCTATTAAGGATAAAAAGATGGGGGTCTATTCCTACATGAATAGATCTTGTCTACATCATGTCATCGTTCTTATTGCATTACTCCTTTTTTCCATGAACTTAATACACTAGATGCATGCTAGATAGCGGTCGATGTGTGGAGTAATAGTAGTAGATGCAGGCATGAGTCGGTCTACTAATCTTGGACGTGATGCCTATATACATGATCATTGTCTTGGATATCGTCATAATTATTTGCTTTTCTATCAATTGCCCAACAGTAATTTGTCTACCCACTGTTGCTATTTTCCGAGAGAAGCCACTAGTGAAATCTACGGCCCCCGGGTCTATTTTCCCATCATATATTTTCAGATCTATATTGCTATTTGACTCTTTCTTTATTTGCAACTTTTATTTTCAGATCTATATTATCAAAAACCCAAAAATACCTTGATGCGTTTTATTTGTCGTTCTTCCATTTGCATCTATCAATCTACCAATCTATTGCCAATCTATTGCCCGGGAGGGATTGACAACCCCTCTTACACATCGGGTTGCAAGTATTTGTTATTTGTGTGTATGTACCATTTTACATATTGTTGCTTGGTTCTCCTACTGGTTCGATAACCTTGGTCTCATCACTGAGGGAAATATCTGTCGTAGTTGTGCTGCATCATCCCTTCCTCTTCGGGGAAATACCGACATAGCTTCAAGTGACATCACACTCACACTACACCCATATCGCATAATCATGGTAATAATGATCTCCAATCTTAACAGAAACAACGAGGATGCCAACGATAGGTTTATTTTTGTTTTGGGTTTCCCGCTTAGCAATCCTAGTCACTTACCCGCAGAAATATATGACATGGCCATCAATATTATCTACTAATAGATCTTTAACTATGGCAGCATTAGGTTCTACCTTAATATTTGTTTAGAGGGTTTAGGTGATTTAACATTACTTTTATTAATCATAGTTGTAGCTTTAGCATATTCCTTAATCCTAACAGGAAAAAAGGGGTTTCTCAATATAATATGTAGGCACAACTGGATCAACATTATAAATGATTGTTTCATCTCTTAACTATAACATGTTCCTCACACCATGGAAGTGTGCTCGTACTTCAGCAACATCGATGACATGCACAAGGAGGCCGGCACTGTGATGAAGAAGGCTACGTCGGACGAGCTGAAGACATTAATTCTGGACCTAGCCAAGGGCGCAATGTCAGTGGACATCATGCACTAGGCCATGAATTAGGCAGACTCCGACGACGTTGGATAGAGGTCAAGATGGGTCAAGTACATGCAATACAAGGCGCCTCAAGACCAGTGTGCCACGACGTACTAGAGTAGGACATTCGGGTTGCCGGAGGCCGACAACGATGAGGTGCAGATGGTGGCCGGGGCTAGGGTGGATTTCGAGCCGAGTTAAGCCAGCTCGACTCGACTCGCTAAAGCTCGTTTCATTAACGAGCTAGCTTGACTTGACTCGACTCATTACTATAATGAGCTTAAATCCAAGATTGGCTCGACTCGTATAACTCGCAAGCTGGCTCGTTTAGCTTGTTAAGCTCATTAAAGATATGAACATAAAACCTTATAAATATGATAAAAAGATTAATTGGGAATTTAACATGTAAATATATGGACATGTACGTGAGAGTCTCCTGGGAGGTCGGGCCTTGAGCGACCGGGCCTTATGTTAGGACGCAAGGTGTTTAATGGTTGTTTTTTACTACCCCTAAAAAATGACTGGTTTTTTTTACCGAGCCTAACGAGTTACACGATTACTCATTAGACCGGCTCATTTAACTTGGTATGTAAATGATCTTAAACTAAAGCTCGGCTCGGCTCGTTATTGTTCGAGTTCGAGTCGATTCGATCCGAGTCACGAGCTACTTGTTTATCTCACGAGCTTCGAGCTTTTTTCCAGCCCTAGCCGGGGCACCGGCGGTAGGCGACCGTGCAAGACCCATCATTCTGGATGAAGACGATGACAACGAAGATGGTCACGAAGAA
This sequence comes from Secale cereale, assembly GCA_902687465.1. NCBI lineage: Eukaryota > Viridiplantae > Streptophyta > Magnoliopsida > Poales > Poaceae > Secale > Secale cereale. The sequence continues at coordinate 407,797,721 of LR738713.1, forward strand.
AAGAAGATGGCTACGCCCCTCAGGCCTCCGCCGCTCGACGCGACTTCAGAGTCTCCGCGGCTAGACAAGAAAGTTTGTACCCCAATCCCACCCCCGATGTAATAAAAAATGACCTATGAACCCTAGAAGTCGTTAGTGCAGAATCAATCGATGGCAGTGTTTTTAATCCAACCATCCATCCCGATGTGCTCAATCCCCTCCCTAAATCTCCAATCGCGTGCTCAAATCTAATCTAGCATGAGTCGAAAGCAGGAAATCTACATACATGGCGAGGAATTACCGCCATGGCCAATGCGCTCAGGTGGAGGTCTGCAGTCGCTTCAGTGGTAGCCATCGTCTTGGATCGATTCATTGTCGCTCCGGTGGTCACCATCGCTGATGTGAGTGGGGAAGAAGGAAGAGAGCGGTGACGAAGGGAGGTGAGGGTAATTTATGATGACGCGTCGCGAAACAACGCGACTTCTCGGGACCGCATCCACCCGTGCAACCGCGCACGCCCACGTGCCCAGGGTTGCACCGCTCGGGCCTGGCTCCAGAAAAATGGCCGATTTGAGCGTTCCTTTGGATGTAGGCCGAGAGGTGCTTTAATGTTCGTGCTATGCAGGCCCAACAATGAATGTAGGTAACCAAACATGCGATTTTCTTCTCGCGCGGGCCTGGCCGAGGTATATGCGGGCTACCAAACGCATCCTTGCAGCTCCGTAGAATAGCTATCTCTGTTGTAGCTCCTTTAAGTCTATAATTCCAACTGCCGGTAATCTCCCTCTCCATATAAATTTTACAAATTAAGAGAGAAAGGCATTATAATTGCCTCACAAAGTGAAATAATAACCAAAACCATTATGAATAAAAGTTGGAAGAAAATTACCCATCACTGTCACCAGTAAATGGATACCCCTTTCGTTTCTCTTCACTCATCCAATCAAACTATACCTGGCCATCCCTTGGGGCGAGCCGGACAAAGCCCGATGAAGAAAACCTAGGCCCAAGCCCTGCCCGGCCCGACCATCGGGCCTAAAATCCAGGCCCAAGCCCGACCCGTTAACATAAAAGCCCGCCGGACCTCGGGCGGGGCCTCAACAGTAAATTGCAAATATGACGGGCCCAGGCCCGGCCCGACCTGACATTCAGGCTCGATTTCCAGACCCATGCCCGGTCCGACCTGACATGCGTCAAGATTTGGCCGGGTCGGGTTGCCCATGGCCAGATACGAATCAAATAGATCATTTCCACCAAATTTCCCATATTCGAAGCTAGAGCCAAATGAAAGCCAAACACTCTCTTTGGTAGAGGGGCAACTCATGTATGAAACTAGTTCAAAGTGAATTTGGTGAAACGAAACTGATATTGATACATTGGAGTAGTCCCAAACAGGCCCTAACATTAAGTTTTCGGCTCCTTTCCGTTGTCATCGGCCCCTCTCCGCGTATTTGGGATCTCTGGATCTGCCCAACCCACATTCATTATCGGTTTGGCTCACCATCTACTCGATGAGCATGGACCACGAGTAAATCCGATGATTAAACCATCGACCATAATTTGTGAAATTTTCAGCAACTTGAAACTTCAGCAGAACAGGAACTTTGATTTGTGAATTTTTCAGCAAACATGAAACTTCCGCAATTCTGAAATGACAATGTGTTGGATCTTCGGTGTTTTGCGTCTCTTGGCTCTTCTTCTACGTTGGAAACCTTCCGGGATCTGCCGCAGGGTGGCGCGACCCGCTGACCTCAACGGATTAAAATAGTGGCAGCGGCCTACTTTTTAGGCGAGATCTGCTTGCGAAAGCGCCAACACCACGAGCCCAAGCCAGATCTACGACGCGCCACCGCCCCGGACGAGACATTTCCCCGTCACTCAAAACACGCGCGGGCGCCGCGTGTGCGAGCGCAAATTGTAATAAGCCGGTCCTCCTCCTGCCCCGGACCGGAAGCGCTCGCTCGCTCGCTCCAGGGGGAGACGTCGCGTCCGCCATGGGGTGCTCCTTCTCCGGGCTGAACGCGCTGTACGACACCGTCGGCGGCGGCGGCGGCGACATCTGGGTCAACGACTACCGCTTCCGCGTGCTCCGCAGGCTCGGCGACGCCGGCCCCGCGGGCTCCTCCGTCTTCCTCGTCAAGGAGGTCGTCGCTGTCGCCGCGGCCTCCGACGGCACCGCCGGAGCGGGACCCGGCGCCGCGGGGCTCGCCAAGAAGAAGGGCGTCGACCCGTCTCACATCTCAGGTCTGCATCTTGTCTAGCTCCCTTCACCCCCTGACTCAGATCTGAGGGTGGCTCGGTTAGATCACGCATGGACTGGTTTGAATCCGGCGTGGGGCGTGCGGCCAAATGCCTCTCATTCTTCATTGGCTGGGTCAATCGAGATGTGCTCTCCTCACCAACGGAGATCGGCACGGCAACTTCCTCATTTCATTAAAATTCTGTCGAGGCTATGGACAATTTTTCTTTATTTGGTGAGCTGTGCCGATTCCTGCTTCAGAGTATGCCTCCTGAATTATGTCGGAACTTGACGTAGTTTTTGGCTCCTACTTAACTGGATTGCTTCCCACATTGTCGGCTCGTCTATGCATATTTTGTCCTCGTCCAAAATTCCAAATGGACCAAACCAAGCGGTGATAGATCTACCGAATGATCTTGATTCGGAGCGACAGCCATATCCATGTCCTAGTTTAAGTTTCGGTGGTTACAATCATTTTCATTTGTTGATGATCCGGTCTATTCTATTGGCATAATTTGTGCCTTGTCGAATTTTGGAGAACCATATTGGAAGGTGCATTTTAAGACCAACTGCTGCAGCATGCTAAACTAACCACTCCATTAAATTTGGCTTAGGTCCAATAGTGTCAACTTCTTGAGCATCCTGTGAAATGCATACGGTCAACCAAATATCGCCCTTCAAAGCTAGAATCTATCAAACCGCTTTCTAAGATTTATGATATCGGTAGAAAACAGACTAGTATATATTCTACTAAAGGGCGCAAGATGAATATCACAGCATTTCAGTGATAAGATTACCTGATGAATACCAGTCTATTGATAACGTTTGACTCTTCATCTTTTAAGGATCATCATGCTCGGGTTGTTGTATTGTGTTTGGCTTTCCAGTTATTATTTGTTTCACTTATTTCTTGTAATCATCTCATTCTCCTGGATTTTCTTTTCAGCTGATGGGACATATGCTTTGAAGAAAGTTCTTATTCAGAGCGACCAACACTTGGAGCTAGTTCGGCAGGAGATCCGAGTGTCTTCTCAATTCAGCCATCCAAATTTACTTCCACTTCTTGAAAATGCCATTATTGCAGTCAAGGTAAGTTGAATACAAATAGATATCATGCCCGCATCCAAATCATGATAGTAGTACTATATCTTATCTTCCAGCTCAGTGTTATTTACTTAACAAAATATTTGGTAACTTATGTTGGGTAACAAAAAAAAAACAGATATGGTTGACTATCTGCTGATGGAGATTTAGCAGCTTTAATTGGTATCACAATACGGTAATTTAAGTATCTGTGCTGTTACCAATAGATCTGCACTTATATGTATGTAGGGTGTGCAAGATGGGTCGCAGAACCATGAGGCTTACTTGTTGTTCCCAGTTCACTTAGATGGGACCTTGCAGGATGTAACTAAATCCATGCAAGAAAAGAAGGAGTACCTTTCAACAATCACCATTCTCCAGATATTTCGCCAGGTAAATACTTATACTTACTGCTGTCTTGTGTACAATACGATATTGCGTCCTTATTGGACAACTACAATAGGGGCGCAATGGTAGTTCGACATACCATGTTGGAACAATTAGGAATGACTGAAATGGCTCATAATCTTCTACTCTTATTTCCCTTTTTTTCTATCACTTTAGAGTTTAGACCAGAAGTTTTTATTTATATCAAAATTGAGACCCAATTTTTTTAATCTTGTTCTTGATCATGAATTGTATTTGTTTGATCTTCTTTGATATACTTTTTTATGTTCTCCAGTAATTCAATACTCCTTTGTGATATTACTAAATTTAGTATATATCGAAAGTGGACTGTACCATCAGTAAGGTTGACCTGTGATGTTAGCAAAATTGATTTACTTATGCTTGTAACAACTGTAAGTTATACTCTTTTACCCCCTTCTGCTGCTGGTAGCAACTTTGTGTTGCCTACATTATGTGATTTGTGTTATATCAGTAAATTTAGTATATTAGCCTGTTAGTTATGTGATTTGTGTTGCCTACAGCTATGTGCAGGACTGAAGCATATGCACAGTTTCGAGCCACCATATGCTCACAATGGAGTTAAACCAGACAATGTCCTCATAACTCAGAGGAAGGAACAGCCTCATCTTGCTATCTTGATGGACTTTGAAAGTGCTCGCCCAGCAAGAAGAGCTATTAGATCACAAGCAGAAGCTTTGCAGCTGCAGGTACCTTTACACTTATAGATGGTAACTGAAATGGTTAATATAGTTTATATTAACAGTTTGTGGAGTCAGTGCTGATTGTAAGGCATCTAGTGTAATTGATAGAAAGGTCGAACTTTTGCTCACATTTCTGTAGTTTGGCAACAAGTATGAGAAATCATTTGGGAGCTAATATGGATTATTTTATGATTTCTTTCTTTAAATATGATGAGTGCTGGACTTCTTACTTTGACTGGCAATTGATTTAATGTAGGAATGGGCTTCAGAGCACTGCTCTGCACATTTCCGGGCACCTGAATTATGGGAGTGCCCGCCCCATGCCGATATTGATGAGAGGACAGATGTATGGTCTTTGGGATGCACCCTTTATGCTATGATGTAAGTTCTCTCATGCAGAAACTTTATGAACTGACATATGGCCTCACCGTTTGATGTTAATCGTTTTGGGACTGATAGTTAATACCCATGCCGGCCATGCGTAAAACTACTCGTATCAAATTAAGGTTTACTTCATTTATGTTGTTTGCAATAGTATTTAAGGGGTACTCCCTCCGTTCCAAAATAATTTAAGTTCTAGGTTTGTTCTAAGTCAAACTTAAGTTTGACCAACTCTATAGAAAGATGCACTAAGATCTACAACACCAAAATACCAAATACACATAATACGAAAGCATATTTAATGAAGAATCCCATGAGACTAATTTGGTGTTCTAGATGCTAATATATTTTTCTGTAGAATTGGTCAAACTTCAATTTTTTTGACTTAGGACAAACCCGGAACTTCAATTATTTTGGAACGGAGGTAGTAATTAAACAGCATCTTTGTTAAATACCGTTGTAGTTACGTAGAAATCCTGCCATGTGTGTGAAGCCCTTTTTATCTTGTATTTTGTCAAAATTCTCCACAACCCAAAGTAGCCTATTTTGACACAATTCTTCAAAAAATGGTCGCAACATCGTAGACCTGTTCTATGCTAGTAAAAAGGCTTGTAGTTATAATTACCTATTGTTTTCTGGATCTGTGCACTGACCATCCCTGCAGAATCCATTATTTAGGGCTATTTTCTGATTTTTTTTGTCTGGAACTGGATCAAGACAAATAGCTCATCATGGCGTATTGCCATGGCATGTCATTGTATCTAGTACTTAGTTTATAGATTTTGCAGTGCAAGCTGCTGATCTTCTGATCATGTTCTTATTTATTATAGGTATGGAAAATCACCATTTGATTATGAGCTCGATGAATCTGCTGGCGAAAGCTTAGTAACAGTCATTAAAAGTGCACAGGTGAAGTGGCCTACTGAGATGGGTTCGTCCTATCCGGATACTCTCCGCCAGTTTGTAACCTGGATGCTGCAGCCACATCCTGCAGTTCGTCCCAATATTGACGATATTATCATCCACGTTGATAAACTCATTGCGAAGCACTCGACTTGACAAGTAAATGGAACTGCTTCAACAGAAAGAAGAAAAGGAATTCATATGTAAGTTTATAGAACATCTGCTTGATTCATTAAAAGTGACATGTTCCTTAATAGTCATTGTATGGAAGGAAAAAAGAGGATGTTTTCTGTAGCAGGCTTCACCGATTTAAGAACTGGCTGTTCCTGATGTCTGTAGATGTATGTATTTTTTGTGCTGAAGTGAGATTCACGGGTCAATAAATGATATCATCATTCTCATGTTTCTCCTGATTCCGTAAATCTTATTTGAGCGAGACTTGCGCATGTTCTGTTGAGGAACCTACATATATTAAACAACCATTTCAAAATACTGATATGATAATGCAAGAATTTAAACACAATGACATATTAGTATGAAATTTAACTACATTTGAATTTAAGAATTTCACATATATTTTGTACTCCCTCCGTCCCAAAATACTTGTCATTAAAATTGACAAAAAGGGATGTATCTAAAATTAAAATACATTTAGATACATCCCCTTTTATTCATTTTGATGACAAGTATTTCTGGACGAAGGGAGTAGTAGCATAATTTTTTGAGAGAAAGATACTCTCTCTGTATAACTAATATAAGAGCGTTTAGATCACTCTTATATTAATGTACAGAGGGAGTACTTGATTTGGATTTGCTAAACTTGTGTGGGCAGCGTACAAATGAAGAATGGGTGGTTGTTAAGGGCACCACTAGCTATAGTGGCAGAGAACTGTTAGGATTTAATTATTAGAGATAATCCTTGTTGTCAATACCAGAATGCACGGGATTCTCTTTGTGGCAACCGCTGCCTCGTACGTGCGGGAGCCTCTCCAGGCAACCGTCGCATCCCCTCGAACGGGCGCATCTTCTTGGAGCACCGGTTCCCCTTGTATAAATATGTGATCATCAATGGAATAAGACAGTTCGATTTATTTTGTCTCTCGCTCCAGAAATCGACTCGAAACACGTTATCAGCACTTGGACTCTGCCGAGAGAGCGAATCGGCCGAAATCGCCGGTGAACACGCTGGAAAAAGTAGAACAAAAGGGAAATCAACAATCGGTAAGATGCCTATAGGTTTCCTGAGATATTCTCTTCGCGTGCTGCGCGAAGATGGTCGCCGGCCGTACCTGAGGCGCCTGCCACGCACGAACCACCGGACGCCGGGGCTGCTTCGCTGAGCGTCGACCTCGGACTCCTCCTCAGCGCGCCAACCGCCGCGCATGGGAACGTCCTCGACAACGGGGTGAGAAGCTCGACCGCCCTGTCGCCATCTCCTGCCCATGGCCGCTTCATCGTGCCGCGCAGCGTGTTGGCAAGGACCAGCGCCGGTCGCCGGCCGGGGGAGTGGAGCCCAGCGAGACTTGGACTCGCGAACGGGCACTCCAAAGGGGTCGCGCCCGGAACACATCTCCCGGGCGGATCCTCGTCCGATGAGGAAGATGAAGCCGCCGGCAGCGGCAGATGGTGGTGGCGATGCGGTTTTTGGCTACCATCGCAAAAGGGGATCGGGGGGCTCAGATTGCAACGTTGCCGCGCCGTCCGCGAGAGCGCCCCTGACTCGCATCGCTGATGCCCCGACGCGACGGCGACCTCGGCGGCACCGACCCACTGGAAGCACGGCTAGCGCCCAACGCGCGGTGGCCCCCGGCCTCGATACTTCTGCTCCCAGCGGAGACGGTGCCCGGTGCACACGGCTGCCAGCGGTCTGCGCGGCGTGGTGCCGACCACCGGCGCGAGGGAGCGACTGCCCGGCTCGCCGGATGGAGTCGTTGCGGCCGGCTGCACGGCCGTGGTGGTCTCCACCTCTGTCGGTCGCGTGTGAAGGGGATCGAAGCTGCTGGGGATTTCTACTCTGGTCGCTCTCCTTTTTTTGAGGGAAAACATGCTTTACTTTATTGATCAATAGTGCGAATTACAGGAATAATAGAAGTATCATGAGGGTGTAACAACCATACATGGCGACCCTCCCCTAAATGTAAAGCATGTCTAGCTAAGCCATGAGCCTCCATGTTGGAAAGACGTCTCTCATGGGTGAAAGAGCAGGACTGAAAATCCCTGCTCGAATCGATGATCTCCTGCACGATTGGAGCAATTGTGCCCATAGTTCCAGTTTGTATATCCTTGACCACCGAGAGGCAATCTAAAGCCACCATAAAATGAGTCAGTGCGAGATCCCTGGCTAATGCAATAGCCTCTCGACAAGCAAGAGCTTCCAGTATATTCGGATCGGTCATACCATGGAATACCACCGCTGCTGACCCAGCATATGCTCCTGACTGATCCCGACAGACCGCGCTAACAGCCCCCACTGGAGGATGTTTACAGATAGCTGCATCAACGTTTACCTTGTGGTGACCTGCTGGTGGTGGTATCCAATCTTGTACCCGCACTGGAACTGTTCTTGGCTTCGTTATTTCATGTGACGAGAAAGCGATACTCAAGTCTGCCAAGAAGCGTGTGATGAAAGAGTGAGTCCCATCGGGCTCTGGTGCTCCCCCTCATGGATTAGCTTTCGCCGCGCCGACCAAATGGCCCACAGTGTCACGGTTAGCTTTGTGAACTCGGCATGTGGCATCGATTCTTGCATACTGAAGATCCAAGCCTTTGCATTAGGTTCTGCTGTTGCAATGACATGCTCAACCAGCTCCGGGTCACCTAGCGCCCATACACAACACGCCATCGTACATGTTATCAATGAATGCATCCACGAATCCTCCTCTCCACAGATAGCACAACACGACGATGTGGACATATTACGATGACTGAGGACATCCGCCGTGGGTATAGAGCATTGAGCAAGTCTCCACAGGAATTCTTTTAGTTTTGACGGCACTGCAATCTTCCATAGATTAGTCCAGCTTGCTTCTTCTCTTGATCTATCAGCCGGACCAGATCGTCCTTCAAGCCACGCCTCCCTCCTTAGCTTCGTTTTGATGAGCATCCGATATGCCGAGCGGACGGAGAAAGAACCCTTATGCTCGTATGCCCATGCCCAGGAATCTCTGCACTGTCGAGTAGCTAGCGGGATATTGAGAATCACATCCACGTCTATTGGAAGAAAGGTTGCACGAACCACGTCCTGCTTCCACCTGGCATTGGAGCTGTCGATCAGTTCGGACACAAACTGTGGCCTCTGTTGACTCAAGCAAACAATTGGCCTGAGCGACGCCTCTTTTTGGACCCAATTATGCTGCCATATCAGAGTATCCTTGCCGTCGCCAATACGTCTGATGAGTCCCTGCTGGAGGATCTCCTTTCCTTCTACAATTGCCCTCCAAATTTGAGATGGTTGGCTGCCCAGTGAAGCATCAAGAAAATCTGTAGTTGGGAAGTAGCGCGCTTTCAAAATTTTTGCACTAAGTGTCTCGGGTGTTCGTAGGATTCTCCATGCCTGTCTTGCAAGCAGGGCAAGGTTAAATAGTTCAATATCTCTAAAACCCAGGCCTCCTTCATATTTTGGCCTTGTCATCTTCTCCCAGGAGACCCAACTTGTCTTTCTCTCACCACGTTTACTCCCCCACCAAAACTTGCGTATGATGGAATTAATGTGAAGACAGAGGCCCCGAGGTAGCTTGAAGCATGCCATAGAGTAGACAGGGATAGATTGGGCTGCAAACTTTATAAGTACTTCTTTTCCTCCGGATGACAACACCTTTTCCATCCATCCCTTAACTTTGCTCCAAACTCTGTCCTTCAAATGTTTGAAGGCCCCGTTTTTGCTGCTCCCAACATCCGTAGGCATGCCCAAGTACTTTTCTGAGAGACTCTCATTGTGAACATTCAAGGTGTTTTTCATGCTTTCTTTAATACTTTGCGAGCAGCCCTTGCTAAAGAACACTGATGATTTCTCCAAGTTGATTTTCTGTCCTGAAGCATTGCAATATGTTTCCAACAAAGAAGATACCTGAATAGCGCCCTCAACACTAGCCTTGACGAACAACAGGCTGTCATCTGCAAAAAGAAGATGGCTTACCGGCGGTGCCGTTTCTGCCACTTTGATCCCATGCACTGGAGATGACTCTGTCTGGTTTTTTAAAAGGCACGAAAGGCCCTCTGCTGCCAACAAAAATAGGTAAGGTGATATTGGATCCCCTTGTCGAATTCCTCGTGAAGGTGTGAATTTCTCAAGTTTCTTTCCATTGAACATAACCGAAAACTTGACTGAACAAACCATCCTCATAACTGAGTTGACCCAGGCAGGAACAAAGCCCAGTTTAGTCATGATAGCTCGGAGGTAGTCCCATTCCAAACGGTCGTAGGCCTTCATCATATCAAGCTTAAGAGCACAAAACCCATTCCTGTTTGATCTGTTCCTCTTCATAAAATTTAAACATTCATAAGCGGAGATGATATTATCTGTGATCAAACGCCCCGCCACAAAGGCCGATTGCTCCTCCGATATGATCATAGGAAGAATGGACTTCAGCCTGTTTGCCATAACTTTCGACGCAATCTTGTAGAGTACATTACAAAGACTTATGGGACAGAACTGCGACAGAAGTGTGGGATTGGTTACCTTAGGTATGAGGACTAAGATAGTATCATTCAACTCCTCAACCTCGTCTTCACCCCTTAAGATTATCAAAATGATAGTGGACACTTCATCCCCACAGAGCTCCCAATGTCTCTGAAAGAAGTGCGCCGGGAACCCATCCAAACCTGGTGCTTTAGTAAGAGCCATCTGAAACAACGCCGTTTTAATTTCCTCTCTGCTATACTCGCCTGTAAGCTGCTGGTTCATCTCGTTTGTAACTTTACGTGGCACCATGTCAATCACTTGGTGCATGTTCGTTGTCCCCTCGGATGTGAACATATTTTTGTAGAAATCCGTGACCATACTCTCCATCTCTGCTGCGTCATCTGTTGTAGTTCCATCCTGCCTGAGAAGGCTTTTTATCTTGTTTTTAAGGCGCCGTCTGCTGGCCCGTAGGTGAAAGAACTTGGTGTTCTTATCGCCCGCCGCCAGCCATGTTATCCTTGATATTTGATGCCACATGACTTCCTCTCTATGATAGAGCTCGATCAGGCGATCTTTCACTTTCTTCTCCTGATGAGTTGGTGCAGTCCTAGATGGATCCACACGCATGCTCTCTAGTTGAAGCTTGAGAGTTCTGATCTCCTCCTTGACACTGCCAAAAGTAGTTCGGTCCCACCGTTTCAGGTTTGTTGACAACGTTTTAATTTTTGCACACAGTTCCGCAACAGTGCTTGCCCCTGGGCCTTGCCAATGTTGTTCAATGGTCGCCTGAAAACCATCATGAGATTCCCACATCATCTCGTATCTGAAAGGTCTAGCTTGGCGCGGCCCATCTCCTTCCGGTGAGAGCTGCAGCAAAATCGGTGTATGATCCGATGTGGTGGCAGACTTGTGGGATAACTCTGCCCCTGGGTACATGCTGGACCAAGAAGTAGTGGCAAGTGCCCTGTCAAGGCGTACCCTCGTATATGTGCCTCCAGCAACTCTTTTCTCAAAGGTCCAGCTGGTTCCCGAGAAGCCTAGATCTATGAGGCCACATGTATCAACGGCGTCCCTAAAACCATTCACCTGTGTCATACATCGGTGACCAACCCCATCATGTTCATTCAAGCTGAGAACTTCATTGAAATCACCAAAGCATAACCATGGTAGATCATTATCTTCAGCGAGAGATCTTAACAGATCCCAAGTCTTGCCTCTTTCGCTAACCTGTGATTCATTGTACATCACTGTGAGGCGCCATGGTGTAGTACCAGGAAGAGTAACATGAGCATCAATGTGATAAGAAGAGTAATCAAGATTTTTGATCTTTATTTCATTATTCCAGAAAATACCGAGACCTCCACTTCTACCAGAGCTGATAACAGCATAAGCATTATCATACCCTAGGGTGCTTGCCAAGTTCTCCACTCTATCCCTAGGGAGTTGAGTTTCAACTATACATAGCACCGACGGGGCAAACTGCCTCGCGAAATCACGAAGCTCTCGAACTGTCGCAGGTTTGCCCGCCCCGCGACAGTTCCAACATGAGAGATTCATTGGACCCGGCGACGCTCCTCTGAGGAGCCTGCCACGTTGTCCATGTTGCTTTTGTTTTTGTTTGGAGAATTCCCGTTCTTGTGCTTCTTTCTGTCTCTCGGGGCGACGTAGGGTGGTGGAGGAGGAGGAACACTCGCCCCCATAACCCCCTGCGTGGATGCATCCCCTGCGTCACCCTTGCTGCTCTCAGCTGCTGTCTGATCATCCATGTTCAGTTTGCGAGTAACCGAGGATCGGGAGTGGTCAGTCGCCATCTCATCACCATTGCCCTTAAGTGGGCTTTCCGCCGTGTCCTTGAGATCATCATCAGCATCTTTCTCAACTTCATCCCCCAGTCCGTCCTCCTCTGATGATCGTTTTTTGGCTCCATTGTTCCTGCCGCGCCCGCCTTCGCGGGCTCGTCCACGTCCACGTGCTGAGTTCCCCCGGTTCCAGCCGGGGTCATGGTTTTGGCTCTCTGGCAGGGGTCTCCGAGTAGCTTTCATCCACTCGCCATATCCAATCTCCTCGGGGCTATGAACCCCATCGCCGCACTCCTCCATGGAGTGGCCTAGGATGCCGCAGACTTCACAAAAGAAACCAATCTTCTCATATTTGACTGGCAGGAGGATTCGTCCTTCCCCTTTGATGTTCAATGGGGCAAAACGCACCAAAGGATTAGCCAGTTTTATCTTTGCCCGGACCCTAACATAGTTGCCCTCGAAAACTCGGTTAGGGTTCATCTCCACACTCTGGTCGCTCTCCTTATCCATTCGGTTGACCAGGCTGGCTCTTATCGATGGCTGACCAGGCTGGCCCATCCGCATGCGTACTGGGCCACCAGCATGACACCCTCTGTTCATTTGCTTAATTGCTCGTATATTTCAGCCATTTAGCATATTGGTATCTAACGACAGTTCTAGTAGTGTATTTTTCCTGCCTTACACTCTGTTATTTGATGTGTTTCTGTAGAGTGCCTTGTATTTCAGAACATATGTGAGATGTAATATATTTCCATGTTTCTTACATGTTGAGATTAATTACGTCCAATTTTTGCAATTGAGATTTTTTTAATCTCTTGCAACGATAAATCCAGTACCTCTAAAGTACTGATTTGCGATTGAGAATTTTCTTCTCTCGCAAAACAATCTCATTGCGATTGAGATTAATTTTCTCTCGTAAAATATTAATTCACACTGTTGAATTATCTTGCAACTTGATATAAGATCATCTCATTTAATTTGAGATATATCCAATTCAAGTTTTTCACTTGAGCATTAAGTTTGCAGCATCTCTACTATTCATTATAATAGTGGTATATTTCTGTTGAGTACGATGTATTCCGGAATGTATGTATCTCCATGTTCGTTACATGTCGAGAATAATACATCTATTTGCAATCGAGATTTTCAATCTCTTGCAAATACATATGCAAAATTCAAGGTGTAATCCTTAGTAATTTGAGATTCATACTAATGATTTCGAGCCACCTTCTTGAAATCTATTACTTTTGCAACATTAAGATATATTTATATTACGCAATCTGCAATATAAATAAATTACCGTTTTTTCACCGGAGATGATATGTTCTATGTGTTTACCACATTGCCATTCTTCATGAATATGTCACATCGGTCGAGATTGATTTCTCCCACACAACAAACTTGTAAATTTTTGACAATAACATCTCCCTCATTATATTAGGAAAACACAAGGTAATGAGTTGGATCTACTGCCCATGTGCAGTGAGATATGTATGATCTTCAATGTGTTATGTTTCCACAACCGAGGTTGAGCATTTTCAAGTTATACACTTGAGTCAAAATTTTACATTCTTATTACAAAACCATGATGCTTTTTAATCTACTTCTTGTAAATTAATTATCTCTGGCTTGACCCTATAAGTAATCGATGGCTAACAATTTGAGGCCCTTGTCCTCAATGGCCACAACTTGCTTAAGCGGGTCATGGACATCAAGATCAGTTTTGCATCTGATGGGATAGTGCGTGCAATCCAAGCCACGCCACCGGGACAAAGAATCTCAAGGGTAATGGTTTGAAACTCACTTCAAACCCTCAACCTGACACCATCAAGCTGTCATGAGACCCTATGAGCATGGAGAGCATGATGGTTGAATATGCATCAACCGACATGTTTGGAGACTATACATTTAGTCCCTTAGTTTCCTTAGTGATCTATTTATTTATGTCCATTTATGATGTTCTAATAAGAACATGATTATTCTTGTCATCATATATTGTATATCACAATATACTGTATCAACACTTTGATACAAATACATTTGTATGTATTCTATATATCTGACAGTGATTTTCATATTGAGAATCTTCATGTCTATATATATATGGATTTCTACGGGAGTCAATCCGATGAAAGATGATATGTGCCTTGTGGACATATGCACCATGAACTCTATACTCAGGGAAGTGAAATGTTTCCACTCTCGTTGAGAGAAAGAAAATATATTAAAATCGCTAGATGCGATGAGGTATTTGTTGGCTCAACTCGAGTCATATTTACTATCCCTGTGGGTACTCGAGTAATGTCGGGATGCTTCATTGCTTCCTAGGTTTAACTCGTACCCTACTAGGCTATGGAGGTATCCGTCAAATTAGTTTCCATATCGAAACTTATGATGACAACAAAGAGAAATAACTTCTGTTTACCATATGCAACGGATATGGCAAGCACATTCTCCGTGTATCATCTGGATTGTACTACACATACGACGCAACCCGTAGCACATGTTGCGTATGAGATAGTTTTCCAGAGTGTGTTGTACATGACAAACTTGGCACTCTCGCCTTGGTCATCGAGACATTGGGTTGAAACTGAAACTATCAGCAATTTCAATAGTTTATGATTATTATGATGCTAAATTCTAACAACATTTGGATTTTATGTGCACTACAAGTGACACAGGAAAGCTAATTTTAAGGCCCGCACACCTTAAGGGCCAGTTCTTTTGGTGGCTTCTAGAATAAGCTGAAATAAGCTGCTCCCTACCTAGCTTATTCTAGAAGCCCAACCAAATTTATTTTTTTAGATGCCTATTAGTTAAGACTTGATTAGTAGGCTTCTAAAAATAAATTTTTGGTTGGGCTTCTAGAATAAGCTGGGTAGGGGTCAGCTTATTCTGGAAGCCCAAAAAAGCCAGAAAAAGAACTGGCTCTAAAGTCTACGCTGAACCACTCAGACTCCTTGAATGCATCAAGTTGAGGTAAGTGGCTCTTCCCATCCATTGACTAGACTATTCAGGTATTCCATGGTTCTAAAAGACATATCTACATGATGGTCTTAAGTGTGTGCTTTATTCACACGAAACCATTGGCTTTATCCTGACATTGATTTCAAGCAAATCGGATGGACAACATTGCAGAATTCTCCTTGAGTGCCTCCTCTATGGCTCTCGGATTGAAGTTTAGCAATTTGTCTTAATGTCTAGACTCAAAATGGTTTGGTAGAATCCCATCCAAAGAATTGAGCTCATTGCATGATCTTTACTTTGAATTGCAACTTACCAACTTTACGTTGGAGTCATGTAGTCTTACACACTCATGACCAAACTGCATATATTATTCCCCTCTATCTTTGATACGTGGAAATCTACCAAGTATTTCCCATCTGCAGTACTTCGGTTGCATACCGATATCACCACCCGGCATGCATCATTGGCCCCTCCACATATAGTTGGGATCTATGTGAGGAATAACTGTATTACCGTCAATACCTCAAGCCCCTCACATGGGGAGTTATTCAAGGCCAGTATGCTGATTCAATGAGGAACATTTCTAGGCATTAGGGCGGGATTTCAAGTACCATAAAGAATGCCAGGAAATTAGTGGAATGTTCAACACAATTCTGCCTCAAATCCACGTACTCAAAGATCTGAACCATGCGTTCAGAAGATTTGCAGCACATTGCAAATAACCTGCCAAATTCATTTACTGACTATAAAGGTGTCACACAATCCTACAATCCTGCAAAAATATGTCGGAAAGAGTGGAGGTACCAACTAAAACCACTCAAATCCCCGTTCAAAGCAACAGGGGGAGAAGTACGACAATAGTACATCAGGATTCAGCTTCTTGCAAGCAAGGATATCAAGGCATCTGAATCAGTAAATGCATGTCAACTTTACGTTGACAGACACCTAATGGGTAGTATACACCGAGTGGAAGGGAAACCTCCACCAACCTAGGTCATAGTGCACACAATGACCGGGACATCGGAATACCCGACTCAATTGCATTGGGAAATCGCGAGAAGTCACTATGGATAACGATATTTTCATCAACTATATATTGATATATAGATTCTGGAGATTCATATAACCGGAAGTCTACAATTGTCGACATACATTTCTCAACTAGATTGCAAAACCTTACAAATGATTCAGATCCAAAGACCATGGCCATGGCAAAGTGTGATCAACACTCGGACTGAACTCAAGCAGAGGGTATAATCTAGCTAGAAATGATCTTGCTCAATAATGGGAAGGTATTCATAAGCAATACCTACACCAGTTTTCTTCTGCAAACAGAATTGAGAACAACGAGCAGGTGGTGAAACAAAGAGCAAGTATTGTAGCACAAGGGTTCACGCAGATACCCAACTATTCTCCAGAGGTGGAATCTCTTTCCGATAACTTATATCATTGGTAGTACAAAATCATCTATCTCTGCAGTTGATAGATGTAGTGATTACATATCCGTGCCGATCACTAGATTCAGACATATATGATTGATTCCCGATGGAGTCTCAATTCTGAACCGAAATACAAAATGCAGCATACATTGTGTAAAATCAATAAGTCACCATATGACTTATTATTATCGTCGGTACATTTGGTACAACCGACGTAGTGAGGTCCTTATACACAAGGATTACTCCTACAATGATGGTTATCCATGTTTGTGTGTCTGCAATGATGACACATGTAATCATCTAAATGACGGAGTTTAAAATGAAGGATTTGGGTAAACCAAAATACCGCTCGTTACTACAACTTGAGCACATTCATTCATACATTATGGTATACTATGTTGTCTATATCCATAATATATTGGAGAAATTCATTGTGGACAAATCTTATCCATCCATAACCCTCATGGTAGTTCATTCTCTAGACGTAGAGAAAGATATATTTAGACCAAGAGATGATGTAAATGAGATATTGGGACTCAACGTTCCATAATGCCATTGGATCCACCAAACACAATTGGTTGGTACTCAAGAATATCTTTCGATATATCCAAGGCATCAAACATCTTGTCCTGGTTTTCAGCTTCACAGAAATGTGAACACCAATATAATTGGATACATCGATCAGATCCCCACTATATCAGATCATAGACAAGCTTAGTGTTCCTACTAGGTGTGGTAGCGCCCTCATGAAGAGTCTTCGAAACAGACCTCATGGCTACATCCACCAACCATTATCTCAATGATAATGTTTATTATGTTACCCGGATGCAAACAGGTTACATAATAAGCAATATCACTATATTGCATATCTTGCAAGTCAAATCATGCGACTGATTTGTTCACCATGTCTCTACCAACTTCTATGTTCCAGAAATATATTCATGGAATTGGTATGTGACGGCTTCAGAATTTGCAAGAAATCAGGGGGAGTATCTTCCTGAATTGTTCTTGTTCAATGCATCATATTATACTCTTTTCCCTTCATGAGTTTACTTTATATGTTCTCATCAAGGTTTTTCATGAGGTAATATCAACATAAGATTATATGTCATACTTTCTGTTTTCCCTCACCGGGGTTTTTAAGAAAGTATATACGACATATTTATTGCCCTCTAAAATTCTATGGATATACTTCATATGGAGTTAACAGAGGCAATAATAATTATATGTTGGATCAATTTCTCCTTATTTTCCCACAGGGCTTGAAGAAGTTTTACCAACATATCCTACACCACTCCTCATATTTTTCCCACAGGGTTTTGGGAGGAGATGATTCCAAAGGATGATTAGTTACAAGGACAAGCAAGGATTAGGGGGAGTGTTAGGATTTAATTATTAGAGATAATCCTTGTTGTCAATACCAGTATGCACGGGATTCTCTTGAGGCAACCGCTGCCTCGTACGTGCGGGAGCCTCTCCAGGAAACCGTCGCATCCGCTCCTCGCATCCCCTCGAACGGGCGCATCTTCTCGGAGCACCGGTTCCCCTTGTATAAATATGTGATCATCAATGGAATAAGACAGTTTGATTCATTTTGTCTCTCGCTCCAGAAATCGACTCGAAACAAGAACATCGAAAAAGTGAAAATAGAGGACGGGCTCCATGGAACCCCGCACTCAAATACCGATTTTATACATTGATTTTTTAAATGTACGCACACACACATATATACTACTCCCTCCGTCCGGAAATACTTGTCGAAGGAATTGATGTATCTAGATGTATTTTAGTTCTAGGTACATCTATTTTCATTCATTTCTCCAACAAGTATTTTGGGACAGAGGGAGTCTTCACATGCGGCTTACAAATACAAGATATTTTTAAATGTACGCACACACATGTGAATTTTTATACTAATATATTTTCATATACGGCTTACAAAGACAAGATAGATACATACTCGAAAATGGGCCGATTATTTTTGTTGGGCCTGGATTTTGCTTCATTTGTGTAGTTTACAAATCATAATATTTTTTAACAAAGTTTTACAGGTCTGAAGTGAACATGTATAAGTCTTCACATAATTGTCTTCGAGTGTTTCTGAAACATGGAAATTTCTTTTCTGAGTTTTTCCGAAACTAAGGTGTCTCCTAGAACTTTGCATGTATAAGTACAAGGGGTGCATGAAAAGAATTAAATTCGAAAGTATAGAGGAAGGTATACAAGTACAACGGATGAAATTGCCATAAAATCGGCCAAGCTCTCCTTTTCTCTCTATGGAATATGTACGATCACATACATGCAGTTAGGGCTGTTTGGTAGCCCGCATAGAGGCCAACTAGACCCGTGCGGAAAGGAAAAAGCTATTTAGTTCCATGCATTCACTGTTTGGCCTGTATCGCACGGAACTTAAACCAACTCCTAGCCAGGCCCGCTAGGAATGTCCAAATTGGCAGTTTTTTCAGAGCCAGGCCCACGTGATGCACGTGGGTGGCGGTTGCATGCGAGAAGCCACACTCGAGAAGTCGCGTTGCTTCTCAAAGTGTCGGCAATAATTACCCTCACCTTCCATCACCGCTCTCTCTCCACTCTCCCACTCTCACTGGCGGCGGCGACGTTCAACGGATCAAAGAACAACAAGGCGACCACCGGCCTCCATCACCGGCAACCGCAACATCACCCACAACACTTCGTCCCATATTAGGGTTCCGATTCGATTGAGTACAAGGGGAATGGGGATTGGGGGTTAATCTTACACAGTAGTTTCTAATAGCCCCGGTGACCCTGGAGACGGTTGGAGCGGCGGGTGCCCTTGGCCTTGTTCTTGTCCTCCGATTGGACTACCGCCTCTCCGTCCTCGCCGGAGTCCAGATCGATTCGCCAAGTATGGTGGCCTACCTTCGGCACCCTGACAACCATCTCCACCGCTTCTTCTTCCTCCTGTGGCTCGAAACCGATGACCTCATGCACCGCCAAAGTCCTATTCCAGTACGTCGCGGAACGCTGGTCATGAGGAGCCCTGTACTCCTTGTACTTGGCCCACCTTGCCCCTCTGTCCAACATCGCCGGTGTCAGCCTGATTCATGGCCTAGCGAAGGACGTCAACCGACATAGCGCCCTTCGCTGGGTCAGGAATCAACGTCTTCAACTCCTCCGCCATCGCTTTCTTCACCACATGTCTTCACCACAACACCGTTTGTCTCCCATGCCCAGCACATCGAGTCTTCTCTGCTCTGATCTGGATGTATCTCCACTAGTCTGTCCCACAATGTTAGATACTATTTCAGTAGCTCGAGTGATAATTCAGGCCCGATGTCAATGGCCCATACCGCATGATCCAACCCTTGTGACACTGTTCTGGTAGATCTCACATTCTGTCTCACCAGAGCATGTACGGTGGGTGCAATATCCTGTACCCTGAGGCCCTCGATCCATCTGTCCTCCCAGAAGAGGGTGGACCCACCGTTGCCCACAATTGTGTGTGTGGCCGCCTTGAAGATGTTCATGGATTCGCGGGGCACATGTATGTCAAATTCGTTCCACGGTCTGTCGGGGTCCCATTTCTTGAGCCATGGCCACCTCGCCTGCATGGCTATGTTGAGCCAATGGAGGTTAGGTAACCCTAGTCCACCTGCCCAGCGGGGCATGCACACTTCCTCCCAGGCCACGACACACTGCACACCTTTCGCCTGAGCTTTTCCTTTCGAGAGGAATCCTCTTCATATCTTGCCCATAGCCTTAAGTGTCTTGCTCGGAATGTCGAGGGCCATCATCGCATGGATGGGGATGGCGCATAGTACTTATTTGACCAAGATCATTCTACCACTTTTTGGCATATTGGCTGCTTTTCAGCTTGGTAAGTATGCTGCCAATTGGTCCACTAGCCCGGATAGTTGCGCCGCTGTTTGCTTTCTCACTGTGAGGGGTAGGCCTAGGTACTTGCATGGGAAAGTGCCAATAGGGCAGCCCACGATGTGAGTTACCTGCTCCACCTGGCGCTCACTACATCTGATTGGCATTGCCGCGCACTTGGCGAGGTTCACTCGTAAGCCATAGACACTTCCGAAGAGCTGTAAGATGGCGGCGCATGCTTGGAGATCCATAGTCTTCGGCTTGAGGAAAATCATGACTCGTCGGCAAACATTGAGACTCGTTGGGCCATGCCTCTCAGAGCCAGGGGTGAGAGGATCCCACTCCGAGCTGCCACCTGAAACATCTTGTGCAACGGTTCCATGATGAGTATGAATAGCATTGGTGATAGGGGTGCTCCTTGTCGTAGGCCTTGGCTCTTGAAGATTGGTCTTCCAGGTGTGCCATTGATCATGATGCGGGTCGAGGAAGACGCTAACATACCACATATCCACTCCATCCACCTCGTACTGAATCCCATGTGGTGCAAAACTTGTAGGAGGAAAGGCCATTGCACAGAGTCAAAAGCCTTTGATATATATAGTTTGATCATCACGGCTGGCTCTCTGAGTGCGTGCAGCTTTCGCGGCATGCATTGTACCAGCACAAAGTTATCATGTATGAATCTTCCTTTGACTAAAGCGCTTTGGTGAGATCCCACCAGGCTAGGAAGCTCGCCGGCAAGCCTATTTGAAAGTGCTTTATTGAAGATCTTGATTGTGCCATGCACCAAGCTGACCGGCCGGAAGTCCTTGACATCAACCGCTCCATCCACCTTTGGTAGCAGTGTGACAATTGCCTTATTGATTGCTGACAAGCCTCTCATATACCCATGTTGAAAACAGTCCAACGCCGCCATGATATCTAACTTGATTATGTCCCAACACGATGAGTTGAATCTGCCGGTGAATCCATCCGGCCCAAGCGCCTTATCCACGGGCATGGATTTGACCACCTTCCTCACTTCTTCATCTGTGAAGGCCACATCTAACTGCAATATGTCCACCGTTGGTAGTCCTAGATTGTCCAGGTTGATGGAGTTCTGCCTCCCCGGTGCCGATCCCAGGATCTCATCGTAGTAGTTGTCAACCATATCCGCTAACTCCTCGTGGCCATTCGCAATAGTCTCTCCGTTCGTCAAGGTGACAATGGTGTTCCTTCTTTGCCACTGGCATGCGCTTTGGTGGAACAACCTTGTGCTCGCGTCTCCCTCCTTGAGATAGAGCATTCTGGACCTTTGGCGCGCGATGGATCTCTCCAAGGAGCATAGACCCAACAATTTTCGTTTCAGGGTTTTGCGCAGTTCCCCTTCTTGGGTGGTGAGAGTCTGTTCGTCCATCGCTTTGTCTAGGCGGGATATGACCTCAAGAGCAATCACAATCTGTAACTTGATGTTCCCAATCCACTTGTCGCTCCACTTCTTCAAACTCTTAGCCGTTGCCCGTAGTTTCTTGTCGAGAGTTGTGTACAGATTGCCTCCCGTAGGGATGGAGCCCCATGCTTGAGTGACGGTCTCGAAAAAACCCTCCGCCTTTACCTAGAATGCTTCAAATTTGAATGTCTTGCCCATGTAGAGGTCGACATTCATGTCCAAGAGCAATGGACAATGATCTGAGATGGCTGTGTCGATGGCCGAGAGGCGACATGTTGGGTACATGTCCTCCCAGGTTGTAGTGCAGAAAATGTGGTCCACTTTCTCCAAGGTAGGCGCAAATCTCTCATTTGACCACTCTAAGGCGACGTAAGCAGACTATAAGGACTAAAATATTATATATTTGCTTAGTTGGAGGAGAGAGAAGAGAAGCGGCTCTTGGTTAGTAGGCAGCTGCAACATGAGCCCCAAGACACTTTGTGAAGTTGTAAGGTGAGCCAACTACTAACAAACTTGTGCATATTTAAAATATACTATTGTACATGCCGACTATGAGGTTGGCTCTAGATGACATGGCAACTCATTATAGCCAGTTATACTATTAACCATGCTCTTACCCATCGCAACTAGTAATTCTCTACCTTTTTTCTAGAGGCACTTAACTTTAATTGCTTTAGTCATCTCATTTAAGACACACCTTATTAGAGCAACTTTAACATACGATGTATTTTACATCACTAAATTGTAGTTCGAGAAAATATACATCACCTAAAAGTGCATTTTTACATCACCAAAAACCATAAACTCCATAGATGATGTAAAATAGCCGGTGCTCCAATACATGATGTAAAATACATGAGCTGCATGGAAGTTGCTCCAAAATTGTGTTGTCTCCCAAAAGGGTGTGCGTGCACCGTTGCCGACGGTGATTTTCGTGGAAGCATAGAAAAGATTTTTGTCCATCTCGTCGCACGGGTTGCCAGACCCAACCCACAACTTGGTGGGCTCCTTCCATTCAAACCAAAGCCAACGCAAGCGAAGCGCCCTAGCAAATTTCTGTGTGTTTAGCACCCCAAGACCTCCGTATTCAATAGGCCGACATACAGACTCCCAATTAACTTTGCACTTTGCCCCGGTAGTCTTATCCGTTCCTGCCCAAAGGAAGGCTCTCTCAAGCTTGTTGACGTTGTGGAGGATGCTCGAGGGGACAATGAGTGGGGTGATAAAGTAGATGGCCTGCGAGGCTAGCACATACTTGACAAGGGCAGCCCGGCCGATGGAGGTGATACTCTGTCCATCCCAAGGAACAAGCTTGGCAGCCACCTTGTCCACGAGGAACTGGAAGTCCCGGGCTTTGAGTTTCCACACCGAAAGAGGTAGCCCCAAATATTTTAGCGGGAAGGAAGCGCATGCAGCAGGGAAGCTCCGGAGAATTGTGCCAAGGTGAAGATGTCCACATCGAATCGGGACCACTGAGCTCTTCTGGAGGTTAGTGCATAGGCCTGTTACGTCACCAAATGCACTGAGCAAGGTGGAGAGGTTGTCAATATCTTTCTTGATGGGCGCAATGAACACTGCCGCATCGTCGGCGTAGAGTGATGTTCTCATAATGGGTCCACGACCACGGATTTTATGTAGCAGTCCCTTCCTAGTTGCCAGTTCAAGAATCTTTTGAAGGGGGTCGATGGCGATGATGAAAAGGAGGGGGGAGAGAGGGTCCCCCTGCCGAAAGCCCTGTCCATGGGCAATGGGTCTACCAGGGATGCCATTGAGGAGAACTCGTGATGAGGAGGTGCAAAGTAGGGCGGTGATCCAATTTCGAAAGGTGCTCGGGAACCCCCTTTGTTGGAGAATGTCAATGATGAACTCCCATCTCACAGAATCAAATGCCTTTCTTATATCAAGCTTGAAGAGGAGGGACGGAGTTTTGCTCTTATGAAGCCGACGCGCAAGATTTCTCACGTACATGAAATTGTCGTGGATACTCCTTGTCTTGATGAAGGCACTTTGCACATTTGAGACAAGCTTGTTCATGTGAGGGGTGAGCCGCATTGCCAGAATTTTTGCAACAATCTTTGCGATGGCGTGGATGAGGCTAATAGGACGAAAATCAGAAATCCCCTCAACGCCCTCCTTCTTTGGTAAAAGTACAATGTTTGCAGAGTTCAACCAGTGGAGGTTTGGGACTCCCCTTGGGTGCAGGACCGCAAACCAAGAGACATATCTCCACTTATCTATGACGCCTCCTCGAGGAAGAATTGGAAGCTTTGCGAAGCCCTCAAGGATGATGCTTGGGTTGGCAAGATCAGGGTCACTTCCAGCTTCACCTTTGAACACCTCCGGCAATTCATCGAGCTTTGGTCCACCATCTGCGACTTCCCTCTGGAGAGGCACGCTGAAGACGACATTGAGTGGAAGCACACCGAGAGCGGAATATACACTGCCAAGTTCGCCTATCTCGCCCAATTCTTCGGCACCTTTCGCTCTCCAATGGAACTTGCGGTCTGGAGGGCCTGGGCTCCGCCTAAGGTCAATTTTTTTGCTTGGTTGGCCATGCAAAACAGAGTTTGGACTGCTGACCGCTTGGCCAAGCGGGGATGGCCTAATTGTGGGCTTTGCCCACTTTGTAAGCGCGTGCAAGAATCCATCGAGCACCTCCTCTTCAAATGCCGGTACACTACTAGACTTTGGGGAATGATAAAAAATTGGCTCCAACTCGAGAACATTGATGTCTACACACGCTTCTACTCTTGTAGACTATGTTGGGCCTCCAAGCGCAGAGGTTTGTAGGACAGCAGCAAATTTCCCTCAAGTGGATGACCTAAGGTTTATCGAACTCAGGGAAGTAGAGGTTGAAGATGGTCTCTCTCAAGCAACCCTGCAACTAAGATACAAGAAGTCTCTTGTGTCCCCAACACACCTAATACACTTGTTAGATGTATAGGTGCACTAGTTCGGCGAAGAGATGTTAAATGGCAAGTGATATGGATGGCAAAACAAAGTAATATAAATCTGTAATAAAAAGTGCAGCAAGCAAAAAAGTGGTAAACGTGAGCACAAATGGTATTGCAATGGTGGAAACAAGGCCTAGGCTTCATACTTTCACTAGTGGCAACTCCCAACAACATTAACATAATCGAATCACATGATATTTCCCATAAAACATGCAAAGGGGACGCACTCGGAGGTCATTCCTTCGTGGTCAAGAGAGGACGAGAATTATGTAGGGCTACAAAAGCACACCTCAAAGTTCGTAGTTCTCAATCTAAGGATTTCCCAATGTCACCGCGGCCATCCAAAGAGAGTCCCATAATCACCACAACATATCTAAAGGATAGTCAAAGACAAACACCAAGAGACTCTCAATCCTCAATCAACACACAAAAAGGAAATCACTCATGAAATTATTCTTCTAATCCATGTCCAATAGACCGCTGTCACCTTGGTCTCGGGGATTATACTAGATAAAGACAAGTGAGTACATCAATCCAATACATAGAGGAAGGAGAAATATCATGGGATCACCCTAGATTAACATAGCCTATGATCACAACGAAGATCACATCATGGGAGAGAGAATTGACCACATAGCTACTGGTAGAAACCTCAGCCCCGAGGAGGAACTACTCCCGCATCATGGAGGGAGGAAGCAACGTCGATGGAGATGAATCCGGGGGCACTTCCCCGTTCCGGCAGGGTGCCAGCACAGGAATTCTGGTCCCCCGAAGCTTGATGGCGATGGCGGCGGAGATCGGAATCGCGTCTGGAGAAAAGGGGTCTGGAATCAGGGTTTCCGCGACACGGTGTAAATATATGCCAAAGGGGGGCATCAGAGGGGGTCAGGGGTGCCCAGGCGCCCCCCCGGCGCGGCCAGGGGGGGGCATGGGCAGGCCGCCTGGAGCCCCTGTGGGTCCCCTCCGGCCCTACTTTGGCCGCATGGAAGCTTCCGGAACGCTGATTTTTTATATATTTTTCCCGGAATTTTTCTGGCAATTTACGTAATGGGAAAACCTGAAATACAAAAACAACAGAAGACAAAAACTGGCACTGGGGTGCACTGAGTTAATAGGTTAGTCCAAATATGATCAGAAGTGTATGGAAGTGTATAAATAACATAGCAATATCACCCAAAAGAGGCATGGAGCAAGCAGAAATTATAGATACGTTTTGGACGTATCCACATCCCCAAGCTTAATTCCTGCTCGTCCTCGAGTAGGTAAATGATAACAAGAATAATTTCTATGGTGACATGCTATTAACCATATAGGACTTTTTTTTCATAGTCATATGACAAAAGCTTACTGAGACAATGAATCTGTAGTAATTAAGTTGCCTCATGAGAAAATCACAAAGAACTGAAAGTTTTACAACATGATACTGAAACATCAAATAGATTTGTAATGAGCATGGTGTGCAAATATGATAAAGTGATATCTCGCTTGCCCCCTTTAGTGAAGCAAAACATAAATGCAGGGGCACCTCCAAGGTTTAAGTGATGACTAGATACAATGATTTCAAAATAAACGATATCATAATCATGCAAAAGACAATGCTACTTTGGGACAATGCACATTACACTCAGAATGACAATCATGCTCCCAGTAGTTGGTGCTTTAATAAGAAGGTGGAGACTCTCGAACCGTGGCTTTTGTTGGCAAAGTTGAAAACCCGTAGTCAGAAACAAAGACAAAACATGTACCAGAGCTCTTGGTTTTAAAAACAGAGGTAATAATTATTATTTTTAGATTATGCATATTTCGTCAACGAATGCTAGCAGATGACTCAATCACTTCTTGAAATGGACAAGTTTCGAGGAACGGCTCCCGAATGAGGACGATCACATCCTCTTAATCTCCTTTGTTTATCACTGCCAAAGTTTTCTGATTTCTCATGAACAAAGCGTGAAGGAGGGTTTGTTTGTTATATTAATTTCGAGCCGGGCGCACTCAATGCCAGTTCCTTCTCGTATTATGGGTTTGCACATTATACATGCAATCCCGGGGTGAAGATTGTCCAACTTAAAAAGATCATGAATTAACTACTACTTCCTCATGAACTTAAAACAGAGGCACAAAATAGGAATGCATTTTTTTCTTTGAATAATTTCGAGATGGTACATGCAAGTCTCCGTTAGGAATGGCAGGTAAATACCATGTAGGAGGTATGGTGGACTCATATGGCATAACTGGTTTAAAAGAATTTGGATGCACAAGCAGTCAGTCCGCTTAGTACAGGCAAAGGTTAGCAAAAGACTAGGAGCGACCAACTAAGAGAGCAATGACGGTCATAATCATGCAGAGCGACAAAGCAACATTGAATCAGGCATGGAAGTTATATCGCTACTCAGAAACAAAAGATCATCAAGGCTTGACAGACTTTCTTTACAGTCTTAAATATGCGTGAGCATACGCCAAGTCAATCAAAATAAATTCTTGAAGGAAGATATTACTAAACCATACCACATCATAGGAAAACAAATCATGTTGGTACTCCAATAACACATTGGGAATCCCCCAGCTATTTGAGACTAACCATAAGAAAACATGAACTACTAAGCGCCATTATGCACGTAACATCTTTATCATAGACATACCAACCAATGCAACGGAAGCAAACTCTCTTAATAAGATAATCATGATAAATAAAGAGAGTTCAAGCAACCAACTAAACGAAAGCTCTTTAAAAAGATAAGCATGAAAACTAAAAGCTAAACATGATAGTAGCTATTGAAAGACAAAGAACACACACAACATAGATAGACATGAAAATTCTATGTTATGTTCTAGGTAGAAGTGGAGCGTGTTTCTCTCCCACATAAAGAAAGCTGAGTTCCGACTCGTTATGAAAAGCTAAAGAAAACTAAAAAGGAAAACTAAAAGCAAGACGCTCCAAGCATAGCACATAACACATGAAATGATAAAAATATAGTGGAACGAAAGACGAACTGATAATGTTGATGGAGAAGGGGATGCACGGGGGCATCCCCAAGCTTAGATGCTTGAGTCTCCTTGAATATTTCTTGGGGGTGCATGGGGGCATCCCCAAGCTTGAGCGTTTGACACTCCTGAATCTTTTTATCATCTTCCCTCGCACACTTGAAAACTCCCTTCATACATAACTCATCATAATCTGATTAGCGAGGTTAGTACCCATAATAAAATAATTTTTCCTTGCTGGAAATGAGGATATTCTTGAAGGTCTACTGTTTCTCAAGATTGCCAAAAGGTTTTTGCAAAGAAAAAGCAAGCTCAAGGTTTGCAAAACGAAGGAAAGGCAAAACAGGACAGAATCTGTGAAAAACAGACCAGCAGGTAGTAAATAATTTTTTCGGGGCACTTCTGCAACTCAAATCAAAAAACTCAGAACAGAAGCCCGAAAGCCAATTGTATAGAGCACGCTGTCGAAAAAATTCAGACCAAAAAGATGATCTGGTGATTTTATACGAATTTTTCTGTCCAAGGACAGAATCTGTTTCCTGGACAGCACGTCACAACTTTTGAACTTTCTTGCAATCAGAGGCTAAACTTGGCACAAAGCTGAAAAGTAAAGATACAATGATGATGCTACTGTAGTAACAACCATCAAGACACAACAAAAGCGAAATAAAATTTTATTCATTGTGGGCTGCCTCCCAAAAGCGCTTTCTTTTATGCCTTTAAGCTAGGCATAAGACTTTAATGATGCTCTCGTAGGAATAAGAGTTGAAGAACAAAAGAGAGCATCAAGAAGCAAATACCAAACACATTTAAGCCTAACATGCTTCCTATGCATAGGAATATTGCAATAGAATAATTCATTGAAGCACAAAGCAACTAGCATAGGAAGGCAAAACAAGCATAACTTCAAAATATTCACCATAAAGAGAGGAAACTTCTTATTATTAAGATATTTAGAACCAAGTCTCCCTCTCTCATTATAAATTTCAATGGCATCATGGATGAACTCAACAATATAAGCATCACATAAAGCATTGTTACCATGATCCACATGCAAAAAGGTACTCTTACTCTCCACATAAGCATAATCTTTCTCATTGGTAATAGTGGGAGTAGGACTATCATAAACAACTTGAACACTATAGATTAATTGTGTATTAGGAGGGTGGTGTTCAACAAGGGAGTAATTCCCTCCATGATTATGACAAGTTTCATAAGGATAATTTCTCCTTATGTCATAGGTACCTTTATAATCACTATAGGTTGGAGTTATGACATCATCATAGTAGAGAAGAGCATTATCATAGCTAGCAACTATATTTGTAATCATGTTGTCTTTATTCTTACTAGCAAAAGAATTATCAATTATCACATCACTAGTGGGTAAAGGATTTGCAATCCTATCATCCCCAAGCTTAGAGCTTCCCATATCATCACTTTCAGAGTTGGTACCAAAAAGATTTTCAAGATCATAAGTAGCATTATCATCATTTTCCCAATCACAATAAGTAACATGCATATCATAATCAAAATCATCTTCAATAGTACCTACGGACGTATCATCAAGATGATAATTAAGGCAATAAACTTCACCTTCTTCTTTAAACTTACAATCGTTAGGATAAAAGTTGATGGGAGGAATATGCTCAGGCCAGGTTGATACCCATTCTTCTTCTTTCTTGCTCCTCTTCTTTTTCTTCTTCTTAACCTTAGGAGGGAGTGGTTGGAGATGAAGCTTCTCCACATATCCTGGTTTATCATTAGAAACAATAGGGGAAACTTGGGAGAAACTCTCCTTTTTATTAGCAGAAATATAAGAGACATTTTTATACTTTGGTAAAGTTCCCTCCTTTATAATCTTACCTATGTAATCATTTTCATGGCAATTAACAACACAATAGAGATGGCAATTTTGCAAAGTGTTTTTTATTCCTATGGCATTAACATCTAGCCATGAAGTCTTTTCTGATAACTCTTCACACATCAAAAATAAAATAAGCTCATCATAAAGATCAGAGGTGATCATGTTATCACACAACTGGTTAACAGTTATGTTTTGAAAGTGCATGCATTGAAAATTAAAGTGACCCTCTATACGGCAAAGTTCACAAGTAAAAGGATAAAGGTCACACAATTCTCTAGCAATTTCATTTAAATCTCTGACCCAAGTGATTGTTCTTTCATGCTTATGTTGCTTACAATACTTCTCTTCTTCAATCATAGGCTTTTCACAAGGTCTATCCACTCCACAAAAATTAACATGCTTATATAAAACTTCATTTTTAGGAATTGGATCATGCATGTTGCAATCATCATGAACAATTTCATTTTCTTTGCAAATCTCTTTAAAAGGTTTATGATGCTTGATCCAATCCTCCTTAGGCATATTAATATGTGAAGCAAAAGATTTGAGGAAATCAACAAGGAGTTGAGAATCAAGTCCAAACTTAGCACTAAACTTATTAAAACTTGTAGTTTCAACAAAGGACTTAATGCAATCATACTCATAAATTATACCTGACTCTTTACCTTTGTCGATCTCCCAATCTTCAGTGTTGCGTTGAATTCTTTCAAGGAGTTCCCATTTAGCATCAGTCTTTTCGTTTGTGAAAGAACCCATAGAGGAAGCATCGAGCAAATCTTTATCCTGTCGAGAGAGCCTCGCATAGAAATTAGTAATAATCATATCTTGGGGAGCCCATGGTTAGGACATTTTAGCATTAATGTTTTCAGTCTCCCCCAAGCTTGAGCTATGCTCTCTCCGTCATGAGGATAAAAATTATAAACATAATTCCTATTCTCATGGACTTCATGAAGAGGATAAAACTTGGAGTAAAAGAGAGACTGGATCTCTTCCCACTCCAGCAGGTGAGAGTCATTTAGTAGCCTATACCATTCCAATGCTTTTCCTTTCAGTGACAAGGCAAATAATTTCCTCATGACAAACTCCCTCGATACACCTGCAAGCTTAAATAATGAACATAGTTGTGACAGATATAGCAAGTGTTCACCGGGATGTCTGTCTCCTGCATAACGATTAGCCAAAACATAATCGATAATACCAGCTGGTATTTTATAGGGCACAATTTCAGTAGGGGGAGGAGCAACCACCACAGGTGTGGGGCGTCTTCCCGCAAGCAACGATCCAATAGCATGGTTTTCCATAAACATAACTAGTGAAATAAAAACAAGAAACAAAAAGATTTAATTGCAAGATCTAAAGATATACCTTCAAGCGCTCACCTCCCCGGCAACGGCGCCAGAAATATCTTGATGTCTACACACGCTTCTACTCTTGTAGACTATGTTGGGCCTCCAAGCGCAGAGGTTTGTAGGACAGCAGCAATTTCCCTCAAGTGGATGACCTAAGGTTTATCGAACTCAGGGAAGTAGAGGTTGAAGATGGTCTCTCTCAAGCAACCCTGCAACTAAGATACAAGAAGTCTCTTGTGTCCCCAACACACCTAATACACTTGTTAGATGTATAGGTGCACTAGTTCGGCGAAGAGATGTTAAATGGCAAGTGATATGGATGGCAAAACAAAGTAATATAAATCTGTAATAAAAAGTGCAGCAAGCAAACAAGTGGTAAACGTGAGCACAAATGGTATTGCAATGGTGGAAACAAGGCCTAGGCTTCATACTTTCACTAGTGGCAACTCCCAACAACATTAACATAATCGAATCACATGATATTTCCCATAAAACATGCAAAGGGGACGCACTCGGAGGTCATTCCTTCGTGGTCAAGAGAGGACGGGAATTATGTAGGGCTACAAAAGCACACCTCAAAGTTCGTAGTTCTCAATCTAAGGATTTCCCAATGTCACCGCGGCCATCCAAAGAGAGTCCCATAATCACCACAACATATCTAAAGGATAGTCAAAGACAAGCACCAAGAGACTCTCAATCCTCAATCAACACACAAAAAGGAAATCACTCATGAAATTATTCTTCTAATCCATGTCCAATAGACCGCTGTCACCTTGGTCTCGGGGATTATACTAGATAAAGACAAGTGAGTACATCAATCCAATACATAGAGGAAGGGGAAATATCATGGGATCACCCTAGATTAACATAGCCTATGTTCACAACGAAGATCACATCATGGGAGAGAGAATCGACCACATAGCTACTGGTAGAAACCTCAGCCCCGAGGAGGAACTACTCCTGCATCATGGAGGGAGGAAGCAACGTCGATGGAGATGAATCCGGGGGCACTTCCCCGTCCCGGCAGGGTGCCGGCACAGGAATTCTGGTCCCCCAAAGCTTGATGGCGATGGCGGCGGAGATCGGAATCGCGTCTGGAGAAAAGGGGTCTGGAATCAGGGTTTCCGCGACACGGTGTAAATATATGCCAAAGGGGGGCATCAGAGGGGGTCAGGGGTGCCCAGGCGCCCCCCGGCGTGGCCAGGGGGGGGGGGGACGCGTGGGCAGGCCGCCTGGAGCCCCTGTGGGTCCCCTCCGGCCCTACTTTGGCCGCATGGAAGCTTCCGGAACGCTGATTTTTTATATATTTTTCCCAGAATTTTTCTGGCAATTTACGTAATGGGAAAACCTAAAATACAAAAACAGCAGAAAACAGAAACTGGCACTGGGGTGCACTGAGTTAATAGGTTAGTCCCAATATGATCATAAGTGTATGGAAGTGTATAAATAACATAGCAATATCACACAAAAGAGGCATGGAGCAAGCAGAAATTATAGATACGTTTTGGACGTATCAAACATCAACACTTCAACTTGGGACTTGTCACGTTCGACCGAGGAATGGTGGGTAGGGCTTTCCGACCCTACCATTCCGAATAGGAAGGCCATGGCTACACTATCCATGCTCATCTCTTGGACAATCTGGAATGAAAGGAACGCTCGCATCTTCCAACTCAAGAGTGCCCCGCCGACGGTTCTACTTAATAACATCAAGATTGAGGCCCAAACTTGGGTCATCGCTGGCGCAAATAAATTGGGATCCATCATGCCAGGAGAGTAGTCATTTTGTACTGGTGTTGTAACACAAACTGCATACTCCTTTCCCTCTTAATTAATGAATGAGGCAAATCTTTTGCCTCCTTTCAAAAAAAATTGTGTTGTCTCTGGTGACAGCTAGTGCACACGAAGCAACGGCTGCCAGCGACGGAGCATCAACTGCCAGCACTTGGTGATGCAAATTTGCATCACTTGTACCTCTCGAATAAAACGTGAGGAGTCACGCGCGTAGCCCAACTCCTGCGCTGAACTTCTCCGTGTCGCGCCTGATCACCGTTGTCGTCGTCCGCCTCCTCCGACCCCGCGCCCGCCAACGCCCCTCCGACGATGGTCGCCTCTGCATCTGCCAACAGTATTGCTACCTCCTCCATGATGCCTCCCCCAAACCACGTGGTGGATCTACAGCCCCTCATCCCGCTATCGCTGGCATGTTGGAACCTCCAGTCAAAACCAAACCACGATGTGGCAGTTTGAAGTGGCCACCACGCGACCCCGCTTCAACGATATCCCGGCGGGGAGAAGAAGACAAAGGCGGTCGCGGGGTCTAGGAGTAGTATTACTTACCAACCCCATTTATTCTGCCTCGATTCCTCATTGGCACCTTTTCGAACACAACTGATGCCCCTATTTGTCATCTAGAGCAAATCTGGAGCATTTTTTTGCATCTACATCATGTTGGAGCATCGTTTTTGGGCCTTTGTGGGTGTAAAAATCCGTTATTTCTACATCTACATCATTTATTGGAGATGCTCCTACTAGGCTAGCCAGGCGTATGTGCCTTCTCCCTATGACGCGCCACCTTAGTTACTTCTAGCCATATGATATAAGGCGTGCCTTATTATGACGCTAGCGAGCGGTTACATGTTTAACTGTTTTCAAGAATTTTTTATTTACTACACATATTAGTTTTGACCTAAATCAAACTTTATGATGTTTGATTAAGTTTATAAAGAACAATATAAACTTTACAGTAACTGTAAGGCCCCACCGCGGTGCTATTCTAAATATAGAACTTTTGATCCATTTCTAGAATAGTAACACATATACTGCCGCCGTAACATATGACTTCACTTCATGCATGCACTGTCATATGTCTCAAACTTTACAATTTAATATCACAACATTTTCACTATCAAAGACACAACATCGTATATATGAATAGGGCATACAAGTGCCAAGATCCAAATTTAGTACACTTAGAGACCACTTGGTCCAACATTATATTTTGAAATCCTATGTACCATGTTGTATGGACCATGATTAAAAAGGATGGAGTACAATGGATTTATATTGTTGCATGGGGGTCACAAGGTGTGACAGTTATCGGCTATCAACAAAAAGTACATAGGATCGCAAGCTATGACATGAAAACTGACGATAGGATCTACCATTTCTAAACACTCATGACAATCGATGATCCATGCCATAGTTATATTACATGCAAAATTACAAAAATATTGTGCATCACAAACCTCAGGATTCACCTTGAATATTTGAGAAACATACTTCTACATCAACACATTTAAAAAAATTAAACCATCTCCTCATGCCCAAGATATGATCCCATGCATAACTTCGACTTCTTTTATAGTTTATTAAGTCTTTTTTTTACTTTTTACATGGAAATGACAACAATTGCATAAAAACACTCAATAGTATCAGAGGAGATGTAAACAATATGATATTTTGAAATGCTATATACCATGTGGTATGGATCATGATTAAAAATAAAGTGCATTGATTTATGATGTTGCAAGGGCGTCACAAGGTGTGGCAGTTATTGGTTATTGGCAAAAAAGTATGTGGGATCTCAAGCAATGACATTACAACTGACAACATGATTAGCATATGTAAACACTCATGA
This sequence comes from Secale cereale, assembly GCA_902687465.1. Classification (NCBI taxonomy): domain Eukaryota; kingdom Viridiplantae; phylum Streptophyta; class Magnoliopsida; order Poales; family Poaceae; genus Secale; species Secale cereale. Next base: position 407,832,311 of record LR738713.1, read on the forward strand.
CACTTAACATGATTCTTGTTATTATTGAAGTTACATGCACAAATGGAAATATTATGCATCACAAACCTCTAAGAGTCACCATTGAACATGTGAGGAACATGCTTCTACATCAACACATTATAAAACATAGTACTACCAAACACATGTCCAATGCAGAGAGGAAAGTTTAAAACTAGCAAATAAGATGTAAATAATCTAAAATTTTAATAATGCTCAATTTTTTGAAAGCGAATGCAGATATGTCCGAAGTTGCTAAAACATTTTCTGAAGATATGGTTAAAGATGTAGACGACAACAGTCATGCAAACTCTTCATCTATGATGAGAATACATTTACGTGCTATTACCTGCAAAGGTAGTGGAAACTGTAGATTATAACCTAATATCTTGAAATACATTATAGCAGGCATGTTGTTGTTACAAAATCGAACGACAAACAAAGGGTATACAAAGCTCCAACACATCAAAGAGAAAGCGGGTTGAACCGGTTAGTTGGCGCACTTTGTTTCTCTCATAAACACTTCTTTAACTAGCTAGATGGACGTGACACATTGTTGCAAGAATGTTTTGCAATATATCCAGTTAGAATTGGTGGAACATGAATATTTGGAGTAATAATATGAGAACTAAAGCTCAAATTAATATGATTTGTGGTGTTTGATTATTGTATAATGTAAATATCACAATAAATGTAAATTCTCATGCATGTTTGCCTGTTGAGGTGCCTTTTTATTATGCATGATTGCATGTTGTGGTGGACCTTTCTCTATGCATGTTGAATGATGAGGTGACATACTTGCATGTTGAGAGAAATATGCTAGTGGGGCTAGCTATTTAGATATAGAAGATTTGATATATTATCTTGGTTTACTATACCACTGTATATTGTCGCTAATACATCTATATTTTAAAATTCCTTCATACCCAACTATCAAAGCGATCGTTCTATATGTTATAACCTGGATATATAATTTATATAGAGAAAGTTGGAATGCACAAACGTTGAATTGAATGCAAGTCTAGTAGCCTAGCTAAATAAGATGGATGTATCAAGATGTAGCATGAAGAAGCTGAAGCAGTCAAGAATGCCCTGACAGAGCAACAACAGGAATCTGAAGTTGTCAAGGAGGCCCTAGCAGAGCAACATGAAGAGCCTAAAGTAGTCAAGAAGGCCGTCGTAGAGTAGCAACAAGAAACCGAAGCTGACAAGGAGGCCCTGACAGTGCAACAGGAAGAACTTCAAGCTATCAAGACAAGCCTGACAAAGCACCAATAAGAACTTGAAGCTGTCAAGAAGGCTCTGTGAGAGCAGAAAGATGAACTTAAAGGTTTCAAAATGGCCCAGGTAGAGCACCATGAAGAAATTTAAAAGATCGTTTAGATCAGGACAAAGAACTTCCAAGCTGTTAACAAGGCCCTTCCATAGTAACATAATGAAATTAAAGCTATTAATAGTCTTATTTCCTTGTGCACTACTCTGCCGGTCTGTCCCATGTTTCATTATTGTAATGTCTCATATGGTCCGTGTGGAATTTTCTAGTTTGTATTCAAATTTAATTGTTTCACAAATTCATATTTAATTTTCCAAAATTGTGCATTTTATTCAAATTTGGCACCAAAATGCAATATAAAATAAATTATCGGCGCATACAAACTGTGACGCTAACGCATGTCGTTACCAGCGTATGAACCCACATGTAAGCAGCCAGGCCGCCCATGTTTGGGCCCACATGTAAGCAACCACATCACCCATGTATAGGCCCACCTGTAAGTAGAAACATCATCATATTCTGGGCCCATGTGTCAGGATCTTTCATCGATCAAATCTGACGAGACTTGTTGTTAGTGACGGCCACCGCCAGAGGAAAAAACCCCCACAAGACCCACATATAAGCATCCACGTCAGCATGTAGTCAACCCATATGTCCGAATCGATGATTGGTCAAACCTGTCACATTAGTTGTTAGTGACGGACTATCGTCACCTAAAACGGTATTAGCTGACAAGTCAGTCAATCAAAGGTGATAGTCTTGGCCATCACAAAAAATGAACTTCCGTGACAAAACACGAATCGTCACCTATGATCTTAAGTGACAGAAAAGTGGTACCGTCAAAATTTTATTTTTGCTCTTCAGTGATGGTGGGGTGACGTCCGAAAACCATCAGTAACACATTTTCGGTGACAAAATTCAGTTTTACCTGACACAAGTGAACCGCCGCTAAAAGTCCTCCATTGATGCGGAGCATCCTATGGTCATCCCCATGGACCTTCCTACGTCTCCCAAAGGACCAAGTGTAACGATGACACGAGCCCGTGCAAGAGCTCTTGAGACTGAGGTGACATCTCTCCTTAACCAACTCCCATATGAATCATGTGAGACATGGCTACTACCTCAAATGGAAATGCTATGTGTACTTAGGTGCCAAGAAGACTCTTTCGGGGATGCTCTTGAAGGTGCACAAGGACCCAAGCGCATGGATGAAGAGGATCGTCGAAAGGAGCCAAGGACAGGCCCCATGACCCGGACATCTGGCCACAACCCCGAACATCCGTGAAGGAAATATGCCCTAGAGGCAATAATAAAGTTGTTATTTATATTTCTTGATATCATGATAAATGTCTTTTATTCATGCTAGAATTCTATTAACCGGAAACTTGATACATGTGTGGATGCATAGACAAAACACAGTGTCCCTAATAAAGCCTCTACTAGACTAGCTCGTTAGTCAAAGATGGTTGAGTTTCCTAACCATAGACATGTGTTGTCATTTGATTAACGAGATCACATCATTAGGAGAATGATGGACATGACCCATCCGTTAGCTTAGCGTTTTGATCGTTCAGTTTTATCGCTACTGCTTTCTTCATGTCTCATACATATTCCTCGACTATGAGATTATGCAACTCCCGGATACCGGAGGAATACCTTGTGTTCTATCAAATGTCACAACGTAACAGGGTGATTATAAATATGCTCTATAGGTATCTCCAAAGGTGTTTGTTGGGTTGGCATAGATCGAGATTAGGATTTGTCACTCCGAGTATCGGAGAGGTATCTCTGGGCCCTATCGGTAATGCACATCATAACAAGCATTGCAAGCAATGTGACTAATGAGTTAGTTGCAGGATGATGCATTACTAAACGAGTAAAGAGACTTTTCGGTAATGAGATAGAACTAGGTATGAAGATATCGACGATCGAATCTCGGGCAAGTAACATACCGATGACAAAGGGAATAACGTATGTTGTCATTACGGTTTGACCGATAAAGATCTTCGTAGAATATGTGGGAGCCAATATGAGCATCCAGGTTCCGCTATTGGGCATTGACCGTAGATATGTCTAGGTCATGTCTACATAGTTCTCGAACCCATAGGGTCCGCACGCTTAACGTTCAATGATAGTTTGTATTTAAGAATTATGTGTTTTTGGTGACCGAAGATTGTTCGTAGTCCCATATGAGATCACGGACATGACGAGGAGTCTCGAAATGGTCAAGAGGTAAAGATCGATATATTGGATGATGGTATTCAGATACCGGAATGGTTTCGAGACGTTTCAGATATTTATCGGAGTACCGAGGGGCTATCGGAACCCCCCGGGGAAGTATTGGGCCTACATGGGCCATAGGGGAGAGAGAGGGGAGCCCACAAGGGGTGCCCCCCATGGGCTGTCCGAATTGCACAAGGGAAAGGGGGCACGGACCCCCTTTCCTTCTCCCTCTCCCTCTCCTTCCCCCTTTCCAACTCCCAAAGAAAGGAAGGGGGGAATCCTACTAGGAGTGGAGTCCTAGTAGGACTCCCCCCATGGCGCGCCCCTAGGCCGACCGCCTTCTCCCCTCTTCCTTTATATACAGGGGCAGGGGGCTCCCCAAGGCACATCAGTTATTCTCTTAGCCGTGTGCGGTGCCCCCCTCCATGGTTTACACCTCAGGTCATAGTGTCGTAGTGCTTAGGCGAAGCCCTGCGCGGATCACATCACCATCACCGTCACCATGCCGTCGTGCTGACGAAAATCTCCCTCGACCCTCTGCTGGATCAAGAGTTCATGGGATGTCATCGAGCTGAACGTGTGCAGAACTCGGAGGTGCCGTACGTTCGGTGCTTGATTGGTTGAATCGTGAAGACGTTCGACTACATCAACCGCGTTAATCTAACGCTTCCGCTTTCGATCAATGAGGGTACGTGGACACACTCTTCCTGTATCGTTGTTATGTATCTCCTAGATAGATCTTGCGTGAGAGTAGGATTTTTTTTGAAATTGCATGCTACATTGCCAACAATCAGGCCCCTGGAGATCACCACAGCAGCAACAACCCAACAGCCGAAGCTACATGGCGCGTACATCTGGCCTGCTCCAGGTCCCGGACATCCAGGCCCAGCCCAGAAATCCGATATCGTTCACAGTGGACACCCGCAACTTGACCACCTTGCCCCGGACATCCGGCCCCTAGCCCGGGCATCCCCCCCGTGAAGGCCCGGACATCCGGCCAGACGCCCACACATCCGACCCCTATTGCCTGCGCGCAATGCTTCTGGGCCGTGGCCCATGTACCCCTTCACCCCTAGACTATATATACTCCCCTACCTCCTCCTAGCTAGGGTTAGCGCTGATTTAGCTCATTTGTGAGATAGATCTTTGCTCATCCTCTTGGTTCTTCTCGTTCGAGAGACCGTGGCCTCTACGAAGAAGATCCCCCAAGTGGATTCAAGACCTCCTCATGGGGAAGACCTCAAGACCTCCTCACGAAGAAGAACTCTTTACCGTGTATCGTCCTTTGTTGACTCTGGATCATGTATCCCTCTTTATGTTACCGGATCTAACATATGTGTGACCTAATCTTGTTGATTTGAGTGTTTTCCTCTCGTTGCCCTCCCGTTTTCCCCACGTGCTCTTCGTGTTCATCCTCGCGGATCCCTCCAATCGTGAAAGATCGGCCTAGATCGGGTTAGCCCCACATCATGTGGTATCATGAGCCTAGGTTTATCATGAATTTGGAGCCCCCAACCTCTTTTCTAGACTAATTTTGTTTTGTTTTGCCCAATTTCGAAAATCCCCACAAAAATAGCCATACCAATTTTTTTGTGATATGTTGATTTTATGAAGTTTTGTTGGATTTTCCCATGGATTTGCTTTGCCATGAGTGGATCTAGCTTTTCCCCATCTTTTCCCCAATCTCCATCCACAAAATCCGTCAAATTTTGCCCTGTAATTTTTCTTTTTCGACGAAATCCACCGAGTTCATCTTGGATCGGGAGCCTCGAACATCCGGCCCGTGACCCCCGGACGTCCAGCTCGCAAGGCCGGACATTTGGCCTCCCACAACCAAACTTCCACCACCGCAACCTATAGCCACAAATTTTCACCACTTTTGTTTGGGCCTCCGCAAACACTTCCGGAAACCACCAACGCTTTCCGCAACAACCATAGATTACTGAGAGGATCGAAGAAGAGGTGTCTAGAGGGGGGGTGATTAGACACTCAACAAGAAAAGTAGTAGTTTTTAAGTTCTTTAAGTTGAGGTGGAGTTTTTAGCACAATTTCAAACATTCACAATACATTTCAAGCAAGCATGGCAAGAGTATATGAGCAGCGGAAAGTAAAGCATGCAAGTTGCAAGAAAGTAAAGGGATGGGATTAGAGTGTGCAAACGCAATTGGAGACACATATGTTTTTGGCGTGGTTCCGATAGGTGGTGGTGCCATCGTACATCCATGTTGATGGAGACTTCAACCCACGAAGGGTAACGGCTGCGCGAGTCCACGGAGGGCTCCAGCTACGAAGGGCTCACGAAGAAGCAACCTTGTCTATCCCACCACGGCCGTCGCCCACAAAGGACTTGCCTCACTAGGGTAGATCTTCACGAAGTAGGAGATCTCCTTGACCTTACAAACTCCTTGGTTCAACTCCACAATCTTGTCGGAGGCTCCCAAGTGACACCTAACCAATATAGGAGACACCACTCTCCAAAAGGTAATAAATGGTGTGTTGATGATGAACTCCTTGCTCTTGTGCTTCAAATGATAGTCTCCCCAACACTCAACTCTCTCTCACAGATTTGGATATGGTGGAAAGAAGATTTGAGTGGAAAGCAATTTGGGGAAGGCTAGAGATCAAGATTCTTGTGTTTGGATGGAAATATCTTGGTCTCAACACAAGAGCAGGTGGTTCTCTCTTAGAAAATCAATAGTGGAAGGGTAGGCACATTCTGATGGCTCTCTCACTGACGGAGAAGGGGTGGAGGGGTATATATAGCCTCCACACAAAATCTAGCCGTTACACACATTTGACCCAACTCGGTTAGACCGAATAAACGAACCCGGTCAGACCGAAGCCGTTCAAAATGTGAACGTTAGACATTTCGGTGGGACCGACAGTATCAACTCGGTGCGACCGATGCGTTAGGGTTAGGGCAAAACCTCAATTCGGTTTGACCGATTGCACAAACTCGATGAGACCAATTTTGATAATAGGCCAACAAAGTGTTGGTCAGGCAAACTCGGTGGAACCAATTCGCTCATCTCGGTGAGACCGAAATGTTACGAAGAGGAAACAGAGAGTTTGCAATGCCAACTCGGTGGGACAGATTCGCTCATCTCGATTAGGCCGAAACGTTATGAATAGGAAACAAAGAGTTTGCAATCCCATCTCGGTGAGACCGAGATCCCTATCGGTGAGACCGAACTGATTAGGGTTTGTGGCAGTGGCTATATCAAGTGAACTCGGCGGCGCCGGATAGATCAGACTGGTGGGGCCGAGTTTGACTTTAGATTTAGGACATATGTGGAAATGAGAAAGTGGTTGATGGCTTTGGAGCATATCACCGAGAATTTTGAGCAAGTAACCCATTAAGCAACACCTCATCCCCTTTTAATAGTATTGGCTTTCCTAATGACTCAATGTGATCTTGGATCACTAAAATAGAAAGGAAGAGTCTTGAGCTTTTGCCAATCTTTGTCCTTAGCTTCTTGAAAAGGGTTCCACATCCTCTTGTCCTGCCATTCCACTGTTGAACTCATCTGGAATATACTAGATGAAAATATTAGTCCAACAAGAGATATGTTGTCATTAATTACCAAAATCACCCAGGGAGCTCCTATGCTTTCAATCTCCCCCTTTTTGGTAATTGATGACAATCATACATCAAAGCTTCAGATAAAGATATGAAGGATAACAAGTAAAGCTTTGGAAAAACATGTAATAAGCATATGCCCCCCTACATGTATGCAATCATGTAAATGTAGAATATAAGAGCATGTGAATGCATAAGCATGTCTGAGCAAGCAATGAGTTACATGTATCTTGGCTATATGCATCAGAGCAAATGATGTTGAATGTAGAAAATGTATCTCCATGTTTATGAGTCCTCCTTGCAAACAATATGTAAACAGCAAGAGATCATCATGCACATGGATGTGGTGCATATACTTACCTTGTGGTCTTGAGCTGGCTTTGGAGAGGGTGAACTTGAGAAAACAAGGTTGGATAACACAAGATCACCTACTAAACAAAGCACAACGAGTAACCACAAAAGTACCAAGATTGGGATGACATGTAGAAAGTGAGTACTTAGTACTCTATACGGTTATAGACATGTCCCTAAAGAGATAAAGATATGCAATGAGTTCCAAAGATTTTCTTCTTTAAGTGTCTTTCTCCCCCTGAATTTTATATTGGATAATGGGAGAAGATAGGGTAGAAGAAAATCAGAGCAAACTAGCAAAATAGAAAAACAGAGCAAAACAATCATAATACATACTAACATGTCTTTCCCCTCTTGAAGACATGTGACTTTTCTCCTCTTTGGATAATAAGCATCTAGAGATAAGCTTTGATGTGCTCTCTCTCCTCTTTGTGTGAAAAGCTTTGATGTGCTCTATCTCCCCCTTTGACATCAATTTCCAATAAGGAATCTTCTGGAGCATGAGTCAAATGGGTTTGGTCCTTGGGTCACATTACAAAGCAACAGGTAGATTAAGATGCTAGTAGAGGAAAATAATCATTGAGTGGAGCTGGAATAGATATGCAGGATGCAAATGGAAAAATCTTTGCTCAGTACTGAAATTGGTGAAACCGATTTTCATCGGTGACACCGAGTTGGCAGTGTCAATGATGATGCATATCGGTCAGACCGGGTTTGTCCTTGTCGGTTGGACCGATGAACAATCTGCAATATAGCATTACAGTTCGGTCTAGCCGAGAGGCAGAGATCAGTGCGACCGAGTTCAATATAGAGGAAGGATTTTGTCATTTAAGCTCACTAGGCAAATAAGATCTCATAAAGATTTACAAGGAATTTACTGAAGGATTTGCAATGAATTTGATGCAAAAAATAACAGAGAAAATAAAAGAAATCTAGATGAAGTTTTTTTTGAAAGGGGAACAAGCATGCAAAAGATGAATGTAGGAACATAGAGAAACACTAGAGAACTTCATCTAGAAATGGTCGGCGACAGAGTCACCTATGTTAGAGTATATTGACTTAGGAGTCAAGTGAAAACACTTGATCATAGGTCATACTCATCGTTTAAGCTCAAAATGGGGTTGCCATTTTTCGTTTAAGCATTCTGATGTATTCACATCTTGTTGAGCTGCTTTGACCCATATCTTGGGGTAAAGCTTCTCTAAGATGGAATAACATACCTTGGGTGGTGGTGTTGATCTTGATCATGTAGTTGAACTTGTGTTAGATGCTCAAGGTTGATGTAGTTCATCAAGAGTTGGGAGCACCACTTGTAATTTGAGTTCATCTACCTAAATGGGTTAGATTTGCAAGGAAGAGCACTTGTGTATCCAAAATGACAATCATGAGAATTTGATAACAAATGAAATTTGATATATAGAAATTGTCAAAGGATATGTTGAAAGTATTCATGCTTCCTTGTCTTCAACCACCATATTGTAAAGACTTTGTGATGTAAAGATTGCTTAGGATGCGAGTGAGTTGCAATATCATAGATTTGGGCTCATCCAAGTACCTACAAGGGTTAGATAGCATGCAAGGGTACAAGTATAGATCCAAGACATATGATCATCATCATAAGAGAAATATCAAGGTTTAGACAAAGGATCATGCCTTGCATGCATTCAAAAAGAGTTACCACTCCAAGTTTGAGGCATCAATAATGTTCAATTCACCTCTCAAACGGCAAAATATTTTCTCATCAAGTGGTTTGGTGAATATATTAGCCAATTGCTTATCAGTATGAACATGTTTAAGATCAATGTCTCCCTTAGCAACATGATCTCGGATGAAATGATGACAAACTTCAATATGCTTAGTTCGAGAATGTTGCACGGGATTGTGAGAAATCTTAATAGCACTTTCATTATCACAAAGCAATGGAACATGTTTCACATAGATTCCAGAATATTTAAGAGTTTGGGTCATCCAAAGTAACTGAGCACAACATGAACCGGCGGCAACGTATTCCGCTTCGGCGGTGGATAAGGATACCGAGTTTTGTTTCTTGGAGGACCAAGATAAAAGAGATCCACCAAGAAATTGACATGTACCCGAAGTGGACTTTCTATCAACCTTGTCTCCGGCATAGTCCTAATCGGAGTAGCCAACAAGATCAAAAGAAGTCCTCTTAGGATACCAAATGCCAAAGTTTGGTGTGTGAATTAAGTATCTCACTATCCTTTTCACAGCCTTAAGATGACATTCTTTGGGGGCCGCTTGATATCGTGCGCACATGCACACGCTTATCATAATGTCGGGGTGGGAGGCACATAGATATAACAATGAACCAATCATAGAGCGGTAAACCTTTTGGTGAACCGGTTCGCCATCCTTAGTCAAGTCAAGATGTCCACTAGTAGGCATGGGTGTATTCATACCTTTGCATTCTTGCATGTTGAACTTCTTGAATAAGTCCTTGGTATACTTTGTTTGAGAAACAAAGGTACCCTCCTTAGTTTGCTTGATTCGCAAACCAAGAAAGAATTTGAGTTCACTCATCATAGACATCTCGAACTTCTCCAACATTAGTCTTTCAAATTTTCACTAAAATGAGGGTTAGTCAAGCCAAATATGATATCATCAACATAAATTTGGCACACAAATAATTCACCATTAACTCTTTTAGTAAAAAGTGTTGAATCAAATTTCCCAATTTCAAAGCCTTTTTCAATAAGGAACTTGGTCATGCATTTATACCACGCTCTCGGAGAGCTTTGTGAAGCTTGTAAACATGATTAGGTTTCTTGGGATTAACAAAGTCGGGAGGTTGTTTAACATAAACTTCCTCCTCAATTTCACTGTTGAGAAAAGCACTTTTAATGTCCATTTGTTATAAAGCGATATCATGATGATTGGCATAAGCAAGTAAGATGCGTATGGACTCAAGTCTAGCAACGAGGGCATATGTCTCACCGTAATCCATACCTTCGACTTGAGTGTAGCGTTGGGCGACGAGACGGGCCTGGTTGCGTACAACCTGTCCATCTTCATATTGCTTATTGCGAAACACTCATTTGGTAACGATGATGTTGTGGTTGTTGTCGGGCTTTTCAAACAATGTCCAAATTTGTTTTCTCTCGAAGTTATGTAGTTCCTCATGCATAGTGTTCACCCAATCCGGATCATCAAGAGCATATTCAACCTTCATAGATTCAAGGTTAAATATGAAGGAGTAATGTTAAGAAAAGTTAGCCAAACGAGATTTAGAGCGAGTGATTCTCCCTGTTTGGATATCATCGTAGGTTTGCTCTACGGTATGATCTCTAACAATTCTTGCTCTAACTCGTGAGAGCTTTTGCTTAGGTCGGGGTGGAACATCCTCATCATTTTAGGCTTCTTCTTGTCCTTCTTCATTGTTGTTGGCATTTTTGTCCTCTTGTGGAGGTGGAGAATGATACGTCTCCAATGTATCTACAATTTTTTATTGTTCCATGCTATTATATATTCTGTTTTGGATGTTTAATGGGCTTTATTATACACTTTTATATTATTTTTGAGACTAACCTACTAACCCAAGGCCCAGTGCAAATTGCTGTTTTTTTGCCTATTTCAGTGTTTCGCAGAAAAGGAATATCAAAGGAGTCCAAACGGAATGAAACCTTCGGGAGAGTTATTTTTGGAAAGATATCAACGCAGAAGACTTGGAGTACACGCCAGGAAGCGAGAGACGCGGACACGAGGGCAGGGGGCGCGCCCAGGGGGGGTAGGCGCGCCCCCACCCTCGTGGACCCCCTCTGGCTCCCTTGACGCCCCTCTTCAGCCTATATATACTCTCATACCCTGAAAACATCGGGGAGACGGACGAAACGCTAATTCCACCGCCACAACCTTTTGTACCCGTGAGATCCCATCTTGGGGCCTGTTCCGGAGCTCCATCGGAGGGGGCATCGATCACGGAGGGCTTCTACATCAACACCATAGCCTCTCCGATGAGTTGTGAGTAGTTTACCACAGACCTTCGGGTCCATAGTTATTAGCTAGATGGCTTCTTCTCTCTCTTTGGATCTCAATACAAAGTTCTCCTCGATCTTCAAGGAGATATATTCGATGTAATCTTTTTGCGGTGAGTTTGTCGAGATCCGATGAATTGTGGGTTTATGATTAAGTTTATCTATGAACAATATTGGATTCTTTTCTGAAATCTTTTATGCATGATTTAAATATCCTTGCAAGTCTCTTTGCATTATCGGTTTGGTTTGGCCTACTAGATCTATAGTTCTTGCAATGGGAGAAGTGCTTGGCTTTGGGTTCAATCTTGCGGTGTCCTTTCCCAGTAACAGCAGGGCAGCAAGGCACGTATTGTATTGTTGCCATCGAGGATAAAAAGATGGGGTTTATATCATATTGCTTCAGTTTATCCCTCTACATCATGTCATCTTGCTTAAGGCGTTACTCTGTTCTTATGAACTTAATACTCTAGATGCATGCTGGATAGCGGTCGATGTGTGGAGTAATAGTAGTAGATGCAAAATCGTTTCGATCTACTTGGCACGGATGTGATGCCTATATACAATGATCATGCCTAGATATTCTCATAACTATGCGCTTTTCTATCAATTGCTCGACAGTAATTTGTTCACCCACCGTAGAAATCTGCTATCATGAGAGAAGCCACTAGTGAAACCTATGGCCCCCGGGTTTATTCTCATCATATTAATCTTCCATCAACTATTTACTTTACTTTGCATTATTTTCTTTCAATCTCTATACCAAAAAATACCAAAAATATTATCTTATCATATCTATCAGATCTCACTCTCGTAAGTGACCGAGAAGGGATTGACAACCCCTTTTATCGCGTTGGCTACGAGGTTCTTATTTGTTTGTGCAGGTACGAGGGACTCACGCGTGGTCTCCTACTAGATTGATACCTTGGTTCTCAAAAACTGAGGGAAATACTTACGCTAATGTGTTGCATCACCCTTTCCTCTTCGAGGGAATACAACACAAGCTCGAGAAGTAGCAAGAAGAATTTCTTGCGCCGTTGTCGGGGAGACTCACGCCAAGTCAAGTCAAGATTGATCTCCCGTCAACTAGCCAATTTCTGGCGCCATTGCCGGGGAGATCTTCGCAAAAGTCATATACCAAGTACCTATCACAAACCCTTATCCCTCGCATTACATTATTTGCCTCTCGTTTTCCTCTCCCCCACTTCACCCTTGCCATTTTACTCGCCCTTCTTTCTCCGTGTATTTTATCGTTTGCCTTGCCGTCATGGCTAGCCCCTTATCTGCTCCTTTGTCTCCCGAGTTTGAAGTTCTTCACTTCAAACAAAATCAAGGAGAAAACTTAAAAGATGCTTGATATAGAATTTGCAATGCTCAAAATAGATCTACTAGGAAGCTTTCCACTTCCATGCTTCTTCGCAATTTTTATGTTGGCATCACTCCTTGGAATAGATATATTCTTGATACCATTACCGGAGGGAATTTCTTAGGTAGCCATACTTTTCATTCTTATAATGCTATGACAGAATTGTTTGGCCCACCACCTCTTCTGGTTAATGGAACTGTTTTGACTTTAGAACTTGTTATGCAAAGGTTAGAAATTATTGAAAATAAAGTTGCCACTATGGAGTTGGTTGAGAGTTTGGATAAAAAGATCCATAACCAAATTATCCAATATGGATCTAAGGTAGGAGTTATTCTGATTTTTTAAAGAAAAAGAACCGATAGTTAAAGAGAGAATAGATCAAGATTCCACTAGAATAGATAAACTTGGGGATATTATTACTAGTGTAGGGTCTGCTTTTTCTGCTGTGAGGAATACTTTGAACCCCTCTACTACTAACATGGCCAAATTTATGTATGTTCCCAAGAATAAGGGTGAATCTTCTAGTAAGGAGACTGCGGATCTTAAATCGATAAGTGTTCACCCCAACTTTCTCTCTTTCATAAGGGAACCTTTTGCTACAAATGAATTTGTTGATTTCTTTCCTAGAAGTTTGATTATTAATAGGAAGGAAGAAATTACCATGAATTATAAGTGTTTAATTGAATAATTGCCTACCAAAGATGGCAATACGTAGATCTATTCTTGTATCGTGCCTAGCTAGGGGCGTTAAACGATAGCACTTGTTCGGAGGCAACCCAATTTTATTTTCTTTGTTTTTGCTTCTGTTTAGGAATAAATATTGCATCTAGCTTCTTTTTAGATGTGGTTTTGTGTTTTAGTTAGTGTTTGTGCCAAGTAGAACCTTTGGGAAGACTTGGGTGAAGTTTATGCGATTATGCTTTAGAAAACAGAAACTTTAACGCTCACGAGATTAGCTACCATTTTCTTACTGGAGAGTGCTTTTTAGTTGATTCTTTTTGCAGATGATTAATAGAAAAATTCCTCACGTCCACTAATTTATTTCAATTTTTTTAGAGTTACAGAAGTATTCGAAAGTTACAGATTGCTACAGACTATTCTGTTTTTGATAGATTATGTTTTTCGTGTGTTGTTTGCTTATTTTAATGAATCTATGAGTAGTATCGGGGGGTATGAATCATAGAGAAGTTGGAATACAGTAGTTTTAACACCAATATAAACAAAGAATGAGTTCATTGCAGTACCTTTGAGTAGTGGTTTGTTTCCTTATACTAACGAAGCTCGCGAGATTTTTGGCTAAGTTTTGTGTTGTGAAGTTTTCAAGTTTTGGGTAAGGATTTAATGGACTATGGAACAAAGAGTGGGAAGAGCCTAAGCTTGGGGATTCCCAAGGCACCCCAAGGTAAAATTCAAGGACAACCAAAAGCCTAAGCTTGGGGATGCCCCGGGAAGGCATCCCCTCTTTCGTCTTCGTCTATCGGTAACTTTACTTGAGACCAATGTTGAGGATATCGCTTATCGTTATCGTCTTGGTCAGCTGGGGATTAGAGATTAATCGGAAATCGGCCGATTAATCGATTTTATCGGTCGACTATTAATCGGCCATTTTTTTTCAAATCCCAGGTTCCCAACACTAAAATATGCTATATTCAACACCAAAATAATATTGGACATAAGTGTTACTTTGAATCCTAGCCTTTGAATCTTGATATAAGGACAAACAAAGTAGAAAAACATTACATATTGCGTAACAAGGAGCAGAAAACACAAATAAACATAGTTCTTGCAAACATAGTGCTATGAATAGGCTCGATTTATCGGTAGATTCCCGATAAATCGCTTGTCATAGCGATAAATCGGCCCAAACGATAAATGATGAAGATAAGGCATAATCTTATCGGTCACCCCAAGAGTAGCGATAAATCGGACGATAAATCTCTGAATCGGAAGATTTCTTGAGACTATATTTTTATTCACCACATGATATGTGTTTTGCTTGAAGCGTCATGTATGATTTGAGTCTTTGCTTTTTAGTTTACCACTATCATCCTTGCTGGACACACCTTTCGAGAGAGATACACATGAATCGGAATTTATTAGAACACTCTATGTGCTTCACTTATATGTTTTGAGCTAGATAGTTTTGCTCTAGTGCTTCACTTATATCTTTTTATAGCACATTGGTGGTTTTATTTTATAGAAATTATTGATCTCTCATGTTTCACTTATATTATTTTGAGAGTCTCTTAGAACAACATGGTAATGTGCTTTGTATATAAAATTAGTCCTAATATGATAAGCATCCAAGATGGGTATAGTAAAAACTTTCATAAAAGTGCATTGAATATTATGAGAAGTTTGATACTTGATGATTGTTTTGACATATGAGGATGGTGATATTAGAGTCATGCTAGTAGAGTAGTTGTGAATTTGAGAAATACTTGTGTTGAGGTTTGCAAGTCCCGTAGCATGCACGTATGGTAACTGTTGTGTGACAAATTTGAAGCATGAGGTATTTCATTGAGTGTCATCCTTTGTGTGGAGGTCGGGATCGCGCGACGGTTAACTCCTACCAACCCTTCCCCTAGGAGCATGCGTGTAGTACTTTGTTTTGACGACTTGTAGATTTTTGCAATAAGTATGTGAGTTCTTTATGACTAAAGTTGAGTCCATGGATTATACGCACTCTCACCCTTCCACCATTGCTAGCCTCTCTTGTACCGCGCAACTCTCGCCGGTACCATACACCCACCATATACCTTCCTCAAAACAGCCACTATACCTACCTATCATGGCATTTCCATAGCCATTCCGAGATATATTGCCATGCAACCTTCCACCGTTCCGTTTATTATGACACGCTTCATCATTGTCATATTGCCATGCATGATCATGTAGTGGACATCGTATTTGTGGCTAGGCCACCATGCATAATCTTTCATACATGTCACTCTTGATTCATTGCACATCCCGGTACACCGCTGGAGGCATTCATATAGAGTCATACTTTGTTCTAGTATCGAGTTGTAAATCAATATAAGTGTAATGATCGTCATTATTAGAGCATTGTCCCAAATAAAAAAATAAAAAAATAAAAGAAAAAAGAAGAAGAAGAAAGGCCAAAGAAAAAAAGAAGGTTCCAAAAAAAGGAAAAAATGAAAAAAGAAAAAGAAAAAAAGGACAATGCTACTATCCTTTTTTCCACACTTGTGCTTCAAAGTAGCACCATGATCTTCATGATAGAGAGTCTCTTGTTTAGTCACTTTCATACGCTAGTGGGAATTTTCATTATAGAACTTGACTTGTATATTGCAACGATGGGCTTCCTCAAATGCCCTAGGTCTTTGTGAGCAAGCAAGTTGGATGCACACCCACTTAGTTTATTTTGTTGAGCTTTCATACATTTATAGCTCTAGTGCATCCGTTGCATGGTAATACCTACTCACTCACATTGATATCTATTGATGGGCATCTCCATAGCCCGTTGATACGCCTAGTTGATGTGAGACCATCTTCCTCTTTTGTCTTCTCCACAACCACCACTCTATTCCACCTATAGTGCTATATCCATGGCTCACGCTCATGTATTGCGTGAAAGTTGAAAAAGTTTGAAAAAATTTAAGTATGAAACAATTGCTTGGCTGAAACCGAGGTTGTGCATGATTTGAGTATTTTGTGTGACGAAGATGGAGCATAGACAAACTATATGATTTTGTAGGAATGAATTTTCTTTGGCCATGTTATTTTGAGAAGACATGATTGCTTTGTTAGTATGCTTGAAGTATTACTATTCATATGTCAGTATAGACTTTTGTCTTGAATCTTTCAAATCTGAACATTCATGCCACAATAAAGAAAATTACATTGAGACTTATGTTGGTTAGCATTCCACATCAAAAATTCATTTTTTATCATTTACCTACTCGAGGACGAGCAGGAATTAAGCTTGGGGATGCTTGATATGTCTCCAACGTATCTATAATTTTTTTATTGTTCCATGCTATTATATATTCTGTTTTGGATGTTTAATGGGCTTTATTATACACTTCTATATTATTTTTTGTACTAACCTACTAACCCAAGGCCCAGTGCAAATTGTTGTTTTTTATGCCTATTTCAGTGTTTCACAGAAAAGGAATATCAAACGGAGTCCAAACGGAATGAAACCTTTGGGAGAGTTATTTTTGGAACGATATCAACACAGAAGACTTGCAGTACACGCCAGGAAGGGAGAGATGCAGCCACGAGGGCAGGGGGCGCGCCCACGGGGTTAGGCGCGCCCCCACCCTCGTGGGCCCCCTCTGGCTCCCTTGACGCCCCTCTTCAGCCTATATATACTCTCATACCCTGAAAACATCGGGGAGACGGACGAAACCCTAATACCACCGCCGCAACCTTCTGAACCCGTGAGATCCCATCTTGGGGCCTGTTCCGGAGCTCCACCGGAAGGGGCATCGATCACGGAGGGCTTGTACATCATCACCATAGCCTCTCCGATGAGTTGTGATTAGTTTCCCACAGACCTTCGGGTCCATAGTTATTAGCTAGATGGCTTCTTCTCTCTCTTTGGATCTCAATACAAAGTTCTCTTTGATCTTCGAGGAGATCTATTCGATGTAATCTTTTTGCGGCGTGTTTGTCGAGATCCGATGAATTGTGGGTTTATGATTAAGTTTATCTATGAACAATATTGGATTCTTTTCTGAAATCTTTTATGCATGATTTAAATATCCTTGCAAGTCTGTTTGAATTATCGGTTTGGGTTGGCCTACTAGATCTATAGTTCTTGCAATGGGAGAAGTGCTTGGCTTTGGGTTCAATCTTGCGGTGTCCTTTCCCAGTGACGGCAGGGGCAACAAGGCTCGTATTGTATTATTTCCATCGAGGATAAAAAATGGGGTTTATATCATATTGCTTGAGTTTATCCTTCTACATCATGTCATCTTGCTTAAGGCGTTACTCTGTTGTTATGAACTTAATACTCTAGATGCATGCTGGATAGCTGTCGATGTGTGGAGTAATAGTAGTAGATGCAGAATCGTTTCGGTCTACTTGTCACGGAGGTGATGCCTATATACAATGATCATGCCTAGATATTCTCATAACTATGCACTTTTCTATCAATTGCTCGACGGTAATTTGTTCACCCACCATAGAAATCTGCTATCATGAGAGAAGCCACTAGTGAAACCTATGGCCCCCGGGTCTATTCTCATCATATTAATCTTCCATCAACTATTTACTTTACTTTGCATTATTTACTTTCAATCTCTATACCAAAAAATACCAAAAATATTATCTTATCATTTCTATCTTATCTCACTCTCGTAAGTGACCGAGAAGGGAATGACAACGCCTTTTATCGCGTTGGCTGCGAGGTTCTTATTTGTTTGTGCAGGTACGAGGGACTCGCGCGTGGTCTCCTACTGGATTGACACCTTGGTTCTCAAAAACTTAGGGAAATACTTACGCCACCGTGCTGCATCACCCTTTCCTCTTCGAGGGAATACAGCGCAAGCTCGAGAAGTAGCAGAGAAGGAGGTCGATGAGGTTCATCTTGATGCACTTCCTCGTTTCCTTCATCTTGGCGTGTCCCACTTGTGGATGCCTCCAAGTCAACTTGTGGTTCACCTTGACGTGAAGTTGAGTCTTCCACTTGAATGGATGAAGTATTCTCCTTCAACTCCGTTGGGCGAATCTTGCCAATAGACAAGTCTTGTATTGCTTCCGAAGGGTCTTTGTCTCCTACATCAATTGGCAATTTCTCTACTTGCGAGTCGTTAGATTCATCAAACTTCACATCTACCATCTCTTCAACCTTTCAGGTGAAATTGTTGTAGACACGGTAATTGTGAGAGTTTGAGTGGTAACCGAGTAGAAAACCTTCATGAGATTTAGGATCAAATTTCGAACGACGATGCTTGTCAAGAATGTAACACTTTGAGCCAAATACTCGAAAGTATCCAACTTGGGGTTTGTTACCGGTGAGAAGCTCGTATGCTGTCTTGCCGAGAAGCTTGTGAAGATATAGTCGATTTGTAGCATGACAAGCTGTCTCAACCACTTCCGCCCAAAAGTGTTTTGGCGTCTTGTACTCATCAAGCATCGTTCTCACCATTTCGATGAGTGTCCGGTTCTTCCTCTCAACAACTCCATTTTGTTGAGGTGTGTACGTACACTAATGCATGATACTGCTAATGCGACACCACGATCAGAGACCCTTTGCCAAAACTGTGTGCGATGCAATAATCGCAAAGGTGGTGTAAAAAAACGTCAAAAAAGGTGCAAAAGGTTTGCGATGGCGGAGCCATCAAACACGGTTCAGATTTTAGTTGCGTGTGCAATACATGGCACACGGTTAATCCATTCAAACTGTTTGCGATGAGGCAGAACAACAGAAATGGCCAGCCATATCAATGTGTGTGCGATGCAGGACACATGGTTAAACTATTCGAACTGTTTGTGATGAGGTAGAACAACAAAAATAGGCAGCCATATCAATGTGTGTGCGATATACGGCACACGGTTCACTCGGACGAACTATTTTCGATTAGGGAACACAATAGAAAAGGTTCAACTTAACAAGATGTGTTTGATATGTGGCATACAGTTCACATGGATGAACTGTTTGCGATGAGCCAAAAGAACACAAACGAGTCGTGTAAACAAGATGTGTGTGATATGTGGCAAACAATCGACTCGGATGAACTCTTTGCGATGAGAAATTACAACATAGACGGTCAATACAGTTACTTCATGTGCGATTTTGTGTGTACAAAAAACTTTAAAAAATGCAAACTAGTTGGCCAGGAGTATCACACACGATGCGTCTGCGAGTACTCGTGTGCGATGATTAGTATGTTACACATACGTTTCCTTATGTTAACATGTGTGTGAATTTGCAATATGGACAGTTAATATGGAAATGCCTTCTAGACATCGGGCACACGCTTAAAATCAATGAACTGTGTACGATACTAATACTTTCCATGAGAATTTATGAACTTGGGTAACAACATTTGAGTAACATATATATAGTGTTTACACTATTCAACAAAAGGAGAATCTTCGTAACACAATTTTGACAACCATATGGTCCGTATCTACATACTTAACATAGTAACAACTATCACATTTTAAGAGGCTAAGGGACAACAACCATATGGTCCATATCTACATACTTAACATATATAGTAACAACTAGCACATTTTAAGAGGCTGAGGGCCAACAACACAACTATCCACTGGAACTAGCTTGATCACGGTGACTTGACATCTCGTCAATGAAAAGGAAGAGCCCTCCTGTGCCTTGGTAGAGCATGAGTTGAGCAGTGTCTCCAATTTTCCAATATGGATGCATTGCCACGAGAAGCGAGAACTTGTTAATTTGAATGGTTCCATTTCTGCGGGAAATGCAGTACCTTGCAGTCACTTTGGCGTTATTAGAAGGCACAAGTGTAATTCGACCACGCCGGGAAATCGACCCAGGAACTGCTACAGGGGGCAATTTCTGTTAACATGTAGAATAAAAAAACAATTGTAACATATCGTTGAAGATATATATAGTTTATGAGCATCAACATTAAAATAAGACTTTTTACTAGCGTTTTGCACACACAATTGATCTTGTTTAGTGTGTGCACCATAGGTCTAATTAATCCCATCCAAAATCCAGCGTCCATACGTTGTGCTAACTCTGTCAGATTATCAACAAAGTTTATAACATGCTTCAAGTCCTTCTAATGAAATTTGGTACGCTTAGTAACATACAGATGGTTCACTATGCATCCAACATATCCTGCTTAAAAGGTGGAAAGGTATTATTTATTCAGAACATGGCAGAAGAATATATAGTGCACATAAATTGGTAAATAGAATTTGTTACTGCCAAGGAACGGAGTCAGAATATGATATCACAATTGGTTGCTTAAATAGTGATTAATTGGTTACTTAAATATTAATATGATAGCATGGAGAAAGTTGAAAGGACACTAACCTCGATCAGACTTTGATCGACTGATGACGTTGGGGAAGTAAACATCCATGTTAATTAGACCAGGCTGTGGTGCACACACTAGAATTTTATTGCCAGCTTTCAGTTCATAACACTTAGACATTTTTCTCCAAAGGTCTGCATTAAAATAGGTGTGACCATCTTTATCAAGTTTTACGCTAACCGTCATTGTAAATCCATGCTGTGTTGTCAATATGACATCCTGGGAGTCACCAGCAAAGTAAAGCCCAAGATTTCCTTCTACTCCTATTCTTGCAAAGCAAGGGATGTACTGCTTGAAATGAAAATTAAGATCGTAAATTAGATATATTGAAATAACAGAGCAAGATGCAAATATGAGAATAACTGATAGAAAAATTAAGATCAATATATAGATGAAAGCAAAGTACAAAAATATAGAATTAAAAATAGATAATGTAACAAAGATTTGATGCAAATATATAGATGATGTAGCAACAGAAGGTATATGTTCACAAATTTAGGCCATGCCGACCGTGGTAGGTTGAGATTGAACATACCGAGTGCTCCTTGAAGTCATCCGGAATGGTAAGATAGAACTTGCTTTCCGACTGGCCACGACCACAGTTGCCCGATTTGTGCTCGCACTGTGGACACATGAATGAACACCCATGAATCACCTAGAACAAAAATGATTCCACAGTGATTTTCGCCGGTTGATTAAGAGCGACAGACGGGCCGCGATAAGAGATGAGTGAATATTTCGCTAATTAAGTTGATTACCTTCTCCATGAGAAAAATCCCCGGCCCAATCCCGTAGAAAACCCCAGTCGACCAGAGTCTAGAATGTCGGTGCATATAGGCGGCGAAAAGCGGTTTGGGCGAAATCCCATGCCGTTTGGAGCGCGACCTACGCCCGCCGCCAACAGCCGTCGAGCTTAGGGTGTAGAGTTGAGGAGGAGTCCGCGGCGAGTAAGTGGGGATGAAGTGGGCGAGGGTTTTCTTTTTCCTTTTGCATGTGTGAGTGAACACACATGGTTCGTAGAGGCGACGAAGATGAATCGTGTGCGATAGTAAATCACCGAGATTGTATGGGAATCCAAATTTCCTTTGTCCTTCATCCATGAGTTTTTTCTACGATGAACATAAACCCGGCTAATCACCGTGTTCAAATTTGACACTTTTTAGGGTTCATTTACGATATTTAGGGGATAATGTGCATTTTGTAGGCATTAATGCACATAATTCAAATTCAAACAATTGGTGCTTGAAAAGGTGCACAAGAACGGTCTGGAAACACCATACTCGTGGTATTTAGTAATTTCTCAAGCCTTTTACAAGGAATGGGCAGAGATTTCAATGGAATGCGTGGCAATAGTAAACCCCAAACACGTCATTTACTGGGTTATCAACTATAGAGCAATGAAATATGTGCTTGAAAAACAAGATGCCTGGCATGGGCCATGGTATGGCCTCACTGTGCCCTGGTTAAAAGCTGAGAAGGTTTGATTTATTTCATCATGCACGCCCTTCATAAATCGAACCATCACCGAGGAAGTTCAATGCTTTCGAAAGGGAAATCACCAAGATTGAAGGGGAATCCAAATTTCCGTCCTAGTTTGTCATTTAGTTTTTTTCCAATGATCATCATACCGCCTCAAATGCAACGTGTTCAAATTTGACATTTTTCTGAACTCATTTACCATATTTAGGGGATCATGTGCATTTTCTAGGCATTAATTATGCACGTAATTCAAATTCGAACGATCGGTGCATGAAAAGGTGCACAAGAGCGGTCTAGAAAACCATGCTCGTGCTATTTAGTACATTCTCATGCCTTTTACAAGGAATGGGTAGATATTTCAAGGAAATGTGTGGCAATAGTCAACCATAAACACGTCGTTTACTGGGTTAACAACTATACAAAAATGAAATACATGCTTGGAAAACATGACACCTGGTGTGGTGCCATAGTATGGCCTCACCGTGCCTTGGTAAAAATGCTTTCATGCACGCCTTTCATAAAAAGAACCATCACCAAGGAAGTTTCATGGTTTCGATGGGGAAATCACCAAGATTGAAGGGAGATCCATATTTCCTTTGTCCTTTGTCCACACATTTTTTCTATGATGAACATACAACCTGCAAATCACCGTGTTCAAATTTGGCACTTTTCCGGGTTCATTTGCCATATTTAGGGGATTATGTGCATTTCCTAGGCATTAATACACCTAATTCAAGTTCAAACAATCGGTGCATGAAAGGGTGCACAAGAACAGCCTAGAAAACCATGCTCGTACATTTAGTAAATTCTCATGCCTTTTGCAAGGAATGGACGGATATTAGAATGAAATGTGTGGCAATAGTCAACGACAAATGTTTGTTTGTTGGGTTTTCAACTATAGAATAAAATAAAATAAATGCTTAAAAAACATGACGCCTGGCATGGTGCCATGGTATGACCTCACCATGCCCTGGTAAAAATTTGAGAAGGTTTAGCTTATGTCGTCATGCACGCCCTTCATAAATCGAACCATCACCGAGGAAGTTCCATGCTTTCAAGAGGAAAATCCCCAAGAATGAAGGGGAATCCAAATTTCTGTCCTAGTTTATCATCCAGTTTTTTTCCAACGATCCACACACCGCCTCAAATGCAACGTGTTCAAATTTGACATTTTTTCGGGCTCATTTACCATATTTATGGGATCATGTGCATTTTCTAGGCATTAATGGACATAATTTAAATTCGAACAATCGGTTCATGAAAAGGTGCACAAGAACAGTCTGGAAAACCATGCTCATGTTATTTAGTACATTCTCATGCCTTTTACAAGGAATGGGCAGATATTTCAAAGAAATGTGTGGCAATTGTCAACCATAAACGCGTTATTTACTAGGTTAACAACTATACCAAAAATGAAACACATGGTTGGAAAACATGATGCCTGGCGTGGTGCCATGGTATGGCCTCACCATGCCCTTGTAAAAATTGGAGAATGTTTTCCTTAGGTCGTGATGCACGCCTTTCATAAATCGAACCATCACCGAGGAAGTTTCATGGTTTCGAGGGGAAATCACCAAGATTGAAGGGGGATCCAAATTTCCTTTGTCCTTTGTCCACAAGCTTTTTTCTACGATGAACATACAACCTGCAAATCACAGTGTTCAAAGTTGGCACTTTTCCGGGTTCATTAGCCATATTTCGGGGATTATGTGCATTTCCTAGGCATTAATGCACATAATTCAAGTTCAAACAATCGGTGCATGAAAGGGTGCACAAGAACGGCCTGGAAAACCATGCTTGTGCCATTTAGTAAATTCTCATGCCTTTTACAAGGAATGGGTAGATATTTCGATGAAATGTGTGGAATAGTCAACCACAAACGTTTGTTTGTTGAGTTTCCAACTATAAAAAATGAAATAAATGCTTAAAAACATGACGCCTGGCATGGTGCCATGGTATAACCTCACCATGCCCTGGTAAAGTTTTGAGAAGGTTTGGCTTATGTCGTCATGCACGTCCTTCATAAATCGAACCATCACCCAAGAAGTTCCATGCTTTTGAGAGGGAAATCCCCAAGATTGAAGGGGAATCCAAATTTCCATCCTAGTTTGTCCACTAGTACGAGTCGATGCTATACAAACGATTTTTAACCCCTTTCCGCGATGGCATTTCGAACCGTCGCCTAGTGAGTGTGGGAGATAGGGGGGTCCTTCCCACATGACCTAGAAATCGTCGGGGATATGCCCTCCTGGCACACCCGCTCGGCAGAATGAGGCCGTGTGCGATCGGCGAGCGACCAAATACAGTTATACGTACAGTAGTGCTAAAAAAATAGAATTATACAGGCAAAATCATTTCTAGTCGTCAGTACATCCCACACAGTCAGTCCCCGCTAAACGTTTCCGTTCGTATGTACATCCTACACAGTCGCTCCAAGGAAAATGTTTCCGTTCATAGGTACATCACACACAATTTTTCCCATTAAATCGTTTGTGATAGCGTTGCCATTGCACACGATATTAAAAATTTTATCGTTTGTGTTATTGAATGCATCACACACGATGCTCATAAGAAACTGTGTGGCAAAGAATGTCCATCACACACAATTTTTATGTGGTAAACAATTGCGCAAGGTGGCCTAACGCAAACAGTTTTGAAGAGAAAGTCGTGTGTGATTGTAAATTGATTCAACACTGCTTATTCCTAGAAACTGTGTGTGTTGCCCGAGGTCATCGCTCATGGTATTTTTTGAATAACCGTTTGCAATAGCAAAACCCAATTAGCAGGCTAATTTGCCATTAGCACGCTAATTGCCCTATTATTAATAATTCCTTTATTAATCTAATTGACATTCATATTAAGCACATAATATATTTCATTTCCATATTAAGGAAGCATAATTTCATAATTGAAATACATCAGAGTACAACATGATATAGCTTCAGCACTCAGCTACCCCATTACAGAACTACACCAGCACCAAGTTTCACATGCAACATGTAGAACCTTATAGACAGATGCATCTCATCTGGAAA
This sequence comes from Secale cereale, assembly GCA_902687465.1. Taxonomy (NCBI): domain Eukaryota; kingdom Viridiplantae; phylum Streptophyta; class Magnoliopsida; order Poales; family Poaceae; genus Secale; species Secale cereale. The sequence continues at coordinate 407,857,601 of LR738713.1, forward strand.
ACTATTGAAGCGGAAGGCGAATATTGAGCCTTCATTCATGTTGAAGGTCTTTGCAACTTTAGGCCAGTGCATGTGGATGATTGACCGTCCGTCCTTCGTCCTCTTTAGGAACACTTCAATATTGAACCGTGGGTGTTGTATGAAAACCTTCCTCGCCTTCTGACCATAGAGGTGGTTTGAGGGGTAATCATCAGTGAACTGCTTTGGAAAGGCCTGAAAACAAGGATGTGCATAAATATCTTCTCTATATTGGAAACGGGGCAAAGGAATAAAAAAAAGGCAAGGTATAATAGTTAGCACCATCTTGTAGTGAACTGATGTCTGGTTCATTGTGCAGACAAAGATCTTGTTGTTTTTTGTCGCTAATTTCTTTATCCTAACAATCTTTCTGAGTTTCTTGATTTGATTGATATTCATGGACAACTAATTCCCCATATGCAAAAAGGGTCGAACAGTGGGTCAAAACCTCTGACAGCGGGACCTACATGTGCAAGACCAAATTGTTAAAAACCTAAATTATAGAACGGTTCCTGCAATTGCACAATAATGTGCAATCAGACAACGGACCATGCACGTGCTAACCTCGATTGTAAACCTCAGTGCTTCCCATTGTTTCCCTGCAACACATATAAGGTAGTTAGTCATCAGGTGAAGTAAGGGTTCGCGTGCTATCATTAAAATATGTTGATGAAAAATAAGCACATTGCAGATTCGTCAGATTAATTCAAGCCAAATGGAAAACCCATTTACCCAAACCAAGCATGATTAAGAACTAGGAAATATAGCACTTGTATATGTTTCTCATGTATTAGGTGCAGCTAAATTCGATTTATTCCTCACATGCAAAACAATACAAAATTCTACCCACGACAAATGGACATCGCATTGCAAAATTGAACCAAGCAGTTAACTGAACACCACAACAAATGAACCAATCATTAACTGAGCACCACATTGCACAATATAACATACTCCTAATAGAAGATCAGATAGTTAACCAAACCAAGCATGCTTAACAACTTGGAAATATAACAATTGTATTTGTTTCTCATGTATTTACTACAACCAAATTCAATTTATTCCTCACATGATATACAATAACAAAACACACCCACAACTATTGAACATCACATTGCAGAATTGAACCAAACAGTTTACTAAACACCACAACAAATGAACCAAACGTTAACTGAGCACCACATTGCACAATATAACATACTCCTAATAGATGATTAGACAGTTAACCAAACCAAGCATGCTTAACAACATGGAAATATAGCAATTGTATTTGTTTCTCATGTATTTAGTACAACCAAATATGATTTACTTCTCACATGGTATACAATAATAGAATGCACCCACAACTATTGAACATCTCATTGCAGAATTGAACCAAACAGTTAACTAAACACCACAACACAAATGAACCAAACGTTAACTGAGCATCACATTGAACAATGTATAGCCAAACCAAGCATGCTTGACAACTTGATTTATTTCTCACATGGAAGACAATACAAAATTGCATCCTGAAGAATTGAACATCACATTTACAGAATTGAACCAAACAGTTAACTGAAGACGACAACTAATTAACCAAACAGTTAATAAGTGAGCACCACACTACATGACATATAGAAATACCCTAGAGCAATAGATTGCATGGTAAAATTAGATAGCACAATTCACTATAATTTGTTAAGGAAAGGCATGAGTAGCACACGCAATGGGTAAACCAAGCATGTTTAACCGGCGTAGCTAGCAAATGGCAAGGTGCTCCTCCAAGATCCGGGGATCGGCATGAATGGCACCCATCGCGGCCTCATCTGCGCGTGCAACCATGATTTGCTTCTCCGCTACCAAATGCTCTTTGAGATCTTGGCTATACTGCGTGCACTATGCTTAGGGCAGTGCTTATTTGGTGGATGGGTCGGTGATTTGGCTGGAAGGTGTCGCGCCAGCGGTTGAGGCATGTGGGATGTGGAAGGAGGAGGAGGATGGGGGTTGGGTGTGGATTATGTGCCTGGATAGACGAGGCCGATTAGCGTGAAGGAGGGTCGCCGGCGAGGAGGCGGCGCAACAAGCAATGAGTGAAGGTTTCAACTTGCAAAGGAAGGCGGAAACAGGGGAAATGTGGCTTTTGGTAAGGGGAGGGGGCGGGGAGGAATATATTTCCTCGGAAGCCAAATTTTTTGGAATCGCATCAGCAAAAAAACTGGCAGGCAAAGTGTCATCAGACACGGTCCCTTATTCAGAACTGTGTACGATATGTGAACATCACAAACAATTCAGATACCTTAACCCATGTGTGATGAGTTTGAATGTCAAAAATTTTGGTTTGAATTTCCATGGTTACAGTGGTCATCCACGTAATTGCATAATTTGGTTACACAAAGGAGACTAGAGCACACCCACACTTCCTAATCGAGCAAGTTCAGCAATTAAACAGAGCTAGCTGACCTAAACATTACTATAACAAATTAAAGAACGACGCTCTTAATGAAACAAAACAAAGAGTACTACTACGGCTGGTGCTCGCCGATCTCTGCTGCCGCCTCCATGTCCAGCTCGCGCCCGATGGTCTCCTAGGAAGGTGCTCCATGGCATCCATCGCACCATACTCGGCAAGCATCTCGCCATCCGTGTCTGCCATCTCTTTGGAAAAGGCCGCCACGAGCTAGGCGTGGGCGGCCGTGATCTCGGCTTGGATGGTCTCCGTCATCGCAAGGTATGCGGCGGAGGAATGGACGGCTGCTCAAACGCTCCCGGCAATTGCCAACTCTTTGACCGTGGGTTGCCGACCGTTGCTGGAGAAGCTTCGTTCGATTTGTGCGGTGACCGCCACAAGCTGGGCGTCGGCGGCCTTGACATGTTCGGGGGCGGCCTCCATCAGGGCTAAGGCCGCCGCTACGGAACGGACAGCTGCTATGCCGCTCTCGCCAGTTGCTATCCCCGAGGCAGATGTTGCTCCCGCCACCTGAGAAGCAACATCGGTAGTTTGGGCTGCCTCGACCGCCCGGTCGTAGATTGCGGCCGCGCTCATGCACCTTGTTAGCACACACAAGGCGGCTGCGGCCGCGCTCTCGCCGGAGTGGGCCACCGAAGTTGCCCTCAGGATGCGGGTCCACGTGCCCATCTTTCACTAGCGATGATTGAACAGTGAAATGATATTTGGGGAGCAAGCTAGTGTGCTTGAGATGCCGGCTGTGGACTGTAGCCGACACACCTTCTCGCGTAAGCCATATGCGTACTATACACCGACGGTGCTCCAGGATATTTTGTGCCGCATCTCACACGGTTGGTGATAATAAACTGTGTGCGATCTACTTGATTTGAATTACATAATGGGTTCACAGCGGAAATGGACGTTGTTTGAATTGCTAGACCTATTATCTGCAGTGAACATGCAACTATATGTGTGTCGTAAAAGAACTGGAATTATTCAGGGTTCGTTTGAACATTTTATACATTAAATGGTTTTCTAGCCATTTCAGGTGCACAATTCAATATTAAACTACATGCACATGCTCTGGTGCACCAACATGGGTTGTAAAAGCATATATGTGTCCACGGGTTTATGCTTATGTACCATGCAAGAAATGGGGATGAAATTCGAACACCACGACATCACGGCTCTCCGGCAAACGTCGACATATTTGCTTTGGTAATTCTAGTAAATCCAAAATTCGTCCGAAATTCATGAAATTTGGCATGCTATCATGGAGCGGCATCAACATGTCGTGGTAATTTTTTTGTCCCATTTGGGGCAAGTTTGGGTATAAGCTTCTCAATAACCAGAGCTTCTAACAACAAGTGTGATGGTTTCAGTAGGGAACGTTTCACCTTTCTGGACAAAACGATATCCGTTGCCTCTTCTCAATTTCAATTTTTTTTCCTAGTGTCAACATAGAACAACAGGAGTGTTGTGTCAATTTTTGGGATTTTTCAGACTTCGCTTGGACATTTTATGCATTAATTGAGTTTTCAATGCATTTATGTGCATAATTAAAATTTGAACTACATGCACGTGCTCTAATGCAAATAAATTGGTTGAAAATTCAAATATGTGTCCTTGGTTGCATGCTTAGGTCCCATGCAAGGAATGGGAATGAATGTCCAGCACCCTGCCACCGTCACTCGGCCGCAAACATTGAGATACCTGATTTCCAAATTGTAGTAAAGCCAAAGCTCGTCTGAAATTCATGAAACTTGGCATGCTATCATGGAGCGGCATCAACATGCTGTGGTAATTTTTTTGTCCCATTTGGGGCAGGTTTGGGGATATGCTTTTCATAAATCAGAGCTTCTCACAACAAGTGTGATGGTTTCGGTAGGGAACGTTTCACCTTTCTGGACGAAACGATATCCGTTGCCTATTCTCGATTTCAATCTTTTTCCTAGTGTAAACATAGAATAACATGAGTGTTGTGTCAATTTTTTGGTTTTTTCGGGGTTCGTTTGGACATTTTTATGCATTAATTGAGTTTTCAATGCATTTATGCGCATAATTCAAATTTGAACTACATGCACTCGAATGCATATAAATTGGTTGAAAATTCAAATCTGTGTTCTTGGTTGCATGCTTAGGTCTCACGCAAGAAATGGGAATGAATTTCAAACACCAGGGCACCGTTGATTGCATGCAAAATGTTGATGTACTTTATTTTTAAATTCTAGTAAATCCAAAACTCGTGTGAAATTCATGAAACTTGGCATGCTATCATGGAGCGACATCAACATGCCGTGGTAATTTTTTTGTCCCATTCGGGGCAGGTTTGGGTATATGCTTCTCACAAACCATAGCTTCTCACAACAAGCATGATGGTTTCTATAGGGAACATCTCACCTTTGGGGACGAAACAATATCCATTGCCTCTTGTTGCTTTCAAAAGTTTTCCCGTGTCAACATAGAACAACAGAAGTGTTGTGTCAAGTTTTGTGATTTTTCGGGGTTCGTTTGGACATTTTTATGCATTAACTGAGTTTTCAATGCATTTATGTGCATAATTCAAATTTGAACTACATGCACATGCTCCAGTGCATATAAATTGGTTGAAAAATCAAATATGTGTCCTTGGGTGCATGCTTAGGTCCCATGCAAGAAAAGGGAATGAATTTCAAACACCAGGGCACCGTTGATTGCCGGCAAAATGTTGAGGTACTTTATTTTTAAATTCCAGTAAATCGAAAACTCGTCTGAAATAGTTTTTTTCTTGGGTTTAATATTTTATCTCGATCATATGAATATAAATTCGCAGTATGACTGAATGAAAGATATGGTTTGAGTGAACCTGCGTTTTTCTCTCTTAATGTACAGACTTATCAAACGATTTTCTTTTGAAAAAAACATCAATGGTTTTTAAATAGAAAGCACTCATCGCAAACGTTTTAGTTAGAACACCCGTATGCAAACCGGGAGCTTCCCGAGGAAGCCAAGGGAAATTGTGCCGAGCATGATTTTTGTGGCTCTTGATCGCAAACATTTTAGATAGAACACCATATGCAAAGTGAGAGCAGGATTTGTGCATCTCTTCAACGCAAATGGTTCTTTTGGATGACCCGTGTGCAACCACTTACAAACAATTTGGTAAGATTTGTATATGTCATATTGGGCATGTTGCTACTTGTCAAACTGGAAAGATTGACATTTGTTGATCTAGTAACATTGCCATTTGTCAACCTTGTAACACAGCGATTTGTCAAAATATGAAGCTAAAAATCACTAGTAGTATCTAATTTTTGCAACTAAAATTTAGTAATTAAGCATAGATTTCATTCATAGATTAAGTAGTCGTTCTTAATTTATACAAACAGTTCAACTCGATAGCTGAACCGACCAAACTTTTCCCCAATTGTTGCTAACCACGTACTGAAATAGCTAGTTCAACTATGTATACTAGCTATTTTAAGTACATTATACAGTTCCACCACATCTATAGTCAGATCAACTGAATAAGTTAGGCCCTAAATACTACTACTACTACGGAGGGGCTTGTACTACTTCTGGCTGCCTCTCCTCTGCCGAGCATGCTCAGTAAGAGGCAGAGGAGGAGGAGCCTACCGACAAGCTGGACAACTGCAATACGGTGCCTACCGCTGCTGCAGCTTCAGCGACGCTCACCTCGAACGCCCTCTGCCGCTCCAGACAACCCCTCTCGAAGCGGTGGCTCTCCTCGTAGATCTCCTGATTCCTCGCCTCTGAGGCGGCGTGTGCCGCGGCCACGGCGGCAGTAAGGCTCTTTGCGTGCTTGACGAGGCGCTCCTCCTCCTCCCGCAGGAACTCGGTGTAGCGCGCAAGGTCACTGACGCATGTGCAGGTATCCACCTCCGCCTCCCGCCTTCGTGCAGTGGTGGTGGAGCGGGTGATGACCCCGGCAGTCGATGGAGGGCTGGCGGCCACGACGGTCGACGATGGGGTGGCGGCCACGACCACCACCTCCCGCCTTCGGGCCGCGGCGGCGGAGTGGGTGATGGCCACGGTGTCCGGCAGTGGGGTGGCGGCCAATACGACCACCTCCCTCTTTCGGGCCACGGCGGCGGAGCGGGAGATGGCCCTAGCTTTTGACGGTGGTTTTGCGGCAACGGTGGCCGGCAACAGCTGCAGACGGGCAGCGGCGGCGGAGCGTGTGGTGGGTGTTCCATGCACACCCAACAGGGACGCCACACGCACTACACTACGCCGTCGCCGCGGTGTAGCCTCCCGGCTGGAGCTTTCCTCTGATGATGGCGGAGTGGCTGAGCGACGATGACGGACCGGTGCCATTGGAGAGATTGTGGGAGAAGCAAACGAGTTAAGCTACAGGGAGGGAGGGGAAAATGCGACGCAGGACTCGCCGGCCGTGAGGGTTTATATAGCAGGCCGGCAAGCATTGGGATTTTGGGGGATTTCACCGAGTCGGGCGGGAAGCTTGCGTGGGAACCTGCGAGGTTGCGCGGGAACGGGCTCACCGACGATTCATTGGCGCCACCGTTTGGCCAAAAGAACGCCCCCGCACGCTGTGCAAACTTGCGGTGTAAGCCATCCGCGGCAGCGGGGTGACAAGATGTGCGAGAGGAGGATGAAAGGCCACGTACACATACGGTTAATAAAAAAATGTTTGCGATTTAATTACCTACTATACCCCGTCCTGGTTTATAAGTATGATTTAACTAATAAAATACGAACGCATGTCGCCAACGATTATATAGTTGGATTCGTATTTGAACATAGTTTCCAATTATATAATTTTTATAACATGCATTAACATTTTGTTGGTTAAATTTGAGGGCAAAGTATGACACGGAATATAAAGGGGACTATAGAATAGACGGAGGTAGTAGCACATGGCCGCTCTCTACGCAACGACACAACTGTCGTCCGGCTTGTAGGCGACCATCTCCTGCGTGTTCAACTGCTCTATGCGTGTGGTTACTCGCGGTTCAGGTGGCCGCGGCGCGCTCTGCTCGCGTCCCGCCGCGCGCGCTCTGCTCTCGCGTCCCTCCAGGTGCTCTGCCCTCGACCCTCCACGCGCACTGCCAGTGTTTGGGACGGGCGCACGATCACACACGTTCATGTGCATGCGGTTACGCCGGGCGCGACGCGATAATGAAGTGACCCATTGCAAAAACTGCCACGCGGACACGCAGAAAATCCAGGCCGTCGGACCCCCATTTATTCCTGCAGCCATTTACCTTCATCTCTCGCGTCACACGATACAATAAGCACACCCACGACGGCACATACAGAGAGGACATCCAGCGGTTACAAGGGCAATCCCCGTGGCTCCAATCGCGCTCCCAGTGGCCGACGACAACAATAGCGGGCAGTTCACCATGCATCACGTAGTGGACACCCACGTGTGGGGGAAGGCCCTCTCGGTGGTGTACACGAACGATCCGGTTTCGGTGGAGAGCTCCATCCAAACTATGGAGCAGTTCCTTGCCGAGGACAAGTACCAAGTGGTCGGCTTCGACCTCGAGTACACCATCGGTCGTGCCGGGCACAATCAGAAGGTTGCCGTCGCCCAGTTGTGCGTGCGACATGACATCCTCGTCTACCACTACCACCTTGCCACAAGGCCTTGTGAGCGTTTCTCTAGGTTTATCAACAGCTCCGACTACAGTTTGGCTACGGTGGACACCAGCAACGATCTAAAAGCGCTCAAGGTTTCGGGCTTGAAATGCCCGAATCTTGTCAACATCCAGCACCACTACAAGGTCTGGGGCAACGGCAAAAACAAAATAAACTCCCTGGTTGACCTCGCCTCGGCCATCATCGACCCCTACTACATGAAGATGAAGAATGAGAGCAACAAGGATAAGAACGCCTGGCACAGTGTGTGGAATGAGAGACTGGATGAAGAACATGTCAAGTACGCGGCCAAGGACGTGTACACAAGCTACGAGATGTACATGCGGATTGTTGACATGTGGAAGTGTCTTCTTCCAACCCCAGACGAGGGATCGAGCCACAGAGCAGTGGCGGGAGCGTCACAAGAAGTAGATGACTAGAGGATCGTTTCTCCTACTTTAGAATGCATGCAATTGTTCTAATGCACATGCTCGAATGATCTGTATAGTCACTTATGTAATTGGATGTTTATTTCAGTAATATACATGTATATATATACACATATACATACATACATACATACATACATACATACATACATACATACATACATACATACATACATACATACATACATGTTATTATTCTGTAGACAGAGCAAATCACACGGCTTATTAGCAGCAATCGTCTGTGTTCTTATTGGTCTTCACACACATTTCTGATTACGGACCTGTTTGCCACGTATCACACACATCTTGTTCAGTTGAACCGTTTCCATTGTGTTTCCTAATCACAGACAGTTCATCCTAGTGAACTGTATGTTGTATATCGCACACACCTTCATCTGGCTGCCCATTTCTTTTGTTCCTCCTAATCACAAATGGCTAATTGAACTGAACCGTATGCCTTGTATCACACACACAACTAAAATCTGAACTGTGTTTGATGCATCCATCATCACAAACATTTTTCACCTTTTTTGACGGTTCTTTTACACCATCGTTTGCGATTATGGCATCGCACACAGTTTCGTCGAAGGGTCTCTGATCGTAGTGTCGCGTTTGGACCATCCTGCAGTAGTGGTCATTCAGTTTTTTTCCAATGATCAACACACCGCCTCAAATGCAACATGTTCAAATTTGACATTTTTCCGTGCTCATTACCATATTTATGTGATTATGTGCATTTTCTAGGCATTAATGGACATAATTCAAATTCGAACAATCGGTGCATGAAAAGGTGCACAAGAACGGCCAGGAAAACCATGCTCATGTTATTTAGTACATTCTCATGCCTTTTACAAGGAATGGGCAGATATTTCGAGGAAATGTGTGGCAATAGTCAACCATAAACGCGTCGTTTACTAGGTTAACAACTATACAGAAAATGAAACACATGGTTGGAAAACATGACGCCTGGCGTGGTGCCATGGTATGGCCTCATCATGCCCTGGAAAAAAATTGGAGAATGTTTTCCTTATGTCGTGATGCATACCTTTCATAAATTGAACCATCACCGAGGAAGTTTCATGGTTTCGAGGGGGAAATCACCAAGATTGAAGGGGGATCCAAATTTCCTTTGTCCTTTGTCCACGAATTTTTTTCTATGATGAACATACAACCTGCAAATCACCGTGTTCAAATTTGGCACTTTAGCGGGTTCATTTGCCATGTTTAGGGGATTATGTGCATTTCCTAGGCATTAATGCACATAACTCAAGTTCAAACAATCGGTGCATGAAAGGGTGCACAAGAACGGCCTGGAAAACCATGCTCGTGCCATTTAGTAAATTCTCATGCCTTTCACAAGGAAGGGACAGATATTTCGATTAAATGTGTGGCAATAGTCAACCACGAATGTTTGTTTATTGGGTTTTCAACTATAGAAAAAATGAAATAAATGCTTGAAAAACATGACGCCTGGCATGGTGTGCCATGGTATGACCTGACCATGCACTGGTAAAAATTAGAGAATGTTTGGCTTATGTCGTCATGCATGGCCTTCATAAATTGAACCATCAGCAAAGAAGTTCCATGCTTTCCAGAGGGAAATCACCAAGATTGAAGGGGAATCCAATTTTTTCGTTCTTTTCCCTGGAGTTTTTTTCTATGACGAACATACACCCTACAAATCACCGTGTGCAAATTTGGCATTTTTCCGGGCTCATTTACCATATTTAGGGGATTATGTGCATTTCCTAGGCATTTAGCGCATATAAATCCAATCCAGATACAGGTGCACGGGTGTGATGTGAGGGACGTGGATTGCCGTTCGATCGCGGTGCATCCTACGGTGCACACGCGCTATCCGCGTGGCTGGGGTTCCGACCAATCATAACGCAACACACAATAGGCTCAGCGCACACTGTTTCCAAAAGCGACGGAGATGAGGGCTTTCAGCGTTGATTAACATGTGTGCCCATGTGCGTTTTTTGCGTTAATCATTAGAAGATCACAAAACACACGGTTTCTATGCTGTATCCGTCTATGTTTTTTTGCGTTAATGACCCATAAGTTAGTTACCTGTGCGATGTTTCCTAATAAACCAGGCGTACCATTGACCGAAAAAAATCAAGTACACGTGTACATTTTTTTGAGATGGGATCTGCCAACTTTCTTGTTTCTCGCACACGAGTATTTTATGCGCTTCGTCTGCATTGTGTGTTCCCCCGCCCAAGTTTCAAGTTTCGCAGCAAAATTTTCATTCGGAGCGCGATTTCAGAATTTATTCCTCCAACCACATCCCCACCCTCAGTATCCCCCTCGCGCCTTCCCTACCGGCATTTCAAACCGCCGCTGCCGCAACCACAGCTTCAACCACATCTACGTTCTGCTCGGATCCAGTCAGGTAACCCACCGATCTCTATCACGGCCCCATCCTGATTGCTTAAATGGCGCCTGCGAAACATCCTCATGCCTCCAAATCCCCACCGCCAGGAGCTGATGGATTACCATGGCGCGATGGTCGGTGTGCGTGTTGACCCGGAGGAACACCTCACCTCTGCCGCCGCCGACATGGTGCAGGCTCTGGCCCAGACGAAGTCCCCTAGCGACTACCCCCAGGACTAACAGGTAAGATCTGACCAGCTAAATCTTACCAATACCACTTGAAACGGCTATGATTTGTATGGTTGATGTATTAAGCATGTTTGTGCCTTGTTTATTTCAGTAATGCACACTGTGTGATGGTCAAATATTACCGTGTCCAGCTCAATTCCACCAATACCAGCAACAAACTTACAATACATGACTCATGATATCACTAGAGATGCTACCCATTTGCTATTGTTAGTGGATGCTAACCCTGTTGTACTTAACATGCATGTCCATGTACTTACGCAGGGTCATAACGGCGATGCTGTTGTTTGTCGTCAAGGTTAGCTGCATCCCATGTCTTACCGTATTTCACATCATTTGTGCAATTGCAGTTTAACTTCTACCATTTACTGGTTGTCTGTAGGTACACATGTCAGTGGCATCGATCCACGCTTCGACCCGGAGGAACATCACGCCTCCGCCGTCGCTGACTTTGGGCGGGCTCTGGCCAAGATGAAGTGCCCCAACAACTAACTCTCAGGACTTACCAAGTATGTACTCACCAGTTCAATCTTACCAATAACAGTTGCAAATAATTGCTATGTTTGTATGGTGAATGTATTAAGCATGTTGTAGTAAACATGCCTAACACGTTTTAGCTATTTTCCCTACCTTTTTATAGACAACTGGGCCGTTATCTGCTCTGGCAACACCTGCCTTGTGATGTTTAACTATGCCAATTGCATTTTTATCAGTACCGGTTTCAATGGCCATTAAGCCTGTTGCAATTAATAGTTGTATCCATTTTTGAAGAGTTGTATTTCAATGGCTACAAACTTACAAAACATGAATTAGGATGTTGTTAAGCCTGTTGCAATTAACAGTTGTATCCATTTCTAAATCTATCCATTTGCTACCATGCACTCTCCGCAATGAAGATATACTGCCCATTTGCTATTTTTGGTGGATGCTAACCCTGTTCTACTTAACATGCCTGTCCATGTACTTACGCAGGGTCATAATGGCCGATGATGTTGTTTCCGTGGAGGTTAGCTGCATCCCATGTCTTATAATATTTCACATCATTTGTGCAATTGCAGTTTAACTTCTACCATTTACTGGTTGCCTGTAGGTACACATGTCAGTGGCACTGATCCATGCTTCGACCTAGAGTAATAGCTCGTCTCCATCGTCGCTGACTTTGGGTGGGCTCTGGCCAAGATGAAGTGCCCCAGCAACTACCTCTCAGGACTTACCAAGTATGTACTCACCTGTTCAATCTTACCAATACCAGTTGCAATTAATGGCTATGTTTTATATGATGAATGTATTAAGCATGTTGTAGTAAACATGCCTAACACGTTTTAGCTATTTCCCTTCCTTTTTATAGACAATTGGGCCGTTATCTGCTCTGACAGCACTTGCCTTGTGATGTTTAACTATGCCAATTGCATTTTTATCAGTACCGATTTCAATGGCCATTAAGCCCGTTGCAATTAATAGTTGTATCCATTTTTAAAGAGTTGTATTTCAATGGCTACAAACTTACAAAACATGAATTAGGATGTTGTTAAGAATGTTGCAATTAACAGTTGTATCCATTTTTTAATCCATCCCTTTGCTACCGTGCTACTCTTCGCAATGAAGATATACTAGAGATGCTGCCCATTTGCTATTTTATGTGCATGCTAACCCTGTTCTACTTAACATGTCCATGTACTTACGCAGGGTCATAATGGCCGATGCTGTTGTTTGCCGTCGAGGTTAGCTGCATCCCATGTCTTACAGTATTTCACATCATTTGTGCAATTGCAGTTCAACTTCTACCATTTACTGGTTGCCTGTAGGTACACAAGTCGGTGTCACTGATTCACGCTTCGACCCGAAGGAACAACTCGCCTCCGCCGCCGCTGACTTTGGGCGGGCTCTGGCCAAGATGAAGTGCCCCAGCAACTACCTCACATGACTTACTAAGTATGTACTCACCAGTTCAATCTTACCAATACCAGTTGTAATTAATGGCTATGTTTTGTACGGTTGATGTATTAAGAATGTTGTAGTAAACATGCCTAACACTTTTTAGCTATTTCCCCTACCTTTTTATAGACAACTGGGCCATTATCTACTCTAGCAGCACTTGTCGTGTGATGTTTAACTCTGCCAATTGCATATTTATCAGTACCGGTTTCAATGGCCATTAAGCATGTTGCAATTAACAGTTGTATCCATTTTTAAAAAGTTGTATTTCAATGGCTACATACTTACAAAACATGAATATGATGTTGTTAAGCATGTTGCAATTAACAGTTGTATCCATTTTTAAATCCATCCCTTTGCTACCGTGCTACTCTTTCGCAATGAAGATATCACTATAGATGCTGCCCGTTTATTACCATTTGCTATTTTTGGTGGATGTTAACCCTGTTGTAGTTAACATTGGCTCTCCATTTACTTACTCAGGGCTACAATGGGCGACGCTATTGTTTGCCGTCGAGGTTAGCTGCATCCCATGTCTTATACACCATCTATTCCTAAATATAAGTATTTTTAGAGATTCCAATATAGACTACATAAGGAGCAAAATGAGTGAATCTAGATTCTAATCTAAACTATATCTATAATTCTATATACATCCGTATGTAGTTCATATTGAAATCTCAAAAAAAATTTTACTTATACTTAGGAACATAGGTAGTTGTATTTTACATCATTTGTGCAATCTCAGTTTAGCTTCTAACATTTACTGGTTGCTTGTAGGTACATATATGAGCAGTACTGATCTACGCTTCGATCCCTTTTGCGTATGGGGCAATGAGATATTCATGAACAAACGTCAAGTGGGGAAACTAAGAAAGATTGTTAGGCGAAAGAAACGGTGATTGGAATTAAGCTCTTTATTTACACTTTGTCGAAGACAATAGTGAACTTTAGGATGGTAAGTAATGTGTTGCCTTTTCCCCTTGCCCACAACAAATTACTCTATTAGACCTCAGTATCTGATATTTTTCTCTTTTCGGTGGTTTCCGAAGCTATTTACTGATGATTACCTTGCAAACTACATGACCAGAGTCGAGGCAACTAAGATTAAAGTATATAATTCATGCTACCATGATAATGCTCTAGAAGTCTTCCTGAAGTCAGTGAAGGATGGGCGGGTGATCGTCACAAGGGGTTGGACAAAAGTGGTTCATGCCTATGGCATGCAGGAAGGCACATTTGGGCATTCTGCTTCTTCAACACCGTCGGCAGTCAAAATGATTTACACTTGTCTCTTCACCTTTACCGCCTTTAAATATTGTGGTTCATCATAGTTAATTGCTGCTTAATCCTTGTGATGTAAACGGTTCATCATAGTTAATTACTGAACATATTGTACTCACAATTTTATTTATCGATTTGTTGTTGAACCATTGTGCTGAGAATTTGAATTGCACGTTTCATATTTCAAAATTTCCAATTCGAGTAATAAATTACATGCAAAAATAAAAAGAGAACATATGGTCATGGAACTTTGCAAATGGTTCCGGCAGTAAAAGGGCTTGTGATGGATAGCCCAATGCCACACAGTTTTCTATACACTGGTACGCGTCGGTCCTAAACAAACGATTTTAACCCCTTTCCGCGACGACATTTGGAACCGTCGCCAAGTGAGTGTGGGCGACAGGGGGGTCCTTCCCACACGACCCAAAAACCATCGGGGATAGGGAGCCTTGAAGCATACAGTTGTCCCTATATAACCGTTTCCGATATCTCGAATATCCAAACGCTTAATCCTTGCTACTCGTTTGTGCTCGCATTGCCATCGCAGTCGGAGTTTTGTGGTTCTACCTAAAACCAGGCAGATTCCAGGCACAGGAGTTTTCCAGGCATATTCTAGGCACGGGAGTTTTACGATGCCTGGCACATCACAAACAGTTCATGATTATAAACCGTGTACGATGGGTAGACAATCACACACATTTAGTTTTCCCACACCGTATGTGATTGTGTCTGACATCACACACGCTTTGCAGACGGCAACTGTGTGCATGCTTGCTCACGTTTCCTCTCTATGAACCGTCCTCGGATTATGGTGTATATCGCAAACGTTTGTGTTTTACCAACCGTTTGTGCCGTAATGACCTACACAACGTAATTTTGCCCTAATTTAATTTCTGCTATTTAAAATTGTACCTAATTTAAACTTGAAAGTAGGCTATAGCATTATTCATATCCATCAGGTTCAAACAACCAATGCATTATTCGATTCACAGGTACATATATTTAAGAATTACATAAGCACCAAATAAAGAATGATGTACCAGGGTTCTATACTTGTAATATTACAGATGGTAAAGAAAGAGGCAACAGACATTCCAGTTGCTGAACAAGGTGAAGCGGAATGGCCCTATTGTGCTCTCCTGGATGCAAAAGGCATGCAAGACTCTAGTCCAACCCCTTGTGATGGCCGGCCACCAATCATGTAGTTTGAGAGGTAATCTTGAGTAATCTGCTTCAGGATCCACTGCAAAAGAAAAATGATTCAGATATTGTCATCTAACACAACTCATTACGGGAAGTAAAAAGAAGGCTACAGGGTTCTTACTTACCATCCTGCAGTTCACTGTTATCTAGCATAAAGTGTAAACAAATAGTTTCGGTTGACATCTTTTGACCCATTTTAATAACAATCTCTATCAGTTTCCTCACTTGAAGCTGGTTCATGAATATCTCATTGCCCCATACGCAGAAAGGGTCGAAGTGTGGATCTTTGGCAATGATATATTTACTTAAAAGCACCAAGTTAATATTAGAAGCTAAACAACAATTGAAAAATGATGTAGTACAACACTCCATCCATCCCAGTATATAAGATTTTATTACATGTATATCTAGACATCATCAGAACATTAAGGTAACACTCTTCCTTGTTGCTATGTAGCCTAGGACTGCGTATTTAGTCATGCAGTACAATGCATGTTGCTAAACAACAACTGAAAAACGAAAAGGCATGTTAACTGCAATATCCTTAACTGCAACCAAATATCGTAATTCATAGTGGTATTGTTGAAACTGTTATTGATGAAATTGAACTGCACGACAAATAGTTGCACATATCGAGAATCACATTGTGAAGAACTAAAATAAACAAGTCATAAGGACATCTCTAGGCGATCCTTAAAAAGTGAAAGGACTAAAACCTAAAAAGTGAAAGGACTAAAAGTGAAAGGACTAAAACTTAAGTTTACATCTCTAGGAGATCCTTAATTTTTGTCCTTTTCTAGTCGATCCCCTAAACTTAAGGTTGTAAACTTCAATTTGATCAAGTTCAAAGCAGGTTCAACCGAAAGTAGCATGCATTTAAACATAAACATAGATAGTTTTGCATAACCAAACATAAAACATAAATTTAAACTAAGCTAAACTACTTTCGGTCGAAGTAGAGGTCGAGCCAATCCTTCCTCCATGTACGGTGTGCCGCGAGCCAGGTCTGGGCCAGTACCATCGTTGGGGTCATTGGGGAAGGCCCTCCTCCACTCGTCGACGTCGATCTCCTCGTCCTCGGGGCCCACCTCGATGCCCTCCGCACCATCGTTGCTGCTGCCTTCGACCTCGTCATGAGAGGAGAGCACGATAACCTCGCCGCCTTCCATGCCGCCATCCTCACCGCCTTCGACCTCATCATCGGAGGAGAGCGCGATAACCTCGCTGCCCTTCGCGCCGGCAAAGATCGCCCGCTCCGCCTCCACGAGCTCTGGGTGCTGCCGGTGGAGCTCTTGCATGTAGGCCTCGTTGGCGGCCTCGGCCTCGAAGAACTCCCATCTGTCACGGTCCTCCCGCGCCATAGCCGAGCTCACCACCCCTGGCTCCGGCGGAACGAGGTGGACCGAATGTGTGCCGAAGGGGAAATTGATCCTAGCCGCTGCGCCGTGGTAGCGGACCTGCCAGGGGTCGTACTTCGTGGCCGCGAGCTCGGCCATGTGGAAGCTACCGAGCCACCGGCGGGTGTGGGTCTCTCGATCTATAATCTCGGCGACCCACGTCCCCCACCGCCGGGTCTGAGGGAGGACGGGGAAGTCCTCGAACCAGCGTAGGGGCGCGGCGGCGGGCGGATCGGGGGACGGACAACAAGGGATCGGGCTCGCGGAGGACGACGGGGACACCACGGTGGCCACCTTGCCGGCTGATACGTCTCCAACATATCTATAATTTTTGATTGTTCCATGCTATTATTTATGATGTTTTGGATGTTTAATGGGATTTTTCATACACTTTTATATTATTTTTGGGACTAACCTACTAACCCAAAGGCCCAGTCCAGATTGCTGTTTTTTGCCTGTTTAAGGGTTTTACAGAAAAATGATATCAAACGGAGTCCAAACAGAATGAAACCTTCGGGAGAGATATTTTTGGAGGAAATCACGCACGGGAGACTTGAGAACCACGGAGTAGGGTCTACGTGGTGCCCACGAGGGTGGAGGGCGTGCCCCCCTAGGGCACGCCCCCTGCCTCGTGGGTCCCAAGTAAGGCCCCCGGTGCCCTCCTTCCTCCTATACATACCTACGTACCCGAAACCAACAGAGCAACAGAGAAAACCCTAGTTCCACCGCCGCAACCTTCTGTTCCTGTGAGATCCCATCTTGGGGCTTGTTCCGGAGCTCCGCCGGAGGGGGATCTTCCACGAAGTGCTTCTACATCATCATCATCGCCTCACCATGAGTTGTGAGTAGTTTACAACAGACCTTCGGGTCCATAGCTAGTATCTAGATGGCTTCTTCTCTCTATTTGGATCTCAATACAAAGTTCTCCTCGGTCTTCGAGGAGATCTATTCGATGTAATCTCTTTTTGCGGTGTGTTTGTCGAGATCCGATGAATTGTGGGTTTATGATCAAGATTATCTATGAGAAATAGTTGGTTCTTCTCTGAACTCTTTATGTATGATTATAATATCCTTCCAAGTCTCTTCGAATTATTGGTTTGGTTTGGCCTACTAGATCTGTAGTTCTTGTAATGGGAGAAGTGCTTGGCTTTGGGTTCAATCTTGCGGTGTCCTTTCCCAGTGACAGTAGGGGCAGCAAGGCATGTATTGTATTGTTGCCATCGAGGATAAAAAGATGGGGTTTATATCATATTGCTTGAGTTTATCCCTCTACATCATGTCATCTTGCTTAAGGCGTTACTCTGTTCTTATGAACTCAATACACTAGATGCATGCTGGATAGCGGTCGATGTGTGGAGTAATAGTAGTAGATGTAGAATTGTTTCGGTCTACTTGTCTCGGACGTGATGCCTATATATAATGATCATGCCTAGATAGTCTCATAATTATTCGCTTTTCTATCAATTGCTCGATAGTAATTTGTTTACCCGCCGTAGAATAGCGCTATCATGAGAGAAGCCACTAGAGAACAATATGGCCCCCGGGTCTATTCTCAACATATCAATCTACACCTACTTTACTTTTTCCGCTTTTACTTTCTGTTCTTATAAACCAAAAATACCAAAAATATAACTATCATCTCAATCAGATCTCACTTTTGTAAGTGACCGTAAAGGGATTGACAACCCCTTATCGCGTTGGCTGCGAAGTTCTTATTTGTTTGTGCAGGTGCGAGGGACTCACACGTGGTCTCCTACTGGATTGATATCTTGGTTCTCAAAAACTGAGGGAAATACTTACTCTACTATGCTGCATCTCCCTTTCCTCTTCGAGGGAATACAACGCAAGCTCGAGAAGTAGCAAGAAGAATTTCTGGTGCTGTTGCCGGGGAGGCTTACGCAAAAGTCATATACCAAGTACCTATCACAACCCTTATCCTTCGTATTAATTTTTTTTGCCTCTTGTTTTCCTCTCCCCCACTTGACCCTTGCCGTTTTATTTGCCCTTCTTCTGTCGTGTGTTTATCGTTCGATTGCCTCTTGTTTGCTTGTGTGTGTTGGATTGCTTGCTTGTCACTATGGCTCATAACAATACCAAATTGCGTGACTTCTCCAATACCAACAATAATGATTTTATTAGCCCTTCGATTGCTCCTATTACCAATGCTGGATCTTGTGAGATCAATGTTGCTTTGTTGAACCTTGTCATGAAAGATCAATTCTCTGGCCTTCCTAGTGAAGATGCCGCTACCCATCTATACAACTTTGTTAATTTGTGTGATATGCAAAAGAAAAGGGATACGGATAACAATATTGTTAAATTGAAGTTATTTCCGTTTTCACTTAGAGATCGTGCTAAAACTTGGTTTTCCTCTTTGCCTAGAAATAGTATTGATTCGTGGAATAAG
This sequence comes from Secale cereale, assembly GCA_902687465.1. NCBI lineage: Eukaryota > Viridiplantae > Streptophyta > Magnoliopsida > Poales > Poaceae > Secale > Secale cereale. Next base: position 407,876,954 of record LR738713.1, read on the forward strand.
TGCAAAGATGCTTTTATCTCTAAGTAATTCCCTCCTGCTAAGATCATCTCTCTTAGAAACGATATTATGAATTTTAAGCAACTAGATCATGAGCATGTTGCACAAGCTTAGGAGAGAATGAAATTAATGATACGTAATTGCCCTACACATGGTTTGAATCTATGGATGATTATTCAGGACTTCTATGCTGGCTTGAATTTCGCTTCAAGAAATCTTTTAGATTCGGCTGCAGGAGGCACTTTCATGGAAACTACCTTAGGAGAAGCTACCAAACTCCTAGATAATATTATTGTTAATTATTCTCAATGGCACACCGAAAGATCTACTAGTAAAAAAGTGCATCCTATTGAAGAAATTAGTGTTTTGAGTGGAAAGATGGATGAACTTATGAAATTATTTGCTGCTAAGAGTGCTTCTTCTGATCCTAATGATATGCCTTTGTCCACTTTGATTGAAAATAACAATGAATCTTTGGATGTGAATTTTGTTGGTAGGAATAATTTTGGTAACAATGCTTACAGAGGGAACTTTAATCCTAGGCATTTTCCTAGTAATTCCTCTAATAATTATGGTAATTCCTACAACAACTCTTATGGAAAGATGCCTTCTGAATTTGAAACTAGTGTTAAGGAGTTTATGAATTCACAAAAGAATTTTAATGCTATGCTTGAAGAAAAATTGCTTAAGATTGATGAATTGGCTAGAAGTGTGGATAGAATTACTCTTGATGTTGATTCTTTGAAACATAGATCTATCCCACCTAAGCATGATATCAATGAGTCTCTCAAAGCCATGAGAATTTCCATTGATGAATGCAAAGAAAGAACCGCAAGGATGCGTGCTAAAAGAGAGGATTATATTAAAGTGTGTTCTTCTAGTTATCATAAAAATAAAGATGAAGATCTGAAAGTTATTGATGTGTCTCCTATTAGATCCTTGTTTTCTAGCATAAATCTTGATGAAGAAGATAGGATTGGAGATGATTCTACTTTAAAGTGTACCAATGATTCAGAGTTTTTAGATCTTGATGCTAAAATTGTTAAAAGTGGGAGTGAAGAGATTAAAACTTTGCATAGTGATGAACCCACTACTTTGGATTTCAAGGGATTCAATTATGATAATTGCTCTTTGATTGATTGTATTTCCTTGTTGCAATCCGTACTAAACTCTCCGCATGCTTATAGTCAAAATAAAGCTTTTACCAAACATATAGTTGATGCTTTGATGCAATCTTATGAAGAAAAACTTGAGTTAGAAGTTTCTATCCCTAGAAAGCTTTATGATGAATGGGAACCCACTATCAAAATAAAAATTAAAGATGATGAATGCTATGCTTTGTGTGATTTGGGTGCAAGTGTCTCCACTATCCCAAAAACTTTGTGTGATATGCTAGGTTTCCATGAGCTTGATGATTGTTCTTTGAATTTGCATCTTGCGGATTCCACTACTAAGAAACCTATGGGTAAGATTAATGATGTTCTTATTGTTGCCAATAGGAATTATGTGCCCGTAGATTTCATTGTTCTTGATATAGATTGCAATCCTTCATGTCCTATTATTCTTGGTAGACCTTTCCTTAGAACGATTGGTGCAATTATTGATATGAAGGAAGGAAATATTAGATTACAATTTCTGTTAAGGAAAGGCACGGAACACTTTCCTAGAAAGAAAATCAAATTACCATATGAATCTATTATGAGAGCCACTTATGGATTGCCTTCCAAAGATGGCAATACCTAGATCTATTCATTTATCGTGCCTAGCTCGGGGCGTAAAACGATAGCGCTTGTTGGGAGGCAACCCAATTTTATAATTTTTGTTTTTACTTCTGTTTAGGAATAAATATTGCATCTACCTGCTGTTTATATGTGGTTTTGTGTTTTGTTTAGTGTTTGTGCCAAGTAAAACCTTTGGGAAGACTTGTGTGAAGTTTATATGATCTTGCAGTGAAAAATAGAATCGTTAGCACTCACTAGAATGATCATCAGATTTTACTGGAGCGTGCTATTTAGTTGATTCTTTTTGAAGATGATTAATAGACAAATTCCTCACGTTCACCAATTTAGTTTGAATTTTTTGGAGTTACAGAAGTATGCGAAACCTGCAGATTACTACAGACCGTTCTGTTTTTGACAGATTCTGTTTTTCGTGTGTTGGTTGCTTATTTCAATGCATCTATGAGTAATATTGGGAAGTATGAACCATAGATAAGTTGGAATACAATCGGTTTAACACCAATATAAACAAAGAATGAATTCACTGCAGTACCTTTGAGTAGTGGTTTGCTTTCTTATACTAACGGAGCTCACGAGATTTTTGTCTAAGTTTTGTGTTGTGAAGTTTTCAAGTTTTGAGTATTGCTTTGATGGACTATGGAACAAAGAGTAGCAAGGGCCTAAGCTTGGGGATGCCCAAGGCACCCCAAGTAAAATTCAAGGACAACCAAAAGCCTAAGCTTGGGGATGCCCCGGGAAGGCATCCCCTCTTTCGCCTTCATCCATCGGTAACCATACTCGGAACTATATTTTTATTCACCACATGATATGTGTTTTGCTTGGAGCGTCTTGTATAATTTGAGTCTTTACTTGTTAGTTTTCCACAATCATCCTTGCTGGACACACCTATTTGAGAGAGTTAAATTTGGCATAGGAATTGATAGAACACTCTATGTGCTTCACTTATATCTTTTGAGTTGAATAGTTTTTGCTCTAGTGCTTCACTTATATCTTTTAGAGCACAGTGGTGATAATATTTTGAAGAAATTGTTGAACTCTCATGCTTCACTTATATCCATTTGAGAGTTTATTAAAACAGCATGGTAATGTGCTTAGGCTATAAAACTAGTCTTCACATGATAGACATCGAATATCAATGTAGTAAAAACTTTCACGCTAAGTGCATTGAATATGATGAGAAGTTGGATGCTTGATAATTGTTTCGAGATATGAGGATAGTGATATATAGGATCATGCTAGTGGAGTTATTATGAAATTGAGAAATTCTTGTGTTAAGGTTAGTGATTCCCGTATCATGCACTTATGGTGAACCGCTATGTGACGAAGTTAGAGCATGAGGTATTTGTAAAGTGTCAACCTTTGTGTGGAGGTCAGGGGCGCGCGATGGTTAACTCCTACCAACCTCCCCCCTAGGAGCATGCGTTGATTGCTTTGTTTTGATGACTCGTAAATTTTTGCAATAAGTATATAAGTTCTTATGACTAATGTTGAGTCCATGGATTATACGCACTCTCACCCTTCCACCATTGCTAGCCTCTCTTGTATCGCGCAACTTTCGCCGGTACCATACACCCACTATATATCCTTCCTCAAAACAGCCACCACATATTCCTCAAAACAGCCACCATACCTACCTATCATGGCATTTCCATAGCCATTCCGAGATATATTGCCATGCAACTTTCCATCGCTCCGTTCATATGACACGCATCATATTGTCATATTGCCATGCATGATCATGTAGTTGACATCGTATTTGTGGCAAAGCCACCATGCATAATTTTCATACATGTCACTATTGATTCATTGCACATCCCGGTACACCGCGGGAGGCATTCATATAGAGTTATACCTTGTTCTAGTATCGAGTTGTAATAAAAGTGTGATGATCATCATTAGAGCATTGTCCCATGTGAGGAAAGGCTAAATCAATAAAGCCCCTCCAAAAAAAGAAAAGAAAATAGAAAGGCCAAAGAAAAAAAAAGAAAGGCCCAAAAAAAGGAAAAAAAAGAAAAAAAGAAGAAAAAAGAAAAAAGGGGACAATTGCTACTATCTTTTTCCACACTTGTACTCCAAAGTAGCACCATGTTCTTCATGATAGAGAGTCTCATGTTTAGTCACTTTCATATACTAGTGGGAATTTTCATTATAGAACTTGTTTGTATATTCCAACGATGGGTTCCTCAAATGCCCTAGGTCTTCATGAGCAAGCAAGTTGGATGCACACCCACTAGTTTCTTTTGTTGAGCTTTCATACATTTTTAGCTCTAGTGCATCCGTTGCATGGCAATCCCTACTCACTCACATTGATATCTATTGATGGGCATCTCCATAGCCTGTTGATACGCTTAGTTGATGTGAGACTATCTCCCTCCTCTTTGTCTTCTCCACAACCACCTCTCTATTCCACCCATAGTGCTATGTCCATGGCTCACACTCATGTATTGCGTGAAAGTTGAAAGGTTTGAAAGAATAGAGTATGAAAACAAGTGCTTGGCTAAAATCGGGGTTGTGCATGATATGAATATTTTGTGTGATGAAGAGGGAGCATAGCCAGACTATATGATTTTGTAGGGATAACTTTCTTTAGCCATAGTATTTTGAGAAGACATGATTGCTTTGTTAGTATGCTTGAAGTATTATTATTTCTTATGTCAATATGGTATTTTGTCTTGAATCTTTCAGATCTGAACATTCATGCCACAATTAAGAGAATTACATTGAAAAGCTATGTTAGTTAGCATTCCACATCAAAAATTCTGTTTTTATCATTTACCTACTCGAGGACGAGCAGGAATTAAGCTTGGGGATGCTTGATACGTCTCCAACGTATCTATAATTTTTGATTGTTCCATGCTATTATTTATGATGTTTTGGATGTTTAATGGGCTTTGTCATACACTTTTATATTATTTTTGGGACTAACCTACTATCCCAAAGGCCCAGTCCAGATTGCTGTTTTTTGCCTGTTTCAGGGTTTTACAGAAAAGGGATACCTAACGGAGTCCAAACGGAATGAAACCTTCGGGAGAGATATTTTTTTGGAGAAAATCACACACGGGAGACTTGATAACAACGGAGTAGGATCTACGTGGTGCCCACGAGGGTGGGGGCGCGCCTCCCTGCCTCGTGGGTCCCACGTAAGGCCCCCGGTGGCCTCCTTCCTCCTATATATACCTACATACCCTGAAACCAACAGAGCAACAGAGAAAACCCTAGTTCCACCGCCGTAACCTTCTGTTCCCGTGAGATCTCATCTTGGGGCCTATTCCGGAGCTCCGCCGGAGGGGGGATCTTCCATGGAGTGCTTCTACATCATCATCATCGCCTCACCATGAGTTATGAGTAGTTTACCACAGACCTTCGGGTCCATAGCTAGTATCCCGATGGCTTCTTCTCTCTCTTTGGATCTCAATACAAAGTTCTCCTCGGTCTTCGAGGAGATCTATTCGATGTAATCTCTTTTTGCGGTGTGTTTGTCGAGATCTGATGAATTGTGGTTTTATGATCAAGATTATCTATGCGAAATATTTGGTTCTTCTCTGAACTCTTTATGTATGATTATAATATCCCTGCAATTCTCTTCAAATTATTGGTTTGGTTTGGCCTACTAGATCTATAGTTCTTGGAATGGAGAAGTGCTTGGCTTTGGGTTCAATCTTGCGGTGTCCTTTCCCAATGACAGTAGGGGCAGCAAGGCATGTATTGTATTATTGCCATCGAGGATAAAAAGATGGGGTTTATATCATACTGATTGAGTTTATCCCTCTACATCATGTCATCTTGCTTAAGGCGTTACTCTGTTCTTATGAACTCAATACACTAGATGCATGCTGAATAGCGGTCGATGTGTGGAGTAATTGTAGTAGATGCAGAATCGTTTCGGTCTACTTGTCTCGGACGTGATGCCTATATATAATGATCATGCCTAGATAGTCTCATAATTATTCTCATTACTATCAATTGCTTGACAGTAATTTGTTTACCCGCCGTAGAATATCGCTATCATGAGAGAAGCCACTAGAGAACACTATGGCCCCCGGGTCTATTCTCAACATATCAATCTACACCTACTTTACTTTTTCTGCTTTTACTTTCTGTTCTTATAAACCAAAAATACCAAAAATATAAACTATCATCTGTATCAGATCTCACCTTCGTAAGTGACCGTAAAGGGATTGACAACCCCTTATCGCGTTGGCTGCGAAGTTCTTATTTGTTTGTGCAGGTGCCAGGGACTTGCGCGTGGTCTCCTACTGGATTGATACCTTGGTTCTCAAAAACTGAGGGAAATACTTACGCTACTGTGCTGCATCTCCCTTTCCTCTTCGAGGGAATACAACGCAAGCTCGAGAAGTAGCACCGGCGTCGGGCAAAAAGCCACGATAAACCTCTTTTTGGCCATTGGCTCCTCGAGCTCCCCGACACACATGCAGAGGTTCAGGATGGCGCCGGCGATGGCGGCGACCTACCAATGGTTTTGAGGGTTGTGTGTGTCTGTGTGGGCGAAGATTTTGGGGTATGTGTGGAGGGGGTGGCAAGGTTGTGTTTGAGAAAATACTGCGGCAACTCAAAATCTTACTAGGTGGGAGTAACATGGTGGGGCTACTGAAAATTTGGATCAAGGGTGAGCAGATATTTTTGAGATTGCGAGGGATGCAGAGGCGGGAGTAAAATGCTGGGGCTACTGAAAATTTGAATCAAGGGACTGAATCAGAGCGGGAGTAACACACATCGCACATGGTCCGCACATACTAATCGTGTGCTATCAAACATTAAAACTTTCCAGGCGGTAGATATTTTCGGGATTGCGAGGGATGCAGAGGCGGGAGTTTTTGGGGAGTGAGCTAGTGTGCTTGACACGCCGGCTGTGGACTGTAGCCGACGCATCGCGTACTATACACTGACTGTGCTCCAAGATATTTTGTACTACATCTCACACGGTTGGTGATAATAAACTGTGTGGGATCTACTTGATTTGAATTACAAAATGGGGTCACAACGGCAATGGATGCTATTTGAATTGCTAGACCTTTTATCTGCAGTGAAAATGCAACTATATGTGTGTCGTAAAAGAATTGGAATTATCCAAGGTTCGTTTGGACATTTTATACATTAAACAGGTTTTATAGCCATTTCACGTGCACAATTCAAAATTAAACTACATGCACATGCTCCGGTGCATACAAATTTGTTGAAAAATCAAATATGTGTCCTTCAGTGCATGCTTAGGTCCCATGCAAGAAATGGAAATGATTTTTTCGGGGTTCATTTGGCCTTTTTTATACATTAACTGTGTTTTCTAGGCATTTTATGTGCATAATTCAAATTAGAACTACAAGCACATGCTCCAATGCACCAAAGTTGGTCGAAAATCACATGTGTGTCCTTGGGTGAATTTCTAGGTCCCACGCAGGAGATGTGAATGAATTTCAAACACTAGGGCACTGTTCATTGCCGACAAAATGTTGATATACCTGGTTTTTAAATTCTAGTAAATCCAAAACTCGTCTGAAATTCATGAAACTTGGCATGCTATCATGGAGCGGCATCAACATGCCATGGTCAAAATTTTGTCCCATTTGGGGCAGGTTTGGGTATAAGCTTCTCACAAACCAGAGCTTCTCACAACAAGCATGATTATTCCGATAGGGAACGTACCACTTTTAGGGACAGGATGATATTCGTTGCCTCTTATTGCTTACAAATTTTTTCTAGTGTCAACATAGAACAACAGGAGTGTTGTGTTTAATCTTGGAATTTTTCGGGGTTCGTTTGGCCTTTTATATATATATTAACTAGGGTTTATAAGCATTTTATGTGCATAATTCAAATTTGAACTACAAGCGCATGCTCCAATGCACTAAAGTTTGTTGAAAAATCACGTGTGTGTCCTTGGGTGAATTTATAGGTCCCATGCAAGAGATGGGAATGAAATTCAAACACCAGGGCACTGTTGATTGCCGGGAAAATGTTGAGATGGCTGGTTTTTAAATTATAGTAAATCCAAAACTCGTCTGAAATTCATGAAACTTGGCATGCTATCATGGAGCGGCATCAACATGCCGTGGTAAAAATTTTGTTCCATTTGGGGCAGGTTCGGGTATAAGCTTCTCACAAACCCGAGCTTCCCACAATAAGGATGATGGTTTCGATAGGGAATGTCCCACCTTTGGGGACGAAACAATATCCATTGCCTCTTACTGCTTACAATTTTTTTCTCGTGTCAACATAGCCCAACAGGAGTGTTGTGTCAATTTTTGGGATTTTTCGGGGTTCGTTTGGACATTTTTATGCATTAATTGAGTTTTCAATGCATTTATGTGCATAATTCAAATTTGAACTACATGCACATGCTCTAGTGCATATAAATTGGTTGAAAAAACAAATCTGTGTCCTTGGGTGCATGCTTAGGTCCCATGCAAGAAATGGGAATGAATTTCAAACACCAGGGCACCGTTGATTGCCGGCAAAACATTGAGATGCTTGGTTTTTAAATTCGAGTAAATCCAAAACTCGTCTAAAATTCATGAAACTTGGCATGCTATCATGGAGCGGCATAAACATGTTGTGGTAAAAAAAATTGTCCCATTTGGGGCAGGTTTGGGTATATGCTTCTCACAAACCAGAGCTTCTCACGACAAGCCTGATGGTTTCGCTAGGGAACGTACGTCCCACCTTTGGGGACAAAACGATATCCATTGCCTCTTATTGCTTTCAAAAAATTTCTCGTGTCAACATAGAACAACAGGAGTGTTGTGTCAATTTTTGGGATTTTTCGGGGTTCGTTTGGACATTTTTATGCATTAACTGAGTTTTCTAGGCATTTTATGTGCATAATTCAAATTTGAACTACATGCACATGCTCCAGTGCATATAAATTGGTTGAAAAATCACATGTGTGTCTTTGGGTGCATGCTTAGGTCCCATGCAAGAGACGAGAATGAATTTCAAACACCAGGGCACTGTTGATTGCCGGTAAAACATTGAGATACCTGGTTTTTAAATTCTAGTAAATCCAAAACTCATCTGAAATTCATGGAACTTGGCATGGTATCATGGAGCGACATCATCATGCCGTGGTGAAAATTTTGTCCCATTTGGTACAGGTTTGGGTATAAGCTTCTCACAAACCAGAGCTTGTCACAACAAGCATGATGGTTTTGATAGGGAACGTACCACCTTTGGGGACGGGATGATATCTGTTGCCTCTTGTTGCTTTCAAAAAATTTCTAGTGTCAACATAGAACAACATGAGTGTTGTGTTTAATCTTGGAATTTTTCGGGCATCGTTTGGCCTTTTTATACATTAACTGGGTTTTCTAGGAATTTTATGTGCATAATTCAAATTTGAACTACAAGCACATGCTCCAATGCACCAAAGTTGGTTAAAAAAATCACATGTGTGTCCTTGGGTGAATTTCTAGGTCCCATGCAAGAGATAGGAATGAAATTCAAAAACAAGGGCACTGTTGATTGCCGACAAAACGTTGAGATGCCTGGTTTTAAAATTCTAGTAAATCCAAAACTCGTCTGAAATTTACGAAACTTGGCATGCTATCATGGAGCAGCATCAACATGCCATGGTAATTTTTCCCATTTGGGGCAGGTTCGGGTATAAGCTTTTCACAAACCAGAGCTTCTCACAACAAGCATGATGGTTTCGATAGGGATCATCCCACCTTTGGGGACGAAATGATATCCATTGCCTCTTACTGCTTTCAAAAATTTCCTAGTGTCAACATAGAGCAACAAGAGTGTTGTGTCAATTTTTGTGATTTTTCGGGGTTCGTTTGGACAATTTGATGCATTAACTGGGTTTTCTAGGCATTTTATGTGCATAATTGAAATTTTAACTACAAGCACATGCTCCAATGCACTAAAGTTGGTTGAAAAATCTAATCCGTGTCTTTGGTTGAATTTCCAGGTCCCATGCAAGAGATGAGAATGAAATTCAAACACCAGGGCACTGTTGATTGCCGACAAAACATTGAGATGCCTGGTTTTTAAATTCTAGTAAATCCAAAACTCATCTGAAATTCATGAATCTTGGTATGCTATCATGGAACGACATCAACATGTCGCGGTACAAAAATTGTCCCATTCAGGGCAGGTTCGGGTATATGCTTCTCACAAACCAGAGCTTCTCACAACAAGCATGATGGTTTCGGTTGGGAACATCCCACCTTTGGGGATGAAATGATATCCATTGCCTTTTATTTCTATCAATTTTTCTCTCTTGTCAAGATAGAACAACAGGAGTGTTGTGTCAATTTTTGGGATTTGTTGGAGTTCGTTTGGACATTTTATGCATTAACTGAGTTTTCGATGAATCTATGTGCATAATTCAAGTTTGAACTTTGTGCACATGCTCCGGTGCATATAAATTGGTTGAAAAATCAAATATGTGTCCTTGGGTGCATGCTTAGGTCCCATGCAAGAAATGTGAATGAATTTCAAACACCAGGGCACCGCTAATTGCCGGCAAAACATTTAGATGCCTGTTTTTAAATTCTAGTAAATCCAAAACGCTTCTGAAATTCATGAAACTTGGCATGCTATCATGGAGTGGCACCCGCCATGCTGTGGCATTTTTAGTGTCCATTTTGAGAGAAGGCGCACTCGAATAATGACAACCAACAAAGGCATTTTGAAAAAATAGATGCCACTTTAATATCTCAAACTTTTGTAGAATTCAAACCGTGTGCGTTCTGTTAACCATTCACATGACGCCACGTGTCTTGGTTTTAATGGCTGTAGGAGGTGCCGTGCAGCCAGCTGCTTGACATTGACTGAACGGGAGGCGTGCAAGCGTAGTCCGGTGCGCAGGCTCGCCGAGAGGCGTGCAAGCTGTCCTCCAATGCACAGGCTCATCAGGAAGCGTGCGAGCTGTATGCTGCATAAGTTCACTCGGAAGCGAGCCCTTTAACTTCCATGGCCGCCTGCCTTCCTCTCCATTAATGGCGCTCGAGCCGCTGTTTAATACGGGCGGCCTTACTGTTCGCCTCCCATTCCCCTCCCTCCCGCAGACCTCCACCAATGCCATGGCGCAGAACGATCATCTGCCACTAGTCTTCAAGTTTGGTGAAGTCGACTCCAAGACCGAGGAGATAGAAAATAAGGAGGAATGGGGCCTCATGGACATGGCCCAGAATGAGCTGGCCGCGGCGGTTGCTGCCCCCGCTCCCGTCCCGGCTCCCATCCCTGCGCACGTGCCAGCAAACATCCCCGTAGCATTGACGGGCTGGTCACCGAGCACTATCGCAGAGCTAGAAGCCGTGGGCGTCAGCGAGGTCTCCGCGGACCCGCGTGAGCTCGTGTACATGCCAGCGCTAGCGTCTGTTCCCGTGCTCGTGTGCGCCCCTCCACCCACCATGGCACCGACCCCCGTGCGTTTGGCTGCAGCCGCTACGCCCGTGCCCCTGCCCGTGTGCGCCCCCCCCTCAGCGACATGGGACACTGCCGTTGACCGCTACCTCTCAGCGGTGCCAATTTCCGTCCTCCCGCGCCCCGCCCGTCGATCGCTCGACGACATGATGTTTGATTTACAAGTGAAGAACATTTTGTGCTGCCTTGAATACTTCAACAACGGCGTCCCAGAGGACGACAACGATAACGATGGCGCGGCACACCACCTCCGCCGCCACCGGAAATAGTTTTTTTTGGGGTTTACTACTGTATCTTGAATTCTCGATCATATGAATACAAATTCGCAGTGTGACTGAATGAAAGATATGGTTTGAACGAACTTGCATTTTATCTCTTAATGTACAGAATTATCAAATGATTTTATTTTGAAAAAATGTCAATGCTTTTTAATTATAAAACACTCATCGCAAACGTTTTAGTTAGAACACCCTGATCCAAACCGACAGCTTCCCTACGAAGCCAAGGGAAAATGTGCCGAGCAGGATTTCTGCACCCCTACAACACAAACGGTTGTTTTGCATGACCCATGTGCTACCACGTACAAACAATTGGGTAAGATTTGCATATCTGTTATTTTGGGTATGTTGCCATTTGTCAAACTGGAAAGATTGACATTTGTTTATCTAGTAACATTGCCATTTGTCAACCTTGTAACACCGTGATTTGTCAAAATATGCAGCTCAAAATCACTAGCACTATCTAATTTTTGCAACTAAAATCACTAGCAATGTTCATATGGACACCACTAGCAGGCTTGAGTTGATGGACACATATGCAAATGTACCATTGATTACATACAAAAAGTCATCAGCCCACAACGACAACGAGGATACACGTTGGATTATAGATCATTTCCAACAAAACATTCTAGTAAAGTTTTTGTCACACAACAAATAACAAAGCGATGAAATTAACTTCAGCTGAACCACTCGTCGGCGTTGGAAACGCTTGCTTTGAACCAGAAGTGATTCTCTGGGAAGGGCCAGCTACTGTCAATCTCGAGACCAACGCATGATTGATCATCCAGGCTGAAGTGGCCTATGTCAGGACCCATATTGGGACGGTAGGGAAGCATATCAATGTCCGAGGTATATATATAGTTGCTTCTCATAAATGGTAGTAACGTTGTGTCAACAACAGCTGGATCGCCTTCCACCATCATTGTATAGTTTTGTCCAAGGAAGAGCGAGTTTCCTCCAAGACTTTCAATACAAAACCAGGGAGAAGGTGTTGGCGCTAGTACACTAGTATCCATCCCGAATACCCTGCAAATGATGCTGGAATAGGTCCGGAGAGTGCGACCATGCGAGACAACACCTGTTTCCTTAGTAACATCAGCAGTGCCTTGTATACAGACAAGAAGAGGTCATCCATCGGAATAAGTTTCCAGGCGCCACTGAGTATATGGGTCCTGCTCGTCCTCATGCTCATGATCATTGTGATAACCTGGCTCTGATACCAACTTGTAACGAGCCTTCTCCGACCTAGGAGCCCCCCTGATTGATCGAACCGCTGATGGTTGAGTCTAGGTACACACACAAAATGTTTTGGGTCTTATATATATATATATATATATATATATATATATATATATATATATATATATATATATATATATATATAT
>LR738713.1:407897304-407983634 GCA_902687465.1 Secale cereale
ACCATGCAGTTAAGTAAACACCACAAGAAATGAACCAAATGTTAACTGAGCACCACATTGCGTAATATAACATACTCCTAATAGAAGATCAGACAGTTAACCAAACCAAGCATGCTTAACAACTTGGAAATATAGCAATTGTATTTGTTTTTCATGTATTTAGTACAGCCAAATTTGATTTATTTCTCACGCGGTATACAGTAACATAATGCAGCCACAACAATTGAACATCTCATTGCAGAATTGAACCAAACAATTAACTAAACACCACAACAAATGAACCAAACGTTAACTGAGCACCACATTACACAATATAACATACTCCTAATAGAAGATCAGACATTTAACCAAACCAAGCATGCTTAACAACTTGGAAATATAGCAATTGTATTTGTTTCTCATGTATTTAGTACTGGAAAATTCGATTTATTCCTCACATGTATACAATAACAGAATGCACCCACAACAATTGAACATCGCATTGCAGAATTGAACCAAACAGTTAACTAAACACCAGAACAAATTAACCAAACGTTAACTAAGCACCACATTGCACAATATAACATACTAAAAGAAGATTAGACCGTTAACCAAACCAAGCATGCTTGACAACATGGAAAATTGCACCTTGAATAATTGAACATCACATTTGCAGAATTGAACCAAACAGTAAACTAAACACCACATTGCACGACATATAGAACATATACTCTAAAGAAGAAGATTGCATGGTAAAAGTAGACAACATAATTCACTAGAATTTGTTAATGAAAGGCAGAAGCTAGCAAACTGAACATGTGTCCTTATAGTGAGCTAATAAGACAAGCTACTCCTCATTGTCGGAGATATCGATGACAATTGGCTCCTTGGACATGGAAGAGGGCGAGGCCTCCACTTCATGGGTGTCGTCGTTGTAGTGGTGAGTTGTCTGAGCCGCTTCGGGCACCAACCTGTTGGCTCTCGAGATGAGGTAAGCACATGCATGCTGAGAAAACACCTCATAGTCTTCGTTGAAGGCACCGACGGTGGCCTCGAGAAAACACCACGAACTGTCGTTTAAAGCAGCCAACCGTGTCACGAAGTCGGCGCACGAGGCATCAACGGTGGCCTCGACGACGAGGTGCTCCTCCAAGATCTAGGGGTCGGCATGAATAGCAGCCATCGCGACCTCATCCGCGTGTGCGGTCGCGATTTGCTTCTTCCCTGCCAAATGCTCCTTGAGATCCTGGCTATACTGTGTGCACCATGGCTTAGGGTGGCACTTATTTGGTGGAGGGGTCGGTGATTTGGGTGGAAGGTGCCGCCCTCGCGCCGGTGGTCGGGGCATGTGGGATGTGGAAGGAGGAGGAGGATGGGGGTAGGGTGTGGATCACCTGCATGGATAGACGAGGCCGAGCAGCGTGAAGGAGGGTCACCGGTGAGGAGGCGGCACTGCAAGCAAGAAGTGAAGGTTTCAACTTGGAAAGGATAGTGGAAACAGGGGAAATGTGGCTTTTGGTAAGGGGGGGGGGGGCGGGGAAGTAGATATTTCCGTGGAAGCCGAAAATTTGGAATCGCTTCAGCGAAAAAACTGGCGCGTAAAGTGTCATCAGACACGGTCCCTTATTGAGAACTATGTACGATATGTGAACATCACAAATGTTTCAGATAGCTTAACCCGTGTGTGATGAGTTTGAACGTCAAAAATTTTGGTTCAAATTTCCATGGTTACAATGGTCATCCACGTCATTGTATAATTTGGGTACACCCATACTTTTTAATCGAGCAAGTTCACCAATTAATCAGAGTTAGCTGACCTTAACATTACTCTAACACATTAAAGACCATCACTCTTAATTAAACAAAACAAAGAGTACTACTACGGCTGGTGCTTGTCGATCTCCGCCACCGCCTCCATGTCCGGCACGCGCCCGACGATCTCCTGGGGAAGGGGCTCCATGGCATCAATCGCACCATATTCGGCAAGCATCTTGCCATCCACGTCCGCCATACCTTTGGAATAGGCTGCCACGAGCTGGGCATGGGCGGCCGTGATCTGGGCTTTGGCGGGCTCCGTCGTGGCAAGGTATGCCACGCAGGAACCGACGTCTACTCGAATGCTCTCGGCTATTGCCAACTCTTCGGCCGTGAGTTGCCGACCGTTGTCGGAGAAGCCTCATTAGATTTCTGTGGTGACCGCCACGTGCTGGGCGTGGACGACCTCGACATGGTCATGGGCGACCTCCATCAGGGCTAAGGCCGCCGCCGCGGAACGGACAGCTGCTGTGCCGCTCTCACCAGTTGCTATCCCCAAGGCAGATGTTGATGCTGCCGCTTGAGAAGCAACAACGGCCGTTTGGGCTACCTTGGCCGCCCGGCCGCAGATTGCGGCCGCGCTCTCGCCAGAGTGGACCACCGAAGTTGCCCTCACGACACAGGCCCATGGGCCCATCTTTCACCAACGATGATTGAACAATGAAATGATATTTGGGGAGCTAGCTAGTGTGCTTGAGACGCCGACTGTGGACTGTAGCCGACGCACCTTCTCGTGTAAGCCATAGGCTATACACAATCGGTGCTCCAATATATTTTGTGCTGCCTCTCACACGGTTGGTGATAATAAACTGTGTGTGGTGTACTTGATTTTTCATCTTCATTTGAATTACATAATGGGGTCACAGTGGCAATGGACGGTGTTTGAATTGCTAGACCTTTTGTCTGAAGTGAACATGCAACTATATGTGTGTCGTAAAAGAATTGGAATTATTCAGGGTTCGTTTGAACATTTTATACATTAAATTGGGTTTCTAGCCATTTAAGGTGCACAATTCAAAATTAAACTACATGCACAGGCTCGGGTGCACCAACATGGGTTGTAAAATCATATATATGTCCATGGGTTTATGCTTATTTCCCATGCAAGAAATGGGGCTAAAATTCGAACACCACGACACCGTGGCTCTCCGGCAAATGTCGACGTACTTTCTTTTGTAATTCTAGTAAATCCAAAATTCGTCCAAAATTCATGCAACTTGGCATGCTATCATGGAGCGGCATCAACATGCCGTAGTAATTTTTTTGTCTCATTTGGGGCAGGTTTGGGTACAAGCTTATCATAAACCAGAGCTTCTCACAACAAGTGTGATGGTTTCGGTACGGAACGTTTCAGCTTTCTGGACGAAACGATATCCGTTGCCTCTTCTCGAATTCAATTTTTTCCTAGTGTCAACATAGAACAACAGGAGTGTTATGTCAATTTTTGGGATTTTTCGGGGTTCGCTTGGACATTTTATACATCAACCAAATTTTCTATACATTTATGTGCATAATTTAAATTTGAACTACATGCACATGTTCTAATGCATATAAATTAGTTGAAAATTCAAATATGTGTCCTTGGTTGCATGCTTAGGTCCCATGCAAGAAATGGCAATGAATGTCAAACACCCTGCCATGGTCACTCGGCAGCAAACATTGAGATACCTGGTATTTTCATTCTAGTAAATCCAAAGCTCGTCTGAAATTCGTGAAACTTGGCATGCTGTCATGGAGCAGCATCAACATGCCGTGGTAAATTATTTGTCCCATTTGGGGCAGGTTTGGGATATGCTTCTTACAAACCAGAGCTTCTCACAACCAGCCTGATGGTTTTGGTAGGGAACGTCCCACCTTTGAGGATGAATGATATACATTGCCTCTTATTGCTTTCAAAAAATTTCTCGTGTCAACATAGAACAACAGGAGTGTTGTGTCAAATTTTGGGATTTTTCGGGGTTCGTTTGGACATTTTTATGCATTAATTGACTTTTCAATGCATTTATGTGCATAATTCAAGTTTGAACTACATGCACATGCTCTAATGCATACAAATTGGTTTGCTTAGGTTCCATGCAAGAAATGTGAATGAATGTCAAACACCCTGCCACGGTCACTCGGCCGCAAACATTGAGACACCTAGTTTTTTAATTCTAGTAAATTCAAAGCTCGTCTAAAATTCGTGAAACTTGACATGCTATCATGGAGCGGCATCAACATGCCATGGTAATTTTTTTGTCCCATTTGGGGCAGGTTTGGGGATATGCTTCTCACAAACCAGAGCTTCTCACAACAAGCCTCATGGCTTTGGTAGGGAACATCCCACCTTTGGGGATGAAACAATATCCATTGCCTCTTATTGCTTTCAATTTTTTTCTCATGTCAACATAGAACAACGGGAGCGTGGTGTCAATTTTCGGGATTTTTCGGGGTTCGTTTGGACATTTTAATGCATTAATTGAGTTTTCAATACATTTATGTGCATAATTCAAATTTGAACTACATGCACATGCTCTAATTTATATAAATTGGTTGAAAAATCAAATTTGTGTCCTTGGGTGCATGCTTAGGTCCCATGCAAGAAAAGGGAATGAATTTCAAACACCATGGCACCTATGATTGCCGGCAAAACGTTGAGATACTTTGTTTTTAAATTCTAGTAAATCCAAAACTCGTCTGAAATTCATAAAACTTGTCATGCTATCATGGAATGGCACCTGACATGCTGTGGTATTTTTCGTGTCCATTTTTAGAGAAGGCGCACTCGAATAACAGCCAACAAAGGCATTTTGAATAAATAGCTGCCACTTTAATGTCTCAAATGTTTGTATAATTCAAATCGTATGTGTTCAATTAACCATTCACGTGACGCCACGTGTCTTCTTTTTAATGGCTATAGGAGGTGCCGTGCGGACAACTGCTTGACCTTGACTGAACGGGAGGCGTGCGAGCGGAGTCTGGTGCGCATGCTGACCAAGAGGCGTGCAAGCTATCCTCCAATGCGCAGGCTCACTGGGAAGCATGCGAGCTGTACGCCATGCATGCTCACTAGGAAGCGAGCCCTTTGACTTCCATGGCCGCCCGCCTTCCTCTCCATTAATGGCGCCCAAGCCGCTATTTAGTACGGCGGCCTTACTGTTCGCCTCCGAGTGTCGTCCCTCCCGCAGACCTCCACCAACGCCATGGCGCAGAATGATCATCTGCCACTAGTCTTCAAGTTTGGTGAAGTCGACTCCGAGCCAGAGGAGATAGAAAATAAGGAGGAATGGGGCCTCATGGACATGGCCCAGAACGAGCTGGCCACGACGGTTGGTGTCCCCGCTCCTGTCCCAGCTCCTATCCCCGCGCCCACGCCAGTGACCATCCCCGTAGCATTGACAGGCTGGTCGCCGAGCACTATCGCAGAGGTGGAAGCCGCAGGTGTCAGCGAGGTCTCCGCGGACCCGCGCGAGCTTGTGTACATGCCAGCGCCAGCGCCCGTGCCCGTGCCCGTGCGCACCCCTCCACCCACCGTGGCGCTGGCCCCCGTGCGTTTGGCTGCACCCGCCGTGCCCGTGCCCCTGCCCGTGCGCGCCCCTCCTCCCAACGCGGTGCCGGTCCCCGTGCGATTGGCTGCACCCACCGCTCCCATGCCCGTGCACGCGCCCCCCTCAACGGCATGGGACGCTGTCGTCGATCGCTACCTCTCAGCGGCGCCAGTTGCCGTCCTCCTGCGCCCCACCCATCGATCGTGCGACAATATGATGTTTGATTTGCAAGTGAAGAATATTTTGTGTTTCCTTGAAGACTTCAATAACAGCGTCTCGGAGGATGGCAATGACAACGACGACGCGGCACGCCGCCTCCGCCGCCGTCGGGATTTTTTTGGGGGGTTTAATACTGTATCTCGACTTCTCGATCATATGAATATAAATTCGCAATGTGACTGAATGAAAGATATGGTTTGAACGAACTTGGGTTTTCTCTCTTAATGTGCAGACTTATCAAACGATTTTCTTTTGAAAAACGTCAATGATTTTTAAATATAAAACACTCATCACAAACGTTTTAGTTAGAACACCCGTATGCAAACCGATAGCTTCCCTAGGAAGCCAAAGGAAAATGTGCCGAGCAGGATTTGTGCAGCTCTTGATCGCAAACGTTTTAGATAGAATATCCGTATGCAAAGTGAGAGCTATGGAAAATTTGCAGTGCAGGATTTGTGCATTCCTTCAACGCAAACGATTGTTTTGGATGACCCGTGTGCAACCACATAGAAACAATTGGGTAAGGTTTGCATCTGTCATATTGGGTATGTTGGCATTTGTCAAACTGGAAAGATTGATATTTGTTTATCTAGTAACATTGCCATTTTTCAACCTTGTAACAGAGCGATTTGTCAAAATATGCAGCTAAAAATCAGTAGCACCATCTAATTTTTGCAACAAAAATCACTAGTACTGTTCATATGGACACCAATACAAAGTGGCATTGTACTTTTTTTGTCATCCAAATAGAAAAATAATATACGTGCCGCCACGCGACCCGTGTGACGTGCGAGCAGGCGTGAGTTGATGGGACACATATGAAAATGTACCATTCATTACATACAACAAGTCATCAACACACAACAACAACGCGGATACATGCTGGATTATAGATTATTTCCATCAAAACATTCTAGTAAAGTAACGTTTTTCTCACACAACAAATAACAAAGCGAGAAATGAACTTTAGCCCAACAAATCCTCGACGTTGGAAACACTTGCTTTGAACCATAACTGATTCTCTGGGAAGGGGTAGCTATTGTCAATCTCGAGACCAACGCATGACTGATCATCCAGGCTGAAGCGGCCTATATTAGGACGCATATTGTGATAGCTAGGGTAGGAACCATAACAATGTCCAAGGTATAGATATAGTTGCTTCTCGTAAATGGTAGTAACGTTGTGTCAACAGGAGCTTGACCGCCTTTCACCATCATTGGATAGTTTTGTCCAAGGAAGAGCGAATTCCTCCAAGACTTTCAATACGGAACCATTTAGAAGGTGTTGGCGCTAGAACACTAGTATCCATCCCGAATACCCTGCAACGGATGTTGGAATAGGTCCAGGTAGTGCGACCATGGGAGACAACACCTGCTTCATTAGTAACATCAGCAGTGCCCTATATACATACAAGAAGAGGTGATCCATCCGAATAAGTTGCCAGGCGCCACTGAGTATATAGGTCCTGCTCGTGATCATCACCATCATCATCTCCCCCTTAGTTATAATTTTTTTCAAGTATAGGTGGTGGAATGTTCACAGGACCTTGGAAACACAAGAAGGTTAATTAGTACGGTGATACTAACTAGCATGCATGTGGATGAAACAATTCTAATTATGGTGGAAGAAAAACGTACCGAACAATTAGAATCCCATGCAAAAACAGTGCCACGAGTGGTGGCAGCAAACACAAGACACTCGTATTGAATTGCATCACAATACTCATTCGTGTACAAAAATTGATTTTTGAGCAATATCCATCCATCCGTGGAAGCAGAGACGGCAACAAGCTTATCGAAGATAGCAACAACATCATTGTTCTTGTAATCCCAAGAGCGGTTGGGAACTTGAGAGATTTTTATCTTCCATAGACGATAGTCATGATGATCGTATCTGAACATATGTAGACTATCTATGTGCTAAACCTCATGGTAGTCTGAGATTTTTGGAAGTGGAACCCGGTGATGAGTGTACACATTCACAAGTTCCCACTCGCAGTTGTTACCAGTATAAACAACCTAATCTCCATTTGCACCTACCCAGGCCTTACCCTTAAGCGATGGCATCTTAACATCAGACGTATCATTATCAAGCAGCATCAACTTGCACAAGGCAAGGCTTTCGTCGTCCTTGCAACGGCGAGCATGATCATGGCGTAGAAGATAGGGGAGATCAAACCGCTCCTGGACCCTTAGGTTCCATGTAATGATCCTATTTGTTGACTCAAGAATGATCTTGTACGAACCTGCATGCTGGCCGAAGTGATGACGTAGCATCGATCAATGAATTCCTCCACCACGTCATCTTTCAGATCGGGGAAAGAATAAAGGGGTCGTTTCCGGCCTATTCCCTCTATGGAGAAGATGATCGAACAATGACAGAAGGAAGGTTGAAGGAAAATGGAGGGAGGAAGAGCGTGCGACAGCAGTTCCAAATCGAGAGGGAATGGCGAAGAGCCGGTGGACGGTTGCCACGGTACAAGAAGATGCTAGTGGGGAGCGAACAGTTGCCACAGAGGTCACACACTAACGACAAGGCCGAGTGAACCGCAGGCCGTATATCGCACACACCTTGATCTGGCAGACCGTTTCTTTTGTGTTGCCTATCACAAAAAGTTCATCTGAGTGAACTGTATGTTGTATATCGCACACACCTTCATCTGGCTGCCCGTTTCTTTTGTGTTGCCTCATCGCAAACAGTTAATTGAACTAAACCGTATGCCCTGCATCGAACACACAACTAAAATTTGAACCGTGTTTGATGCATCCGTCATCGCAAACATTTTGCACCTTTTTTGATGGTTTTTACACCACCGTTTGTGGTTATTGCATCGCACACAGTTTCGTCGAAGGTTCTTTGATCGTAGTGTCGCGTTAGCAGCATCCTGTAGTACTGAAGGTCAAAGTCACTACCATCATCCTCATCATAATATCCATGTTCAATGTCGTCTTGTGATTGATCATTACCTAGAGAGAGTGATTCATTAGTTATGTGATCATGACAATGTTCATCTTTATGAATTCTAATGACTTCCGAGACGATATTACTAATGATTCCTACATCTCCTTTGGCACGCATAAGGTCACGAAGCTGAAATAAACATTCATCAAATTTGTGATCACTAGTGTTCATTTTATTTAAAGCAATGGACTTTTGAAGGATCACATCCAGATTTTTCAAAGAGTAGTCCGGAAATCATTCCTCAAGGAATTTCCATATAGTGTAAGCACATTTGAAAGTTGGTAGGGAAACAAGCAAATTTCTAGGTAATCCTCTAGTGATAAGATCAACAGTTCTAAGATTGCGAACCATGTCAAGATGTTCATCGGAAGTTGGATTCAAAGGGTCAATGGGGGGCATATAAGGGCTAACAATGTACTTGTTCAAATGATATTCATTGAATATCTCAAGCATGTCATTTTTTCATTCCTTATAAAACTCTCCATCAAGCATAGGCACTCTACGTCTAATACTCCCAATCATAGACTCATCCATCTTCCTCCAATGGTGATTAAACCAAAGCAATGGAGACCAAAGTTCTGATATCAATTTAGAGGATCGAAGAAGAGGTGTCTAGAGGGGGTGATTAGACACTCAACAAGAAAAGTAGCAGTTTTTAAGTTCTTTAAGTTGAGGTGGATTTTTTAGCACAATTTCAAACATTGACCATACATTTCAAGCAAGCATGTCAAGAGTATATGAGCAGTGGAAAGTAAAGCATGCAAGTTGCAAGAAAGTAAAGGGATGAGATTGGAGTGTGCAAACGCAATTGGAGACACGGATGTTTTTGGCGTGGTTCCGATAGGTGGTGCTATCGTACATCCACGTTGATGGAGACTTCAACCCACGAATGGTAACGGGTGCGTGAGTCCTCGAAGGATTCCACCCACGAAGGGTCCACAAAGAAGCAACCTTGTCTATCCCACCATGGTCGTCGCCCACGAAGGACTTGCCTCACTAGGGTAGATCTTCACGAAGTAGGCGATCTCCTTGCCCTTACAAACTCCTTGGTTCAACTCCACAATCTTGTCGCAGGCTCCCAAGTGACACCTAACCAATCTAGGAGACACCACTCTCCAAAAGGTAATAAATGGTGTGTTGATGATGAACTCCTTGCTCTTGTGCTTCAAATGATTGTCTCCCTAACACTCAACTCTCTCTCACAGATTTGGATGTGGTGGAAAGAAGATTTGAGTGGAAAGCAACTTGGGGAAGTGTGACGCCCCGAGACCGATGCGCCAGGTGTCTTCCTCTTATTCGCTGCCGCTGCCATGCCATTTGCTTGCATGTTGCATTTTCCATGTCATCATGTGCATTTCATCTGCATCGTTTTCAAAACTTGCATCCGTTCGTAGTGCCCGTCTCCCAGTTCTCTCCGTTGTCTGTTCCGAGTCCAGACACACTCGCACGTGCCCGCGGCACCTCCGAAACCTCATCTTATAAGTGGCCAAAAAAATGTTCTCGGAATGGGTTGAAACTTGGCGTGTGGTCTTATTATAGTGTAGGCAGACCACCTATCAAATTTCATCGCATTCGGAGTCCGTTTGTTAGCCCAACCGTTAAACTATAGCGGCACCATTCCCAGTCTTTCATCGGACGTCTTCGGTCTCCTAAAACCCCCGCCGGGCCACCCTCTCTCTTCTCTCCTGCAGCCCAAGGCCTCTCCACGCAACCCACCGCAGCCCACCTAGACCCCCTTCACTCCGGAACCGTCGGAACAAGATCCGATGCCCGAAATCACCCCAAAAACCCCCTAACCCTAGCCAAAACTGCTCTATATAGACCCCCATGCCATTTTGGCATCCCCTACCTCTTCCCCTACCTCTAGCCTCTCTCCTCATCAAATTCCGCGCACACCCAGCCTCAGTCCACCACTTGTCGTCGCCGCCGCCACACCCTTCGACCAGTACCATCGCGCCACCTCACCCCGCCACGCGCCCGCAGCAAACCAGGGCTCTCCATGCGTTCCGCCTGGCTCCCACCTCGTTGCGGCCCGCGACGCCCGGATCTGGCCCGCACGGGCCCGATTTGCCGCTGCCGCAGCCCGCCCGCGCTCCGCCCGGACCTGGCCGTGCCCGAGCTGCTGCTCCTTCCCTTGAGCGCCCCACGCCCGAGCTCAACCTCGCCGCCGGCGAGCACCCGAGGAGCTCCGCCAGCCCTATACCTGCCTCGTCACCACCGCCTTCCTCCTCTCTGCCATCGTCCGCCTGCTCGCCGGAGAGAAGCCCCCCCGCCGCCGGATTCTCACCGTATCGCAGCCTCCATGGAGCTCCGCCGCCTGGAGTTCAAGCCGCCGCCATCTGACGCGTCCCCGTCTCGTCCCGGTCCGGATCCATGCCCCTGCTCCACCCCTCGGCCGGATCTAGCGAGCCCCACCATGCCTCGACCCCAAGCCCCGCCGAGCTCGCCGTGGATCGAGCCAGCGTCGTCGGGTCCTCTACTGCATGTGTCGCGTTGACCACCGCTACGGCCAGGCTTGTGGGTCACCAGCAGCACCAGCCTAGGGCCCGCGCGAGGCCCAGTCACGCTAGGCCCACCCCCACTCTGAGCCGGCCAGATTCGGCCCTAGGTGAGCACCCTTGCCCTATCCAGCGCCCAGTGCGTATTTTAGCTATCCGACGCTCTGTTTTTTTTTGAAAAATTTGACTAAGTGCCTGAAAATCATCATCATGTTGGCATATTGTATTGCTTGTATCTCTGTGCATACTTGTCCTATGGTAGTGCATAATATGTCAAAATGTTCGCCTCTCTGTGCTCTACATGATGGTGTGGTTTGCATTCATGTTAGGATGCATAATGACATGTTAATCTCTATTGCAAGAGTGTATGTTGCTGTTAAGTGCTGATAACTTATATAACTTGCTGATTTGTCATTTTCATATTTTTTGTGTGAATTTTGTTTGAGCTTCATGTCAACAAGTGTTAGGAGCATAATCATGTCATCTTTGCTGTGGTGCGATCCACTTTTCATGATATGCCTTGTGGTGAGTGAAACAAGCTTCTTATGTAACCTACTTGCTATTTGCTGATTTCTGGGACTTGTTGAAAACTGCCAAGTCTGAAACTGTTATATGGTGATGTCGTGTTTGGTTGATGGTACAGTCATATCCATGCATGTTTTGGAATGTCCAGTGAACATGTCTTGAATTCCATGTTATGCGCTATCCATCCATGCCCTTGTTTGCAATTATAGGTTGCTTTAGCTTGTCTCTTTATTGCTCTCAAATTGCTATATAATGTTTCTGTCATCCTGTTATCAGTAAGTTCAGTTTTGCCATGTGAATAACTAGTGTTCTATGCATCCTATCACGATGTTCTTGCCATGAGTAGCTGCATAAACATGTCTTCTTACTGTTTGTTATATTCACATGCCATGATATGCTTTGAGATGAGTTGCACAAGCTTGCAAACATGCCTACTTGTCATTGTTGCTGCCATGTTCAGTTTATTTCACTAAGTCTATGAAACTGTTATCATTTGCAATCTTACCATGATGTTTTGAGCATGTTCTGGTGGTGTTTGGCAGTAGCTCAGTGATCATGTTTGTAGTGCTTGACATGTACATGCTTGCCATACCCTTTAATGCCATGGAATGTTCCTGTAGCATGTTGTTTTGATGATTGCAAAGTGCTTAGTTGCTGTTTTAGGACAGCTTGTCCTTTAATCTTGTTTCATGTGTATGTGTTGATCCGCTGCTCCGTTTTGAGTGTGCTCTATATGAAACTTGCTCGATTTTGTGTGTAGATGCATCATGTCATGTTGTATCCATGTTTTGAGTGTTGTGCTTGACGTTTGAATGCTTTTTGCATCAATGCCATGCTTGACTTGTTTTCCTCATATCTTCTAGGTCGTAGCTCCGAATTAAATGAACTTTATATGTAACTTGACTAGAATTTCGTGTAGATCATCATGGTGCATGTTAACTTGCTGTTTAACAACTTTAACTTAAGGTTAGTTCAGATCTGGACCAATTTCTAAATTTGCATATGAGGACTTATAGGAATTGTTATATGGTGTTTCCAGCCTCATTTAAACTTGCTTGGTTGTGTTGTTCTTGTATGCATAATTTCTTGCCATGAGTAGTATCATGTAGCCTTGTCATGCATCATACTTGGTTGAGCATTTGACTTGTTTATGTGTTATGTGTTTACCATGTTGTTTGCTTCTTCTCGTTAGTTCCTGTTTTATTGCGATCGCGAGGATTCGTTCGGCTACACTTGGTTCGTCTTCATGGATTCTTCTTCATGGACTCGTTCTTCTTCCTAGTGGGATCTCAGGCAAGATGACCGTCTCCTTGGATCTCATTACTATCATTGCCATGCTAGTTGCCTCGATGCTATCGCTATATGTCGCGCTGCCTATCTATTGTTTTCAGCCTCTCATTGTTGCCATGAAACCTCTAACCTTTGACACCATCCCAGCAAACCGTTGTATGGCTATGTTACTGCTTGCTCAGCCCCTCTTATAGTGTTGTTAGTTGCAAGTGAAGATGAAGATTGCTCCATGTTGGAACTTGGATGTTGGAATATCACAATATCTATTACCATAATTAATGCACCTATATACTTGGCAATGGGTGGAAGACTTGGCCTTTTGCTCGGTGTTTTGTTCCACTCATGCCGCCTTAAGAACCGATAAACCGGTGTTATGTTCCTTGATTTTGCGTTCCTAACACGATTGGGGGTTATGGGACCCCCTTGACAGTTCGCTTTGAATAAAACTCCTCCAGCAAGGCCCAACTATGGTTTTACCATTTGTCATAACTAAATAACCTGCATAGGGACTTTTCGTACCCCGAGGACTTAATTTGCAACCCGGGCCAATGCTCCTCATGAGTGTTGGTCCAAACTGGGCAGCCTGCGGGGCCACCTTGGGGAAACCTGAGGTATCTGGTTTTACCCGTAGCTTGACCTATCCGGACGTGGGCTGAGACGAGATATGCGCGTCTACTATCATGGTGTCGGCACGCCGGGAGGTCTTGCTAGACTTGTTTTACCATTGTCAAAATGTCTTGTGCACCGGGATTCCGAGTCTGATCGGGTCTTCCCTAAGATAAGGGTTTTTTACCTCTGCTGATCATGCGAGCTTGTGATGGGCTAAGTTGGGACACCCCTGCAGGGTTATGATCTTTCGAAACCGTGCCCGCGGTTATGTGGCAGATTGGAATTTGTTAATGTCCGGTTGTAGAAACCTTGATAGAGGATCCGAAATAAAATAGACCAACCGCTGTGAGTAATCGGGGCTGTCTTTTTTCATTTTGAGAAGAGAACAAAGTGGGATTATGTTTTACTTGTAGGTAGTTCAGGATCTCTTAGCGATCATTTCTAGTTCGCGACCGTTTGCGTAGATGCTCATCTTATTCTTGTACTCGTAAGTTAGCCACCATACAATGCTTAGTCGCTGCTGCAACCTCACCACTTAACCTCTCCATGCCCATTAAGTTTTGCTAGTCTTGATACCCATGGTTATGGGATTGCTGAGTCCTTCTGGCTCACAAATACTACAACAACAGTTGCAGGTGCAGGTTTTCGATGACTTGATGTGAGAGCGATGCTTGTGTTGGAGTTCTTTCTTAGTTTTCTTCGACAATCTTGGGATAGGTTCCTGGTCGGCAGCCTAGGATAGCAAGATGGATGTCGTTGTGTTTTTCATGTTTTCATCCATAGTCGCATGTCTTGTGTATTATGTGTTGTATTCATGTGGAATTGTATGACTTGTATGTATCCCCATCTATTCATGTAATGGTACGATGTAATGATATCCATCTTGCTAAGCGCCCGAAATGTGGTTGTGCCCCAATCACGAGGTGTTCACGTGATCGGGATAGAATCACATCGTGGGCGTGATAGGAAGGCTAGAGATTCTTGTGGTTGGATTGGAATATCTTAGTCTCAACACGTGAGCAGGTGATTCTCTCTTAGAAAATGAATAGTGGAAGTGTAGGCACGTTCTGATGGCTCTCTCACTGATGGAGAAGGGGTGGAGGGGTTATATAGAGCCTCCACACAAAATAGAGTGTTGGTCAGGCAAACTCGATGGGATTCGCTCATCTCGGTGAGACCGAAGCGTTACGAAGAGGAAACAGAGACTTTGCCATGCCAACTCAGTGGGACTGATTCGCTCATCTCGGTTAGAGCATGTATAATGGTTCTATCTTAAGAGTGCCACGTATGATAAATGATGAGGTGGAGGGGAGAGAAATCATAAGAGAAGGCTTCTCTTCTCTTATTTAAGAGAAGACAAGAGATGATCTCTTAGCACAATTTGTCTCACCATGTTTCTAGGAACAACTAATTATTGAAGATAAGGCTAAGAGATGACTCATTGTAGACATCTTTTTTTATCATCTCTAATTTACATGCAAAACTTAAGATAAGACAATCTTATCAACCATTGTACATGCCCTTAGACCGAAACATTCGAAGAGGAAACAGAGAGTTTGCAATCCCATCTCAGTGAGACCGAGATCCCTATCGGTGAGACCAAACTGATTTGGGTTTGTGGCAGTGGCTATGTCAAGTGAACTCGGTGGCGCTGGATAGAACAAATCGATGGGGCCGAGTTTGACTTTAGGTTTAGGACATATGTGGAAATGAGAAACTGGTTGATGGCTTTGGAGCATATCACTGAGCATTTTGAGCAAGTAACCCATTAAGTAACACCTCATCCCTTTTTAATAGTATTGGCTTTCCTATAGACTCAATGTGATCTTGGATCACTAAAATAGAAATGAAGAGTCTTGAGCATTTGCCAATCTTTGTCCATAGCTTCTTGAAAAGGGTTCCATATCCTCTTGTCGTGCCCCTCCACTGTTGAACTCATCTGAAATATACTAGATGAAAATATTAGTCCAACAAGAGATACATTGTCATTAATTAACAAAATGACCCAGAGAGCACTTGTGCTTTCAATTACCCGCTAAAAACTCTGACAATTTGGACACGTTTTGTCTTGCTTACTTGAGTTGTGGTTTCTCCATTTCCTCAGGTGTTTAGGCTAACTTAGAACGAAGCGACTTTGACAACACCATCGCTCACCCTCATCAAGGACAGTAACATCGATGACACCTTTGTATGCCCTACCTTGCAATTGCATTATCACCCTCATAGACCATTTTGCGTAGCTTTCCAATCGAGACTAGCCATTTGAGTATTGTCGGGCCATGCTACTTGTGCACATTAGTGCTAGTCATAGACTTTGCATATTATGTCATTATATCTTGGTGTGCCACAAGAGTATTCTGCATACACAATTTCTATCTTGCTAAGAGAATTTTGCATCAGTGGCCAAATAAAGAGCTCAAAAGAGAGAAAGAGCCAAAAAGCTTTTAAGCAAAAGAGCCACCAAGAAGCTTATAAGCAAAGGATCAACATCGTGCTTCAAGATTCACTTGGCATAGCAATACATCATTTTGTGCTCAAGCACCAGAACACCATACACATATAGCATACTTGTGACAGAAAGTCATTATGTTTTGTCTCTTATAGGTCGTGCACAAGTTCGTATCCGCCTATTGAGCAATCGGTTAGCGTCTCTCTAGTGTTGTGCAACAAGAGCATTTTCCGTGGATTCCACATTTTTCGCTCATCCTTGGTTGCACAACCACATTTATCTTTTTGTGTGTGTGTTCCCGTGTGCTACTTATTGCTATTGGTCAACTTGTTGCATTGGAAAATTTGCGAATCATTTTCAACATCATTGAGTCTTGTTAACAATTGCATAAATTGTGTGCTACTTGTTGGGGAACATCGTATTTCAAAAAAACTTACCTACGATCACGCAAGATCTATCTAGGATAAGCATAGCAACGAGTGGGGAGAGTGTGTCCACATACCCTCGTAGACCGAAAGCGGAAATGTTTAGTAACGCGGTCGATGTAGTCGAACGTCTCCGCGACCCAACCGATCCAAGTACAAAATGTACATCACCTCCGCGTTTAGCACACGCCCAGCTCGATGACGTCCCTCGAGCTCTTGGTCCAGTTGAGGCCGAGGGAGAGTTTCGTCAGCACGACGGCGTGGTGACTGTGATGATGAAGTTACCGGCGCATGGCTTCACCTAAGCACTACGACGATATGACCGAGGTGTGTAACTATGGAGGGGGAACCGCACACGGCTAGGAACAATTGATGTGTGTTCTAGGGGTGCCCTCCCCACGTATATAAAGGAGGGAGAGGGAGGAGGCGGCCAGCCTAGGGAGGAGGCGCGCCAAGGGGAGAGTCCTACTCCCACTAGGAGTAGGACTCCCCTTTCCTAGTAGGAGTAGGAGAAGAGGGAAGGGAGGGAGAGAAGAGAAGGAAGGAGGGGGCGCCGCCCCTCCCCCATAGTCCAATTCAGACTAGGCTTGGGGGCACGCGGCCTGCCCTAGCCAGCCCCTCTCCCTCTCCCTTAAAGCAAAATAAGGCCCATTTACTCCCCAGGGGGTTCCGGTAACCTCCCGGTACTCCGGTATTTATCCGATGACCCCCGGAACCCTTCCGGTGTTCGAATATAACCTTCCAATATATCAATATTTATGTCTCAACCATTTCGAGACTCCTCGTCATGTCCGTGATCACATCCGGGACTCCGAACTACCTTCGGTACATCAAAACACATAAACTCATAATACCGGTCGTCATCGAACGTTAAGCCTGCGGACCCTACGGGTTCGAGAACTATGTAGACATGACCGAGACTCATCTCCGGTCAATAACCAATAGAGGAACCTGGATGCTCATATTGGTTCCTACATATTCTACGAAGATCTTTATCGATCAAACCGCATAACAACATACGTTGTTCCCTTTGTCATCGGTATGTTACTTGCCCGAGATTCGATCGTCGGTATCATCATACCTAGTTCAATATCATCACCAGCAAGTCTCTTCACTCTTTCTATAATACAGCATCCCGTGACTAACTCATTAGTCATTTGCTCGCAAGGCTTATTATGACGTGTATTACCGAGAGGGCCCAGAGATACCTCTCCGACACTCGGACTGACAAATCCTATTCTCGATCTATGCCAACACCACAAACACCTTTGGAGACACCTGTAGAGCATCTTTATAATCACCCAGTTACGTTGTGAAGTTTGATAGCACACAAGGTGTTCCTCTGGTATTCGGGAGTTGCATAATCTCATAGTCATACGAACATGTATAAGTCATGAACAAAGCAATAGCAGAAAAACTAAACGATCATAGTGCTAAGCTAACGGATGGGTCTTGTCCATCACATCATTCTCCTAATGATGTGATCCCGTTGATCAAATGACAACACATGTCTATGGTTAGAAAACATAACCATCTTTGATTAACGAGCTAGTCTAGTAGAGGCATACTTGGGACACTCTGTTTTGTCTATGTATTCACACATGTATCAAGTTTGCGGTTAATACAATTCTAGCATGAATAAAAGACATTTATCATGATATATAAGGAAATATAAATAACTACTTTATTATTGCCTCTAGGGCATATTTCCTTCGATCTCCCACTTGCACTAGAGTCAATAATCCAGATTACATAGTAATGATTCTAACACCCATGGAGTCTTGGTGTTGATCATGTTTTGCTCGTGGTAGAGGCTTAGTCAATGGGTCTGCAACATTCAGATCCGTATGTATCTTGCATATTTCTATGTCTCCCTCCTTGACTTCATCGCAGATGGAATTAAAGCGTCTCTTGATGTGCTTGGTTCTTTTGTGAAATTTGGATTCCTTCGCCAAGGTTATTGCTCTAGTGTTGTCACAAAAGATTTTCATTAGACCCGATGCACTAGGTATTACACCTAGATTGGATATGAACTCCTTCATCCAGACTCCTTCATTTGCTACTTCCAAAGAAGCTTTGTACTTCGCTTCACACGTAGATCCCGCCACAACGCTCTGCTTGGAACTGCACCAACTAACAGCTCCACCATTCAGCAAAAATACATATCCGGTTTGTGACTTAGAGTCATCCGGATCGGTGTCAAAGCTTGAATCGACGTAACCGTTTATGACGAGCTCTTTGTCACCTCCATAAACGAGAAACAAATCATTTGTCCTTTTCAGGTACTTCAGGATGTTCTTGACCGCTGTCCAATGATCCACTCCTGGATTACTTTTGTACCTTCCTGCTAAACTTATAGCAAGGCACACATTAGGTCTAGTACACAGCATTGCATACATGATAGATCCTATGGCTGAGGCATAGTGAATGACTTTCATTTTCTCTCTATCTTCTGCAGTGGTGGGCATTGAGTCTTACTCAACTTCACACCTTGTAACACAGGCAAGAACCCTTTCTTTAACTGATCCATTTTGAACTTCTTCATTACTTTATCAAGGTATGTGCTTAGTGAAAGTCCAATTAAGCATCTTGGTCTATCTCTATAGATCTTGATGCCTAATATATAAGCAGCTTCACCGAGGTCTTTCATTGAAAAATTCTTATTCAAATATCCTTTTATGCCATCCAGAAATTCTATATCATTTCCAATCAATAATATGTCATCCATATATAATACCAGAAATGCTACAGAGCTCCCACTCACTTTCTTGTAAATACAGGCTTCTACAAAAGTCTGTATAAAACCAGATGCTTTGATCACCTCATCAAAGCGTATATTCCAACTCTGAGATGCTTGCACCAGTCCATAGATGGATCACTGGAGTTTGCACACTGAGGGAGTCCTGTATTCAGGGGTCCTCAGGCATCCGGGTCGTTGAAGCTGGGCCGTATTGATGGGTCATGTAAAGAAGAAGCAGAAGACTCTCCCCCGTGTTTGGTCAGGACTCCTATGTACGTAGAAAGGCAAGTGTAGAGTCCGGATGTATCAATTACTTCCTCCCCAAGCCGGGGGGTTTAGTATGTAGAGGGGATCATCAACATCACAATATCCTCATAGGCTAGGCTTTATGGTTTAGCCATTACGATCTCGAGGTAGATCAACTCTTGTATTCATATTCATTCATATTAATATAGCAGGAAGTAGGGTATTACCTCGATCGGGAGGGCCTGAACCTGGGTAAACATCGTGTCCCCAGCCTCCTGTTACCATCGATCCTCTAAACGCATAGCTTGGGGCCCCCTACCCGAGATATGTCGGTTTTGACACCAACAGATACTTTGTTAGCACCTTTAGGATCGACAAAACCTTCTGGTTGCATCATATACAACTCCTCTTTGAGATATCCATTAAGGAATGCCGTTTTGACATCCATTTGCCAGATTTCATAATCATAAAATGCGGCAATTGCTAACATGATTCGGACAGACTTAAGCATCGCTACGGGTGAGAAAGTCTCATCATAGTCAACTCCTTGAACTTGTCGAAAACCTTTCGCAACAAGTCGAGCTTTGTAGCCGGTAACATTACCATTGGTGTCAGTCTTTCTCTTAAAGATCCATTTATTTTCAATGGCTTGCCGATCATCGGGCAAGTCAACCAAAGTCCACACTTTGTTCTCATACATGGATCCCATCTCAGATTTCATGGCCTCAAGCCATTTTGCAGAACCTGGGCTCATCATCGCTTCCTCATAGTTTGTAGGTTCATCATGGTCTAGTAACATGACTTCCAGAACCAGGTTACCGTACCACTCTGGCGCAGAACGCACTCTGGTTGACCTACGAGGTTCACTAGTAACTTGATCTGAAGTTTCATGATCATCATTATTAGCTTCCTCACTGATCGGTGTAGGAATCACTGGAACTAGTTTCTGTGATTTGCTACTTTTCAATTCGGGAGAAGGTACAATTACATCATCAAGTTCTACTTTCCTCCTACTCACTTCATTCGAGAGAAACTCCTTCTCTAGAAATGATCCATTCTTAGCAACGAATAGCTTGTCTTCAGATCTGTGATAGAAGGTGTACCCAACAGTTTCCTTTGGGTATCCTATGAAGGCACATTTCTCCGACTTGGGTTTGAGCTTATCAGGTTGAAGCTTTTTCACATAAGCATCGCAGCCCCAAACTTTAAGAAACGACAACTTGGGTTTCTTGCCAAACCATGGCTCATAAGGTGTCGTCTCAACGGATTTAGATGGTGCCCTATTTAACGTGAATGCAACTGTCTCTAAAGCATAACCCCAAAACGATAGTGGTAAATCGGTAAGAGACATCAAAGATCACACCATATCTAATAAACTATGGTTACGATGTTCGGACACACCATTACGCTATGGTGTTACAGGTGGCGTGAGTTGTGAAACTATTCCACATTGTTTCAAATGAAGACCAAACTCATAACTCAATTATTCGCCTCTGCGATCAGATCGTAGAAACTTTATTTTCTTGTTACGATGATTCTCTACTTCACTCTGAAATTCTTTGAACTTTTCAAATGTTTCAGACTTGTGTTTCATCAAGTAGATATACCCATATCTGCTCAAATAATCAGTGAAGGTCAGAAAATAATGATTCTCGCCGCGAGCTTCAACACTCATCGGTCCGCATACATCAGTATTTATGATTTCCAACAAGTCAGTTGCTCGCTCCATTGTTCTGGAGAACAGAGTTTTAGTCATCTTGCCCATGAGGCATGGTTCGCAAGCACCAAGTGATTCATAATCAAGTGATTCCAAAAGTCCATCAGCATGGAGTTTCTTCATGCTCTTTACACCAATATGACCTAAACGGCAGTGCAACAAATAAGTTGCACTATAATTATCAACTTTGCATCTTTTGGCTTCAATATTATGAATATGTGTATCACTACGATCGAGATACAACAAGGATAGACCATTCTTCAAGAGTGCATGGCCATAAAACATATTACTCATATACATAGAACAACCATTATTCTTTGATTTAAATGAATAACCGTCTCGCAACAAACAAGATCCAGATATAATGTTCATGTTCAACGCTGGCACCAAATAACAATTATTTAGGTCTAAAACTAATCCCGAAGGTAGATGTAGAGGTAGTGTGCCGTCGTCGATCACATCGACTTTGGAACCATTTCCCACGCGCATCGTCACCTCGTCCTTAGCTAATCTTCGTATAATTCCTAGCCCTTGTTTCAAGTTACAAATATTAGCAACCGAACAAGTATCAAATACACAGGTGCTACTACGAGCATAAGTAAGGTACACGTCAATAACATGTATATCAAATATATCTTTGTTCACTTTGCCATCCTTCTTATCCGCCAAATACTTGGGGCAGTTCCGCTTCCAGTGTCCAGTCCCTTTGTAGTAGAAGCATTCAGTTTCAGGCTTGGCTCTAGACTTGGGTTTCTTCACGGGAGTAGCAACTGTTTTTCTATTCTTATTGAAGTTTCCCTTCTTTCCCTTGCCCTTTTTCTTGAAACTAGTGGTCTTGTTAACCATCAACACTTGATGCTCCTTTTAGATTTCTACCTCCACAGCTTTGAGCATAGCGAAGAGCTCGGGAATTGTCTTCTGCATCCCTTGCGTATTATAGTTCATAACGAAGCCTTTATAGCTTGGTGGCAGTGATTGAAGAACTCTATCAATAACACTATCTTCGTCAACTTTGCAACCAAGTTGAGTCATGTGATTGTAGTACCCAGACATTCTGAGTAAGTGTTCACTGATAGAACTGTTCTCCTCCATATTGCAACTATAGAACTTATTGGAGACTTCATATCTCTCAATTCAGGCATTTGCTTGAAATATTAACTTCAGCTCTTGGAACATCTCATATGCTCCATGACGTTCAAAACGTCTTTGAAGTCCCAATTCTAAGCCGTAAAGCATGGCACACTGAACTATCGAGTAGTCATCAGACCACGTTTGCCAGACGTTCAAGCGTCTGCATTAGCGGGAGGGGGCTTGTCACCTAGCGGTGCTTCAAGGACATAATTCTTCTGTGCATCAATGAGGATAATCCTCAAGTTACGGACCCAGTCTGTCTAGTTGCACCAATCATCTTTCAACTTAGCTTCCTCTAGGAACGCATTAAAATTCAAGGGAACGGTAGCACGGGACATTGGTCTACAACAACATAGATATGCAAAAACTATCAGGACTAAGTTCATGATAAATTAAAGTTCAATTAATCATATTATTAAAGAACTCCCACTTAGATAGACATCCCTCTAGTCATCTAAATGATCACGTGATCCAAATCAACTAAACCATGTCCGAGCATCACGTGAGATGGAGTAGTTTTCAATGGTGAACATCTTATGTTGATCATATCTACTACTCCCTCCGTCCCAAAATTCTTGTCTTCGATTTGTCTAAATACGGATGTATCTAGTCACGTTTTAGTGTTAGATACTTCTCTATCTAGACAAATCTAAGACAAGAATTTTGGGACAGAGGGAGTATATGATTCACGCTCGACCTTTCGGTCTCTAGTGTTCCGAGGCCATGTTTGTACATGCTAGGCTCGTCGAGTATCCTGCAAGTGCAAAATGGTCTTACACCCGTTGTATTTGAACGTAGAGCTTATCACACCCGATCGTCACATGGTGTCTCGGCACGACGAACTTTCACGACGGTGCATACTCAGGGAGAACACTTGTACCTTGAAATTTTGTAAGGGATCATCTTATAATGCTACCGTCGAACTAAGCAAAATAAGAAGCATAAAAAAAATAAACATCACATGCAATCAAAATATGTGACATGATATGGCCATCATCATCTTGTGCTTTTGATCTCCATCTCCAAAGCATCGTCATGATATCCATCATCACCGGCTTGACACCATGATCTTCATCGTAGCGTCGTGGTCGTCTTTCCAACTATTGCTACTACTACTATCGCTAACTGAAAGGATCGAGAAGAGGTGTCTAGAGGGGGGTGAATAGACTCCTAGCAAATAAAAGTGACAACTTTTAAATTACTTGATGTTGGAGTGGAAGATTAGCACATGTTTAAATATTCACAATACCTAACGAGCATGTATAACAAGAGTATATAGGTATTGGAAAGTAAAGCATGAAACTTTGACTACTAGACCAAAAACAAAACCTAGCCTTTTCCCAATTTTAGTTCTTGGCAGATTTTAGCACTAAGGCACAAGTCAAGCAATCAACCTACACATGCAATTCTAAGAGTATAGCAGTGGAAAGTAAAATAATTGCATATGAAGGTAAAGGGAGGAGTTTGGAGGGACCAAACGTAAGTGAAGACACATATGTTCTTGTCGTGGTTCCGATAGGTGGTGCTATCGTACATCCACGTTGATGGAGACTTCAACCCATGAAGGTTAATGGCTGCGCGAGTCCACGGAGGGCTCCACCCACGAAGGGTCCACGAAGAAGCATCCTTGTCTATCCCACCATGGCCATCTCCCACGAAGGACTTGCCTCACTAGGTTAGATCTTCAGGAAGTAGACGATTTCCTTGCCCGTACAAACTCCTTGGTTCAACTCCACAATCTTGTCGGAGGCTCCCAAGTGACACCTAACCAATCTAGAAGACACCACCCTCCAAAAGGTAATAGACGGTGTGTTGATGATGAACTCCTTGCTCAAATGCTTCAAATGATAGTCTCCCCAACACTCAAACAGCTCCTCACAGATTTGGATATGGTGGAAGAAAGATTTGAGTGGAAAGCAACTTGGGGAAGGCTAGAGAACAAGATTCATATGGTAGGAATGGAATATCTTGATCTCAACACTTGAGTAGGTGGTTCTCTTCTCAAAACATGTATGATGGAAGTGTAGGTATGTTCTGATGGCTCTCTCCACGAATGAAGAGTGGGTGGAGGGGTATATATAGCCTCCACACAAAATCCAACCGTTACACACAATTTACCAAACTCGGTGGGACCGATTCAGAGAACTCGGTCAGACCGATTTAGTTCATAATGTGACCGTTAGGCATTTCGGTGGGACCGATATGATCAACTCGGTGATACCGATTTCATTAGGGTTAGGCCATAACCTAATCTCGGTGAGACCAATTACACAAACTCAGTAGGACCGATTTTGGTGATAAGCACAACAGAGAGTTGGTCAAGCAAACTCGGTGGGACCGATTCGCTCGTGTCGGTGAGACCGAAATGTTACAAAAAGGCAACAGAGAGTTTGCAATGCTAACTCAGTGAGACCGATTTTCACATCTCGGTTAGACCGAAATGTTTCAAATAGGAAACATAGAGTTTACATTCCCATCTCGGTGAGACCGAACTAATTAGGGTTTCTGGCAATGGCTATGTCAAATGAACTCGGTGACACCGGATAGAACTTTTCGGTGGGGCCGAGTTTTACTTTTGGTTTGGGACATATATGGATGTGAGAAAGTGGTTGAGGGTTTTGGAGCATATCACTAAGCCCTTTGAGCAAGTAAGCCATTAAGCAACACCTCATCCCCTTTTAATAGTATTGGATTTCCTATGGACTCAATGTGATCTTGGATCACTAAAATAGAAAATGTAGAGTCCTCAGCTTTGAGCTTGAGCCAATCCTTTGTCCTCATCATCTTGAATGGGTTCCACATCCTCTAGTCCATGCCACTCCATTTGTTGAACTTGTCTAAAATATGCTAGATGAAAACATTAGTCCAACAAGAGATAGGTTGACATTAATTACCAAAATCACCCAGGAAGCACTTGTGCTTTCAATCTCCCCCTTTTTGGTAATTGATGACAACATACATCAAAGCTTTAGATAAAGATATAAATAGTAACAAGTAAAGCTTTGGAAGGACATGTAACATGCATAGGCTCCCACTACATGTATGCACTCAAGTAAATATGGAATATAAGAGCATGAGAAAGCATAGACATGACAGAGCAAGCAATGAGTTACATGTATCATGGCTATATGCATCAGAGCAAATGATATGAATATATGAAGTGTATTCATACGTCTCCAACGTATCTATAATTTTTGATTGTTCCATGCTATTATTTATGATGTTTTGGATGTTTAATGGGATTTGTTATACACTTTTATATTATTTTCGGGACTAACCTACTAACCCAAAGGCCCAGTACAGATTGCTATTTTTTTTTGCCTTTTTTAGGGTTTTACAGAGAAGGAATATCAAACGGAGTCCAAACGGAATGAAACCTTCGGGGGAGATATTTTTGGAGCAAAATACGCACGGGATACTTGAGAACCACGGAGTAGGGCTGACGTGGTGTCCACGAGGGTGGGGGCGCGCCCCCCTATAGGGCGCCCCCCTATAGGGCGCGCTGCTACTTCTCAAGCTTGTGTTGTATTCCCTCGAAGAGGAAAGGGAGATGCAGCACAGTAGCGTAAGTATTTCCATCAGTTTTTGAGAACCAAGGTATCAATCCAGTAGGAGACCACGCGCGAGTCCCTCGCACCTGCACAAACAAATAAGAACTTCGCAGCCAACGCGATAAGGGGTTGTCAATCCCTTTACGGTCACTTATGAAAGTAAGATCTGATAGAGATGATAGTTTATATTTTTGGTATTTTTGGTTTATAAGAACAACAAATAAAAGCGATAAATGTAAAGTAGATGTAGATTGATATGTTGAGAATAGACCCGGGGGCCATAGTGTTCTCTAGTGGCTTCTCTCATGATAGCGATATTCTACAGCGGGTAAACAAATTACTGTCAAGCAATTAATAGAAAAGTGAATAATTATGAGACTATCTAGGCATGATCATTGTATATAGGCATCACGTCCGAGACAAATAGACCGACTCCTTCCTGCATCTACTACTATTACTCCACACATCGACCGCTATCCAGCATGCATCTAGTGTATTGAGTTCATAAGAACATAGTAACACCTTAAGCAAGATGACATGATGTAGAGGGATAAACTCAAGCAATATGATATAAACCCCATATTTTTATCCTCGATGGCAACAATACAATACATGCCTTGCTGCCCCTACTATCACTGGGAAAGGACACCGCAAGATTGAACCCAAAGCCAAGCACTTCTCCCATTGCAAGAACTATAGATCTAGTAGGCCAAACCAAACCAATAATTCGAAGAGACTTGCAAGGATATTATGAGCACACATAAAAAGTTCAGAGAAGAACCAAATACCTTTCATAGATAATCTTGATCATAAACTCACAATTCATCGGATCTCGACAAACACACCGCAAAAAGAGATTACATCGAATAGATCTCCTCGAAGTCCGAGGATAACTTTGTATTGAGATCCAGAGAGAGAGAAGAAGTCATCTAGATACTAGCTATGGACCCGAAGGTCTGTGGTAAACTACTCACAACTCATGGTGAGGGCGGTGATGATGATGATGAAGAACTCCGTGATGGATCCCCCTCTGGTGGAGCTCTGGAACAGGCTCCAAGATGGGATCTCACGGGAACAGAAGGTTGCGGTGGTGGAATTAGTGTTTTCTGTCTGTTGTCGAAGGTTTCAGGGTACGTAGACTTATATAGGAAGAAGGAGGGCACCAGGGGACGTTTGGGGCCCCACGAGGCAGGGGGGCGTGCCCTGGGAAGGGGGCACGCCCCCACCCTCGTGGGCAGCCCCTTGATCCCTTGACGTGGTTCTCAAGCTCCGTGTGCGTGATTTTCTCCAAAAATATCTCTCGCGAAGGTTTCATTCCGTTTGGACTCCGTTTGATATTCTTTTTCTGCAAAACCCTGAAACAGGCAAAAAAAGCAATCTGGACTGGGCCTTTGGGTTAGTAGGTTAGTCCCAAAATGATATAAAAGTATATGATAAAGCCCATTAAACATCCAAGACTTCATAAATAATAGCATGGAACAATAAAAAATTATAGATACATTGGAGACATATCAAGCATCCCCAAGCTTAATTCCTACTCGTCCTCGAGTAGGTAAATGATAAACAAAGAATTTTTGATGTGGAATTGTCGAGGAAACTGATCGCCCACGAACACCTATGGGACCGGAGCCCCTTTTAGGTACGGCGAGGGAGTGAAGGGAGCACAGAGAGCAGATCGAGGCGCACACGCGAGCAGTTTACCCAGGTTCAGGCCGCACGAATGCGTAAAACCCTACTCCTGCCTTGGTTGTATTGAGTTCTTGGCTCGGGAGCAAGAAGATCTACAGTACTAGCTACACCGAGCGTAGGAGTGATCAAGTTTCGGAACCCCCTCTACGTTGTGCATGGGCCTCCTTTTATAGGTCGAAGGGGTTCCCAACAGGTGTCAACGTAGGTGAGGGTAAAAGCGTAAAATTGGTGGTAGTTGTAATAGTGTAAGTATAGTGTTTTGTACCTAACCCAGACGGTGGGGGACAAGGGCATTGAATGCCCGTCGCCGTCGCCCCAGAACGGTGTAAAAAGCGTCCGTCCGGGCGTCTCCGTTCGCCACGACGGTGGCCTCATCATCGTGTCTCGCCACCGTGCACCCCAGGCTGCACAACCATCCGCCACGTGCCCCCTGGAAGGGCCCCAGGGCGACGCGTGGCCAGATGAGCTGGAGCGTAGGCACACAGTGAAAGCTTGCCGCGGTCGCTACATTGCCGGGCCCGGAAGCTTGTCGCTCTCCGGGTCTTGCCGGGGCGCGCGATGCGCCACGGCACGTCTTCTGAAATGCTGTTCTTTGGCTTTCCTGGCAAGCTCCTCTTGCCAGGGTCTTGTGCTAGAGGGGTGGTCTTGAGCCTGGAGCGGCCTTCCCGGCAAGCTCCTCTTGTCGGGGTCTTGTTTCTTAACTTGAATACTTTGTTCTTGAATGGCTTCCAAGGAACTAGAGTGGGCCTTGGCGGGCGCGTGGTGAGCCTGACCATGGAGCGCTGCTACTGCCCGTGCACAAGTCAGGATACTAGGGTACCCCTACTTTAGTACGCCGACAGGAGCCCCCGGGCCTGGGCCACACACGGTGCCGAGCGCTGTTGGACCAGGCCCAAAACAGTGCACGGGCACACGCGGCCCACGGCGCGCTGTTTCCCACTCCGCATCCGCCGCATCCCTCCCTAACGGCACGCGTCGATTGCGGCGTCGTGGGAGAGATCGTGGCCTGTTTATTTAATGGGAAAATGCGGAACGTCCCCTACTTCCCCCTTAAAAGCAGAGGAAACAGGGGCAGTTTCCCCCCATTGCTTCATTGCGTCTTCAAGCTCCAGAAGCCCCCGCCGCTCTCCGCCTCCCCAAAGGTCAAAAGAGAGCCGAGCTCCACCCTTCTTCCGCCGCCGCCAGCCTCCCCAGCACCGCCGACCCCACTCGCCGTATCCGCCATGGCCCCGAAGAGCGACAAGGCGAAGAACGCGAAGTCCGACAAGGCGGCGAAGCTAGCAGCAATGCGGAAGAAGATGGTGGTCTTCCCGCCGAGGCTCGGCGCGAGGGATCTGAGGGACAAGTACTACTTGTTCTGGGCAAGGGAGACGAAGGCTCATCCGCGCACCAGGGTCCTCCCCGCCGAAGCCTGCGACATGTATTCGGGAGGTTACCATTACTTCGCTCTGTTCTTCCATTGCGGTCTCTGCCCTCCATACTCTGAGTTTTTCTGCGACGTTATGAACACGTATGGATTCCATCTCCTCGATTTCACCTCGAACGCAGTCTTAACCTTGACCGTTTTCGCACATCTGTGCGAAAACTTTGTCGGAGTCACCCCCAACGTAGCTCTCTTCCGCCATTTC
This sequence comes from Secale cereale, assembly GCA_902687465.1. NCBI lineage: Eukaryota > Viridiplantae > Streptophyta > Magnoliopsida > Poales > Poaceae > Secale > Secale cereale. Next base: position 407,926,304 of record LR738713.1, read on the forward strand.
TTCACACCTCGAGTAGAGTCTGGGTCCCCTCTTGTCCGGTGGCATCTCTTGGATCTTTAGGCTCAACAAGAAAGAGGCGTACTTGATTGGAGAGCTCCGCGGCAAGTGGGAGGAGTGGAGGGCCGATTGGTGGTGGATTATGGAAGAGGAACCCGAGCAGTTTACATCCCCTCGCCGGGCTGCAATAGTGTGCGGCAAGGATTGGAGTGATCTGGCTCTGGAGGATGAGAAGCTGAAGATACCCCTCACTAGGATCCTTCTCCTCCGGCGAGCCAATCTTACTGTAGGTGAGGTCGGGGCAGATTTCCTTCGCCGCCGCATTGCTCCCCTGCAGGAGAGGAAGAGGCCTGCTTGGGAGTTCGGCAACGCGGTGGACCGCATGAGGCTGCGCCTCGGCCTGAACTACAACTTCACCGTCTTGGAACTCAAGGGAATGATCCGCTCGCTGTTCAAGCATGACCCCAAGCACCCGGAGTGGTTTGCCCTGTCGCGGGGAGTAGTTCCACTATGCAACAACTCTTCCCTTAGTGCCATCCGCGCGGCAATGCCTCTGTGCGATTCCCACGGGGTGGATCCCACTTTGAGGGATCGAAGAAGGTGAGAGTGTCTAGAGGGGGGATTAGACTACTCGACAAGATAAAAATTCTGTCTTTTATCAAGGACAGATTTTGACAGATTTTGCATAACACACAAGTCAAGTAGCACACTACACATGCAATTCTAGAGTATGGGCAGCGGAAAGTAAATTGCACAAGTAGTAAAGAGAAGTGGAGAAGATCAAACGCAATTTGGAGACGCAATGATTTTTCCCGTGGTTCCGATAGGTAGTGCTATCGTACATCCACGTTGATGGAGACTTCAACCCACGGAGGGTAACGGCTGCGCGAGTCCACGGAGGGCTCCACCCACGAAGGGTCCACGAAGAAGCAACCTTGTCTATTCCATCATGGCCTACGCCCACGGAGGGCTAGCCTTACTCGGGGTAGATCTTCACGAAGTAGGCGATCTCCTTGCCCTTACAAACTTCTTGGTTCAACTCCACATCTCGGTGACGGAGGCTCCCAAGCGACACCTAACCAATCTAGGAGGCACCACCCTCCAAAAGGTAATAGATGTTGTAGATGATGATGAACTCCTTGCTCTTGTGCTTCAAATGATAATCTCCCCAACACTCAACTCTCCTCACTGATTTGGCTGTGGTGGAAGAAAGGATTGAGTGGAAAGCAACTTGGGAAGGTTAGAAATCAAGTTTCATATGGTGGGAGTGGAGCAACTTGATCTCAACACAAGGGTAGGTAGTTCTCTTCTCAGAAAGTGTAAGGTAGGAGTGGTAGTTCTTTCTGATGGCTCTCTCCACGAATGAAGAGGGGGTGGAGGGGTATATATAGCCTCCACACAAAATCCAACCGTTACACACATAATTGAGCAATCTCGGTGAGACCGAAGTGGACAACTCGGTCAGACCGAAAGTTCAAATAATGTGAACGTTGGGGTTTTCGGTGGGACCGAAAATACCATCTCGGTTAGTCCGATTTGAGCAGAGACAGGAACTTGCCAGTTTCGGTGGGACCGACAATACCATCTCGGTTATTCCGATTTGAGCAAAGACAGGAGCTTGCCAGTTTCGGTGGGACCGAAAATATCATCTCGGTTATTCCGATATGATGACAAACGGTTACAGAAGCTTGGCAGCCCATGTTTCGGTGAGACCGATCTCAAACTCGGAATATCCGATTTTTCTAGGGTTTGGCTTATGGCTGAGGTGGTTCATCTCGGTGTGACTGAGTTTGGAAATCGGTTGGTCCGAGATTACTTATGAGTATGTATTGTAGTGAGAGTTGCTGATAGTTGAAGGAGATATATCACTAAGCACTTGAGCAACCAGATCATCAACACAACCTCATCCCCTTTTAATAGTATTGGCTTTTCCTATGGACTCAATGTGATCATGGATCACTAAACCAAAAATGGAGTCTTGAGCTTTTGCCAATGCTAGGCTTAGCATTTTGAGGGGTCCACTTCTTCAGTCCTTTTGCCATACCAATGTGATTGAATTTCTTGAGACATACTTGATAAAAGCATTAGTCCAACCACAAAGTATGTTATCATTAATTACCAAAACCACCCAGGGAGCAAATGTGCTTTCAATCTCCCCGTTTTTGGTAATTGATGGCAACACACTAAAACCACACTAAACAAGACATCAAAGCTTATTGAAAGAAAGACAAAATTATCACGAAAGCTTTGACAAGCATGTAGTACACAGGCTCCCCCTACAAGTGTGCAAGATTTTCATAAATTTTGGTTTTGGACTACCTCAAGCACACAAGAGAGATAGGCAAGATGTGCTACATGCAGCTTGGCTATATGCATCAGAGCAGATGAAAAGAAGTGAGTGATAATGCATATGTGCATGGTGATTTCTTGCAAACAAGTATTCACAAGCAAGTCACCATCATGCACATTCTGCAAGGTGCATATACTTACCTTGAGGTTCCTTGGCATTGTACCTGAAGGGATAAACTTGGGAAAACAAGGTTAGATAACACAAGAGTATTCCTTCAACCAACTGCAAGAACATCAAGAGTACCAAGCCAGGGATGACATGTATAAGGGGTGTCTCATATTGAGCACAAGCTTGAATCAGCAAACATGTCTCCGAAACTAAAAGATTTTCAATGAATTCTGAGAGATTTTGCTTTCCATAAGATATCAATTGTGAAGATTCCTCTCCCTTTGAGTTCTCTCAGAACAAGAGGTGTGATGGAAAAAGAAAAATCAAAAGAATGATGCCAAAAGAGAATGATGTCCAATGTAAGACACGGCAAAGCTTTGATATGATTCTCTCCCCCTTAAGATAAGATTGCTTTTCTTCTCCCCCTAAGTCTTCTCTTCTCCCCCTACTCCCCCTAAGTCTTCTCCCCCTTTGACATCAAGTGCCGAAAAGGACAGCAAACTAGGAAGGTTAGGAAAGATGGAAAGAAAGAGGTGGGATCCTTAAGAATCACAACAGGGCAAATAAGAACATGCATAGAGAAACAATGAGTGGAGCTGCAGGAGATGATATCCTGGAGGAAATAAATCAGTGACACCGAATTGAGTTAGGGTAGACCCTTTTCGGTTAGACCGAAATAATAAATCGGTGACGCCGAGTTTAATTCCAAGGAAATACAGAAATAATTCAGCTCACTTTGCGAGGAATGTTTCAAAGGATTTGCAATGAATTTGTGAAAGATTTTCGGGGAATTGATCAGAGCCATAAGGATATTCAAAGAGACATAAGAATAAAACGATTCCTAGATGAATTTTTTTTTTAAAGAAAAACTCAATGAGAGAACATAAGAGAAAATAGAAAGACTCCAAAAACATATGTACTTCATCTAGATAAAGGTCGGCGACAAGGTCACCTATGTTTGAGTATATTGACTTAGGAGTCAAATGAGGACATTTGATCATAGGTCATACTCATCATTTAAGCTCAAAATGGGGTTGCCATTTTTCGATTAAGCATTTGATGTGATCACATCTTATGAAGCTGCTTGTACTCATGACTTTGAGCAAAGCTCCTTAAAGATGTGAAGAACATACCTTGGGCTTGTTGTTGCTTTACTCATGTAGGTAAGCTTGATGTAGGTGCTCATTGAATGTGAAGTTGGAGCGCCATTTCTACTTGTGTAGTTCATCTTCCTACATGGGTTAGGCAAGCAAGGAAATACTCAAGGATATCCAAGATGACAAGAGTGAAATACTAGATGTATAAGATGTCAAAAAGGATATGTGGAATTTTTGTTCCTTGAACTCAACATCCCAAAGGGCTAGATACTTGGTTAATGACAAGATTACTCATGAATTGAGTGTGTGGTAATCTTGTGGAATGTAGATCATCCAAGTACCTGCAAGGAGTTAGATGCAATACAAGGAGGCAAATGTGTCCGAGACATATGATCACCATCATAAGAGAAATATCAAGGATTAGTCAAGAGGGCTCATACCTTGCATGCATCAATGGAGTTCTCACTCCAAGTTTGAAGCATCAATGATGTTCAACTCACTCCTTAAGCGACAAAACACCTTCTCATCAAGAGGTTTTGTAAAGATATCAGCAAGTTGTTTGTCAGTACGAACATGCTTAAGATTAATGTCACCCTTGGCAATATGATCACGAATAAAATGGTGACGAACTTCAATATGCTTTGTTCGAGAGTGTTGCACTGGATTGTGTCCAATTTTAATTGCACTCTCATTGTCACAAAGCAAGGGAACATGTCTCACATGTATCCCATAATCTTTAAGTGTTTGTGTCATCCATAGCAATTGAGCACAACATGAACCAGCAGCAATATATTCCGCTTCTGCAGTGGATAATGATACCGAATTTTGTTTCTTGGAGGACCAAGATACAAGGGATCGACCAAGGAATTGACACGTACCCGAAGTTGACTTTCTATCAACCTTGTCACCGGCATAGTCCGAGTCGGAATAGCCAACAAGGTCGAAAGAGGCCCTCTTAGGATACCAAATGCCAAAGTTTGGTGTGTGTATCAAATATCTCACTATCCTTTTAACAGCTTTAAGATGACATTCTTTAGGGGCTGCTTGATATCGCACACACATGCATACACTCAACATTATGTCAGGACGAGAAGCACAAAGATATAGTAGAGAACCAATCATAGATTGGTAAACCCTTTGATCAACGGGTTCTCCATCTTTTGTCAAGTCATTATGTCCACTTGTAGGCATGGGGGTACTCATACCTTTGCTTTCTTGCATGTTGAACTTCTTGAAGAGATCCTTGGTGTACTTTGTTTGTGAGACAAAGGTACCCTCCTTAGATTGCTTGATTTGCAACCCAAGGAATAATTTGAGTTCACTCATCATGGACATCTCATACTTCTCCGACATGAGCTGTCCAAACTTCTTGCTAAAATGGGGGTTAGTTGAACCAAAGATAATATCATCAACATATATTTGGCACACAAATAGTTCACCATTAACCCTTTTTGTGAACAGCGTTGAGTCTATCTTTCCAATCTCAAACCCTTTTTCAAGAAGAAAGCTAGTTAAGCATTTGTACCAAGCTCTAGGAGCTTGTTTAAGACCATAAAGAGCTTTGTGCAACTTGTAAACATGATTAGGCTTTTTGGGATTCACAAATCCGGGAGGTTGTTTCACAAATACTTCCTCCTCAATTTCACCATATAGGAAAGCACTTTTGATATCCATTTGATAGAGAGTAATATCATGGTGATTGGCATAAGCAAGAAGAATGCGAATGGACTCAAGTCTAGCAACGGGGGCATATGTCTCACCATAGTCCATACCTTCGACTTGTGTGTAACCTTGAGCTACGAGACGAGCCTTGTTGCGGATGACTTGTCCATCTTCATCTTGCTTGTTCCGAAACACCCATTTGGTTCCAATGATGTTTTGATCATCCTTGGGCTTCTCTACCAAAGTCCATACCTTGTTCCTCTCGAAGTTGTGTAGTTCTTCGTGCATAGCGTTCACCCAATCCGGGTCTTCAAGTGCTTCTTCTACCTTCATAGGTTCAATGCTAGAGATAAATGAGTAATGCTCACAAAAATTAGCTAAGCGAGTATTAGAGCGAGTAATTCTCCCGCAGTTGATGTCGTTCATCATTTGTTCCACGGGATGATTCTTCTTGACTCTTGCTCGGACTCGGGATAGCTTTTGTTGATGTTGTGGCTGAGCTTCCTCATCATCTTCATCTTCCTCTTCTTCTTCTTCATTGTTGTTGGTGTTGTCTTTAGGCGGTGGAGAAGGAGGTTGGGGTGGATCTTCTTGTTGCACTTCCTCATCTTGGTGAGTTCCACTTGTGGAGGCCTCCATGTTGCCTTGAGGTTCATCTTGCTGTGAGGTAGGGGGCTCCACATATGTAGATGAGGTACTCTCCTTCACTTCCATGGGACGGATCTTTCCAATAGATAAATCTTGGATAGCTTCCGATGGGTCCTTGTCTCCTACATCAATAGGCATTTGCTCTACTTGCGAGCCATTAGATTCATCAAACTTCACATCTACCGTCTCTTCAACCTTTCGGGTGAAATTATTGTAGACACGGTAGGTGTGGGAGTTTGATCCATAACCAAGGAGAAAGCCTTCATGAGATTTAGGAGCAAATTTAGACCGACGATGCTTATCAAGGATATAGCATTTTGAACCAAAGACACGAAAGTATCCCACTTGGGGTTTGTTACCGGTGAGGAGCTCGTATGATGTCTTGCCGAGGAGCTTATGAAGATAAAGCCTGTTGATAGCATGACAAGCTGTCTCGACCGCTTCTCCCCAAAAATGCTTCGGTGTCTTGTATTCATCAAGCATCGTTCTCGCCATCTCTATGAGCGTTCGGTTCTTCCTCTCAACAACTCCATTTTGTTGAGGAGTGTACGTAGCCGAGAACTCATGTAGAATCCCTTCCTCATCGAGAAAAGAGTCTACATTGGCGTTCTTGAACTCCGTTCCATTGTCACTCCGAACTTTCTTGATCTTCACCTCAAATTGATTTTGGGCCTTTTTGGCAAAGGTCTTGAAGATTCTCTGAACCTGCAATTTGTCATCAAGGAAAAATACCCACGTAAATCTGGAATAATCATCAACTATAACTAGACCAAAGGAGTTACCACCAAGGCTTTTGTAAGCATTGGGACCGAAGAGATCCATATGAAGAAGCTCAAGCGGTCTCCTTGTGGTCATGATGTTCTTTACGGGATGACTTCCACCTACTTGTTTTCCTGCTTGACAAGCACTACAAAGTCTATCTTTGTCAAAGAGAACATCTTTAACACCAAGAATATGATCACCTTTGATCAGCTTGTCTAGATTACGCATACCAACATGTCCTAGCCTTCTATGCCATAACCAACCTTTAGAGGATTTAGCAATGAAACAAGCTCTAGGTTGGGCTTTCTTAGTGAAATCAACAATGTATAGATCACCTCTACGGATACCGGTAAATGCCATGTTTTGATTGTCACGACGAAAGACTTGGCAATCTACTTTGGTGAATAGCACATTGAATCCAAAGTCAGCTAATCTAGACACGGAAAGTAAATTGTATCCAAGAGATTCTACAAGCATGACATTTTGAATAGAGCTATCATGAGATATGGCCACCTTACCAAGGCCAAGTACCTTACCCTTGGAGTTGTCTCCAAAAGTCACATACTTGCGTGGACCATCGTTCTTTGCAAGCTCTCGAAACATGTCTTTGTCTCCGGTCATGTGGTCGGTGCATCCACTATCAAGAATCCACTCTTTTCCGCCGGACATGTAGTCTCTCAGATTTGCCATAAGATTGAGACTCTTCATGACCTTGTCTAGCTTGGTGTCCGAATCGGAGTAATCATCATCATGCTCATGCTCATCATCATATTGACCCATAGATTGTTCATCATCAACACCTAGGTCAATTTGATAAGTACTTGCATTAGTTTTGTCAATGTGACAATAATCTTCGGAATGCAATGCAAGAGCATTTCTAATTAAAACATTGATGAGAGCGGGATCACCCTTCTTTTTCATAAGATCACGAAGCTCAAAGAAGCATTTATCAAAGTTGGGATCATTGGGGTGCATCTTATCAAATTCAATAGTCTTGTATAGAATTTTATCAAGACCTCTCATAGAGTAGTCCGGATAAAGTTCTTCCAAGAACTTCCACATAGCATAGGCACACTCAAAGTTTGTAACAAGCTTAAGCAAATCATCGGGTAACCCTCTAATGATAAGATTTACAGTCCTAAGGTTACGAAGCAAATCAAGCTCTTCATCCATGGTAGGGTGCAAGGGATCAAATGGAGGCACATAGGGGGTCTCAATATATTTGCACAAATTGTACTTCTTAAAGATAATAAGCATTTCAGACCTCCATGAGTTATATGACTCTCCATTAAGAATAGGCACTCTATGGCTAACACTCCCAAACGTAGACACGTCCATCTTCCTCCAATGGTGTGTAAACCAAAGCAATGGAGACCAAAGCTCTGATACCAATTGAGGGATCGAAGAAGGTGAGAGTGTCTAGAGGGGGGGGATTAGACTACTCGACAAGATAAAAATTCTGTCTTTTATCAAGGACAGATTTTGACAGATTTTGCATAACACACAAGTCAAGTAGCACACTACACATGCAATTCTAGAGTATGGGCAGCGGAAAGTAAATTGCACAAGTAGTAAAGAGAAGTGGAGAAGATCAAACGCAATTTGGAGACGCAATGATTTTTCCCATGGTTCCGATAGGTAGTGCTATCGTACATCCACGTTGATGGAGACTTCAACCCACGGAGGGTAACGGCTGCGCGAGTTCACGGAGGGCTCCACCCACGAAGGGTCCACGAAGAAGCAACCTTGTCTATTCCATCATGGCCTATGCCCACGGAGGGCTAGCCTTACTCGGGGTAGATCTTCACGAAGTAGGCGATCTCCTTGCCCTTACAAACTTCTTGGTTCAACTCCACATCTCGGTGACGGAGGCTCCCAAGCGACACCTAACCAATCTAGGAGGCACCACCCTCCAAAAGGTAATAGATGTTGTAGATGATGATGAACTCCTTGCTCTTGTGCTTCAAATGATAATCTCCCCAACACTCAACTCTCCTCACTGATTTGGCTGTGGTGGAAGAAAGGATTGAGTGGAAAGCAACTTGGGAAGGTTAGAAATCAAGTTTCATATGGTGGGAGTGGAGCAACTTGATCTCAACACAAGGGTAGGTAGTTCTCTTCTCCGAAAGTGTAAGGTAGGAGTGGTAGTTCTTTCTGATGGCTCTCTCCACGAATGAAGAGGGGGTGGAGGGGTATATATAGCCTCCACACAAAATCCAACCGTTACACACATAATTGAGCAATCTCGGTGAGACCGAAGTGGACAACTCGGTCAGACCAAAAGTTCAAATAATGTGAACGTTGGGGTTTTCGGTGGGACCGAAAATACCATCTCGGTTAGTCCGATTTGAGCAGAGACAGGAACTTGCCAGTTTCGGTGGGACCGAAAATACCATCTCGGTTATTACGATTTGAGCAAAGACAGGAGCTTGCCAGTTTCGGTGGGACCGAAAATATCATCTCGGTTATTCCGATATGATGACAAACGGTTACAGAAGCTTGGCAGCCCATGTTTCGGTGAGATCGATCTCAAACTCGGAATATCCGATTTTTCTAGGGTTTGGCTTATGGCTGAGGTGGTTCATCTCGGTGTGACTGAGTTTGGAAATCGGTTGGTCCGAGATTACTTATGAGTGTGTATTGTAGTGAGAGTTGCTGATAGTTGAAGGAGATATATCACTAAGCACTTGAGCAACCAGATCATCAACACAACCTCATACCCTTTTAATAGTATTGGCTTTTCCTATGGACTCAATGTGATCATGGATCACTAAACCAAAAATGGAGTCTTGAGCTTTTGCCAATGCCAGCCTTAGCATTTTGAGGGGTCCACTTCTTCAGTCCTTTTGCCATACCAATGTGATTGAATTTCTTGAGACATACTTGATAAAAGCATTAGTCCAACCACAAAGTATGTTGTCATTAATTACCAAAACCACCCAGGGAGCAAATGTGCTTTCACACTTGGCTGGCGCCTTCAGAAGAGATCGCACAAACTTTCTTCGACAACCTGGTTGAGCGGCCAATCAATCCGGAAGAGAAGAAGGGTCTCACCCGCGAGACCACAGACCGGGATGTGGCGTATATCGCCAGCAGAATGGAGGAGGTAGCTGCAGCTGAGGCTGCGGGTGAGTTCGGGTACTCCTTGGAAGAGGCAGATGCGGCGGATGCAGTGAGTAGGGCCGAGGAGGAAGAAATCCTCAAGTTGTTGAAGCCTGCCGGGGAGCCTGCCGGGACGAGCGAGGCTGCCGGGCAGGGCACTGAGTCCAGTGAGCCCGCCGAGGAGGACGCCGAATCGGGCGATTCCGACGAAGACTCGGGCGGGTCACTGAACCTCGACGACGCCTCCTCATCGTCGGAAAATTCTCCGCCACCACCGAGTCCTCCGCCACAGCCAAAGAAGCGCCTCCGCAAGACCACTGACACGGCGAGGCAGCCGGCGCCCCGACAGCAACCGCAGCGTCGCTCGACGCGTGCCACCACGACGAGCAAGGCCGTCAAGGAGGCGCCCCGCGCCTCAGCGACAAGCGGAGGGGGATCTTCCCAAACCGTTTCCGGCGTTCCTTCCGCCCCTCGGTCTTCGGCGACGACCGGAGCGGGGTCTTCTCAGCCCACGGCTCCGGAGCCCGCCAAGAGCCCGAGGGAGCCTACCCCTCCAGCTCCTCGCGCCGGGACGCGCGAGGCGGACTTCGACTTCTCCGCCCTTAGTTCCGACAAGGAGGAGGAAGAGTAAGCATTTACAACTTTTATTTCTTTTGATTCTTGTTGCTCTTGTCTTGAATTCTCTTTGTCTGACTCTGATCTTGTTCGGCTTCCAGGACCCTGACCCAGAGGATGGCGAAGAGGGCCAAGATCCCGGTGGTTGATCTCGAGGGGGACGAGCCCGTCGTCGTGGCAGGAGATGCGCCCGCGACAGGCTTGCCGGGCCAGTCTGCTGCTCCGCAGAGCAGCCCCCAGCGCAGCCCCCAGTGTAAGTCTTCTTGTTTACTTCTTCGCTTGTCGGGCGCGCGTGGGCTTCTTATCCTTGCTAATGCCTTGTTTGTTTGTTGACTTGTGCAGAAGTGGAGCCGCATCCTCAGGAGCGTCAAGAGACTGCTCCCGACGAGCCGCTCGTTCGACCCTCCCCGCCAAGGAGGAGTTCCCCGGCGAGGGAGAGTGCTCCGCCAAGGGCGGGTACTCCGCCAAGGGCGAGTACCCCGCCAAGAGCGAGCACCCCGACAAGGGTGGGCACCCCGCCAAGGGAAGGCGCCAGCGGCCCTCCGCCGGCAGGGGTCGCTACCACGCCGCCAAGGGAGAACTCCCTGGCGAGGGACCCCGTTACTGAAGAGGCCCGCGCAGGTAACCCTTGTACTTTCCTTCTCTTGAATTCTTCTTTTTGGATATTTGCTTGACGATTCTTCTTTTCTTTTTCTTCTGTCAGATCCTCCCGCCCCGGAGCCGATGGAGACAGAGGCCATCGCCGAGGAGGACGCACGCGGCAATGCTGGCGACGCCGCCACCGCTGAAGGGATGGCCGACGCTGACGAGCCAGTCGCCGACGAGACCGCCGCGGCCACTGACGCGGCAGCTGGGGAGGGGACCGGCGACCGTACTGACGGCCCTGAGGCCGGAGGAGCGCCGGACACTACACCGGCCGCTGACCCCTCCGCCGCCGCGACTGGGCCGGGTATTTATCTGGAGGCCGCCAACGGGGTCTTCATCCAACTCCCGTGGGCGTCCTCATCAAGGGCGCCCGCGGAGGGGGAGAGCTTCGATGGAGAAGTCCTCGCCTCCGCCGGGCTGAGGCTTGTCGACGCGCCCGGCAGCAGCAGCGAGCCCGAAGAGGAGCAGCTTCTGCGCCGGCTTCTGGCCTTGTACCGGGCCAGGCAGGCCAAGCTGGAGTCCCGAGAGGCTCTGGCCGCCAAGGCTGGCGTTGACTTGGAGAAGTGCGCCGCGGAGGTCCGCGCCGCCAACCAAGCGGCCCTCTGGAACTTGGCGGAGGAGCGAGAGGAGCTCGCCGAGGCGCACGAGGCGTTCATCCTCGAGAAGGCCGAGGTTGAGGAGCAGCAACGACTAGCCGCCGAGGATCTGTCTCGGTGGGAGGGAGAGCTCAGGCAGCGGAAGGGCGACCTCAATAGCCACGAGGACGACCTTACCGCGCGCGAGCAGTTCATTGGCGGGGCTCTGCAGGAGGCGAGGGACGCCACTGCTGCCGCAGAGACCGCCAAGAGGGACTTGGAGGCGAGGGTGGCGCAGTTGGAGACGAGCTTGAAGACGAGCGAGGAGAGGGTTGCCGCACTCAATTTGGCGCGGGAGAAAGACGCCCACACCCACTCGGAGCTGAAAGTCCGCCTCTCCGACAAGGGCCAGGAACTCACCGCCGCCAAGGATTCCATCGCGGACTTGGAGCTAAAACTGTCCACCCTCACTGAGTCGCTTGACGGGGCCCGGAACAGGGAGACAAAGTTGAAGGAAGATCTCCGGGCTGAAAGGGCACTGCTGGACAGTGCCGCCCTTACGCAGAACAACTTCCAGCGGACGGTGGAGCAGTGGACCGAGGAGCTCTTCGCCTCCGCCGCCAACATCGACAAGGAGATGGTGGCGCTGGGGACGGAGCACCTCGTGTACTCCCCCGACGAGAACCTCCCCCACAGCGCCAAGCTGAGCTTGTTCTTCAGAGGAGTGGCGCCGGCCCTCGCGCAGCTACGGGAAAGGCTCCCCGTACAGCTGGCGAACGAGGCGCGCAGGCTCTGCACGGGTACTGTGGAGCGAGTGTTGGCGAAGATCGTCTACCGCAAACCTGGGATCAACCTTGACAACGTCCTCCGGACCCTGCCGCCCGACGCTGACCAAGAAGCGTTGAAGGCTCGCGTCGCCCACATCGTGGCCAAGGTGGGCAAGATCAGGAGGGTTGACGGGACCGTGTAGACTAGGTTGTTTTCTTTCCGCTTCCCTTGCCGCTGCCAATTAAGTCATGGACAGTAGTTTGTTAGAACAGCGGCAAGTCTTCTTGTAATATAACTCCATTTTGGATAGTCAATGTAGTGTTATCTCCCTTGCTCAATTCCTTTACTTTGCATGCTTCTCACCCTACGCTTTTAGGGAAATCGCCGGCAAAGGGACCCTTGCCGCGAGCGCTGAGTGCAGAACTTCAGCAGCCTGCTGGCAATGCCCCTGCCGGCAAGAAACCTTGCCGCAGCTAGTCGCAGCACACTTAGATTGTTGAGAGAACTCGAAAACGAAGTAAGGGCGCGACACTTGTCGCAGCTCACTTAAGCCGTTGAGCGTGCTCGAAACAAAGTAAGGGCGCGGCTAGCCACGGGTAGGTTCCTCCGCGCACATGTTTTCCATACAAAGCGTGGTTGTTCAAGGAAGATAACTAAGAATTTTTTAAAAATTTGAATGCTCAAACTTTGGCAACTTATCTTTTGTGTGCCGTTTGCTTCCCGGCAAGGCTTTCCTTTCTTGAACAGCACTTGGTCCATACCACTGTCTCCTTCCCCCCCGGCAAACTTGTGCACGAGGAACACTTCTTCTGCTTGAGAGGTAAAAAGGAAAAGCAGAGGAAACATAGATATGGAGCCTTGCGGCTTGTTATTGCTTACCGGGGGTGTGCGCTGCACAAAGTGTCAGGTAATACATGCAAGAAAAATGACAAGGCATGAAACGACAAGTTGTGCGAGGCACAAAAGTTTTACTGATGCACGGGGTCTGCGCCCGGCTTTGTACAAAGGTTTACATGCGACAGCGGCAAGACTTGTACAAAAGGTGGTTGCCGGAGCGGATCACGGCAACGGCGCCTCATGGGTGAAACTTGCGAAGATGCTAGAGTTGCTCACCGGTAAGCCTTCTTCGGTCTCAAGGCGAACAGCGCCGGGCCTTGTGACTTGTCTCACCCGATAAGGGCCTTCCCACTTCGGCGTCAACTTGTTGGAATTCTTGGCGGACTGAACACGCCGAAGAACAAGGTTGCCTTCCTCGAGACTCCTGGCATTTACTTTGCGGCTATGATAGCGGCGCCAAGCTTGCTGGTACCGAGCAGCTCGTACAACAGCCTGGAGACGGTCCTCCTCGAGGAGCAGTGCATCATCTTGTCGCAGCTGCTCTTGCTCGAGCTCATCGTAAGCGAGCACCCGAGGAGATCCGTATGCGAGTTCCGTGGGGAGAACTGCCTCTGCTCCATAGACAAGAGCAAAGGGTGTCTGTCCGGTGGCTCGATTTGGTGTCGTCCTGATTGACCAAAGAGCCGCCGGCAACTCCTCAATCCAGTTTCTTCCGCACTTATGCAGCCTGCCGAAAGTTCTCGTCTTGAGCCCGCGCGGCACTTCAGCGTTTGCCCTCTCCGCTTGATCGTTGCTCCTTGGGTGTGCAACAGAAGCGAAGCAGACCTTGGCGCCAAGGTCTTGGACGTATTGCATGAAGGTGCGACTTGTGAACTGTGTGCCGTTGTCGGTGATGATCCTGTTAGGGATTCCGAAACGGCAAACAATTGACCTGAAGAACTTGACTGCTGACTGTGCGGTCACCTTTCTCACCGGTTCCACTTCCGGCCACTTTGTGAACTTGTCGATGGCAACGTACAAGTACTCAAAGCCCCCGGTAGCACGGGGAAAGGGGCCGAGGATGTCGAGCCCCCAGACCGAAAAGGGCCAGGACAAAGGGATCGTCTGGAGAGCTTGAGCTGGTTGATGTATTTGCTTGGCATGGAACTGACACGCTTCACACTTGGTTACTTGTGCAGTTGCATCTTGGAGGGCTTCTGGCCAAAAGAAACCTTGTCGGAACGCCTTCCCGGCAAGTGCTCTTGCGCCAATGTGGTGGCCACATATGCCTCCATGTATCTCTGCCAACAGCTTCTGTCCATCTTCCCGGGAAATGCACTTCAATCTGACACCATTGAGTCTTCTTCTGTACAGTTCATTGCCGACGAACTGGTACATACTTGACTGCCTGGTTATTCTCTCTATCTCTTCTGGTTCTTCGAGAAGTTCCCCAGTTTGAAGAAAACGGACGATTTGCTGTGCCCATGCTGGAGCCTGAGGCTCAACAACAAGGACTAAAGGCATCAGTGCTGCTGCGGGAACGTCAGCTTCTACGGCAAAGACTTGCGGCTCTGCTGGAGCTGGACGTCCCCCGGCAAGCCTGCCGGGGCAAGACTTTTCGAGAACGCCTGCTTCGACTGTACAAACCCTGGGGCTTGCAGGAGCAGACTGTTCCTCAGCAACTTTGTCGTTGATCTTGGGGACCTTGGCGGCGACTTCAGGAAGATCCGCCGGCAAGTAGTCGCCGGAGACCAACTTTCTCTTCTTGCTTTGCCCAATTGATGGTGTAACAGATGGTTGAGTTAGCTTGAGCATGAAGGTTCCTGGTTCCACAGGTAGCTTCAATGCAGCACACTTTGACAGGCCGTCTGCGATATCATTTTGAGCCCTCGGAACGTGCTCCATCTATAGGCCTTCAAAGTGTTCTTCAAGCTTTCTCACTTCGTCGACGTAAGCTTCCATCAATGGGCTCTGGTAGCTCTTGTTTACTTGTCGGACGACCAACTGTGAATCTCCCCGCACAATCAGCTTTTTGATCCCAAGTTCTGCTGCAATTCTGAGGCTGGCAAGCAAACCCTCATACTCCGCAGTATTGTTTGTCGCTTGCTCCTTGGGAAAGTGCATTTGGACAACGTACTTGAGGTGCTCCCCGGTGGGTGCGACAAGTAGCACACCGGCACCGGCGCCTTGCAGCGAGAAGGCACCATCGAAGTACATTATCCATTCCTTGCTTGCTTCTTGGACGGGGATGCTTGTCTCTGGAACTTCTTCGTCTGGTGTTGGTGTCCATTCTGCTATAAATTCTGCCAATACTCGGCTCTGGATAGTTGAAGTACTCTCAAACTTGAGACCAAATCTTGACAGCTCTAGTGCCCACTCGACAATCCTTCCTGTTGCTTCTGGATTTTGCAATATTCTCTTCAGCGGAAAGCGAGTGACCACTGTTATCTCATGTGCTTGGAAGTAGTGGCGCAGCTTTCTCGAGGCCATGAGGAGACCAAAAAGCAACTTCTGCACTCCAGAGTATCTTGACCTAGCCCCCTGCAAGAGGGAACTGACAAAATAGACTAGGCGCTGCACCATCTTCTTTCGCACTTCTTCTTGCGTCTGCACAGACTCATCCTTGTCGGGGCCAGAGCTTGTCGGGGGAGCCCCCTGCTTGTCGCTGGATGTGCTTGCCGGGGCTGTGGGCTCCTCCTCTGCCTCCCTTTCCTCTACCAACGCAGCACTAACCACTTGATTGGTTGCTGCTAAGTATAGCAGCAACTTCTCTTGCGGCCTAGGTGCGACAAGTATTGGAGTGGAGGACAGGTATCCTTTCAAGTCCTGCAGCGCTGCCTCCGCTTCCGGAGTCCATTTCATTGTACCTGCCTTTTTCAAGATTTTGAAAAACGGCAGGGCGCGTTCTGCAGACTTAGAAATGAACCTGCTGAGGGCAGCCACACAACCAGCAAGTCTCCATACATCCTTGACGCGCTTCGGAGCTTCGATCTGCTCGATGGCTTTTATCTTGTCTGGATTAGCTTCAATCCCCCTCTGGGACACAAAGAACCCGAGAAGCTTGCCGGAGGGGACTCCGAAGACGCACTTCTCGGGGTTCAGCTTGAGTTGTATCTTGAGCAGATTCGCAAAAGTCTCATCAAGGTCTTGGATCAGGGTATCTTTGTCCTTGCTCTTGACCACTATATCATCCATGTAAGCTTCTACATTCCTGTGTATCTGAGGCTCAAAAGCAGTGTGGACTACCCTTGCAAACGTTGAACCCGCATTCTTCAATCCGAAGGGCATACGTATGAAACAGTAAGTGCCACATGGAGTAATGAATGCGGTCTTCTCTTCGTCTTCTTCAGCCATGAATATTTGGTGGTACCCAGAGTATGCATCAAGGAATGAGAGCAACTCACATCCAGCCGTGGAGTCAACGATCTGGTCAATGCGCGACAAGGGAAATGGATCTTTGGGACAAGCTTTATTCACATCAGTGAAGTCTATACATAGTCTCCACTTCCCATTAGCTTTGCGCACGACAACTGGATTGGCCAGCCACGTGGGATGAAGTACACCTCTGACAAGGCCTGCTGCTTCAAACTTCTTGATCTCTTTGGCTAGAAACTCTTGGCGCTCCACCGCTTGCTTCCTGACCTTCTGCTTGACGGGCCGCGCATGAGGACAAACGGCAAGCTTGTGGTCAATCACTTTCCTGGGAACACCGGGGATGTCAGACGGTTACCATGCAAACACGTCCACATTCGCCCGCAGGAAAGCAACGAGCGCGCTTTCCTATTTGGGATCGAGCGTAGCACTGATGGTGAAAGTACCACTAGTGCCGTCCTCCTTGGCGGACACCTTCTTGGTTGCGGGTGGAGCTGCCATTCCTTTCTTGCACTTGCCGGTGGAGCTCGATGGTGCATCCTCGACGGCAGCGCAGCACTCCGAAGAGGTGCGTTTGCCGGAGTGGGCCCCAGAGCTCTTGCCGGACTTGGTCTTGGTCTTCCCCCCGGGAGCTTCAGCTGCAAATGTCTCACTGTCTGCTGCGGCTGCTGCATCCCGGTAGATCTTGTCGGCGCAAATAAGCGCGTCCTTCTTGTCGCCGGGGACAGAGATGACGCTTATTGGCCCTGGCATCTTGAGCATGTTGTATGCATAGTGAGAGGCTGCCATGAATTTGGCGAGCGCCAGACGGCCGAATATCCCATTGTATGGCAATGGGATATCGGCGACGTCGAAGGTGATCCTCTTAGTCCTGAAGTTTAGCTCTCCGCCAAAGGTCACTGGCAGTGTTATCTTCCCCTTCGGCTTGCTCCTTCCCGGGTCCTCCCCGGCCATTGAATGGCCGCTTCTTGCCGGACTCTCCTCCACTTCCTTGGGCCTTCTCCTTGTCGCGTCGCTCGTACTCAGCTTTCTGCTGCTCGACGAGGTATTCGACCCTCTTGCAGTTCTGGAGATCGTGGCCCTTGGTGCGGTGGATCTTGCAGTACTGCTTGTCGGAGCCGTCCTGCTTGTCGGCGGCCGCCACAGGGGCGGCATCCTTGCCGGAGCCACCAGCCTGAGCTTTCTTGACGCCAGCCTCCTTGCCGGACTGCTCGACTGTCAGTACCTCCTTGTTCTTCTTCTTATTATTGTTCCGCCGCCGGCCTTTCCTTGCCGAGGCAGCATCCTCGCTGTCCGTTCCCCCTGCTCCAGCATCCTCTCCGGGGAATCTCCTCCCCTCTTCAGCGCGCGCACACTTGTCGGCCAGAGCGTAAAGCTTGCTGACGTCCCGGATCTTGGTCATCGCCATTTCCTCCCTCATCCGGCGGTTACGCACGTTCTGATGGAACGCGCTAATAACCGCGGCAGGGTGTACGTCCGGGATGTTGTGCTGGACGCGGCTGAATCTCTGGATGTATTTCCGCAGGGACTCTCCCGCCTTCTGGGCAAGTATGTGAAGATCACTTTCCTGGCCGTGGGGCTTGTGGCCGCCCGTGAAGGCGCCGACAAACTGGTGGCACAGATCTGCCCAAGAAGAGATGGAGTTCTCCGGCAAGTGCATGAGCCAAGATCTGACATTGGGCTTGAGCACAAGCGGGAAGTAATTCGCCAGTATCTTCTCATCCCGTCCCCCGGCAGCCTACACCGCAATGGTGTAGATGCTAAGGAACTCTGAGGGATGAGTCTTGCCGTCGTACTTCTCGGGTACGTCGGGCTTAAAGTTCTTCATGCTGGGCCACCGGACTTGCCGCAGCTCTCGGGTGAACGCAGGACAACCTGCCGCGTACGGCAAGTCGCCTGGTTCACCGGGCACGTGCATGTCGACAGCGGTCCCAGTGCGCTGGTCCGACTGGCGTCCCGCTTCTCTTCGACGCTCGATGCGAGTTCGAGCGTCTTCTTGTCGCCTGTCGTCGAGGACTTGGCGTTGATCGCGACGAGCCCGCGGATCCGACGACGCCGTGGAGTCGTCGTCGACGTTGATCGGGAGAGTCGGCGATTTCTGCTTCCGCGGCGGGGAGTGCACGGTAGTTGCACCCCCGGCGGTCTTGTCTCCATCGACCTTCGCTTGGCTGACTTGCCGCGGCCGTGATGTTGCCGGCTGCTGCGGCGTGTCGTTGTTGGCGAAGGCGATGAGGCTTTGAATGGTAGCCCTCCAGTCTTCGGCCTTGTCCGCCGCTGGAGGGAAGTCGAGGAGCAGCTGAGCTCTGGCTAGAGCTTCTGCTGGAGAGGAGGGGAGCGGTGGTGAGCGGTGCGAGGAGCGAGATATGCTCGGACTTCTAACCGCGTTAGAAGGAGCAGGTTCTCGCCCCGGCGACCGCGCTTTGCTCGTGCCAGCACGTTGGCCTTGAGCGTCCCGCGACCCGCCAACCTGGCCTTGGCCTAGCAAGCGGACGGTACCTTGTGTACCACGTCGCTGCCTTTCCGGCACCTCCTGAGAGGGGCGCGGTGCGTGCACGGACGCCGAGGTCTTGGAGTGTGCTCGGTCGTCCGTCTTGTCCTTGGACTTGGCGGCGCCGTGAATTTCCTCGCCGGCGTCCGTCCTTCCGCCAGCGTCTACCCCACCAACCATTGGTTCTGGTGGTGGTGGGACCGACGCGGACGGACCTCCTACCTCCGAAGCTTTCTTCTTCGGCGGCATGCTGATGTAGTCGATGAAGCTGATGAAGTTGGTGAAGGTTGCGCCGGCGTGAACGCCGGATCAGGTTTGCACAACCTCGACGCCCCCCTACCTGGCGCGCCAAAGATGTCGGGGAAACTGATCACCCACGAACACCTATGGGACCGGAGCCCCTTTTAGGTACGGCGAGGGAGCGGAGGGAGCACAGAGAGCAGATCGAGGCGCACACGCAAGCAGTTTACCCAGGTTCGGGCCGCACGAATGCGTAAAACCCTACTCCTGCCTTGGTTGTATTGAGTTCTTGGCTCGGGAGCAAGAAGATCTACAGTACTAGCTACACCGAGCGTAGGAGTGATCAAGTTTCGGAACCCCCTCTACGTTGTGCATGGGCCTCCTTTTATAGGTCGAAGGGGTTCCCAACAGGTGTCAACGTAGGTGAGGGTAAAAGCGTAAAATTGGTGGTAGTTGTAACAGTGTATGTACAGTGTTTTGTACCTAACCCAGACGGTGGGGGACAAGGGCATTGAATGCCCGTCGCCGTCGCCCCAGAACAGTGTAAAAAGCGTCCGTCCGGGCGTCTCTGTTCGCCACGACGGTGGCCTCGTCATCGTGTCTCGCCACCGTGTACCCCGGGCTGCACAGCCATCCGCCACGTGCCCCTGGAAGGGCCCCAGGGCGACGCGTGGACAGATGAGCTGGAGCGTAGGCACACAGTGAAAGCTTGCCGCGGCGAGCTCCTTGCCGCGGTCGCTACCTTGCCGGGCCCGGAAGCTTGTCGCTCTCCGAGTCTTGCCGGGGCGCGCGATGCGCCACGGCACGTCTTCTGAAATGTTGTTCTTTGGCTTTCCTGGCAAGCTCCTCTTGCCAGGGTCTTGTGCTAGAGGGGTGGTCTTGAGCCTGGAGCGGCCTTCCCGGCAAGCTCCTCATGCTGGGGTCTTGTTTCTTAACTTGAATACTTTGTTCTTGAATGGCTTCCAAGGAACTAGAGTGGGCCTTGGCGGACGCGTGGTGAGCCTGACCACGGGACGCTGCTACCGCCCGTGCACAAGTCGGGATACTAGGGTACCCCTACTTTAGAACACCGACAGGAATGCTAACCAATATAGTTTTTCAATGTAATTCTCTTAATTGTGACATGAATGTTTAGATCTGAAAGATTCAAGGTAAAAGTCTATATTGACATAAGAAACAATAATACTTCAAGCATACTAACAAAGCAATCATGTCTTCTCAAAATACTATGGCTAAAGAAAGTTATCCCTACAAAATCATATAGTCTGGCTATGCTCCCTCTTCATCACACAAAATATTCATATCATGCACAACCCCGATTTCAGCGAAGCACTTGTTTTCATACTCTATCTTTTCAAACCTTTCAACTTTCATGCAATACATGAGCGTGAGCCATGGATATAGCACTACGGGTGTAATAGAGGTGGTTGTGGAGAAGACAAAAAGGAGGGAGATAGTTTCACATCGACTAGGCGTATCAACGGGCTATGGAGATGCCCATTAATAGATATCAATGTGAGTGAGTAGGGATTGCCATGCAACGGATGCACTAGAGCTAAGTATGTATGAAAGCTCAACAAAAAAAAACTAAGTGGGTGTGCATCCAACTTGCTTGCTCATGAAGACCTAGGGCATTTGAGGAAGCCCATCGTTGGAATATACAAGCCAAGTTCTATAACGAAAAATTCCCACTAGTACATGAAAGTGACTAAGCATGAGACTCTCTACAATGAAGAACATGGTGCTACTTTGAAGCACAAGTGTGGAAAAAGATAGTAGCAATTGTCCCTTCTCTCTTTTCTCTCATTTTTTGGGAGGGGCTTTCTCTTCTTTTTTTATTATCCCCTCTCTATTTTTTTGGGCCATCTCTTTTTTTTATTGGCCTTTCCTCACATGGGACAATGCTCTAATAATGATGATCATCACACTTTTATTACAACTCGAAATTACAACTCGATACTACAACAAGTATGACTCTACATGAATGCCTCCAGCGGTGTACCGGGATGTGCAATGAATCAAGAGTGACATATATGAAAATTATGCATGGTGGCTTTGCCACAAATACGATGCCAACTACATGATCATGCTTGGCAATATAACAATATGATGCGTGTCATATGAACGGAACGGTGGAAAGTTGCATTGCAATATATCTCGGAATGGCTATGGAAATGCCATGATAGGTAGGTATGGTGGCTGTTTTGAGGAATAATATGGTGGCTGTTTTGAGGAAGGATATATAGTGGGTTTATGGCACCGGCGAAAGTTGCGCGGTACAAGAGAGGCTAGCAATGGTGGAAGGGTGAGAGTGCGTATAATCCATGGACTCAACATTAGTCATAAGAACTCATATACTTATTGCAAAAATCTACGAGTCATCAAAACAAAGCAATCAACGCATGCTCCTAGGGGGTAGGTTAGTAGGAGTTAACCATCGCGCGCTCCCGACCTCTACATAAAGGTTGGCACTCTACAAATACCTCATGCTCTAACTTCGTCACATAGCGGTTCACCATACGTGCATGATACGGGAATCACTAACCTTAACACAAGTATTTCTCAATTTCATAATAACTCCACTAGCATGACTCTAATATCACTATCCTCATATCTCAAAACAATTATCAAGCACCCAACATCTCATCACATTCAATGCACTTAGTGTGAATTTTTTTACTACATTGACATTGGATGTTTATCATGTGAAGACTAGTTTCTTTAGCCTAAATACATTACCATGTTGTTTTAATAGACTCTCAAAAGGATATAAGTGAAGCATGAGAGTTCAACAATTTCTACAAAATATTACCACCGCCGTGCTCTAAAAGATATAAGTGAAGCACTAGAGGAAAAACTATTCAACTCAAAAGATATAAGTGAAGCACATAGAGTGTTCTAACAATTTCTAGGCCATATTTAACTCTCTCAAATAGGTGTTGTGACACCCCGAGACCGATGCACCAGGTCTCAGCCAGTTATTCGCCGTCTTTGCCATGTCATCTGCTTGCGTGTGGCATCTTTGCCTTGTCATCATGTTCATTGCATCATCATGTTTTCAAAACTTGCATCCGTCCGAGTCCGCCCGTCCTTTCCGTTGTCCATTCTGAGCCCACACACACTTGCACACGCCCGCGGCGCCTCCGAATATTTATTTTATGAGTGGCCAGAAAACGTTATCGGAATGGGTTGAAACTTGGCGTGTGGTCTTATTTTAGCATAGGTAGACCGCTTGTCAAGTTTCGTCGCGTTCGGAGTTCGTTTGATAGCCCAACGGTTAACCGTGTTAACCACGGGAAGTCTTTCTCTTTTGGCCCAACACCCCTTTCAGACAGCCCACCAAGCCCATCCTAACACCCTCCATGCTCTCGGTCATCGGATCAGGATCGCGTGGCCGAAAACCGCTCCTCATTTGGACTCTCCTAGCTCCCTCTACCTATAAATATGTGCCTCTCCTTCCAAATCACGGATGAAACCCTAAAAAAATCCTCCTCCCCGCGCAGCCGGACGTGTCCGCTCGCCGCCGGACATGTCCGCCCTGCCGTCCATGTCCGCGCAACCAACCAGGAGCCGCCACATCAGCAGCCCCACCGCCCCGGACCAATGGGCGCGCGCCACGTCACCGCCTCCACGCCTCCAGCCGCCGCGGCCCGGGGAAGCCCATTGCGGACCCGCTCGGGCCGGGATCTGCGCCGCCGCCTCCGCGCCAGGACCGCGCCCCGCCGCCTTCGCCCGCTCGCCACCCGGCCGTGGTGCTCCTCCCCGTCGCCGTGGCCTGCCTCGCCGGACCTGCGAACCCCGTCGCCCGTGACAAGCTCGTCGCCTGAGCTCCCAGCGAGCCCGCCGCCGGCTCCTCCACCCACCAGCCGCCGCTCGGCCGCCCTCCGCCGCGTCTCCCCGCCGGCGTCCGTCCCGCCGTGCGCCGTCCTGCCGACCGGAGCACGCCACCAAGCCTCGCCGGAGCCAAGCCCCTTCGCCGCCCTGTCCTCGTTCGGGAGGACGAGGAGCGCCGCCGCTTCCTCCTGGGCTGTGCACCCCTCCAGCGCCCGGCCTCGTGGGCCCGACAGGACCGGCCCATCCGCGAGGCCCAGCCTCGGCCCAGCCGCTGCGGCCTGCCTCCTTCCTCTTCTGCTACTGGGTCGAGCCCATGTGGTGAGCACCCTCTTTTCCCTCGACGTGTCCGCCGCCGCCCTCAGCCTATCACCGCTTGCCACGTGGCCGCGCCCACTTCCCCGCCGCCGTGGCCCGCCGAGCCCATCACGGGCCTGACGAGCCCATCCACCATCGTCGCCCCGCTCCTCCGCGCTTCCCCGTGCCTCCAACCACCTCCGGCCGCCGGCGCGCATCACCGCCGGCCATCGCCGCCGGCGCGCCTCACCGCCGGCCATCGCCACCGCCCCGCCACCAGCTCAGCTCGCCGCCAGCAGCAATGAGCCCCGCCACCCAGTGCCGCCTTCGGCCGCCTCTCACCGCCGGGAACCGACCCCCCTCACCGGATCCGGCGCGGATCCGTGCCCGCCGACCTTCCCCGAGGCCCCGCTGCGCCCCCTCGCCGGCGACGATCCGCCGCCGCCGTTGCCCTGTCTTCCCTCGATCCAGCTGGATCGGGGAGGAGGACGAGCCACGGGGATGGGCCCCACGGCCCAGTGCTTTGGCCCAGTCCAGCCGCGCCTCAGCCCGCATCGTCGGCCGGCCCTCCTCCTCTGCCTACTGGGCCTCGGCCCACTCTGTTGAGCCCTGGCCTGCCCACTATCCCGCGCCTTGTGCGTCTAATAGTATCTTGCGCTCTGTGTGTTTTTTCCTCTGTTGAAATGACTAAGTCCCAAAAATTGCTTAAAATGTTGCATGTTTGCATGGCTGTAACTATTTGTGTGTATGTCCAAATTGAGTGAATGATATGTCAAAATGATCGTGGTGATATGCTCTTCATTTTGTTCCATTGTGACATGCTTGTTTGTGTTCATCTTAATGCTCTAATCATCGTTGCAAGAGTGCTACTTGTTTAAAACTGTTGTTAACTATAATTTTGTTGCATACTTGTGATGCTTGTAACTTTGTGCATGTTTATCCAAATGGAGCATATGATATGTCAAAATGTTCATTGTAAAGTGCTCTACATGATGGTTGCTGTAGCATTCATGTTAGGTGCCATATTGCCATGTTAATCTCTGTTGCAAAAGTGCATTTGGCTGTTAAGTGCTGAAACTTATTATGAGATGCTGATTTCACTTGCTCTTTACTATTGATGTGTTTGTCTTCATGCCACATGCCTATATGTTTTAGAAGCACAATCATATGGTATTTGCTGTGGTGCAAACCATTTTCCATGATATGCCTTGAGGTGACTTAAACAAGCTTGTAAACATGCCATGCCAATGTTACTGTTTTATACTAAGTGAAAAAACTGCTAAGTCTGGAATCTGTATAACCTGATGCCACGTTTGCTTGATGCCCCACTAAAATCCATGCTTGTTTTGGAGTGGCCAATGATCATGTCTTGTTGTCCATGTTATTGTCTATCCATTCATGCCCTTGTTTGCATATATGGCCTGTTGTAGCTTATTTATTTCTTGCTCTCAAGTTGCTATAAATTTTACCTGCCAGCTTTTTATCAGCATGTTCAATTTGGTGGAGCTTGTTGTTATTGATCCATGCCTCCTATGGAGTTGCTCCAATGGAGTTGTTTGATGTATGCTATGTCTACTACATGTCCATGCTCTTTATATACTTAGTTTAGTTGATATGCTTGTTGTTTTGTGCCTCCGAAGGCAGCATCGTGATGATGTTTTTGCCTTCCCAGATTTTGGCTAAGTCTGGATAAATTTATTGCAACTTTCCATGCTTGTTTAATTGTGTTCCAGCAAGATTTTGGGTCTGTTCTAAGTTCATGCTTGTTAAGTATCATGTCTATTTTACATCCATGCTTCTTGTTATCATGTTTAGGTGCTGTAGCATATATTTACCTTGCTCCAAAGTTGCTATGTGGCTGTTAACTTCAGCTTGTTATTATATCTTGTTTCATGCGTATGTGTTGAACCGTTGCTCCGTTTTGGGTGTGCCCTATATGAAACTTGTGTGATTTTGCATGTAGAATCATAATATCATGTTGTTTTCATGTTTGGAGTGTGTTTTCTTGATGTTTGGGTGCATCTTGCACCGATGACATGCTTGTCTTGTTTTGCTCATATCTTGTAGTCCGTAGCTCCGAATTAAACAAACTTTATATGAAACTTGACTAGAATTTCGTGTAGATCATCATGGTGCATGTTAAATTGCTGTTTAACAACTGGAACTTAAGGTTTGTTCAAAACTGGACCAATTTCAAAATGTGCATATGAGGACTTACCGGAATTGTTATATGTAGTTTCCGGCCTCATTTAAACTTGTTGGTTTGTGTTGTTCTTGTGTGCTTCATCCCTTGCCATGTCTTGCATCATACTTGGTTGAGCATCTTGTCATGTTCTTGTGTTGGGTGTTTACTTTGTTGTGTGCTTCTTCTCGCTAGTTCTTTTCCGTTGCGATCGTGAGGATTCGTTCGACTACACGTGGTTCGTCTTCAAGACTTCTTCTTCGTCTACTTCATGGACTCATTCTTATTCCTTGCGGGATCTCAGGCAAGATGACCATCACCTTGGATACCTTTACTATCATTGCTATGCTTAGCTGTCTCGATGCTATCGTTATATGTCGCGCTACCCATCATTTACGTCAGCCTCTCCTTGTTGCCATGAAACCTCTAACCTTTGACACCTTCCCAGCAAAACCATTGTTTGGCTATGTTACCCGCTTGCTCAGCCCATCTTATAGCGTTGTTAGTTGCAGGTGAAGATGAAGATCGTTCCATGTTGGAACTTGTTGTTGGATATCACAATATCTATTATTATTAATAACACACCTATATACTGGGCATGGGTGGAAGGCTTGGCCTTTTGCTCGGTGTTTTGTTCCACTCATGCCACCTTAGGAGCCGATAAACCGGCATTATGTTCCTTGATTTTGTGTTCCTTACACGGTTGGGTATATGGGGACCCCATTGACAGTTCATCTTTGAATAAAACTCCTCCAGCAAGGCCCAACATTGATTTTAATTTGCTCATATAAAAACTTAATTAATTAATTAATTGCATAGGGATTTAGCGCTACCCGAGGATTCTTTCTACATAGCAGGGGGGCCAATGCTGATGGTGTTGGTCCCAAACGGGGATACTGCGGGGCCGCCACGGGGAAACTCGAGGTATCTGGTTCCCGTAGGATCACCTATCCAGTTGTGGCCTGAGACGAGATATGCGCGGCTACTATTAGGGTGTCGGCACGCCGGGAGGTCTTGCTGGACTTGTTTTACCATTGTCGAAATGTCTTGTGCACCGGGATTCCGAGCCTGATCGGATTGTTCATAAGATAAGGGGTAATATTATTATTATCTCTGCTGATCGTGGGAGCTTGTGATTGGCTAAGTTGGGACACCCTGCAGGGTTATGATCTTTCGAAAGTCGTGCCCGCGGTTATGTGGCAGATTGGAATTTGTTAAAGTCCGGTTGTAGAAAACTTGACAGAGGATCCGAAGTAAAACACACAACTGTGTGAGTAACCGTGACTGTCTCTTTTCACTTTGAGAAGAGAACACGGTGGGGTTATGTTTGACTCGTAGGTAGTTCAGGATCTTTAGCGATCACTACTAGTTGCGACCGTTTGCGTAGATGCTCAACTTATTCTTGTACTCGTAAGTTAGCCACCATACATTTTGCTTAGCCGCTGCTGCAACCTCACCACTTAACCTCTTCCTACCCATTAAGCTTTGCTAGTCTTGTTACCCATGGTTATGGGATTGCTGAGTCCTCGTGGCTCACAGATACTACAACAACAGTTGCAGGTGCAGGTTTCCGGTGTCTTGACGTGAGAGCGATGATCGTTGTGTTGGAGTTCTTTCTTCTTCTTCTTCTTCTTCAGCCTTGGGTTAGGTTCCGGGTCGGTAGCCGGATGCCTTGTATTGATGTTGTTGTATTCATGTGACTTGTATGAATTGTTGTATCCCCCATGGATGTATGTAATGGTACGATGTAATGATATCCATCTTGCTAAGCGCCAAAAATGCGGTTCTGCCCAAATCACGTAAGTGTCACGTGATCGGGATAGAATCGCATCTTGGGCCTGACAAGGTCATACTCATTGTTTAAGCTCAAAATGAGGTTACCATTTTTCGTTTAAGCACTTGATGTATTCACATCTTGTTGAGCTGCTTTGACCCATGTCTTGGGGTAAAACTTCTCTAAGATGGAATAACATACCTTGGGTGGTGGTGTTGATCTTGATCATGTAGTTGAACTTGTGTGGGATGCTCAAGATGTAGCTCATCAAGAATTGGGAGCACCACTTGTAGTTTGAGTTCATCTTCCTACATGGGTTAGATTTGCAAGGAAGTGCACTTGTGTATACAAAATGATAATCATGATATTTGATACCAGATGAAATTTGATATATAGAAATTGTCAAAGGATATATTGAAGGGTTTCATGCTTCCTTGTCTTCAACCACCATATTGTAGACACTTGGTGATGTAGAGATTGCTCAAAATGTGAGTGAGTTACAATCCCATGAATTTAGATTCATCCAAGTGCCTACAAGGGTTAGATAACATGCAAGGGTACAAATATCCAAGACATATGATCATCATAAGAGAAATATCAAGGATTAGTCAAAGGCTTATGCCTTGCATGTATCCAAATGGAGTTCCTACTCCAAGTTTGAGGCATCAATAATGTTCAATTCACCTCTCAACCTGCAAAACACTTTCTCATCAAGTGGTTTAGTAAATATATCCGCTAATTGCTTATCGATGCGAACATGTTTAAGATTGATATCACCCTTAGCAACATGATCTCAAATGAAATGATGACGAACTTCAATATGCTTAGTTCGAGAGTGTTGCACATAATTATGAGCAATCTTAATAGCACTTTCATTGTCACAAAGCAATGGAACATGTTTCACATAGATCCCATAATCTTTAAGAGTTTGGGTCATCCAAAGTAATTGAGCACAACATGAACCAGCGGCAATGTATTTCGCTTCGGCGGTGGATAAGGATACCGAGGTTTGTTTCTTGGAGGACCAAGACACAAGAGATCTACCAAGAAATTTACAAGTACCCGAAGTGGACTTTCTATCAACCTTCTCACCGGCATAGTCCGAATCGGAGTAGCCAACAAGATCAAAAGAGAACCTCTTAGGATACCAAATGCAAAAATTTGGTGTATGAATTAAGTATCTCACTATCCTTTTCACAACCCGAAGATGACATTCTTTAGGGGGCGCTTGCTATCGTGCACACATGCACACACTTAGCATAATATCGGGACGGGAGGCACATAGATATAGCAATGAACCAATCATAGAGCGGTAAACTTTTTGATCAACCGGTTTGCCATCCTTAGTCAAGTCAAGATGTCCACTAGTAGGCATGGGTGTAGTCATACCTTTGCATTCTTGCATGTTGAACTTCTTGAACAAGTCCTTGGTATACTTTGTTTGAGAAACAAAGGTACCATCCTTAGTTTGTTTGATTTGCAAACCAAGAAAGAACTTGAGTTCACTCATCATAGACATCTCAAACTTTTCCGACATTAGCTTTCCAAACCTTTCACTAAAATGGGGGTTAGTAGAACCAAATATGATATCATCAACTTAAATTTGACACACAAATAATTCACCATTAACCCTTTTAGTAAAAAGAGTGGAATCTATTTTTCCAATTTCAAAGCCTTTTTCAATAAAGAACTTGGTCAAACATTTATACCACGCTCTAGGAGCTTGTTTAAGAGCATAAAGAGCTTTGTGAAGTTTGTAAACTTGACCGGGTTTCTTGGGATTGACAAAGCCGGGAGGTTGTTTAACATAAACTTCCTCCTCAATTTCACCGTTGAGAAAAGCACTTTTAATGTCCATTTGGTATAAGGTGATATCATGGTGATTAGCATAAGCAAGTAAGATGCGAATGGACTCAAGTCTAGCAATGGGGGCATATGCCTCACCGTAGTCCATACCTTCGACTTGAGTGTAGCCTTGGGCGACGAGACATGCTTTGTTGCGGACGACTTGACCATCTTCATCTTGCTTGTTGCGAAACACCCATTTGGTACCGCTGATGTTGTGGTTGTTGTCGGGCTTCTCGACCAATGTCCACACTTGATTTCTCTCAAAGTTGTGTAGCTCTTTGTGCATTGCGTTTACCCAATACGGATCATCAAGAGCATCTTCAACCTTCATAGGTTCAAGGTTAGATATGAAAGAGTAATGTTCACAAAAGTTAGCTAGACAAGATTTAGAGCGAGTGATTCTCCTGGTTTGGATATCATCGTAGATTTGTTCTACGGGATGATCTCTAGCAATTCATGCTCTAACTTGTGAAAGCTTTTGCTTGGGTCGGGGTGGAACATCCTCTTCATCATCTTCTTCTTGTCCTTCTTCATTGTTGTTGGTGTTGTTGTCCCCTTGTGGAGGTGGAGAAGGAGGTCGATGAGGTTCATCTTGATGCATATCCTCATTTTCTTCATCATGGCGTGTCTCACTTGTGGATGCCTCCAAGTCAACTTGTGGTTCACCTTGTCGTGAGGTAGAAGCTTCCACATGGACGGATGAAGTACTCTCTTTCACCTCTGTTGGACGGATCTTGCCAATAGACAAGTCTTGAATTGCTTCCGAAGGATCTTTATCTCCTATATCAATTGGCAATTGCTCTACTTGAGAGCCCTTAGATTCATCAAACTTCACATCTACCGTCTCTTCAACCTTTCGGGTGAAATTATTGTAGACACGGTAAGTGTGAGAGTTTGAATCATAACCAAGTAGGAAACCTTCATGAGATTTAGGAGCAAATTTAGAACGACGATGCTTATCAAGAATGTAGCACTTTGAGCCGAATACTCAAAAGTATCCAACTTGGGGTTTGTTACCGGTGAGAAGCTCGTATGCCGTCTTGCCGAGAAGCTCATGAAGATACAAGTGGTTGGTTGCATGAAAAGTTGTCTCAACCGCTTCCGCCCAAAAGTGTCTTGGCGTCTTGTATTCTTCAAGCATCGTTCTTGCCATTTTGATGAGTGTCCGGTTCTTCCTCTCAAAAACTCCATTTTGTTGAGGCATGTACGTAGCCGAGAACTCATGTGAAATCCTTTCTTCGTCAAGAAAGGTATCCACATTTGCATTCTTGAACTCCGTTATGTTGTCGCTGCGAACCTTCTTGATCTTCACTTCAAATTGATTTTGGGCCTTCCTAGCGAAGTTTTTGAAGATCTTTGGGACCTGCAATTTATAATCCAGAAAGAACACCCATGTAAATCTTGAAAAATCATCAACAATGACCAATCCAAAAGAGTTACCACCGAGGCTTTTGTAAGCATTGGGACCAAAAATATCCATATGAAGTAGCTCAAGTGGTCTCCTCGTAGTCATGATGTTCTTCACGGGTTGACTTCCTCCAACTTGTTTTCCTGCTTGACAAGCACTACAAAGTCTATCCTTGTCAAATATAGCATCTTTAACACTAAGGATATGATCACCTTTAATTGTCTTATCAAGATTTCGCATGCCCACATGACCTAATCTTCTATGCCATAACCAACCTTTAGAAGATTTAGCAATAAAACAAGTGCGAGGTTGGGCTTTCTTAGTGAAGTCAACAATCTATAGGTCACCTCTACGAATGTCGGTAAACACCATATTGTGATTATCTCTACGAAAGACTTGGCAATCAACATGAGTAAATAGCACATTTAAACCAAAATCAGCTAATCTAGACACAGAGAGAAGATTATATCCGAGAGATTCTACAAGCATGACATTCTTAATTGAGCTATCGTTGGATAGGGCCACCTTACCCAGGCCAACAACTTAACCCTTAGAGTTGTCACCAAAGGTAACCTACTTTCATGGGCCATCATTTGTAGCAAGCTCATCAAACATGTCCTTATCTCCGATCATGTGATCCATGCAACCACTATCAAGTACCCATTCCTTTCCTCCCGCTGCGTAACCATGAAGATTTGCCATAAGACCAAAATGTCTCATTTGTTCATCAAGGTCAAAGTCACTATCATCATCCTCATCATAGTATCCATGTTCCACATCATCATGTGATTGATCAACACCTAGAGAGAGTGATTCATTAGAAGTATGCCCGTAACAATGTTCATCTCTATGAATTCTAATGACTTTGTAAATGATATTGCTAATAATTCCAACATCTCCTTTGGCGCGCATGAGTTCACGAAGCTCAAATAGACAATCACCAAACTTAGGATCACTAGTACTCATCCTATTCAACGCAATAGACTTATGGAGAATCTCATCCAGATTTTTCAAGGAATAATTTGTGAATTGTTCCTCTAGAAATATCCATATAGTATAAGCACATTCAAAAGTTGGCAAGCATACAAGCAAGTTTTTAGGCAATCCACTAGTGATAAGATTAACAGTTCTAAGATTTCGAACCATGTCGGCATACAAGGATTATCAATATACTTGTTCAAATGATATTCATTGAAGATCTCAAGCATCTCATTTTTTCATTCATGATAGTACTCTCCATCAAGCATAGGCACTCTATGTCTAATACTTCCCAATGTAGACTCATCCATCTTCCTCCCATGGTGATTAAACCAAAGCAATGGAGACCAACGCTCTGATACCAATTGAAAAGATCGAGAAGAGGTGTCTAGAGGGGGGTGAATAGACTCCTAGCAAAGAAAAGTGACAGCTATTAAATTACTTGATGTTGGAGTGGAAGATTAGCACATGTTTAAACATTCACAATACCTAACGAGCATGTATAACAAGAGTATATAGGTATTGGAAAGTAAAGCATGCAACTTTGACTACTAGACCAAAACCAAAACCTAGCCTTTCCCAATTTTAGTTCTTGGCAGATTTAAGCACTAAGGCACAAGTCAAGCAATCAACCTACACATGCAATTCTAAGAGTATAGCAGCGGAAAGTAAAACAATTGCATATGAAGGTAAATGGAGGAGTTTAGAGGGAGAAAACACGAGTGAAGACACGAATGTTTTTGTCGTGGTTCCGATAGGTGGTGCTATCGTACATCCACGTTGATGGAGACTTCAACCAACGAAGGGTAATGGCTGCGCGAGTCCACGGAGGGCTCCACCCACGAAGGGTCCACGAAGAAGCAACCTTGTCTATCTCACCATGGCCATCGCCCACGAAGGACTTGCCTCACTAGGGTAGATCTTCACAAACTAGGCAATCTCCTTGCCCGTACAAACTCCTTGGTTCAACTCCACAATCTCGTCGGAGGCTCCCAAGTGACACATAACCAATCTAGGAGACACCACTCTCAAAAAGGTAATAGATGGTGTGTTGATGATGAACTCCTTCCTTAAATGCTTCAAATGGTAGTCTCCTCAACACTCAAACAGCTCCTCACAGATTTGGATATGGTGGAAGAAAGATTTGAGTGGAAAGCAACTTGGGGAAGGCTAGAGAACAAGATTCATATGGTAGGAATGGAATATCTTGATCTCAACACTTGAGTAGGTGGTTCTCTTCTCAGAACATGTATGATGGAAGTGTAGGTATGTTCTGATGGCTCTCTCCACGAATTAAGAGTGGGTGCAGGGGTATATATAGCCTCCACACAAAATCCAACCGTTACACACAATTTACCAAACTTGGTGGGACCAATTCAGAGAACTTGGTTAGACCGATTTAGTTCATAATGTGACCGTTAGGCATTTCGGTGGGACCGATATGATCAAGTCGGTGGGACCGATTTCATTAGGGTTAGGGCATACCGTAATCTCGGTGAGACCGATTACACAAACTCGGTGGGACCGATTTTGGTAATAAGCATACCAGAGAGTTGGTCAGGCGAACTCGGTGGGACCGATTCGCTCGTTTCGGTGAGACCGAAATGTTACAAAAAGGCAACAGAGAGTTTGCAATGCTAACTCGGTGAGACCGATTTTCACATCTCGGCTAGAACAAAATGTTTCAAATAGGAAACAGAGAGTTTACATTCCCATCTCGGTGAGACCGAGATCCCTATCGGTGAGACCGAACTAATTAGGGTTTCTAGGAGTGGCTATGTCAAGTGAACTCGGTGGCGCCGGATATAACTTTTCGATGGGGCCGAGTTTGACTTTTGGTTCTGGACATATGTGGATGTGAGAAAGTGGTTGAGGGTTTTGGAGCATATCACTAAGCACTTTGAGCAAGCAAGCCATTAAGCAACACCTCATCCCCTTTTAATAGTATTAGCTTTCCTATGGACTCAATGTGATCTTGGATCACTGATATAGAAAATGTAGAGTCCTAAGCTTTGAGCTTGAGCCAATCCTTTGTCCTCATCATCTTGAAGGGGTTCCACATCCTCTAGGTCATGCCACTCCATTTATTGAACTTGTCTGAAATATACTTGATGAAAACATTAGTCCAATAAGAGATATGTTGGTATTAATTACCAAAATCACCCAGGGAGCTCCTGTGCTTTAACTAACTCATAGTGATAAAGTAAAGAAATTACATGGCCTTCGCAATTCATACAATAAAGAGACAACCATAAGGCTCCCGTCGGTTGTCGATAATTTACAAAACATGATCATCTCATACAATAACGTATAACTCATCACGTTTTGACCATATCACATCACAACATGCCCTGCAAAAACAAGTTAGACATCCTCTACTTTGTTGTTGCAAGTTTTACGTGGCTGCTACGGGCTTAGCAAGAACCGTTCTTACCTACGCATACAAAATCACAAGGATTTTTTGTCAAGTGTGCTATTTTAGCCTTCACAAGGACAGGGCATAGTCACACTCAATTCAACTAAAGTGAGAGAGACAGACACCCGCCGGTCACCTTTAAGCAACGAGTGCTCGTAACAGTGAAACCAGTCTCGCGTAAGCGTATGCGTAATGTCGGTCCGGGCCGCTTCATCTCACAATACCGCCGAATCAAAGTATGACATGCTGGTTGATACGTCCATTTTGCATCATGTTTATATGTTGATATTTATTGCATTATGGGCTGTTATTACACGTTATGGCACAATACTTATGCCTTTTCTCTCTTATTTTACAAGGTTTACATGAAGAGGGAGAATACCGGCAGCTGGAATTCTGGGCCGGAAAAGAAGAAAAAATTGGAAACCCATTCTACACAACTCAAAAAGCCCCGAAACTTCACAGGACACCGTTTCAGAAAATATAAAAAATATCTGGCGGAAGAAGATCATCATGGGGCCACCAGCTGTCCACGAGGGTGGGGGCCGCGCCCCCCTCTCTAGGCGTGCCCCCTGCCTCGTGGGCCCCCCGATGCCCATCTTCTCCTATATGAGGTGTTTTGACCTGGAAAAAATCATAAGGAGGCTTTTGGGACCAGACGCCGCCATCTCGAGGCGGAACCTTGGCGGAAACCAATCTAGGGCTCCGGCAGAGCTGTTCTGCCGGGGATACTTCCCTTCGGGAGGGAAAATCATCACCGCCGTCATCACCAACAACCCTCCCATCTTGGGGAGGGCTATCTTCATCAACATCTTCACCAGCACCATCTCCTCTCAAACCCTAGTTCATCTCTTGTATCCAATCTTTGTACCCAAACCTCAGATTGGTACCTGTGGGTTGTTAGTAGTGTTGATTACTCCTTGTAGTTGATGCTAGTTGGTTTATTTGGTGGAAGATCATATGTTGAGATACATTATGCATATTAATACGCCTCTAATCATGAATAATATTATGTCTTGTGAGTAGTTACTTTTGTTCTTGAGGACATGGGAGAAGTCTTGCTATAAGTAGTCATGTGAATTTGGTATTCGTTCGATATTTTGATGAGATGTATGTTGGCTCTCCTCTAGTGGTGTCATGTGAATGTTGACTACATGACACTTCACCATTATTTGGGCCTAGAGGAAGGCATTGGGAAGTAATAAGTAGATGATGGATTCCTAGAGTGACAGAAGCTTAAACCCTAGTTTACGCGTTGCTTCGTAAGGGGCTGATTTGGATCCACTTGTTTCATGCTATGGTTAGGTTTACCTTAATACTTCTTTTGTAGTTGTGGATGCTTGCATTAGAGGTTAATCATAAGTGGGAGGCTTGTCCAAGTAAGGACACCACCCAAGCACCGGTCCACCCACATACCAACTTATCAAAGTACCGAACGCGAATCAGATGATCGTGATGAAAACTAGCTTGGCGATAATTCACATGTGTCCTCGGGAGCGCTTTCCTTCATATAAGAGTTTGTCCAGGCTTGTCCTTTGCTACAAAAAAGGGTTGGGCCATCTTGCTGCACCTTATTTACTTTTACCTTTTGTCACTTTCTACCAATTGCCTTATCCCAAAACTATTTGTTACATATGATTTCAGTTCTTGCAGACAATACCTTACTGAAAACTACCTATCATTTCCTTATGCTCCTCATTGGGTTCGACACTCTTACTTATCGAAAGGACTACGATAGATCCCCTACACTTGTGGGTCATCAAGACTCTTTTCTGGCGCCGTTGCCGGGGAGTGAAGCACCTTTGGTAAGTGGAATTTGGTAATGAAAAATTTATATAGTGTGCTGAAATTTATTGTAACTTGTTACTATGGCTCATAATCCTTTGAGGGGCTTGTTCGGGGTATCTTCACCCCGACCAGAAGAGCAAAGATTTTCTCCTCAACCTACTGCACCTACTGAAAATGTTTGCTTTGAAATTCCTTCGGGTATGATAGAGAAACTGCTTGATAATCCTTTTACAGGAGACGGAACACTGCATCCTGATTTACACCTAATCTATGTGGACGAAGTTTATGGATTATTTAAGCTTGCAGGTATGCCCGACGATGTTATCAAGAAGAAGGTCTTCCGTTTATCTTTGAAGGGAGATGCATTGACATGGTTTATGCTATGTGATGATATTGGATCATGGAACTATAATCGTTTGAAGTTAGAATTTCACCAGAAGTTCTACCCTATGCATCAGGTTCATCGTGATCGTAATTATATCTATAATTTTTGGCCTCACGAAGGAGAAAGCATCGCTCAAGCTTGGGGGAGGCTTAAGTAAATTGTATATTCATGCCCCAATCATGAGCTCTCAAGAGAAATTATTATTCAAAAAATTTATGCTCGACTTTCTCTCGATAATCGCTCCATGCTCGATACTTCTTGTTCTGGCTCTTTGATGATGAAGACTATTGAATTCAAATGGGATTTATTGGAAAGAACTAAACGCAACTCTGAAGATTGGGATCTCGATGAAGGTAAGGAGTCAGGTATGACCCCTAAGTTTGATTGTGTTAAAGCTTTTATGGATACTGATGTTTTCTGTGAGTTTAGCACTAAATATGGACTTGGCTCTGAGATAGTAGCTTCTTTCTGTGAATCATTTGCTACTCATGTTGATCTTCCCAAGGAGAAGTGGTTTAAATACCATCCTCCCATTGAAGTAAAAGTAGTTGAACCTGTTAAAGTTGAATAAAAGACTATCACTTATAATGTTGATCCTATTGTTCCTACTGCTTATATTAAGAAACCACCTTTCCATGTTAGAATAAAGGATCATGCTAAAGCTTCAACTGTGGTTCGTAAGAGTAATACTAGAACACCTACACCCTTTGAGCAAATTAAGGTTGAATCTAGTGTTGCTATGGTTAAAGATCTCTTGGTAGAAGATTTAGATGGACATGTTATTTACCTCCAGGAGGAGTCTGCTAGAATAGCCAAACCCGATGCTAGGAATAAACATAGACCTATTGTAGGCTTGCCTGTTATCTCTGTTAAAATAGGAGATTGTTGCTATCATGGTTTATGTGATGTGGGTGCTAGTGCGAGTATTATCCCTCATACCTTATATCAAGAAATTATGCATGACATTGCACCTGTTGAGTTAGAAGGGATTGATGTTACTATTAAGCTTGCTAATAGAGACACTATTTCACCAGTTGGGGATTGTTAGAGATGTTGAAGTTTTGTGTGGGAAAGTTAAATACCCTGCTGATTTTCTTATTCTTAGTTCCCCACAAGATGACTCTTGCCCCATTATATTTGGTAGACCCTTCTTGAATACTATTAATGCTAAGATAGACTGCGTGAAAGATATTGTTACTGTTGGTTTAGGGGATATGTCTCATGACTTTAACTTTGCTAAATTTCATAGACAACCCCTTGATAAAGAATTACCTAGTAAGGATGAAATTATTGGTATTGCTTCTATTGTTGTGCCTCCTAATGATCCTTTAGAACAATATTTGCTAGATCATGAAAATGATATGCATATGAATGAGAGAAGGGAAATTGATGAAATATTCTTTAATCAGGGA
This sequence comes from Secale cereale, assembly GCA_902687465.1. NCBI lineage: Eukaryota > Viridiplantae > Streptophyta > Magnoliopsida > Poales > Poaceae > Secale > Secale cereale. Next base: position 407,963,868 of record LR738713.1, read on the forward strand.
CCCGTATTGAAAAACAACTTGCCTGTTGAAATCCTAGGGGATCCTCCTCCACCCAAGGGTGATCCCGTGTTTGAACTTAAACCCTTGCCTGATAATCTTAAGTATGTTTATCTTGATGAAAAGAAGATATATCATGTTATTATTAGTGCTAACCTTTCAGAGGAGGAAGAAGAAAAATTATTGAAAACTCTAAAGAAGCACCATGCTGCTATTGGATATACTCTGGATGATCTTAAGGGCATTAGTCCCACTTTATGCCAACACAGGATAAAATTGGAAGAATATGCTAAACCGGTGGTTGATCATCAACGACGGTTAAATCCTAATATGAAAGAAGTGGTAAGGAAGGAAATATTAAAGCTTCTAGAGGTAGGTATTATCTATCCAGTTGCTGATAGCCAGTGGGTAAGTCATGTCCATTGTGTCCCTAAGAAGGGAGGTATGAGTGTTGTTCCTAATGATAAAGATGAATTGATCCCACAAAGAACAGTTACAGGTTATAGGATGGTGATTGATTTCCGCAAATTAAATAAAGCTACTAAGAAAGATCATTACCCTTTGCCTTTTATTGATCAAATGCTAGAAAGGTTATCCAAAAATACTCACTTTTGCTTTCTAGATGGTTATTCTGGTTTCTCTCAAATACCTGTGTCAAAAGGGGATCGAGAAAAGACCACTTTTACTTGTCCCTTCGGTACCTTTGCTCATAGACGTATGCCTTTTGGTTTATGTAATGCACCTGCTACCTTTCCAAGATGTATGATGGCTATATTATCTGATTTTTTTGAAAAGATTGTTGAAGTTTTCATGGATGATTTATCCGTTTATGGAACTTCTTTTGATGATTGCTTGAGCAACCTTGATCGAGTTTTGCAGAGATGTGAAGACACTAATCTTGTCTTGAATTGGGAGAAGTGCCACTTTATGTTTAATGAAGGCATTGTCTTGGGACATAAAATTTCTGAAAGAGGTATTGAAGTTGACAAGGCTAAAGTTGATGCTATTGAAAAGATGTCGTGCCCCAAGGACATCAAAGGTATACGAAGTTTCCTTGGTCACGCCGGGTTTTATAGGAGGTTCATAAAGGACTTCTCCAAAATCTCCAGGCCTCTGACTAATCTCTTACAAAAAGATATTCCTTTTGTTTTCGATGATGATTGCCTAGAAGCATTTGAAATACTTAAGAAAGCATTTATCTCTGCACCTATTGTCCAGCCTCCTGACTGTAATTTACTCTTTGAGATTATGTGCGATGCTAGCGATTATGTTGTAGGTGTTGTTTTAGGGCAAAGAGTTGATAAGAAGTTAAATGTTATCCAATATGCTAGTAAAACTCTAGATAGTGCCCAAAGAAATTATGCAACTACTGAGAAAGAATTTTTAGCAGTTGCATTTGCTTGTGATAAGTTTAGACCTTATATTATTGATTCTAAAGTAACTATTCACACTGATAATGCTGCTATCAAATACCTTATGGAAAAGAAAGATGATAAACCTAGACTTATTAGATGGGTTCTCTTGCTGCAAGAGTTTGACCTGCATATTATTGATAGAAAGGGAGCTGAGAACCCCGTTGTAGATAACTTGTCTAGGTTAGAGAATATAATTGATGACCCACAACGTATTGATGATAGCTTTCCCGATGAACAATTAGCTGTCATAAATACTTCTCGTACCGCTCCTTGGTATGCTGATTATGCTAATTATATTGTTGCTAAGTTTATACCTCCCAGCTTCACATACCAGCAAAAGAAAAAGTTCTTCTATGATTTAAGGCATTACTTCTGGGATGATCCACACCTTTATAAAGAAGGAGTAGATGGTATTATTAGACATTGTGTACCTGAGCATGATCAGGAACAGATCCTACGCAAGTGCCACTCCGAAGCTTATGGAGGACACCATGCTGGAGATAGAACTGCACATAAAGTATTGCAATCCAGTTTTTATTGGACAACGCTGCACCTACGAACATTTTGCACGGGAGTCAGGTTACAAGATGAGCTGTCAGTATGTTACAGGAAATCAAAGGAAGAGGGGGCCCACCACTAGAAATTAGGGGGAAGATAATTTATGGGGAAATGTGTCCGTAGGTAAAATATGTAGAACCCATCCGTAAGTCTAGCATTTTTTGTTTTTATTGGCCTACTCTCTTCAAGGATGCCCGTAAGTTTGTCTTATCTTGTGATGAATGTCAAATAATTGGTAATATCAGTAGACGTCAAGAAATGCCTATGAATTATTCACTTGTTATTGAACCATTTGATGTTTGGGGCTTTGATTATATGGGACCGTTTCCTTCCTCTAATGGGTATACACATATTCTAGTTGCTGTTGATTACGTTACTAAGTGGGTAGAAGCTATTCCAACTAGTAGTGCTGATCATAACACCTCTATTAAGATGCTTAAAGAAGTTATTTTTCCGAGGTTTGGAGTCCCTAGATACCTAATGGCTGATGGTGGTTCACACTTTATTCATGGTGCTTTCCGTAAAATGCTTGCAAAGTATGATGTTAATCATAGAATTGCATCCGCTTATGACCCACAGACTAGTGGTCAAGTAGAATTAAGTAATAGAGAGTTGAAAATATTTTTTCAAAAGACAGTTAATAGGTCTAGAAAGAATTGGTCCAAGAAACTTGATTATGCATTATGGGCCTATAGAACTGCATACAAAAATCCTATGGGTATGTCTCCATATAAGATGGTTTATGGAAAAGCTTGTCACTTACCTCTTGAGCTAGAACATAAGGCATATTGGGCTATTAAAGAGCTCAATTATGATTTCAAACTTGTCAGTGAGAAGAGGTTATTTGACATTAGCTCCCTTGATGAATGGAGGACCCAGGCCTATGAGAATGCCAAGCTGTTTAAAGAAAAAGTTAAAAGGTGGCATGACAAAAGGATACAACAACGTGAGTTTAACATAGGTGATTATGTCTTGCTATACAACTCTCGTTTAAGATTTTTTGCAGGAAAACTTCTCTCTAAGTGGGAAGGACCTTACGTTATCGAGGAGGTCTATCGTTTCGGTGCCATAAAATAACAATTTCGAAGGCACAAATCTGAAGGTGGTGAACGGTCAAAGGATCAAACATTATATCTCAGGTAATCCTATAAATGTTGAAACCAATGTTATTGAAACCGTAACCCCGGAGGAATACATAAGGGACACTTTCCATAATGATTCAGACTCCGAAAAGGAAGAGGTACGTGGTATGGTAAGTAATCCGACTCCAGAACAGTTCTAAAGGCAATTTTTCACCGTTTTGGAATATTTAGAAAAATAGAAAAATAAGTGGCAGTCCGGAAGAGACACGAGGCATCCACGAGGGTGGAGGGCGTGCCCCCTTTCCCAGGGCGCCCCCTGCCTCATGGGCACCCCGTGTGCCTCCCGGACTCCGATTTCTTGTATGTTACTCCGTTTGGTCGGTAAAATTTCATTATATATACCCCCGAAGGTTTGACCTCTATATCACGCAAAAATCCTCTGTTTTTGGTTTTGAGCTATTTCTGTCGCAGATAAAAGCAATATGTCGTCCCAGGATTCGGAGGGAGAAAGCTATGTGGCTGATTCCCTTGCTGACCCTAAGGTCTATGGGGACTGGGAGCATTATGGTTGGACCACAGAGGAAAAAGAAGACCATGATTCCAAGGGGAAGGATTGGACTAGCTCAGACGAAGACGAAGTCCCACTACCTCAACCTGGGGACATGCATGTGGATTTTAAAAAGTCAAGCCTTCCCGACAGAGTAAAGAAACCTAAGATCAAATTTATCCCTTTTTACCTCTTGCAGGAAAACAAGCCGACGCTATGCAAGAAAATATTAAACCTTGAGTAGGAGATCAATGACCTAAGGGAGCAAAATTCCGTCCTTAAGCGCAAGTTAAGGAAGAAGCCATCATCACCACTCCCGAAGAAGGAGACATAATCACATGGGTATGGGCACTCCCCTTGGCAACTGCCAAGCTTGGGGGAGTGATCCCGGTATCGTATCACCATCATTCCTATCTTTACTGTTTTTCTTAGTTCGATCCTTTTGGTAGTATCTTGATCTAGTAGAATAAAGTTAGCATGATCTAGTTGTGAGCTTTTGCTTTATGATCTTTACCCCTTGTAATCAAGTCCGTGAGCTATATAATAAAGATTAGTGTTGAGTCAAGGGCTTGATTTCCGCACCTTGGTCATGATAAAAAGAAAGAAAACATAAAGAGTATCCAAGAGATCATATTGATCTTATGGGAAGTAATGACTTCACATATAAAGGATATGGTGAGTAGAAGTTGTTGGGAGTTGACAAACATAGTTTTGGTCATCGTTGCAATTAATAGGAAGTAATAAAGAAGGAGAGGTTTCACATACAAATATACTATCTTGGACATCTTTTATGATTGTGAGCACTCATTAAAATAAGACATGGTAAAGAGTTGATATTGGACAAGGAAGACAACATAATGGGTTATGTTTTCTTATATCCGAAATAAAGTATATTGTCATGGATCATCCAACATGTTGATCTTGCCTTTCCCCCTCATGCTAGCCAAAACTCCTCGCACCAAGTAGAGATACTACTTGTGCTTCCATACATCCTTAAACCCAATTTCGCCATGAGAGTCCACCATACCTACCTATGGACTGAGTAAGATCCTTCCAAGTAAGTTGTCATGTTGCAAACTCGCTAAAATATGTATGATTTATTAGTGTGGAGGAAATAAGCTTTATGCGATCTTGTGATATGGAAGTAATAAGAGCGACGGACTGCATAACAAAGGTCCTTATCACAAGTGGCAATATAAAGTGATGTTCTTCTGTGCTAAGACTTTGTGCATCCAACCATAAAAGCACATGACAACCTCTGCTTCCCTCTGTGAAGGGCCTATCTTTTATTTTTGCCTTATAAGAGTCAAGGTGGATATCACCTTTCCTTTTTACATTTCATCCTTTGGCAAGCACACTGTGTTGGAAAGATCCTGATATACCCACTTGGATGTAAGTTTTCATGGTCTATTACTGTTGACATTACCCTTGAGGTAAAAGGTTGGGAGGCAACACCATAAGCCCCTATCTTTCTCTGTGTCCAATTAAAACTCCATAACCATAAGTATTGCGTGAGTGTGAGCAATTGTAAAAGACTATATGATAGTTGAGTATGTAGGCTTGCTGAAAAGCTCTTATATTGACTCTTTCCAAAGTTATGGTAAATTGCAATTGCTTCAATGACCAAGATCATGGTTCGTTGGTTTTCAATGAAGTTTATGATTCATTCTCGATATTGTGAATGAATTGTTACTTTAGCATAAGAATCATATGACAATATATATATATATAGGCTTTCGCTTGAGGACAAGCGAGGTCTAAGCTTGGGGGAGTTGATACGCCCATTTTGCATCATGCTTATATGTTGATATTTATTGCATTATGGGCTGTTATTACACGTTATGTCACAATACTTATGCCTTGTCTCTCTTATTTTACAAGGTTTACATGAAGAGGGAGAATACCAGCAGCTGGAATTCTGGGCTGGAAAAGAAGCAAACTCTGGAAACCTATTCTGCACAACTCAAAAAGCCCCGAAACTTCACAGGACACCGTTTCAGAAAATATAAATAATATTTGGCGGAAGAAGATCACCAGGGGGCACCAGCTGTCCACGAGGGTGGGGGGCGCGTCCCCCCTCTCTGGGCGCGCCCCCTGCCTCATGGGCCTCTTGATGCCCATCTTCTCCTATATGAGGTGTTTTGACCTGGAAAAAATCATAAGGAGGCTTTCGGGACTAGACGCCGCCGTCTCGAGGTGGAACCTTTGCGGAAACGAATCTAGGGCTCCGGCAGAGCTGTTCTGCCGGGGATACTTCCCTCCGGGAGGGGGAAATCGTCACCGTCGTCATCACCAACAACTCTCCCATCTTGGGGAGGGCTATCTTCATCAACATCTTCACCAGCACCATCTCCTCTCAAACCCTAGTTCATCTCTTGTATCCAATCTTTGTACCCAAACCTCAGATTGGTACCTGTGGGTTGCTAGTAGTGTTGATTACTCCTTGTAGTTGATGCTAGTTGGTTTATTTGGTGGAAGATCATATGTTCAGATCCATTATGCATATTAATACCCCTCTGATCATGAACAATATTATGTCTTGTGAGTAGTTACTTTTGTTCTTGAGGACATGGGAGAAGTCTTGCTATAAGTAGTCAGGTGAATTTGGCATTCGTTCAATATTTTGATGAGATGTATGTTGTCTCTCCTCTAGTGGTGTCATGTGAATGTCGACTACATGACACTTCACCCTTATTTGGGCCTAGAGGAAGGCATTGGGAAGTAATAAGTAGATGATGGGTTGCTAGAGTGACAGAAGCTTAAACCCTAGTTTATGTGTTGCTTCGTAAGGGGCTGATTTGGATCCACTTGTTTCATGCTATGGTTAGGTTTACCTTAATACTTCTTTTGTAGTTGCGGATGCTTGCATTAGAGGTTAGTCATAAGTGGGAGGCTTGTCCAAGTAAGGACAGCACCCAAGCACCGGTCCACCCACATACCAAATTATCAAAGTACCGAACATGAATCAGATGATCATGATGAAAACTAGCTTGACGATAATTCCCATGTGTCCTCGGGAGCGCTTTCCTTCATATAAGAGTTTGTCCAGGCTTGTCCTTTGCTACAAAAAAGGGCTGGGCCATCTTGCTGCACCTTATTTACTTTTACCTTTTGTCACTTGCTACCAATTGCCTTATCACAAAACTATCTGTTACCTATAATTTCAGTGCTTGCAGACAATACCTTATTGAAATCTACCTATCATTTCCTTCTGCTCCTCGTTGGGTTTGACACTCTTACTTATCGAAAGGACTACGATAGATCCCCTACACTAGTGGGTCATCACTGGTAAGCAGTATGACTATTATCGTCCACAACTCTTTGTGTTCTACTGGTGCATATCATCTACGCATAGACCTGGCTCATGATGCCACTGTTGGGGAACGTAGCATTTCAAAAAAATTACCTATGATCACGCAAGATCTATCTAGGAGAAGCATAGAAACGAGCGGGGAGAGTGTGTCCACGTACCCTCGTAGACCGAAAGCGGAAGCGTTTAGTAACACGGTTGATGTAGTCGAACGTCTTCACGATCAAACTGATCCAAGTACCGTACATACGGAATCTCCGCATTCAGCACACGTACAACTTGATGACGTCCCTCGAGCTCTTGATCCAGTTGAAGACGAGGGAGAGTTTCGCCAGCCCAATGGCGTGGTGACGGTGATGATGAAGTTACCGGCGCAGGGCTTCGCCTAAGCACTACGATGATATGACCGAGGTGTGTAACTATGGAGGGGGGCACCGCACACGGCTAGGAATAATTAATGTGTGTTCTAGCGGTGCCCTCCCCACGTATATAAACGAGGGAGAGGGAGGAGGAGGCCGGCCTAGGGAGGAGGCGCGCCAAGGGGGGAGTCCTACTCCCACTAGGAGTAGGACTCCCCTTTCCTAGTAGGAGTAGGAGAAGAGGGAAGGGTGGGAGAGAAGAGAAGGAAGGAGGGGGCGCCGCCCCTGCCCCTAGTCCCATTCGGACTAGGCTTGGGGTGGCGTGTGGCCTGCCCTAGGCAGCCCCTCTTCCTCTCCCCTAAAGCCCAATAAGGCCCATTTACTCCCCGGGGGATTCCGTTAACCTCCCGGTACTCTGGTATTTATCCCGTGACCCTAGGAACCCTTCAGGTGTCCGAATATAACCTTCCAATATATCAGTCTTTATGTCTCGACCATTTAAAGACTCCTCATCATGTCCGTGATCACATCCGGGACTCCCAACTACCTTCGGTACATCAAAACACATAAACTCATAATACCGATCGTCATTTAACGTTAAGCGTGCGAACCCTACGGGTTCGAGAACTATGTATACATGACCAAGACTCATCTCCGGTCAATAACCAATAGAGTAACCTGGATGCTCATATTGGTTCCTAAATATTCTACGAAGATCTTTATTGGTCAAACCGCATAAGAACATATGATGTTCCCTTTGTCATCGGTATGTTACTTACCCGAGATTCGATCGTCGGTATCATCATACTTAGTTCAATCTCGTCACCGACAAGTCTCTTTACTCATTCCGTAATACACCATCCCGTGACTAACTCATTAGTCGTTTGCTTGCAGGGCTTATTATGATGTGTATTACCGAGAGGGCCTAGAAATACCTCTCTGACACTCGGAGTGACAAATCTTATTCTTGATCGATGCCAACACCACAAACACCTTTGGAGACACCTGTAGATCATCTTTATAATCACCCAGTTACGTTGTGACATTTGATAGCACACAAGGTGTTCCTCCGGTATTCGGGAGTTGCATAATCTCATAGTCATAGGAACATATATAAGTCATAAAGAAAGCAATAGTAGAAAAACTGAACGATCATAGTGCTAAGCTAACGGATGGGTCTTGTCCATCACATCATTCTCCTAATGATGTGATCCCGTTGATCAAATGACAAAACATGTCTATGGTTAGGAAACATAACCATCTTTGACTAACGAGCTAGTCTAGTAGAGGCATACTAGGGACACTCTGTTTTGTCTATGTATTCACATATGTATCAAGTTTCCGGTTAATACAATTCTAGCATGAATAAAAGACATTTATCATGATATATAAGGAAATATAAATAACAACTTTATTATTTCCTCTAGGGCATATTTTCTTCACCACTATCCTCACCGAGCTCCTCCAAAAGCTTTACTTGTGTAGGTGTGAGAATCGACAAGAATTGGTACTGATTGTGCTATTTCCGGTTTACATTATTGAGTAATCATTGATACATCTTCAACATCGGTCAAGGTTCATTTGGTATAGTTCTTCCTTTTCTTCCACTCACACATTTGCTTGCGATGATGGATAGGCCAAGTACATCAATGAACCCGCTATTTGATGATACTCAAGAATCGAACAACTATGTCACGAAGGTTCACCTATTTGGTGTTCAACGAGCTCTACATCAAGAGAACGAAGCTATGCAAGAGCGCATTGAGCTACTCGCCACCGACTTGAGGCATTCTGAAGCGCGAACAAAAGAATACTTTGAACACATGAATACAAACATGACTACTCAAATGGATGAGCTACGGACATTGATGATCAATCGATCTTCTTCCACTACATCATCACAACGACGGAGCCGCTCAAGTTGTCATTCTTCCGACTCCATCTCCGGCTCAAGTACACCTACATCTAACACTCTTCGTCGAGCCGCGAGCCAAGACTGACATGCAAGCCGGAACCCACTTCACGACAATGATTCACAAGAGTAACTTGAAGAGCAAGAACCTCGACATCGTCAAATCCAAGCTACACTTGAGCAAGCGTAAGAAAGGCAACACCAACGCCAACAAGAGGAAGTGCGAGTGCGCCAACACCAAGATGAGCAAGATGCAGAGGCACAACGTCAAGAACAACAACGCCGAGAAGCACAAGCTCTTGAAGCGCAACGTGCCTTAGGTGAATCACGTCGCGTCGTCGCCGCACGTAACCGAAGTACTCGTGAAGAAGAATAAACACTTCACGATGAAGTTTAAGAAAGGCACTACCAAGCAAGAATGCAACGCCAAGCTCCTCCACAAGCTCGACAAGAGCAACAAGCTCGACAGGAACCACAAGTTCGACAAGAGCAACAAGGAAATGAAAATCAACCACGCCAAGAACAACTTGAGGTTGACAATCCTCCACGTCAAGAATGCCCTCCCAATTGGCAAGCCAACCATGAAGAGCATCACTATGGCAAGCTCAAGTTCACAATGCCAAAGTTTTCTGGAAGCATTGATCCCGAAGAATATCTCTCATGGGCATTGAAAGTTGACAAGATCTTTCGCCTCCACAACTATGATGAAGAGAAGAAAATCACGATGGCATCCCTTGAGTTTCAAGACTATGTTCTTATTTGGTGGGAACGAGTCATTGAGAGACATGAAGCAATAGGTGAACCACCCATCACCACTTGGAACCAAATGAAGGATGTCATGATAGCGCGTTCTGTGCCAACACACTACAACCACGACTTATTCAAGAAGTTACAACTCCTCAAGCTAGGAACCAAGTCCGTTGAAGAGTATTACAAGGAAATGGAAATTGCCATGATTAAAGACAACATCACGAAAGATGAAAAACAAATGATGTCTGGCAAGATTCTTGAATGGACTCAACTATCTTATCAAGAAGATTGCGGACTTTCAACCATACACGAACCTCCTCGAGCTAGTGCACCAAGCCACCAAGGCGGAACGACAAGTACAAGAGGACTACAAGTACTCCAAGTTCACTTCTAGGAACTACGACTCCTACAACCCAGCTCCAACGACGTCGGCGCCTCCTACCTCAACCAAACCTTCTCCAAGCATAGGCGTTAAGTCAAGCTACAAGACTTCAACAACATTAATTAATCCTCCTACTTCGAACAACTTCAAGCCGAGAGCTTCATCATCTACAACTCCTACCGAGGATACCTCCAAGACGAGTTCCATCAAATGCTTCAAGTGTCAAGGACGAGGCCACAAGTCATATGAGTGGAAAACAATACGGACCATGATCATCAATGATGATAGCTCCTATGGCTCTATGAGCGATGAAGAAATGGAAGCCCTTGAGCACGTGGCCATGCATCGTCAAGTGAATGAGGATGAAGACAATCATGTCTTTTGTGACAATCATCCGAGCCCCGCTCTCGTTGTCTCCAAGGTCTTGATGCTTCAACACCAACAAGACGAGGACCAACGTTGCCACATCTTCCACACCAAGGCCGACATCAATGGACGTTCCGTCAAGGTTATCATCAATGGAGGAAGTTGTCACAATTTGGCAAGCGAAGAGCTATGCGACAAGCTACAATTGGTCAAGATGAAGCACCCTCACCCCTACAAGGTCCAATGGCTTAGCGACTTCGGCACCATTAGCGTTGAGCACACCATGCAAGTATCATTCAAGATTGGCGCCTATGAGGACACCTTGGAATGTGATGTGGTACCTATGTCCGTTTGCCACCTCCTTCTTGGACGGACATGGCAATTCGACCACAGAGTCATCCACAATGGACGTACCAATCACTATACCTTCAAGATGAAGGGCAAAGAGTTCGTGATATGCCCCATGTCTCCAAGTCATGTGGTCGCCAACAAGCAAGTGACTAACCATCATGGAGAGAATGATGAGAGAGTGATCCACCAAAAGGAGAGTGAGAGCCACAACCCTAAATCAAGTGCCTCCACGATGAGCGACAAGAAACAACTAGTGTTATTTGCCACCAAAAGTGTGATGAGAGAAGTGTGTGAGAACCCATCAAGTGTTCTTCACTTTGTGCTCTTATGCAAAGGTGAAGGAGAACAATATAACACCTCACCACCTCTACCTTTAGTGTTGTCTCATTTGTTGCAGGAATTCCAAGATGTCTTTCCCGATGAGCTACCTCCGGGTCTACCTCCTCTTCACAGCATCGAGCACCGCATCGACCTTATCCCCGGAGCACCTCTTCCTAACAAAGCACCATATCGCGTGCACCCCGAAGAAACCAAGGAAATCCAATGGCAAGTTCAACAACTCATCGACAACGGTCATGTCCGAGAAAGCTTGAGCACATGTGACATTCCGGTAATCCTTGTCCCCAAGAAAGATGGTACATATCGAATGTGTTCCGATTGTCGTCCCATTAATGCTATCACCGATAGATATCGTCACCCCATACCACACTTAGATGACATGCTAGATGAGCTTAGCGGAGCCACAATCTTCTCTAAGATTGACCTTAAGAGTGGCTACTACTAAATCCGCATACAAGAGGGTGATGAATGGAAAACCGTGTTTAAGACCAAATTGGGCTTATATGAATGGCTTGATATGCCAATGGGCTTATCCGAAACACCCGATATTTTCATGAGAGTCTTGCATTATGTCCTTAGACCTTACATTGGCATCTTTATTGTGGTCTACTTTGATGACATTCTTGTCTTTAGCAAATCGCTTCAAGATCATGTGACTCACCTTAGAACCGTCTTGCAAACTCTTCGCAAAGATCAAATCTATGCTAACATGGACAAATGCAAATTTGGTGTAGACCAACTTGTTTTTCTAGGATTTGTCGTCTCTTCCAAGGGTGTACATGTAGACGAAACCAAGATCGAAGCTATCAAAACTTGGCTCCGACCCAAAAACTTACAACGAGTGCGTAGTTTTCTTGGTCCAGCTAGATTTTATAGAATATTTGTGAAGGATTTTAGCACCATTACTACACATTTACAAGCTTTGAGTAAGAAGAACGCACCTTTTGTTTGGGGTCCATCACAAGATATCGCATTTAATGAGCTTAAGAATTTGCTTACGCATGCCCCTTTGCTTGCTTTACCGAACTTTGATAAACCTTTGAGGTACATTGTGATGCTAGTGGTAATGGCATAGGAGGTGTGTTGATGCATGAGAAGCCCCCCATAGATTACTTTAGTGAAAATCTTTTTGAAGCGCAAATTAACTACCCCATCTATGACAAAGAGTTATATGCTCTAGTGAGAATCTTGCATGTTTGGGTGCATTATATTTGCCCTCATGAGTTCATTCTTCACACGGACCATGAAACACTTAAGTATCTTAAGGGTCAAACTAAGTTGAACAAGCGTCATGCTAAGTGGAGTGAATTCATTGAGTCATTTCCTTATGTTATCAAGTATATCAAGGGCAAGGAGAATGTAGTGGCCGACGCTTTATCCCGCAAATGCATGCTTGTTACTCAACTTGAATTGAATTTCATTGGCTTTGAGCACATAAAAGACTTGTATGCACATGTTGTTTTCTTTGCAAATCCTTATGCTAAGTGTTTGACGCATACATCTTGGAAACGATATTACATCAAGCATGATTATCTTATGAGAGCTAACAAAATTTGCATTCCCGAGTCTTCTCTTCGTTTGTTACTTTTGCAATAAGCTCATGGAGGAGGACTTATGGGCCACTTTGGACGCGACAAGACATTTGCGACGCTCTCCAAGAACTAATATTTGCCCAAGATGTTCCGCGATGTATCCCACTTCACCAACCGATGTTCGACATGTCGCAAAGCTAAGTCTAAAGCTCAATCCCACGGTCTTTACATGCCACTTCCTATTCCATATCAACCATGGGAAGATATTAGTATGGACTTTGTGTTTGGTTTGCCTAGAATTCAAAATGGAAAGGATTTCGTCTTTGTTGTTGTGGACCGTTTTTCAGAAATGGCACATTTCATTCCATGCAAGAAGATAGACAATGCTTCACATGTTGCAAACCTCTTTTGTAGGGAAATCTTGTGTTTACATGGAGTGCCAAGGACGGTCGTCTCGGACCGTGACGTCAAGTTTCTTAGCTACTTTTGGAAGACGCTTTGCGACAAGCTCGGAATCAAGCTACTCTTCTATTCGGCATACCACCCACAAACCGACGGCCAAATGGAGGTGACGAACCACACACTATCGACTTTTCTTCGCGTATTGATAAATAAGAACATCAAGGAATGAGAGCAATTCTTGCCCATCGCCGAGTACGCCTACAATCGCGCAAGACACTCCACAACCGACAACTCCCCCTTCGAGGTCGTCTATGGTTTCAACCCGTTGTCCCCATTGGACATCCTTCCTCTACCTCTACAAGAGCGCATCAACATGGATGCAAGTGCCAGAGCAAGCTATCTCAAGAAGATGCGCGAATATACAAGGCACACCATCGAGCGTCAAGTTCAACGACTCGCGTCCAAGATCAACGTCAACAAGCACCCCATGATATTCGACAATGGAGAACTTGTATGGCTATACCTTCGCAAGGAACGCTTCCCCGATGAGCGCAAGTCCAAGTTACTCCCTCGAGCCGACGGACCCTTCAAGGTGCTTGCACGCTACAACAACAATGCATACAAGATCGACATACCTCGCGACAAGTACTCCGTGAGCGACATCTTCAACATCAAGGATCTCTCTCCCTACCATGGTGATGAGGTTTTCGATCTGAGGTCAGATCTTTCCCGGGGGGGGAGATGATGTGGATCATCCTATGGTCATCCCCATGGACCTTCCTACATCTTCCAAAGCACCAAGTGGACCGATGACACGAGCCCGTGCAAGAGCTCTCGAGATCGGGTTGACATCTCTCTTTAACCTACTCCCATATGAATCATGTGAGACATGGTGTCACGCCCAAGATGCGATTCTATCCCGACCACGTGACACTTACGTGATTGGGGCACAACCGCATTTCGGGCGCTTAGCAAGATGGATATCATTACATCGTACCATTACATACATACATGGGGATACAACATTACATACAAGTCACATGAATACAACAACATCAATACAAGGTATCTGACTACGGATACAAACAAGAAAAGCACAAAGACATCCATCTGCTATCCCAGGCTGCCGACCCGGAACCTAACCCAAGACTGAAGAAGAAGAAGAAAGAACTCCAAACAACGATCAACGCTCTCACGTCAAGACATCGGAAACCTGCACCTGCAACTGTTGTTGTAGTATCTGTGAGCCACGAGGACTCAGCAATCCCATAACCATGGGTAACAAGACTATCGAAGCTTAATAGGTAGGAAGAGGTAAAGTGGTGAGGTTGCAGCAGCGGCTAAGCAAAAGTATGGTGGCTAACTTACGAGTACAAGAATAAGATGAGCATCTACGCAAAACGGTCGCAAATAGTAGTGATCGCTAAAGATCCTGAACTACATACGAGTCAAACATAACCCCACCGTGTTCTCTTCTCAAAGTGAAAAGAGACAGTCACGGTTACTCACACAGTTGTGTGTTTTACTTCGGATCCTCTGTCAAGTTTTCTACAACCGGACATTAACAAATTCCAATCTGCCACATAACTGCGGGCACGGCTTTCGAAAGATCATAACCCTGCAGGGGTGTCCCAACTTAGCCCATCACAAGCTCTCACGATTAGCTGAAGTGATAAATATAATATCATCACTCCTTATCTTAGGGAAATCCGATCAGGCTCGGCATCCCGGTGCACAAGACATTTCGACAATGATAAAACAAGTCCAGCAAGACCTCCCGGTGTGTCGACACCCTGATAGTAGCCGCGCATATCTCGTCTCAGGCCACGACCGGATGGGCGAAGCTACGAGTAAAACCAAACCTCGAGTTTCCCCGTGGTGGCCCCGCAGGTTCCCCGTTTGGGACCAACACCATCAGCACTGGCCCCCCTGCTATGTAGAAAGAATCATCGGGTAGCGCTAACTCCCTATGCAATTTAATTAATTAATTAAGTTGTTATTATGAGCAAATTAAAACCAATGTTGGGCCTTGCTGGAGGAGTTTTATTCAAAGACGAACTGTCAAGGGGTCCCCATCCACCCATCGTGTAAGGAACGCAAAATCAAGGAACATAATGCCGGTTTATCGGCGGCTAAGGTGGCATGAGTGGAACAAAACACCGAGCAAAAGGCCAAGCCTTCCACCCATGCCCAGTATATAGGTGTGTTAATAATAATAATAGATATTGTGATATTCCAACAACAAATTCCCTCCTGGAACGATCTTCATCTACACCTGCAACTAACAACGCTATAAGAGGGGCTGAGCAAGCGGGTAACATAGCCAAACAGTGGTTTTGCTAGGAAGGTTTCAAAGGTTAGAGGTTTCATGGCAACAAGGAGAGGCTGACATAAAAGATGGGTAGCGCGACATGTAACGATAGCATCGAGACACTAAGCATGGCAATGATAGTAAAGGTATCCAAGGGTATGGTCATCTTGCCTGAGATCCCGCAAGGAAGAAGAACGGTTCCGTGAAGAAGACGAAGAAGAAGCCTTGAGGAAGAACCACGGGTAGACAAACGAATCCTCACGACGCAACGAAACAAGCACTAACGAGAAGAAGCAAGCAATACGGTAAACAAACCACTCAAGAACATAACAATAGGCACTACCAAGTATGATGCAAAACAAGTCTACTTATGATGCACAGAAAGTCTACACAGGAAGCAAAACATGGCAAGGTAGGAAGCACAGCAAACAACACAAGTCTATATATGATGCATTACATGGCAAGGTATGATGCATGACAAATATATACAGGAAGCAAAACATGGCAAGGTAGGAAGCACAGAAAACATCACATGAAGCATGGCTATGTGCTTAAGCAAGTATGATGCAAACAAGTCTATATAGGAAGCACAACAAGTCTATGAAGCATAACATGGTAAGGTAGGAAGCACAGAAAACAACACAAGTTTATATGATGCAATACATGGCAAGGTATGATGCATGACAAATCTATACAGGAAGCACAACAAGTATATATAGGAAGCACAACAAGTCTATACAGGAAGCATAATATGGCAATATAGGAAGCACAGAAAACAACATAAGTTTATATATATGATGCAATACATGGCAAGGTATGATGCATGACAAATCTATACAGGAAGCACAACAAGTATATATAGGAAGCACAGCAAGTCTATACAGGAAGCATAACAAGTCTATACAGGAAGCACAACAAGGTAATAAAATCTGACAGTAATATTTTATAGCAACTTGGGAGCAAGAGATAAATAAGCTAAAGCATCCCAAATGAGCATGTGAGAGCATGAATGGATAGCCAACAACATATACAACAAGGAATCATCAATAGCCACCCCAAAACTATCATGGATTAGCCTAGAACAACAAGCAAACATAGCATCCGGATAATACAGATTCCAGACTTAGTGAAATTTCACTAAGTGTTAAAACAACAATAACAACATGGCAAGTTCGTGAGCATGTTTAAGTCAACACAAGGCATATCATGGAAAGTTAAATACACCACAGCAAAGTACACATGAAGGGGAGTCTAAAACATATAAGCATGCAACAAGGGGACAACCACATCAATAGCAACAAGCTCCTCAACTAGGCATCTCGTAACAAGTTTCAGAACATAACAGCCAAATGCACTTTTGCAACATAGATAAACATGGCAATGTGAACTCAAACAAGCATGCCATAGCAACCAACATGTAGAGCATCTCATCATGAACATTTTGACATATCATTTGCATAATTTGGATAAACATGCAACAAGTTATCACATTGCAAACATGGCATGAAAACAACTAATAGCAGCAGTTTATAACAAGTAGCACTCTTGCAACAGATATTTAAGCATCTAGATGGACTCAAACATGCATGGCACAATGGAACAAAGTGTAGAGCATACCACGATCATTTTGACATATCATTCACTCAATTTGGATCACCACACAAAAAGTTATCATCATGCAAAGATGCAACCAAAATACTGACAGAAAAAGGACTTAGAAGAAAATAGACCTCCGGAGGGGTGGACATGTCCGAAGTGGGGCGGACAAGTCCGGACGGCTGGGTCCCACGGGCAGAGAGAGGGGCGGACACGTCCGTGCCCGGACGGACATGTCCGTCGGCAGCGATGGCGCGGGGCCCACTGCCCAGTGGCACGGGGAGAGAGGGGGGCGGATAGGGGTGGGCACTTTCAAACCGAAAACCGAAATTTAAAACCGAACCGAACCATTTTAACCGAAATATAGGCTAAATCGGTTTTTGGTTATTCGGTTTGGTTTGAAAAATATACATTATTTGGTGTTTAATTTTAAATCGGTTTTTGATTGAGAAAAACCGTATACACCGAACTAACCGAATTATGAGCCCACTACCCTTGTTTCTCTCCGCGCAAGCACAATAAGATGGACAATTAGTCTAAGTCGCTAACTAGTTGTGTATCGCTTTGGAAATTATACATATATTCATGCAATCACAAGAGCATAGGTCTAGTGCATAGATTATAGGATCTCATGCATGCAAATACTAATTGGTAGCTATTTTTTAAGATGATTGCCGGCTATGTCTGTACAAAGTATAACACATAGTTACATGATACGCTGCTTCAACTGATGATGGTGCACATGTATTTTGGTTTTTCGGTTAACCGAACAAACCGAACCGATATATTTTGGTTAATAAGGTTCGGTGGCAAAAAAATTCGTGATTATTTCGGTTGACATTTTTCAGAAACCGAAATTCTAGAAACCCGAATAAACCGAACCGAATTAACCATATAAACCGAATGCCCACCCCTAGGGGCGGACATGTCCGGCTCCTCCGGACATGTCCGGCCTTGCGAGGAGGTCCGGCGACCGGATGCTGTTCTCCGGCGAGGAGGGCCGTCGGTGAGCTCGGGGAGGCGAGGGAGAGGTGGATCTGGGCCCTCCTGGCCGGATTCGACGACGGCGGGGGTCGGTGAAGGGCACGAGGCGGCGCTTGACGCGGGATCTGGCGCGAGAGCTCGCCGGACTCGCGACTCCGGCGAGGTAATCAGCGGCGGCTGCGAGATCTAGGGTGGCGGCAGCCTGGCCAGGGAGACGAGCGGGGCGGCGCGGACGCTGCATCCGGCGGCGGGGCTCGGGTCGGGGCGGCGGGGCTCGGGTCGGCGGAGCGCTCCGGCGAGGGAGCTGCACGCTCGGGCGCTCGCAGAGAGGAGCGACGGGGACGCTGGAGCGAGGAGCGGAGCGGACGGCTGGCTCGGGGCGCGGCGCTCGGGCCCATCCGCGGCCCAGGGCGGGCCTGGCCCGGGCCGAACGGGCTGGAGGCGGCAGGGAAGATGCCTGGGGCGACGTGGCGCTCCCTGAGTGGCTGGAACCAGCCCAGGTGGCGGCGGGGGCGAATGGAGACGCGCCACGTGGCGGAGGAGGGTTCGCCGGCGGCGGAACTTGAGGAGAGGGCCGGCCGGGTGGCGGCTGAGGGGTGGGGAGGTGAGGAATTTGAGGAGGGAGTTAGGGAAAGGCCAAAAATGAACTAGGGGGAGTCCATTTATAGTAGGAGGGCTAGGGTTTGGAGTTTGGAGGGGGTTTTAGAGCCCTCCGATCGGGATCCGACGGATCCGATCGCGAGGGGAGTTAGGATGGGCCTAGGGGAGGCTAGTGGGATGTGTAGAGTAGTTGGGCTGAGGTGAGAGGAGAGGGAGAGAGGCCCGCGGGGGTTTTCGGAGACCGAAAACATCCGATGAAATAACCGGCGACTAGTGCCGCTATATATATCCGTTGGGCTATCAAACGAGCTCCGAATGCGATGAAATTTGGCAGGCGGCCTGTCTACACTATAATAAGACCACACATCAAGTTTCAACCCATTCCGAGAACGTTTTTCGGCCACTCACAAAATAAATATTCGAAGGCACCGCGGGCGCGTGCAAGTGTGACTGGGCTCAGAACGGACAACGGAAAGGACGAGGGGACTCGGGCGGATGCAAGTTTTGAAAACATGCTGATGCAACACACAAGATGACATGGCAAGATGCAACACGCAAGCAGATGACATGGCACTGACAACGAATAACTGACTGACACCTGACGCACCGGTCTCGGGGTGTCACACATGGCTACTACCTCAAACGGAAATGCTATGTGTACTCAGGTGCCAAGAAGACCCTCTCGGAGATGCTCATGAAGGTGGACAAGGCCCCAAGCGCATGGATGAAGAGAATCGTCGAAAGGAGCCAAGGACAGGCCCAGGACCCGGACATCCGGCCACAACCCCAGACATCCGGCCCCTGGAGATCACCACAGCAGCAACAACCCAACGGTCGAAGCTACAGGGCCCGGACATTTTGCCTGCTCCAGGTCCCGGACATCCGGGCCCAGCCCGGAAATCCGGCGTCGTTCGACAGAACACACCCACAACTTGACCACCTTGCCCCGGACATCCGGCCTTCAGCCCGGACAT
>LR738713.1:407983708-408007862 GCA_902687465.1 Secale cereale
CCCCCCCCCCCCCCCGGTGAAGGCTGGGACATCCAGCCCCTGTTGCCTACGTGCAATGCTTCTCGGCCGTGGCCCATGTACCCCTTCGCCCCTAGACTATATATACTCCCCTACCTCCTCCTAGCTAGGGCTAGCACTGATTTAGCTCATTTGTGAGATAGAGCTTTGCTCATCCTCTTGGTTCTTCTCGTTCGAGAGACCGCGGCCTCTACGGAGAAGATCCCCAGGTGGATTTAAGACCTCCTCACGGAGAAGACCTCAAGACCTCCTCATGGAGAAGAACTCATTACCGTGTATCGTCCTTTGTTGAATTTGGATCGTGTATCCCACTTTGTGTCACTGGATCTAGCATATGTGTGACCTAACCTTATTGATTTGAGTGTTTTCCTCTCATTGTCCTTGCATTTTCCCCTCTTGTTCTTCGTGTTCATTCTCGGGGATCCCTCCAATCATGAAAGATTGGCCTAGATCGGGTTAGCCCTGCATGATCCGTTTTGTAGGGTCTCCTCCGGGACCACCTCTACATCCTTGAAGAAATCCCTTGAGGCGCTCGTCGATGGTGTTGCTGGTGCATCCTGCCTCGGCGAGCTCGGTCTCGTCACCGCCACCACCCGCCTCTAAAATGTGTAAATGTGAAATGCGGATAGGACCAACAGAGAAGTAGACAGGGGGATGAATGCAGCATAGGAATAGAGGCGAGAACGGCGAGGATTGGGATCGTGCTCGCTTTGAAGCCCAGTTTCAGCAAACGGTCTTCGGAACTGATGTGGCGACCGGCCTGCTTCAAGATCCGTGTGCCTCATCCAACGACAACCAACGCATTCGCGCGAATTTGCTTGTTATTTGACGTCAGTTCGTTAGCTTTTAGGTACAAGGAAAATCTATCCGGCATCTTTCCATATATTTACAGCTGAAGCTCTGACGCCTCAATAAATTTCTGGATATTCGGCAAATTAAGGGGAGCCAACCAACATGTACGCGTTGATCGACTAAGGAAGGAGGACCGCTCATGGTCTCTCTACCGAGCCGGCCTAGAAAGTCGGCACAACGCCGCAGCTGGAGTCAGACAGCGCGGCTGCGGAGAAGTACTGGTCCACCTCGAGGTCGGCGTCGGCGCGTTTGGCGAACCGCCCCTTGATCCGTGGCCTGGTCTCGGCGTAGGCCTTCCGCGACGCGTACCTGATGGTCTTCTCGAACCGCCTCATCTTCCTCTTCTCCCTGTACCGGTGCACCCTGGCCTCCCTGTCCATGGCCATGCCCATGAACTGCGGCGACATGTGCGCCGGCGCTGAGAAGAGGTCGACGCTGCTCTCGCTGCGCCTCATGTACGAGCTGGTCACGTCCTGGACGGTGCTACTGTTGTCCGGTGATGATGACATGGAAAGCTGGAAAATAATAAGATGAGAGACAAGTACGATAAGATGGATGCTTGGAGATCAAGCACTCAAGCACTCTAGGTCGCTCTTAGGATTTCCATGGTTACGTACTGTGACATTAGAAGGGAATTGAGATCAAGGTTTTGCATATCTAGAAATTATTAACAGCTGTGTGGAGATCTTATAGGCTTGTAGCTAGGAGCCGAGGACCAACAGTTGCTAGATAGAGATCAAGTCCATATATATAGAATTCATGCAAGTAACTCACGCTGCGTTGGAATGTTGCGCCAAATCCGTACCCATGGTTAGAGTTTTGTGCATCGTACGCCATCTCCGCCGTGAAGCCCTGCCGCTCGTGCAGCTGCGCCACCGGCTCGCCGGGCACGACGAGCTCGTGGCTGCCCTCGTTGCTCTCGACACCGTGGCCGCGGTACTCCTTGCTCGACGCGTCCTTCTCGCCTGCTCGTCCGAGGTCAAGGAAGTCAGCGACGAGCGCGTCGCCGAACGCCGGCGCATCACCCTCCGGGCCCCGGAGCGGGTCGAGCAGCAGCCACGACGTCGCCTCCTCCTCCTCCACTCCCTCGCGGTCGTCGTAGTAGGACCTACGGCCCTCGCGGATGGGCCAGGAGGAGTTGACGGCGCCGGGGCGGACGACGAAGGCGCCTCCGGCAGGGGAGGCCGGGGCCACCGCGCCCATCGGGACGCGGCGGTGGCGGCTGGCCAGTGTGTTGGCGGAGTGCACGTCCGCGTCGCAGGCGGCGCAGAGCGCCGCCGAGTCTGCCCGGCAGTAGAACGCGCACGGCGCCGACCGGCACGAGTCGCAGCGCTGCTGCATGCCACGGAGCTCCGGCTCGGCCTTGATCATCGCCGCGCGCGAGGTAGGTCGATCCAGTTCACCCACCGCGCAGGCGGGCTTTATAACGCTTATCCTGTGTCCCACTCACCTCCGTCGGCTCTATCACGCGCAGTGAACAAGCTGGAGCGCGGGGTGCAGCGTGCGGCCCTGTGTTTTGGTTTGGTTGGGTTTTCGTCTTGTGGACGAGAGTTAGACAAGTCTGCATGGCCGCATGGGGGGGACGTCGGCGGGAGAATCCCGGCGGCGATCCGTTTCGAAAAAAAAGAATCCCGGCGGCGACAGGTTCGCGGGGTTCGAACGGCTGAGAGAGCCTGGTCCCTTATCTTGTGGCCTGGCGCGCTCACGGTGGGACCGGCTAGACTCTAGAGGGCTTCGTGGGCCCCAGAGGATAAGCGGGTTGCTGCTCCTGGCCAATGCTGCCTTGCGCGTTCGACACGTCTACGCTCGGGTCTCCGATGGCTGACTAGTCAAACCTTATCTGCAAGCTCTGATTGTCAAGGCTGGTTGTGCAAGCAATGCCATGTCAGTCTTTATAAATTGCGTTCTAAAAAGAAAGTCTTTATAAATTGCCAAAAGGATATGCAATGCAATTGTTGGTTAAATCTCAGGATTTTGGTTGGGTGATGATAAGGAAATACCTCCTCTTGAAATATCCGTAGAGTTTCTTCGAAGCTACTCGCAGTCGCTCGTTTCAGCTAATAGATGTTTAACGGATGACATTCTAAAGGGTAAAATGCCGGTTTGTGTTGGAACCTGGAAGGCCAAAACCGACGATCATAACGAGTTCTATGGCTTGGAGTACACCACCTAGGGACCAAGTGGCACTGTCGGTGGATGGGCCGTTTTCGGAGAGTGATGGTACCACGGTGGCCGGTATGATACTACAATGCCATGATGGGATGATCATCTTTCCTACTCATCAATTTATGTTCCATTGTAATGGCACACCGGAAGCAGAGATACATGCTTTTATGCAGGGCATAGCCTTGGCCATGCAAGAGCTTCCAATTGACGTGCAGTCCGATTCATCTGTGGCACTATCGATATTCAGAGATGAATCACTTGTTCGCTCTTCGTATGATCATCTAACATTGGAGATCGAGTCCCCGAGAGAGAACCAGGTGTTGATTCCACAAAAGCTTCATCGTAGACAAAATAGAGTAGCATCTTGTTTGGCGAGATACATCCGTACAGAGCGTAGCACAATTGTGTGGCTACATACACGGCCCTGATGACCCACAAGTATAGGGGATCAATCATAGTCTTTTCAATAAGAGTGTCGAACTCAGCAAGGAGCAGAAGGAAATGACAAGCAATGCCATGTCAGTCTTTATAAATTGCGTTCTAAAAAGAAAGCCTTTATAAATTGCCAAAAGGACATGCAATGCAATTATTGATTAAGTCTCAGGATTTTGGTTGGGTGATGATAAGGAAATACCTCCTTTTGAAATTTCCGTAGAGTTTCTTCGGAGCTACTGGCAGTCGCTTGTTTCAGCTAATAATATTCGACGGATGACATTCTAAAGGAAAAAATGATGGTTTGTGTTGGAACCTGGAAGGCCAAAACCGACGATCGTAACGAGTTCTATGGCCAGGAGTACACCACCTAGGGACCAGGTGGCACTGTCAATAGATGGAACGTTTTCGGAGAGTGATGGTACCGCGGTGGCTGGTACTCCCTCCGTCCCAAACTTTTTGTCTTAAATTTGTATAGATAGGGAAGTATCTAACACTAAAATGTGACTAGATACATCTGTATTTAGACAAATTGAAGACAAGAATTTTGGGACGGAGGGAGTATGATACTACGATGCCATGATGGGATGATCATCTTTCTTGCGTATCGATTTATGTTCCATTGTAATGCCAAACTGGAAGCAGAGATACATGCTTTAATGCAGGGCATAGCCTTGGCCATGCAAGAGCTTCCAATTGCCGTGCAGTCCGATTCATCTGTGGCCCTATCGATATTCAGAGATGAATCACTTGTTCGCTATTCGTATGATCATCTAGCATTGGAGATCGAGTCCCGAAGGGAGAACCAAGTGTTTATTCCACAAAAGCTTCATCATAGACAAAATAGAGTAGCAGATTGTTAGGCGAGATACATCCGTACAAAGTGTAGCATAACTGTGTGGCTACATAGACGGCCCTGATGACCCCCAAGTATAGGGGATTAATCATAGTCTTTTCAATAAGTAAGAGTGTCAAACCTAGCGAGGAGCAGAAGGAAATGACAAGCGGTTTCCAGTAAGGTAATGTCTGCAAGCACCGAAATTGTCGGTAACATATAGTTTGATAGCAAGATAATTTGTAACGAGCAAGTAACGGTAATGGTAAATAAAGTGCAACAAGAAAGCTCAATCCTTTTGTGGCAAAGGACAGACCAAGACGGTCTCTTATAATAAGCAAAGCGTTCTTGAGGGCACACGGGAATTTCATCTAGCCACTTTCATCATGTTGGTTTGATTTGCGTTCGTTACTCTGATAATTTGATATGTGGGTGGACCAGTGCTTGGTTGCTATTCTTACTTGAACAAGCCTCCCACTTATATTAACCCCCTCGCAAGCATCCGCAACTACGAGAAAAGTATTAAGATAAATCTAACCATAGCATTAAACATATGGATCCAAATCAGCCCCTTACGAAGTAGCACATAAACTAGGGTTTAACACTACAAAAAATACACTTCCATGATGATACGTGTTTATCACAGTAGGTCATGTTTTCTGTCATGCATGTACATCCATAATAAATTTATGACAGAATCAAGATAGTCATACATGTGCTGTCGTAGAAGTATTCCATGACATTACTAAAATTATCATCACGGAAGTGGCCACCTCCATGACGATAAATCGCGCGTCACAGAAGTGCTTTCATCAAGGGTGACCGACACGTGGCATCCACCGTAACGGAACGTCGTTAAGCTATCGGGTCCAGTTTTGGATCCGATAACCCGTTAACAGCCCCGACCTATGGGGATTTTCCACGTGTAAAATCATCATTGGCTGGAGGGAACATATGTCGGCTCGCCGTTGGGACAGATGTCATCCACTCATTGGACCCAAAGCGCATATGATACGTCGACACATGGCACGGCCCAACAGAGGCCCATTCTTGTGAAAAGGTGGCGGGCCGGACCACGGCAAGCCTGTTAACGGCATGTTCTCATATAGCCCATTTACAGCCCGCTAACCCAGAGCCCGTTTACGGTCTATCCGAATTAGGCCCAATAGCGTCATCTGGGCCGTCCAATATAATTCCAGCCCATTTTAACTTCCGGCCCATGTATGGCCCATGACGTCTTTCGGCCCATATGAGGCCCTTAGTAACCCTCGGCCCATTAACGACCTGTGGTTAAACTGGCCCGTAATGAACAGTGTATCACTTTATACCCATTAACAACCCATGTTATCTTTCGGCCTTCTCAGGGCCCATTTATTCTTGGGCTCATTTCCAGCATTCGTTTACTTTCGGCCCGTTACTGTCATTTTCTGCTTGTGGGACAAATTCAGTCCGTGGTTACAGTCGGCCCGTTTGTGGCCCGTTAATACGTTGGGCCGTTTTCATAGCGTCATCAAATACGGCCGGTTAACAACAGCCTGTGATGGTCGGCCCGTTATCGTCGGCCCAGGAACGGACAATTTCAACTCTAGCCCATTTACGGTCATAATGTGGTCTGTTACTGGCCCATGTTTGGCCAACCGATCATACAGCCCGTAGAAGGCCCATTGATGATACGGCCCGTAGAAGGCCCATTGTGTCTATGGCCCGTATAAGGCCCATTGTTTCTATGCCCCGTAGAAGGCCGATTGTTTATACGACCCTTAGAAGGCCCATTGTTTCTACGGTAAGAGGCCCATGTTAACTACA
Organism: Secale cereale; assembly: GCA_902687465.1. Classification (NCBI taxonomy): domain Eukaryota; kingdom Viridiplantae; phylum Streptophyta; class Magnoliopsida; order Poales; family Poaceae; genus Secale; species Secale cereale. The sequence continues at coordinate 407,989,818 of LR738713.1, forward strand.
GTAAATATGTAGCCCATGGTTAAGTGGCCTAGTTTTAGAAAATAGGCTATTGCGGCCACTAGCAAACCGCGGAAAAAGAATTGCACTGACTACAAGAAAACAAATAAACAAGACAATAAGGAAATAAATAGGCAAGCAACTTACGCTAGGCTATCACGGCAATTACACATATTACATCCACTGGGCATCAAAGTTTGCCACCAGTGCAAATATAGGGAACAAAGCAGCATATAAACGCCGCAGCAAAACAAGTCCAGAACTGAAACCACTTCAGAAGAGCTCAAGAAACAATATCCTGGGTACCCATAATGCTGGCAAGATGCTTAGCAAGCTTATTAACTTTCTCTTGTTTAGCGCTTAAATCCTTCAGCACTTGCTGTTGCACCAGAAAGTATGCATCTGAATTATGCAGGGACTTCCTCAGTCCTTTGGCTTCCTGTCGCATAACATCTGATCGATGTCTTTCAACTTGAAGTTGAGACTCAAGAAGCCGAACTGATTCAGGCAGCGAGTTCGAAGAGCTGGTGCCAGCAGTAGTAGCCAGTAACTCAAACACTACATCAAGACAGGACTTTTGGGTTGTCTCAGTGTCTTCAATTTAATTTTTATCAGCTTTCTTGGAGACCAACAGGGATGTCTCACTACCTTGAACCTTATCTGCATTACTTCCTATACCATTGCATAACGGGGGTACTCTTCTCCAATATTTTATCCGCATTCTAAAAGAGAAACAAACAAACACATCACAGGTTTACAATGTAGTATATGAAACTCATTTTGGTAAACCAGTTCAGTAGTAAGGTGGACAGGATAACAGCATGAAACAAACATATATCTATGTAGTATGGTCACTGTATGGTCTATATCATTCTAGTTTATGTTGCCAAATCAAGATAGATATAGTTCGAATCATATCTATGTAAGACAAAGCAGCTTAGACAGAATATAAGTGTGGGAAACTACACAACAATAACAACACTTGTAAGGTGCATGGCATGAGAATATAACTGTTTATTCAATTGAAACTAAAATCAACATAGAGCAAGTTACAACAACAAACACGTTAAAGAAACAGGTTTAAAACATACATGTTGCGCCATTGGAGTTTCAATTGCATCCTTCAAATTTGAAATTAGTTGGTATGAGTAAATACAATTATGCAAGAACAAAGTAGTATGAACAATAGCTACGGAACCTGACCTGAGAACAATTCTTCTTCTGCTTTAAGCATTGACTGGGGTTCGGAGTGGTAGTCCTCGTGCTTTGGGCACTGCAGTTGCCTTACTAACTGCTCGTGTTTGGGTGCTCCGTGGTGGAGACGGTGTTGTGTCAACGAGAACTGGGTTACTATCTGCTGGGGTTGGGGTTAGAAGGGGTGTAGCTGGTTCTCTGTCCAACTGGGTGAAGGAAATATGCCCTAGAGGCAATAATAAAGTTATTATTTATTTCCTTATATCATGATAAATGTTTATTATTCATGCTAGAAGTGTATTAATCGGAAACTTAATACATGTGTGAATACATAGACAAAACAGAGTGTCCCTAGTATGCCTCTACTAGACTAGCTCATTGATCAAAGACGGTTATGTTTCCTAGCCATAGACATGAGTTGTCGTTTGATCAACAGGATCACATCATTAGGAGAATGATGTGATGGACAAAACCCATCTGTTAGCTTAGCACTATGATCGTTTAGTTTTACTGCTATTGATTTCTTCATGACTTATACATGTTCCTATGACTATGAGATTATGCAACTCCCGTATACCGGAGGAACACCTTGTGTGCTATCAAACGTCACAGCATAACCGGGTGATTATAAAGATGCTCTACAGGTGTCTCTGAAGGTATTTGTGGTGTTGGCATAGATCAATAATAGGATTTGTCACTCCGAATGTCGGAGAGGTATCTCTGGGCCCTCTCGGTAATACACATCATAATAAGCCTTGCAAGCAAATGAGTAATGAGTTAGTCACGAGATGATGTGTTACGGAACGAGTAAAGAGACTTGACGGTAATGAGATTGAACTAGGTATTGAGATACCGATGATCGAATCTCGGGCAAGTAACATACCGATGACAAAGGGAACAACGTATGTTGTTATGCGGTTTGACCGATAAAGATCTTCGTAGAATATGTAGGAGCCAATATGAGCATCCAGGTTCTGCTATTGGTTATTGACCGGAGATGAGTCTCGGTCATGTCTACATAGTTCTCGAACCCGTAGGTTCCGCACGCTTAACGTTTGATGACGATCGGTATTATGAGTTTATTAGTTTTGATGTACCGAAGGTAGTTCGGAGTCTCGGATAAGATCACGGACATGACGAGGAGTCTCGGAATGTCTGAGACGTAAAAATTGATATATTGGACGACTATATTCGGACACCGGAAGCGTTTCGTAAAGTTTCGGAATTAACCGGAGTGCCGGGGGGTTACCGGAACCCCCCGGGGAAGCTATGGGCCTTAATGGGCCATAGGAGAAAGAAAGAGGGAGAGCCAGGGCTGGGCTGCGCGCCCCCCACCCCTTGGTCCAAATTGGACAAGGAAGGAGGGGGGCCGGCGCCCCTTTCCTTCTCCCTCTCCCTCTCCTTCCTTCCCCCCTTCTCCCTCTTGGTGATTCCTACTAGGAATAGGATTGCAATCCTATTCCTAGTAGGATTGATCCTCCTAGGCGCACCAATAGGGGCCGGCCGGCCTCCCCCCTTGCTCCTTTATATACGGGAGCAGGGGGCACCCTAGAACACACAAGTTGATCTCTCCAGCCGTGTGCGGTGCCCCCCTCCACGGAAACACACCTTGGTCATACCATTGCAGTGCTTAGGCGAAGCCCTGTGCCGGTAACTTCATCATATCCGTCATCACGCCATCGTGCTGACGAAACTCTCCCGTGAAGCTCAACTGGATCAAGAGCTCGTGGGACGTCATCAAGCTGAACGTGTGCTGAACGCGGAGGTGTCGTACGTTCGGTACTTGATCGGTTGGATCACGAAGAAGTTCGACTACATCAACCGCGTCACTTGACGCTTCCGCTTTCGGTCTACAAGGTTATGTAGACACACTCTCCCCTCGTTGCTATGCATCTGGTAGATAGATCTTGCGTGATCGTAGGAAAAAATTTGAAATACTACGTTCCCCAACAGTGGCATCATGAGCCAGGTCTATGCATAGATGATATGCACGAGTAGAACACAAGTGAGTTGTGGACGATACTAGTCATACTGCTTACCAGCATGTCATACTTTGGTTTGGCGGTATTGTGAGATGAAGCGGCCCGGACCGACATTACGCGTACGCTTACGCGAGACTGGTTTCACCGTTATGAGCACTCGTTGCTTAAAGGTGACTGGCGGGTGTCTGTCTCTCTCACTTTAGCTGAATCGAGTGTGGCTACGCCCGGTCCTTGTGAAGGTTAAAACAGCACATACTTGACGAAACATTGTTGTGGTTTTGTATGCGTAGGTAAGAACGGTTCTTGTTAAGCCCGTAGCAGCCACGTAATACTTGCAACAACAAAGTAGAGGACGTCTAACCTGTTTTTGCAGGGCATGTTGTGATGTGATATGGTCAAGACATGATGAGTTATACGGTTTTGTATGAGATGATCATGTTTTGTAAAGTTCTCGGCAACTGGCAGGAGCCATATGGTTGTCGCTTTATTGTATGAAATACAGTCGCCATGTAATTGCTTTACTTTATCACTAAGCGGTATCGATAGTCGTGGAAGCAATAGTTGGCGAGACGACAACGATGCTATGATGGAGCTCAAGGTGTCGCGCCGGTGACGGAGGTGATCATGACGGTGCTTTGGAGATGGAGATCATAAGCACAAGAAGATGATTGCCATATCATGTCACATATTTTGATTGCATGTGATGTTTATCTTATTATGCTTCTTATTTTGCTTAGTACGGCGGTAGCATTATAAGATGATCCCTTACAAAATTTCAAGGTATAAGTGTTCTCCCTGAGTATGCACCGTTGCGAAAGTTTGTCGTGCCGAGACACCACGTGATGATCGGGTGTGATAAGCTCTATGTTCAAATACAATGGGTGTAAGCTTTTGCACACGCAGAATACTCGGGTTAAACTTGACGAGCCTAGCATATGCAGATATGGCCTTGGAACACTGGAGACTGAAAGGTCGAGCGTGAATCATATAGTAGATATGATCAACATAAGATGTTCACCATTGAAACTACTCCATCTCACGTGATGATCGGGCATGGTTTAGTTGATTTGGATCATGTGATCATCTAGATAACCGGAGGGATATCTATCTAAGTGGGAGTTCTTTAGTAATATGATTAATTGAACTTTAATTTGTCATGAACTTAGTCCTGATAGTTTTTGCATATCTATGTTGTTGTAGATCAATGGCCCGTGCTACCGTTCCTTTGAATTTTAATGCATTCCTAGAGAAAGCTAAGTTGAAAGATGATGGTAGCAATTACACGGACTGGGTCCGTAACTTGAGGATTATCCTCATTGCTGCACAGAAGAATGATGTCCTTGAAGCACCGCTAGGTGACAAGCCCCCTCCCGCTAATGTAGACGCTTTGAACGTCTGGCAGACGCGGTCTGATGACTACACGATAGTTTAGTGTGCCATGCTTTACGGCTTAGAACCGGGACTTCAACGACGTTTTGAACGTCATGGACCATATGAGATGTTCCAGGAGTTGAAGTTAATATTTCAAGCAAATGCCCGGATTGAGAAATATGAGATTTCCAATAAGTTCTATAGCTGCAAGATGGAGGAGACTAGTTCTATTAGTGAACACTTGCTCAGAATGTCTGGGTACTACAATCATATGACTCAACTTGGTTAAAAAGTTGACGAGGATAGTGTTATTGATAGAGTTCTTCAATCACTGCCACCAAGCTAGAAAGGCTTCGTGATGAACTATAATATTCAAGGGATGCAAAAGAAAATTCCCGAGCTCTTTGCTATGCTCAAGGCTGCGGAGGTAGAAATCAAAAAGGAGCATCAAGTGTTGATGGTTAACAAGACCACTAGTTTCAAGAAAAAGGGCAAGGGAAAGAAGAGGAACTTCAAAAAGAATAGCGAGACAGGTTCTAATCCCACGAAGAAACCCAAGTCTGGAGCCAAGCCTGAAACTAAGTGCTTCTACTGCAAAGGGACTGGACACTGGAAGCGGAACTGCCCCAAGTATTTGGCGGATAAGAAGGATGGCAAAGTGAACAAAGGTATATTTGATATACATATTACTGATGTGTACTTTACTAGTGTTCATAGCAACCCCTGGGTATTTGATACCGGTTCAGTTGCTAAAATTAGTAACTCGAAACGAGAGTTGCCGAATAAACAGAGACTAGTTAAAGGTGAAGTGACGATGTGTGTTGGAAGTGGTTCCAAGATTGATATGATCATCATCGCACACAGCCTATACTTTTGGGATTAGTGTAAAACCTAAATAATTGTTATTTGGCATTTGCGTTGAGCATCAATATGATTTGATCATGTTTGTTGCAATATGGTTATTCATTTAAAGTCATAGAATAATTTTTATTCTGTTTACATGAATAAAGCCTTCGATGGTCATACACCCAATGAATATAGTTTGTTGGATCTCGATCGTAGTGATACACAGATCCATAATATTGAAGCCAAAAGATCCAAGGTTAATAATGATAGTGCAACTTATTTGTGGCACTACCGTTTAGGTCATATTTGTGTAAAGCGCATGAAGAAACTCCACAGTGATGGTCTTTTGGAATCACTTGATTATGAATCACTTGGTGCTTGCGAACCATGCCTCATGGGCAAGATGACTAAAACTCCGTTCTCCAGAACTATGGAGCGAGAAACATATTTGTTGGAAATCATACATACTGATGTATGTGGACCGATGAGTGTTGAGGCTTGCTGCGGGTATCATTATTTTCTGACCTTCACAGATGATTTGAGCAGATATGGTTATATCTACTTGATGAAACACAACTCTGAAACATTTGAAAAGTTCAAAGAAATTTCAGAGTGAAGTAGAGAATCATCATAACAAGAAAATAAAAGTTTCCACGATCTGATCGCGGAGGCGAATATTTGAAGTTACGAGTTTGGTCTTCATTTGAAATAATGTGGAATAGTTTCACAACTCACACCACCCGGAACACCACGGCGTAATGGTGTGTCCGAACGTCGTAACCGTACTTTATTAGATATGGTGCGGTCTATGATGTCTCTTACTGATTTACCACTATCGTTTTGGGGTTATGCATTAGAGACAGCCGCATTCACGTTAAATAAGGGCACCATCTAAATCCGTTGAGACGACGCCTTATGAACTGTGGTTTGGCAAGAAACCAAAGTTGTTGTTTCTTAAAGTTTGGGGCTGCGATGCTTATGTGAAAAAGCTTCAACCTAATAAGCTCGAACCCAAGTCGGAGAAATGTGTCTTCATAGGATACCCAAAGGAGACTATTGGGTACACCTTCTATCACAGATCCGAAGGCAAGATATTCGTTGCTAAGAATGGATCCTTTCTAGAGAAGGAGTTTCTCTCGAAAGAAGTGAGTGGGAGGAAACTAGAACTTGATGAGGTAATTGTACCTTCTCCCGAATTGGAAAGTAGTACATCACAGAAACTAGTTCCAGTGATTCCTACACCAATTAGTGAGGAAGCTAATGATGATGATCATGAAACTTCGGATCAAGTTACTGCTGAACTTCGTAGATCAACCAGAGTACGTTCCGCGCCAGAGTGGTACGGCAACCCAGTTCTGGAAGTCATTTTACTAGACCATGATGAACCTACGAACTATGAGGAAGCGATGATGAGCCCAGATTCCGCAAAATGGCTTGAGGCCATGAAATCTGAGATGGGATCCATGTATGAGAACAAAGTGTGGACTTTGGTTGACTTGCCCGATGATCGGCAAGCCATTGAAAATAAATGGATTTTTAAGAGGAAGACTACGCCGATGGTAATATTACTATCTACAAAGCTCGACTTGTTGCGAAAGGTTTTCGGCAAGTTCAAGGTGTTGACTACGATGAGATTTTTCACTCGTAGCGATGATTAAGTCTGTCTGAATCATGTTAGCAATTGTCGCATTTTATGAAATCTGGCAAATGGATAAAAAATTGCGTTCTTTAATGGATTTATTAAAGAAGAGTTGTATATGATGCAACCAGAAGGTTTTGTCAATCCTAAAGGTGCTAACAAAATGTTCAAGCTCCAGCGATCCATCTATGGGCTGGTGCAAGCATCTCGGAGTTGGAATATATGCTTTGATAAGTTGATCAAAGCATATAGTTTTATACAGACTTGCGGTGAAGCCTGTATTTACAAGAAAGTGAGTGGGAGCACTACAACATTTTTGATAAGTATATGTGAATGACATATTGTTGATCGGAAATGATGTAGAATTTTCTGGAAAAGCATACATGATTGTTTAAAAGGAGTTTTTCAATAAAAGACCTCAGTGAAGCTCCTTACATATTAGGCACCGAGATCTATATAGGTAGATCATAACACTTGATAAGATTTTCAATGAGTACATACCTTAATAAGATTTTGAAAAAGTGTAAAATGGATAAGTCAAAGAAGGAGTTCTTGCCTGAATTGTAAGGTATGAAGTTGAGTAAGACTCAAAACCCGACCACGGCAGAAGATAGAGAAAGAATGAAAGTCATTCTCTATGCCTCAGTCATAGGTTCTATAAAGTATGTCATGTTGTCGGTGTACTAAAGTAGGGGTACCTTAGTATCCCGAACTTGTGCACGGGCAGTTGCAGCGTCCCGCGGCAAGGCTTGCCGGGCGACCGCCAAGATCCTCTCGTGGTTCCTTTGGAGCCATTCAAGAAAAAAGTATTCAAGTCAAAGAGACAAGGCCCCGGCAAGAGGAGCTTGCCGGGAAGGCCACTCAAGGCACAAGACCACTCAAGGCACGAGGCCCTGGCAAGAGGAGCTTGCCGGGAAGGCCCTCTGAGGCATTTCAAGGAACTTGCCACGACGCGAAACGCGTCCCGGCAAAGCCCGGTGAGCGACAAGCTCCCAGAAGCGACAAGATAGCGACCGCGGCAAGACGCTTGCCACGGCAAGCTTCCACTCGGTACCCGCGCTCCAGCACATCCACCCACGTGTCGCTTTGGGACCACCCCAGGCGCACGTGGCGGAAGGCTGTGCAGCCTGGGGTACACGGTGGCAAGCAGGGATGACAAGGCTACCGTCGTGGCGGACGGTGGCGCCCCTGACAGCCACTTTTTGCACGGTTTGGGCGACGGCGACGGTCATTTAATGCCCTTGTCGCCTGCCGTCAGGGTTAGGTATGGGACACTGTTCCATCTACCACCCTTTTTACACTTTTGCCCCCAACTACGTTGCCACCTGTCGGTGACCCCTTGAGCGTATAAAAGGAGGCCCATGCGCAACGTAGAGGGAGATCGATCATTTTCCACGCTCGGTCTTGCTAGCGATTAGAGTGTACTGTGGCTCTCCTCGCTCCCGAGCCAAGAACTCAATACAGCCACCAAAGCAGGAGTAGGGTTTTACGCATCCGTGCGGCCCGAACCTGGGTAAACTTCTCATGTGCTCGCCTCGATCTGTTCTTCGTGCATCCTCCGCCCCCTTTGCCGTACCGAAAAGGGGCTCCGGTCCCATAGGTGTTCGTGGGCGATCAGTTTCCCCGACATCTTTGGCGCGCCAGGTAGGGGAAGCGTCGAGATTGTGTGAACCTGATCCGGCCTATGCACGAGCTAGATCTCCATAATCTTCATCAACATGCCACCGAAGAAGAAGGCTTCGGAGGCAGCAGGTCCGTCCGCGTCGATCCCGCCACCGCCGGAGCTAACGGCCGGTGGGGTAGACGCCGGCGGAAGAACGGACGTCGGCGAGGGAACTCACGGCGCCGCCAAGTCCAAGGACGAAGACGAAGACGACGATGAAGATATGGATGATGGTGAGACCAGCGAGCAGGAGTTTCAAAAAGCCATAGAAGTTTTGTGCATTGACGGCGGTGCTTCTCTGCATACTTCTCACCACCAACTCAAGCAGTAGGTGCGGGAAGTTAATGCGGCAGAACCACCCGTCGAGTCACGCAAACTTCTAAAGTGGTCCAGCACGCCTATCATCTTTGACATTGAGGACCATCCTGACCGCACGACCGCGGTCGGGTGCTTGCCGATGTTGGTTTCGCCAACTATCCGCAACCTCAAGGTCACTAATATGTTAGTTGACGGCGGGGCCGGCTTGAACTTGATCTCCTCCGTTGTGGTCCGGAAACTCCAGATCCCCGACAGCGAGCTCGAAGAGACCGACACGTTCCAAGGGATCAACCCGGGAAGGAGCAAGCCAAAGGGGAAGATCACACTGCCAGTGACATTTGGCGGGGAGCTGAACTTCAGGACCGAGAGGGTCACGTTTGACGTTGCCGATTTCCCGTTGCCCTACAATGGGATACTTGGCCGTCCAGCACTCGCCAAGTTTATGGCAGCCTCTCACTATGCCTACAACCTGTTGAAGATGCCCGGCCCAATAAGCGTCATCTCTGTCCCTGGCGACAAGAAGGACGCCCTTATCTGCGCCGACAAGATTTACCGGGAAGCAGCAGCCGCAACAGAACGACAAACACTTGCTGCTGAAGCTCCCGAGGGAAAGGAGAAGACCAAGTCCGGCAAGAGCTCTGGGGCCCACTCCGGCAAACGCACCTCTTCGGAGTGCTGCGCTGCCGTTGAGGACGCACCATCGAGCTCCACCGACAAGTGTAAGAAGATGATGGCAGCTCCACCCGAAACCAAGAAGGTGTCCGCCAAGGAGGACGACACTGGTGGTACTTTCACCGTCAGTGCCACGCTTGACCCTAAATAGGAAAGCGCGCTCGTTGCTTTCCTGCGGGCGAATGTCGACGTATTTGCATGGCAACCGTCTGACATCCCCGATGTTCCCAGGGAAGTAATTGAGCACAAGCTTGCCGTTTGTCCTCACGCGCGACCCGTCAAGCAGAAGGTTAGAAAGCAAGCAGTGGAGCGCCAAGAGTTTATCGCAGAAGAAATCAAGAAGTTGGAAGCAGCAGGCCTTGTCAGAGGAGTGCTCCATCCGACGTGGTTGGCCAATCCTGTAGTCGTGCGTAAGGCAAACGGGAAATGGAGGCTTTGTATCGACTTCACCGATGTGAATAAAGCTTGTCCAAAAGACCCATTTCCCTTGCCGCGCATTGACCAGATTGTTGACTCCACGGCCGGATGTGACCTGCTTTCATTTCTTGACGCATACTCAGGATACCATCAGATCTTCATGGCTGAAGAGGATGAAGAGAAGACTGCATTCATCACTCCATGTGGCACATACTGCTTCATACGCATGCCTTTCGGATTGAAGAATGTTGGTTCGACGTTTGCAAGGGTAGTCCATACAGCTTTTTAGCCACAAATCCATAGAAATGTAGAAGCATACATGGATGACATAGTGGTCAAGAGCAAGGACATGGCTACTCTGATCCAAGATCTAGATGAGACTTTTGCAAGTCTGCGCAAGATCCAGCTCAAACTCAACCCCGAGAAGTGTGTGTTTGGAGTCCCCTCCGGCAAGCTTCTCGGGTTCTTCGTGTCTCAGAGGGGGATTGAAGCCAACCCCGACAAGATAAAAGCCATTGAGCAGATCGAAGCACCGAAGCACGTCAAGGATGTGCGAAGACTTGCTGGTTGTGTGGCTGCTCTCAGCAGGTTTATCTCCAAGTCAGCTGAACGTGCCCTGCCGTTTTTCAAAATTTTGAAAAAGGCAGGTCCAATGAAATGGACTCCGGAAGCGGAGGCTGCGCTGCAAGACTTGAAGAGGTACCTGTCCTCCACTCCAGTACTTGTCGCACCTAAGCCACAAGAGAAGTTGCTGTTGTACCTAGCTGCAACCAATCAAGTGGTTAGTGCTGCGTTAGTAGCGGAGAGGGAGGCAGATGATGAGCCACCAACCGTGGCAAGCACATCCAGCGACAAGCAGGGGGCTTCCCCGACAAGCTCTGGTCCTGACAAGGATGAATTTGCGCAGGAACAAGAGGAGATGCGGAAGAAGATGGTGCAGCGCCCAGTTTAGTTTGTCAGCTCCCTCCTGCAGGGGGCTAGGTCAAGGTACTCTGGTGTGCAGAAATTGCTTTTCGGCCTTCTCATGGCCTCGAGAAAGCTGCGCCATTACTTCCAAGCACATGAGATAACAGTGGTCACTCGCTTCCCGCTGAAGAGGATATTGCAGAATCCAGAAGCAACAGGCAGGATTGTCGAGTGGGCACTGGAACTGTCAAGCTTTGGCCTCAAGTTTGAAAGCACTTCAACTATCCAAAGCAGAGCATTGGCAGAATTTATAGCAGAGTGGACGCCGACACCAGATGAAGAGATTCCAGAGACGAGCATCCCCGTCAAGGAAGCGAGCAAAGAATGGATAATGTACTTTGATGGTGCCTTCTCGCTGCAAGGCGCCGGTGCTGGCGTGCTACTTGTCGCGCCCACCGGAGAGCACCTCAAGTACGTGGTCCAGATGCACTTTCCCAAGGAGCAAGCGACAAACAATACTGCAGAGTATGAGGGTTTGCTTGCCGGTCTCAGGATCGCGGCAGACCTTGGGATTAAGAAGCTTATTGTCAGGGGTGAGTCACAATTGGTCGTCCGCCAAGTAAACAAGAATTACCAGAGTCCGTTGATGGAAGCATACGTTGACGAAGTGAGAAAGCTTGAAGAACACTTTGACGGCCTACAGATGGAACATGTTCCCAGAACTCAGAACGACATCGCAGACGGCCTGTCGAAGTGTGCCGCACTTAAGTTACCTGTGGAACCAGGGATCTTTGTGCTCAGGCTGACTCAACCATCCGTAACGCCCTCAACTGGACAGAGCAAGAAGAGGAAGTTGATTGTTGGCAACTATTTTCCTGCAGAGCTTCCCGAAGCCGCCGCCAAGAAGGTTCCCAAGATCAACGCCCAGGATGCTGAGGAGCAGTCTTCTCCGGCGAGCCTTAGGGCTTGTTCCGTTGAAGCAAACACTCCCGAAAAGCTTTGCTCCGGCAAGCTTGCCGGGAAACATCACGCTCCGGCTGAGCCACATGTTCTCGCCGTAGAAGCGGATGTTCCCGCAGCAGCAGATGTGCCTTTGGTCCTTGTTGTCGATCCACAGGCTCCAGCATGGGCATAGCAAATCGTCCGTTTCCTTCAGACAGGAGAACTTCCCGAAGAGCAAGAAGAAGCTGAAAGAGTAGCCCGACAGTCAAGTATGTACGAGTTTGTCGGCAACGAAATGTACAGAAGAAGACTCAACGGTGTGAAATTGAAGTGTATTCCCCGGGAAGATGGACAAAAGCTGTTTGCAGAGATACATGGAGGCATTTGTGGTCACCACATCGGCGCAAGAGCACTTGCCGGCAAAGCATTCTGGCAAGGTTTCTTTTGGCCAGAAGCCCTCCAGGATGCAACTGCACAAGTAACCAAGTGTGAAGCGTGCCAGTTCCATTCCAAGCAGATACACCAACCAGCTCAAGCTCTCCAGACGATCCCTTTATCCTGGCCATTTTCGGTCTGGGGGCTCGACATCCTCGGCCCTTTTCCCCGCGCAGCCGGGGGCTTTGAGTACTTGTACGTTGCCATCGACAAGTTCACAAAGTGGCCCGAAGTGGAACCAGTGAGAAAGGTGACCGCACAGTCAGTAGTCAAGTTCTTCAGGTCGATTGTTTGCCGCTTCGGGATCCCTAAAAGGGTCATCACCGACAACGGCACACAATTCACAAGTCGCACCTTCATGAAGTACGTCCAAGACCTTGGCGCCAAGGTCTGCTTCGCTTCTGTTGCTCACCCGAGGAGCAACGGTCAAGCGGAGAGGGCAAACGCTGAAGTGCTGCGCGGACTCAAGACAAGAACTTTCGACAGGCTGCACAAGTTTGGAAGAAACTAGATCGAGGAGCTGCCAGCGGCTCTTTGGTCGATCAGAACGACGCTGAATCGAGCCACCGGACAGACACCTTTCGCTCTAGTCTACGGAGCAGAGGCAGTTCTCCCCACGGAACTTGTATACGGGTCACCTCGAGTGCTCGCTTATGATGACCTCGAGCAAGAGCAGCTACGACAAGACGACGCGCTGCTCCTTGAGGAAGACCGTCTTCAGGATGCTGTACGAGCTGCTCGATACCAGCAAGCTTTGCGCCGCTATCATAGCCGCAAAGTCAATGCGAGAAGTCTCGAGGAAGGCGACCTTGTTCTTCGGCGCGTTCAATCCGCCAAGAATTCCAACAAGTTGACGCCGAAGTGGGAAGGCCCTTATCGGGTGAAACGAGTCACTAGGCCTGGCGTTGTCCGCCTGGAGACCGAAGATGGCTTTCCGGTGAGCAACTCCTGGAACATTAAGCATCTTCGCAAGTTTTACCCATAAGGCGCGGTTGCCGTGATCCGCTCCGGCAACCACCTTTTGTACAAGTCTTGCCGCTGTTGCATGTAATCCATTGTACAAAGCCGGGCGCAGACCCCGTGCATCAGTAAAGCTTATGTGCCTCGCACAACTTGTCATTTCATGTTTTTTTATTTCCTTGCATGTATTATCTGACACTTTGTGCAGCACCAACCCCCGGTAAGCTATAACGAGCCCAAAGGCTCCATATCTGTATTTTCTCTTCTATCTTTTTTTTTCTCAAGGAGAAGAAGGTTCCCTCGCGCACAAGTTTGCCGGGGGGGAGGAAGATAGTGGTATGGACCAAGCGCCGTTCAAGAAAGCCTTGCCCTGCCGGGAAGCAGACAACACAAAAGCTAAGTGGCCAAAGTTTGAGCAATCAAATTTTTAAATTTCTAAGTTATCTTCCTTGAACGACCGCACTTTGTATGGAAAACCTGTGCGCGGAGGAACCAACTCGTGGCTAGCCGCGTCCTTTCTTTGTTTCAAGCACGCTCAACGACTTAAGTGTGCTGCGACTAGTGTCGCGCCCTTACTTCGTTTTCGAGCTCACTCAACAACTTAAGCGTGCTGCGACTAGTCGCGACAAGGTTTCTTGTCGGTAGCGACACCGCCAGCAGGCTGCTAAAGTTCCACACTCAGCGCTCGCGGCAAAGGTGCCCGCACCGACAAGTTCCCTAAAAGCGTAGGGTGAAAACATACAAAGCAAAGGAATCAAATAGAGGAAATAACATTGCAATTCCTACCCAAAATAGAGTTATAATACAAAGTTGACTTGTTGTGGCTCTAATAGACTGTTTTTTATAACATGGCTAACAGCGACAAGGAAAAGAAGAAAATGGACGAGACAAGTCCGCACGGTCGCCCTCGACCCTCTTGATGCCACCCACCTTGTCCACAATGGGTGCGACAAGGGCCTTGAGCGCCTCTTGGTCGGCGTCCGGCGGCAAGCTCCTAAGGACGTTGGTGAGGTTGAGGCCTGGATTGCGGAAGGCCACCTTCACCAACACCTTCTGCAGGGCCCCCGCGCAGAGCCTGCGCGACTCGTCCGCCAGCTGCTTTGGGATCTTCTCCCGGAGTTGCTGGAGGGCCGTCGCCACGCCCCTGAAGAACAAAGTTAGCTTGGCGCTGGGGTGGAGACTCTCGTCGGTGGAGTACCCGAGGTGCTCCGCCCCCAGCTCCGCCAGCTCCTTGTCGATATCCGCGGCAGCATTGACAAGACCTTCCGTCCAATGCTCCACGGTTTCCCTGAAGATGTTTTGGGAGACGGCAGCGCTCTCCAGCAGCGCCTTCTCGGCCCTGATCTCCTCCTTCAGGGTCGCCTCCCGCTCCTGGGCGCCGTCCAGCATCTGGGTTAGGGTGGCCAGCTTCAGCTCGAGGTCGGCGATGGAGTCCATGGCGACGGCGAGCTCCTTGCCCTTCTCGGAGAGGCGTACCTGCAGCTCGGAATGGCTGTGGGCGTCCTTCTATCGTTCGAGCTTGAGTGCGGCAACCTCCTCGCCGCTCATCTTGAGGTTTGCCTCCAGCTGAGCCACCCTCGTCTCCATCTCCCTCTTCGCGGATTCGGCGACCGCGGCAGCATCCTTCGCTTCTTGGAGAGCTCCGCCAAGCGACTGCTCGCGCACGACGAGTTCCTCCTCGTGGCCATCGAGGTTGACCTTCCGCTGCGCCAGCTCGCCTCCAGTGTGGACAGCTTCTCGGCGGCGAGCCGCTGCTGTTCCTCCACCTCAGCTTTCTCCAAGATAAAGGTCTGCTGCGCCTCGGCAAGCTGCTCCCGCTCCTCCGCCAAGGACCGGAGGGCTGCTTGGTTGATGGCTCGGAGCTCCTCCGCGCGCTTCTCAATATCAGCTCCCGCCTTCGCGGCAAGAGCCTCGCGGGACTCCAACTTGGCCTGCCGGGCGCGGTAAAGCGCCAGCAACTTCCGCAACAGCCGCTCCTCCTCGGGCTCGCTGCTGCTGCTGCTGCCTGGCGCATCCACAATCTTCAGCCCGGCGGAGGCAAGCACGTCCCCGTCGAAGACCTCTCCCTCGACCGGTGCCCTGGACATGGACGCCCAAGGGAGCTGGATGAAGACGTTGTCGCCGGCCTTGAGGTAGGCGCCTGGCTCGGGCTCGTCGGAGCTGGGGGCTGCGGCGGCGGCGGAGGGCTCGGCGGTCGGCGTAGCGCCCGGCGCTCCTGCAGCCTCAGGGCCGTCAGTGCGACCGCCAGCCCCTTCGCCAGCTACTGCGGCGGCAGCCTCGGCGGCCTCAGCGCCAGCGAGATCGTCTGCGCCAGCTATTTCCTCGGCAACGGCGGCATCGTCAACAACGACCTCCGTCTCCATTGGCTCAGCTGCGGACATGTCTGACGGAGGAGAAAGAAAGAGAAAAACAGTCAAGCAAATATCCAAAAAGAAGAACTCAGAAGAAGAAAGGTCCACAGGATGAGTGAAGCAAAGGGGTTACCTGCGCGGGACGGCTCCCTGGCGAGGTCCCTCGCCGGGGAGCTCTCCCTCGGCGGCGTGGTAGTAGATCCCGCCGGCAGAGGACCGCTGGTGCCCTCCCTCGCCAGAGAGCTCGCCCTTGGCGGAGTGTTTGCACTTGGCGGAGAACTCTCCCTTGCCGGAGAGACCCTTGCCGGGGAGCTTCCCCTTGGCGGCGTGGTTGAAGCATGCGGTACGTCGGGGGCGGTCTCTTGGTGCTCCTAGTACTGCTGCTCTGCTCCTACACAAATCAAGAAACAAAACATCAATAAAGAAGAAGCGCCCTCGCGCGCCTAACAGCAAAAGAGGAACTACACTTACGCTGGGGGCTGCTCTGGAGAACAGTTGCCGGGTCCGGCAAGCTTGTCTCAGGCGCACCCCCTGCTGTCGCGGCAGGCTCATCCTCGATGACGATCACCGGTACCTTGGCCCTCTTTGCCGCCCTCTGGGCCAGAGTTCTGAAAAGAGAACAGGTTCAGAGTTAGGCAAAAGAGATGCATGACAGAAAACAACGAAAAATAATAATACAAGAAACAACAAAGACTTACTCTTCTTCCTCTTCGTTGGAACTAAGCGCGGAGAAGTCGAAGTCCGGCACACGTGCATCGGCGCGAGGAGGCGAAGGAGTGAGCTCCCTTGGCCGCTTGGCGGGGGCAGGAGCGGTGGTCTGAGATGACCCCGCTCCGGCTGCCGCCGTGGCGTGGGGAGCGGCAGGAGCAGAAGCGGCGGTCCAAGAGGATCCCGCTCCAGTTGCCGCAGAAGCGCGAGGTGCTCCTGTGGCGGCCTTGCTTGCCGCGGTAGCACGTGTCGCGCGGCGCGTCGGCTGTTGGCCCGTCTGCCGCTCGGCCACGTCCCCGACCTTGCGGAGACGCCTCCTTGGAGCTGGAGGCTCTGCTGGTGGTGGCGAGCTGCCCGAAGATGAGGAGGAGGAGCTGATCTCCAGTGAGCCGCTCGTGTCCTCGGCGGGCCCGCTTGATTCGACGCCCTGCTCGGCGGGCCCGCTCGACCCGGCGCCCTGCTCGGCGGGATCACTTGCCGTGACGCCTTGTCCGGCAAGCTTCCCCGCTTTGAAAAACTCTTCTCGCTCGGCAAGGCTTGCCGCCTCCGCTGCCTCCGCCTCCTCCGCGGTGTATCCGAACTCACCCGCGGCCGCGGCTGCCGCCGCCTCTTCCAGCCTGGTGGCAATATATGCCATCTCCTGGTCAGTGGTGTCTCGGGTGAGGCCTTTCTTCTCGTCGGAGTCGATTGGCATCTCCTCCAAGTTGTCGAAGAACGCCTGCACGGCCTTCTCGGTGGGCTCTTGCCAAGTTGGGTCGATCCCGTGCGAGTCGCACAGCGGCCTCATTGCACGGATGCCGCTGAGCGACGAGTTATTGCACAGCGGAACTACGCCCCTCGGCAACACGAACCATTCGGGATGGGCGGGGTCATGCTTGAACAACTCTTGGAGCATCGCGTTGAGCTCTAGGACAGTGAAGTTCCAATTGAGGCCCGGGCGCAGCCTCATGATATCTGCCGCGTTCTCAAACTCCCAGGCGGGCCTCTTCCTATCCTGCAGGGGGCGATACGGCGGCGGAGAAAGTCTGCGCCAACTGCGCCTACAGTCAGCCCGGCACGCCTAAGGCGAAGGATACGGGCAGTGGCAATCTTTAGTCTGCTGTCTTCCGGGGCCAAGTCACTCCAGTCGTTGCCGCGCACTACTGGGGCTTGGCGCCGGGCGGTGAACGGCTGCGGGTTCTCCTCTACGATCCAGCACCAATTGGCTCTCCACTCATCCCATTTGCCGCGGAGCTCTCCCTTTAGATACGCCTCCTTCTTGTGGGTCCTCGAGACCCAGGAGATCCCGCCAGACAGAGGTTCTCCTCCCTCAACTCGAGGCATGAAGTAATGGCGGAAAAAAGCTACATTGGGGAAGACTCCGACAAAGTTTTCGCACAGATGTGCGAAAACTGCCATGGTCAGAACGGCGTTGGGGGTGAAGTCAAGGAGATGAAACCCGTGGGTGTTCATGACATCGCAGAAGAATTCGGAAAAGGGCGGGCAGAGCCCGCAGTAGAAGAACAGAGCGAAGAATGCGTAGCGATTCGGGAACATCTCGCAAGCTACGGCGGGGAATACCTTGGTGCGCGGATGCGCCCGTGTCTCCCTCGACCAGAAGAGGTAGAATTCCTCCCTCAGCTTCGCCGCGGTAAGCGCGGGGGG
>LR738713.1:408007985-408078854 GCA_902687465.1 Secale cereale
GGGGGGACGGCCCGCTTCTTTCGCATCGCTGCGAGCCGCAGCGCCTCGGCCGACTTCGCGGACTTTCCCTTCTCGCCTTTTGGAGCCATGGCGGAAGCGGTGGAGGAGGCCGACGTCGCTGGTGGTGCTGGTGGCGACGGAGGGCGGAGCGCTGCTCTCTTTTGGCCTTCGGGAAGGAGGGGAGCGGCGGAGGTTTCTGAGGATTGAAGCAAGCAACGGGCGGATGGATGAACTGCCCCTGTTTCCCTTGCTTTTAAGGGGGAGGGGGCGGACATTCCGCATTTCCGATTAAAGAACACCCTCACGATCTCTCCCATGATGCCGCAATCGACGCGTGCCGTTAGGGGAGAGCGCGGTGGATACGGAGAAAGATTCGGTGTGCCGCAGGCCGCACGTGCCCGTGCACTGTTTTGGGCCTGGCCCAACAGCGCCCGGCATCGTGTATGGCGCAGGCCCGGGGGCTCCTGTCGGTGTACTAAAGTAGGGGTACCTTAGTGTCCCGAACTTGTGCACGGGCAGTTGCAGCGTCCCGCGGCAAGGCTTGCCGGGCGACCGCCAAGATCCTCTCGTGGTTCCTTTGGAGCCATTCAAGAACAAAGTATTCAAGTCAAAGAGACAAGGCCCCGGCAAGAAGAGCTTGCCGGGAAGGCCACTCAAGGCACAAGACCACTCAAGGCACGAGGCCCTGGCAAGAGGAGCATGCCGGGAAGGCCCTCTGAGGCATTTCAAGGAACTTGCCGCGACGCGCCACGCGTCCCGGCAAAGCCCGGTGAGCGACTGATGGCTTCTCGCCCCTCGTTGGTTACCCCAAGTGGAAGGTTTGAGATGTAGTGTAGCGGAAGTTTTCCCTTGGCAATACCAAGGATCGATTTCCCTGAGACTCCCAGTTTCAACAAGAAGGTGTCAACTGCTAACGGCGCCAGATATTAGCAATCAACGTGGACCTGCACACAGATACAAATAACTTTGCTCCCAACGAGTACAGAGAGGTTGTCAATCCCTCCGGCCTTGTAGTTTACAAAGGATCAAACGCAAGTGATAGTAGTGATAGATACAATTGCAATAGTAAATAAAAAGCGGAAAGTAAATAGTGGATGTTATCAATGATGGTAATATGTACCGGAGTCTCATGATGTTCACTAGTGATGTCTCTCTCCCAAAAGACGATAAAACAGCTATGTGAGGTAAACAAATTACAGCTGGGCAATTGACAGGACCATATGCGCAAACCAATGCTGACTAAGTTGCAAGAAAGGTAGAGGTTCAAAGCATGGGCGGTACACCGAGGTAAGTAGACCGAAATCCATCTGCATCTACTACTAATCATCCACCTTGAGATATCTATCCAGAACATCTCGCTGGTATTAAGTTGCGAGTCCCACCCATAGTGTAAACTCAAAGCAACAGACAACTGCATTAAAAGAACTTTGCGTAAAGTAAACAATCCTTGCACCTGCGGGCACAAGCACCGTTGTTTTCCCCCTTGTGGCAACATCACATCCCCTAGACTCATGTTTCTGTCACTCAAGCTAGTCATCGAGGGGCATGAACCCACAATCAAGCATAACGTTCCCTCTTGGAGTCACTACCTACTACTTGGCCAAAGCAATAAATAACAACGGAGAACATGCAAGAATTACTTACGAACATAAATATAAAAGAGGTGAATCAAATATATTACTCAAACACAATCTGAACATAATCTCATAATCCATCGGATCCCAGCAAACTCATCATAGCAACAGCATAAGGATTACATATGTGCCTCGATCATGTAGGGCAGCTCACGAGGACTAATTAGTGAAGCACAAGAACGGGAGGAGAACATCACATAGCTACTGGTCATGGACCAATGGTCCAAGGGAGACTACTCACAACTCATTCGGGAGGCGTCCATGGTGGTGGAGAAGCTCCCGGTGGTGATCCTCCCCTCCGGCAGGGTGCCGGGAAGAGTTCTTCTGGTGCTCCCGATCTTGGAAGCGGCGGCGGCGGCGGAACAGAGATGAGATCGCGAAAAAGAGTTCCCGTCTCGAGGTTTTCGGCAGACTGTATAAATATATGCCAAAGGGGGGCATCAGACGAGGCTCGGGGGGCCCAGGCGCCCCCCCGGCGCGGCCAGGGGGGCCGCGCCACCAGGGCGCCTGGATCCCTGGTGGCCCCCCCGGCTGTACTTTGGCTACCGGGAACCTTCTGGAACGCTGATTTTTTATATAATTTTTCCGGGATTTTTCTGGCAGTTCTCGTAATGGGAAAACCTGAAATACAAAAACAGCCGAAAACAGAAACTGGCAATCGGGTGCACTGAGTTAATAGGTTAGTACAAATATGATCAAAAGTGTATGGAAGTGTATAAATATCATAGCAATATCACCCAAAAGAGGCATGGAGCAAGCAGAAATTATAGATACGTTTTGGACGTATCAACATCCCCAAGCTTAATTCCTGCTCGTCCTCGAGTAGGTAAATGATAACAAGAATATTTTCTGTGGTGACATGCTATTAACCATATAGGACTTTTTCATAGTCACATGACAAAAGCTTACTGAGACAATGAATCTATAGTAATTAAGTTGCCTCATGAGAAAATCACAAAGAACTGAAAGTTTTACAATATGATACTGAAACATCAAATAGATTTGTAATGAACATGGCGTGCAAATATGATAAAGTGATATCTCGCTTGCCCCCTTTAGTGAAGCAAAACATAAATGCAGGGGCACCTCCAAGGTTTAAGTGATGACTAGATACAATGATTTCAGAATAAACGATATCACAATCATGCAAAAGACAATGCTACTTTGGGACAATGCACATTACACTCAGAATGACAATCATGCTCTCAGTAGTTGGTGCTTTAAAAGAAGGTGGAGACTCTCGAACCGTGGCTTTTGTTGGCAAGGTTGAAAACCCGTAATCGGAAACAAAGACAAAACATGTACCAGAGCTCTTGGTTTTAAAACAGAGGTAATAATTTTTTTTAGATCATGCATGTTTCGTCAACGAATGCTAGCAGACAACTCAATCACTTCTTGAGATGGACAAGTTTCGAGGAACGGCTCCCGAATGAGGACGATCACATCCTCTTAATCTCCTTTGTTTATCACTGCCAAAGTTTTCTGATTTCTCATGAACAAAGCGTGAAGGAGGGTTTGTTTGTTATATTAATTTTGAGCCGGGCGCACTCAATGCCAGTTCCTTCTCGTATTATGGGTTTGCACATTATACATGCAATCACGGGGTGAAGCTTGTCCAACTTAAAAAGATTATGAATTAACTACTACTTCCTCATGGACTTACAACAGAGGCACAAAATAGGAATGCATTTTTCTTTGAATAGTTTTGAGATGGTACATGCAAGTCTCCGTTAGGAATGGCAGGTAAATACCATGTAGGAAGGTATGGTGGACTCATATGGCATAACTGGTTTAAAAGAATGTGGATGCACAAGCAGTCAGTCCGCTTAGTACAGGTGGAGGTTAGCAAAAGACTGGGAGCGACCAACTAAGAGAGCAATGACGGTCATAATCATGCAGAGCAACAAAGCAACATTGAATTAGGCATGGAAGTTATATCGCTACTCAGAAACAAAAGATCATCAAGGCTTGACAGACTTTCTTTACAGTCTTAAATATGCGTGAGCATACGCCAAGTCAATCAAAATAAATTCTTTGAAGGAAGATATTACTAAACCATACCACATCATAGGCAAACAAATCATGTTGGTACTCCAATAACACATTGGGAACCCTCCAGCTATTTGAGACTAACCATAAGAAAACATGAACTACTAAGCGCCATGCACGTAGCATCTTTATCATAGACATATCAACTAATGCAACGGAAGCAAACTCTTTTAATAAGATAATCATGATAACTAAAGAGAGTTCAAGCAACCAACTGAACGAAAGCTCTTTAAAAAGATAAGCATGAAAGTTAAGAGCTAAGCATGATAGTAGCTATTAAAAGACAAAGAACACACACAACAAGGATAGACATGAAAATTCTATGTTATGTTCTAGGTAGAAGTGGAGCGTGTTTCTCTCCCACATAAAGAAAGCTGAGTTCCGACTCGTTATGAAAAGCTAAGGAAAACTAAAAAGGAAAACTAAAAGCAAGACGCTCCAAGCATAGCACATAACACATGAAGTGATTAAAATATAGTGGAACGAAAGACGAACTGATAATGTTGATGGAGAAGGGGATGCACGGGGGCATCCCCAAGCTTAGACGCTTGAGTCTCCTTGAATATTTCTTGGGGGTGCATGGGGGCATCCCCAAGCTTGAGCGTTTGACACTCCTGAATCTTTTTATCATCTTCCCTCGCACACTTGAAAACTCCCTTCATACATAACTCATCATAATCTGATTAGCGAGGTTAGTACCCATAATAAAATAATTGTTCCTTGCTGGAAATAAGGATATTCTTGAAGGTCTACTGTTTCTCAAGATTGCCAAAAGGTTTTTGCAAAGAAAAAGCAAGCTCTAGGTTTGCAAAATGAAGGAAAGGCAAACAGGACAGAATCTGTGAAAAACAGAACAACAGGTAGTAAATGATTTTTCCGGGGCACTTATGCAACTCTAATAAAAAAACTCAAGACAGTCGCATGAAAGACAATTATATAGAGCACGCTGTCAAAAAAATTCAGAGCAAAAAGATGATCTGGTGATTTTATACGAATTTTTCTATCCAAGGACATAATCTGTTTCCTGGACAGCACGTCACAACTTTTGAACTTTCTTGCAATCAGAGGCTACACTTGGCACAAAATTGAAAAGCAAAGATACAATGATGATGCTACTGTAGTAATCAACATCAAGACACAAGAAAAGCAAAATAAAAATTTATTCATGTGGGCTGCCTCCCAAAAGCGCTTTCTTTTATGCCTTTAAACTAGGCATATGCATAGAGATCAAGTTTTATCAAGAGTAAAAGAATAGCTAGCCCGTATAACGGACTCAAAAGGTAACTTAATCTTCTTTCGGGGGAAATGTTCCATCCCTTTCTTGAGAGGAAACTGAAATTTTATATTCCCCTCTTTCATGTCAATGATAGCACCAACGGTGCGCAGAAAAGGACGTCCCAAAATAATTGGACACGAAGGTTCACATTCAATATCCATAATAGTAAAATCAACGGGAACATAGTTGTCATTGACAATGATAAGAACATCGTCGATCCTCCCCAAAGGTTTCTTTATGGAAAAATCAACGAGACGAACACCAAAAGAACAAGAATCAAAAGGTTTCAATTTAAGCATATCATATATTCTTTTGGGCATAACAGAGGTACTAGCACCAACATCACATAAAGCATAGCAAGAGAAGTTATTCAACTTAATTTTTATCATAGGATCCCAACCATCTTCTAGCTTTCTAGGTATGGAGGCTTCTACTCTAAGTTTCTCCTCCCTAGCTTTGATAAGAGCATTAGTGATATGCTCTGTGAAGGCAAGATTAATCGTGCTAGTGCGGGGGTCTCTAGACATCTTGTGAAGGAAATCAATAACTTCGGTAAGAGTGCAATTATCAAAATCAAGGTCACTACCATCAAGTAAGGTGGTAGTGGTGTCCTTTAGGTTCACTTGTTTGGTAGTTTCTATACTCATAGCATCACCATTAATAGGTCCATCGGGACCAGGAGTGCATTGGGTGCTAAGAGTTTGGATATCCTCAACAACTTGGATAGTAGCAACAGTGTGGTGGGTAGGAAGGCCCTTAATTCTATCTTCTTCCTCCCTTTCTCTAGCCCATCTCTCTTTAAGTTTAGCCAACATCCTAATGTTTTCATTAATTTGCACTTGAATAGCATTCATAGGAGTGACCTTCCTCTCCTCAAGAGGAGAAGTTCTAATTTTAAGCAATTCTACTTCATTGGCTAAATTGTCTACCTTCGAAGAGAGATCACCTAGTTTGTTTAGTTTTTCTTCTACACTATTATTAAAAGCTTTTTGGGTAGTGATGAAATCTTTAAGCATAATCTCCAGTTCAGTAGTCGAGTTCTTGGTGCTAGGATAAGCATTGTTGTTCCCATAAGAATTAGAGGGGAACGGTCTAGGATTGCTACCAAAATTACTCCTATAAGCATTGTTGTTAAAATTGTTTCTAGAGATAAAGTTCACATCTACTTGTTCTTGAGCAATGAAAGAATTTAAAGGAACATCACGAGGATCAATAGAAGATTGCTTCGAAAGTAGAGACATGATCAAGTCAACTTTTTCATTTAGGGAGGAAATCTCCTCGACAGAGTTTACCTTCCTACCTGTTGGAGCGCGTTCGGTGTGCCATTGGGAATAGTTGGTCATCATCTCATCGAGAAGCTTTGTGGCAGCACCAAGTGTAGTTGACATGAAAGTTCCTCCCGTGGCTGAATCTAACAAGTTCCTCGAGGTAAAGTTCAAGCCTGCATAAAAAGTTTGGATAACCATCCAAGTAGTCAAACCGTGAGTAGGGCAGTTCTTGACAAGAGATTTCATACGTTCCCAAGCTTGGGCAACGTGTTCATTATCCAATTGTTTAAAATTCATTATGTTACTTCTTAGTTGGATAATTTTAGCAGGTGGATAGTATTTTCCAATAAAAGCATCTTTGCACTTGTCCCATGAATCTATGCTATTTCTAGGCAAAGGCTGAAACCAAATTTTAGCTCCTCCTCTCAAGGAGAAAGGAAAAAGCTTAAGCTTAACAATATTACCATCTATTTCTTGGTACTTTTGCATATCACAAAGTTCAACAAAATTGTTCATGTGTAAAGCAGCATCATCTCCAGCACCGGAGAATTGATCTTTCATAACTAAGTTCAGCAAAGCAGGTTTAATTTCATATGAAGGTGCTGAAGTGGCAGGTGTAGTGATAGGTGTGCAGATAAAGTCATCGTTGTTGTGACTAGTGAAGTCACACAACTTGGTGTTCTCGGTGGAACCCATAGTAGCAAGCAAGCAAGATAACTATTTTTTTGATTTTCGATAAAAGATACTAAAGCAAAAACTGAAAGGTAAACTAACAAGACTAAAAAGCAAAGGTAAAAGATAGCGTGCAACTCCCCTATCCTGAAGAGTGGAGTCCCCGGCAACGGCGCCAGAAAACTTTGCTTGATGGCTTCTCGCCCCTTGTTGGTTACCCCAAGTGGAAGGTTTGAGATGTAGTGTAGCGGAAGTTTTCCCTTGGCAATACCAAGGATCGATTTCCCTGAGACTCCCAGTTTCAACAAGAAGGTGTCAACTGCTAACGGCGCCAGATATTAGCAATCAACGTGGACCTGCACATAGATACAAATAACTTTGCTCCCAACGAGTACAGAGAGGTTGTCAATCCCTCCGGCCTTGTAGTTTACAAAGGATCAAACGCAAGTGATAGTAGTGATAGATACAATTGCAATAGTAAATAAAAAGCGGAAAGTAAATAGTGGATATGATCAATGATGGTAATATGGACCGGAGTCTCATGATGTTCACTAGTGATGTCTCTCTCCCAAAAGACGATAAAACAGCTATGTGAGGTAAACGAATTACAGCTGGGCAATTAACAGGACCACGTGCGCAAACCAATGCTGCCTAAGTTGCAAGAAAGGTAGAGGTTCAAAGCATGGGCGGTACGCCGAGGTAAGTAGACCGAAATCCATCTGCATCTACTACTAATCATCCACCTTGAGATATCTATCCAAAACATCTCGCTGGTATTAAGTTGCGAGTCCCACCCATAGTGTAAACTCAAAGCAACAGACAACTGCATTAAAAGAACTTTGCGTAAAGTAAACAATCCTTGCACCTGCGGGCACAAGCACCGTTGTTTTCCCCCTTGTGGCAACATCACATCCCCTAGACTCATGTTTCTGTCACTCAAGCTAGTCATCGAGGGGCATGAACCCACAATCAAGCATAACGTTCCCTCTTGGAGTCACTACCTACTACTTGGCCAAAGCAATAAATAACAACGGAGAACATGCAAGAATTACTTACGAACATAAATATAAAAGAGGTGAATCAAATATATTACTCAAACACAATCTGAACATAATCTCATAATCCATCGGATCCCAGCAAACTCATCATAGCAACAACATAAGGATTACATATGTGCCTCGATCATGTAGGGCAGCTCACGAGGACTAATTAGTGAAGCACAAGAACGGGAGGAGAACATCACATAGCTACTGGTCATGGACCAATGGTCCAAGGGAGACTACTCACAACTCATTCGGGAGGCGTCCATGGTGGTGGAGAAGCTCCCGGTGGTGATCCTCCCCTCCGGCAGGGTGCCGGGAAGAGTTCTTCTGGTGCTCCCGATCTTGGAAGCGGCGGCGGCGGCGGAACAGAGATGAGATCGCGAAAAAGAGTTCCCGTCTCGAGGGTTTCGGGAGATGGTATAAATATATGCCAAAGGGGGGCATCAGACGAGGCTCGGGGGGCCCAGGCGCCCCCCCGGCGCGGCCAGGGGGGGCCGCGCCACCAGGGCGCCTGGAGCCCTGGTGCCCCCCCGACTGTACTCTGGCTACCGAGAACCTTCTGGAACGCTGATTTTTTATATAATTTTTCCGGGATTTTTCTGGCAGTTCTCGTAATGGGAAAACCTGAAATACAAAAACAACCGAAAACAGAAACTGGCACTGGGGTGCACTGAGTTAATAGGTTAGTCCAAATATGATCAAAAGTGTATGGAAGTGTATAAATATCATAGCAATATCACCCAAAAGAGGCATGGAGCAAGTAGAAATTATAGATACGTTTTGGACGTATCAGCGACAAGCTCCCAAAAGCGACAAGATAGCGACCGCGGCAAGACGCTTGCCGCGGCAAGCTTCCACTCGGTACCCGCGCTCCAGCACATCCACCCATGTGTCGCTCTGGGACCACCCCAGGCGCACGTGGCGGAAGGCTGTGCAGCCTGGGGTACACGGTGGCAAGCAGCGATGACAAGGCTACCGTCGTGGCGGATGGTGGCGCCCCCGACAGCCACTTTTTGCACTGTTTGGGCGACGGCGACGGGCATTTAATGCCCTTGTGCCCTGCGTCAGGGTTAGGTATGGGACACTGTTCCATCTACCACCCTTTTTACACTTTTTCCCCCAACTACGTTGCCACCTGTCGGTGACCCCTTGAGCGTATAAAAGGAGGCCCATGCGCAACGTAGAGGGGGATCGATCATTCTCCACGCTCGGTCTTGCTAGCAATTAGAGTGTACTGTAGCTCTCCTAGCTCCCGAGCAAAGAACTCAATACAGCCACCAAAGCAGGAGTAGGGTTTTACGCATCCGTGCGGCCCGAACCTGGGTAAACTGCTCGTGTGCTCGCCTCGATCTGCTCTTCATGCATCCTCCGCCCCCTTTGCCGTACCGAAAAGGGGCTCCGGTCCCATAGGTGTTCGTGGGCGATCAGTTTCCCCGACACATGTTGTGTACCAAACCTGTTGTGTACCTTGCCATGTGTTTGGCAAGGAGGTACAAAAGTGATCCAGGAGTAGATCATTGGACAGCGGTCAAAAATATCCTTAGTTACTAAATGACTAAGGAAATGTTTCTCGATTATGGAGGTGATAAAGAGTTAGCCATAAAGAGTTACACCGATGCAAGCTTTACACTAATCCTGATGACTCTAAGTCTCAATCTAGATGCATATTGAAAGTAGGAGCAATTAGCTAGAGTAGCTCCATGCAGAGTATTGTAGACATAGAAATTTGCAAAATACATACGGATCTGAATGTGTCAGACCCGTTGACTAAACTTCCCTCACAAGCAAAACATGATCACACCTTATTACTCTTGCGTGTTAATCACATATCGATGTGAACTAGATTATTGACTCTAGTAAACCCTTTGGGTGTTGGTCACATGGTGATGTGAACTATGGGTGTTATTCACATAACGATGTGAACTATCGGTATTAAATCACATGGCGATGTGAGCTAGATTATTGACTCTAGTGCAAGTGGGAGACTGAAGGAAATATGCCCTATAGGAAATAATAAAGTTATTATTTATTTCCTTATATCATGATAAATGTTTATTATTCATGCTAGAATTGTATTAACCGGAAACTTAATACATGTCTGAATACATAGACAAAACAGAGTGTCCCTAGTATGCCTCTACTAGACTAGCTCATTGATCAAAGATGGTTATGTTTCCTAGCCATAGACATGAGTTGTCATTTGATCAACAGGATCACATCCTTAGGAGAATGATGTGATGGACAAAACCCATCTGTTAGCTTAGCACTATGATTGTTTAGTTTTACTGCTATTGTTTTCTTCATGACTTATACATGTTCCTATGACTATGAGATCATGCAACTCCCGTATACCGGAGGAACACCTTGTGTGCTGTCAAAAGTCACAACATAACTGGGTGATTATAAAGATGCTCTACAGGTGTCTCCGGAGGTATTCGTGGTGTTGGCATAGATCAATAATATGAATTGTCACTCCGAATGTCGGAGAGGTATCTCTGGGCCCTCTCAGTAATACACATCATAATAAGCCTTGCAAGCAAATGACTAATGAGTTAGTCACGAGATGATGTATTACGGAACGAGTAAAGAGACTTGACGGTAACGAGATTGAACTAGGTATTGAGATACGGCGATCGAATCTCGGGCAAGTAACATACCGATGACAAAGGGAACAACGTATGTTCTTATGCGGTTTGACCAATAAAGATATTCGTAGAATATGTAGGAGCCAATATGAGCATCCATGTTCCGTTATTGGTTATTGACCGGAGATGAGTCTCGGTCATGTCTTCATAGTTCTCGAACCCGTAGGGTCCGCACGCTTAACGTTTGATGACGATCGGTATTATGAGTTTATGAGTTTTGATGTACCGAAGGTAGTTCGGAGTCTCGGATAAGATCACGGACATGACAAGGAGTCTCGGAATGTCCGAGACGTAAAGATTGATATATTGGACGACTATATTCGGACACCGGAAGCGTTCAGTAAAGTTTCGGAATTAACCGGAGTGCCGGGGGGTTACCGGAACCCCCCGGGGAAGTTATGGGCCTTAATGGGCCATAGGAGAAAGAAAGAGGGAGGGCCAGGGCTAGGCCGCGCGCCCCCCACCCCTTGGTCCGAATTGGACAAGGAAGGAGGGGGCGCCCCTTTCCTTCTCCATCTCCCTCTCCTTCCGTCCCCCCTTCTCCCTCTTGGTGATTCCTACTAGGAATATGATTGCAATCCTATTCCTAGTAGGATTGCTCCTCCTAGGTGCACCAATATGGGCCGACCGGCCTACCCCTTGCTCCTTTATATACGGCGGTAGGGGGCACCACCCTTGAACACACAAGTTGATCTCTCCAGCCGTGTGCGGTGTTCCCCTCCATAGAAACACACCTCGGTCATACCGTTGAAGTGCTTACGTGAAGCCCTGCGCCGATAACTTCATCATATCCGTCACCACGCCGTCGTGCTGAGGAAACTCTCCCATGAATCTCAACTGGATCAAGAGCTCGTGGGACATCATCAAGCTGAATGTGTGCTGAACGTGGAGGTGTCGTACGTTCGGTACTTGATCGGTCGGATCGCGAAGAAGTTCGACTACATCAACCGCGTCACTTGACGCTTCCGCTTTCGGTCTACAAGGGTATGTAGACACACTCTCCCCTCGTTGCTATGCATCTGGTAGATAAATCTTGCGTGATCGTAGGAAAAAATTGAAATACTACGTTCCCTAACACTGGGTAGGGGTACAATCTGCGCGAGTCTGGGTTATGTGTGGTGGGGCTGGTTCTTGGGCAAGTACAACCGTGGTTCTATCTCCATCGACAGGTAGCACGATCTTTTCTGAAGACCGTGTTTTTACTCCCACAGATACTGCCATCACCCCCTCCAATTGAAATGGCTGATAAACAAGAAAAGTAATTGAATGTACATACATTGTAAGATAGACAGGTGCAATGGATAGTAGGGAAGAAAACAGGGCATGAAATAATTCACATTTATGTTGTCTAACCAAACAGAATAGCAGGAAATAATTTCACATATATGATGGCTAATTAAACAGGATAGCATGACACAATTTCACATTTATGATGGCTAACTAAACAGGATAGAATGACATACTTGAAAATATGATGACTATGTAAACATGATGATATGATATAACTGTATGATGTGTCTATTAAAGTGGTTGGCATGCCATAAATCATAAACATACCGTAGATGGAAACATGATGGCATGATATAATTCACGGATAGAATGACATAATTCAAAATATGATGACTATGTGAACAGGATGAGATGATATAACTATATTATGTCTTTAGAAAATGGGTTGGCATGCCATAATTCAGATACATGTTGTCTATGTAAACATCATGGCATGATATAATTCAAATATATGATTTATATACTAAGGAAGTGAGCAGAGGGCAATCACATATATGATGTGTCAACTAAGGAGATGGCATTCAATATCATGTATATGATGTAAAAACTAAGCATTTCAATACAACATATGCATGATATGAGTAATATAACCCTGCCAAGTTTGAGCATGCACCTCAGGGGGATAATAGGACTGGTCATCTGCCTCTGAATCCTCCTCTGAAGAGCTATCTGTAACCAGCAAGATATCTGCTTCACCAGGTAGCATTGTCTGCTCTAAAGACCTTGTTTTCACTCTAGATTTCTCCATCGTCAATTCAAATGGCTGATGCACACGAAGAGCAGTTGAATATACAATCATTGTCGACAAAAGCAATGAGAAATACAAAAAAAGGACGGCGTGATATAATTCACATATATGACGCTTGGCTAAACAACATGGCATTGCATAATTCACATATATAATGCCTTGGGCCGGCCGGCCTCCCCCTTGCTCCTTTATATACGGGGCAGGGGGGCACCCTAGAACACACAAGTTGATCTCTCCAGCCGTGTGCGGTGCCCACCTCCACAGAAACACACCTCGGTCGTACCGTTGCAGTGCTTAGGTGAAGCCCTGCGCCGGTAACTTCATCATATCCGTCATCACGCCGTCGTGCTGACGAAACTCTCCCGTGAAGCTTAACTGGATCAAGAGCTTGTAGGACGTCATCAAGCTGAACGTGTGGTGAACGCGGAGGTGCCGTACATTCGGTACTTGATCGGTTGGATCACGAAGAAGTTCGACTACATCAACCGCGTCACTTGACGTTTCCGCTTTCGCTCTACAAGGGTATGTAGACACACTCTCCCCCTCGTTGCTATGCATCTTGTAGATAGATCTTGCGTGATCGTAGGATTTTTTTTTGAAATACTACGTTCCCCAGCACTGGGTAGGGTTACAATCTGCGCGAGTCTGGGTTATGTGTGGCGGGGCTGGTTCTTGGGCAAGTACAACCGTGGTTCTATCTCCATCGACAGGTAGCACGATCTTTTCTGAAGACCGTGTTTTTACTCCCACAGATACTGCCATCACCCCCTCCAATTGAAATGGCTTATAAACAAGAAAAATAATTGAATGTACATACATTGTAAGATAGACAGGTGCAATGGATAGTAGGGAAGAAAACAGGGCATGAAATAATTCACATTTATGTTGTCTAACCAAACAGAATAGCAGGAAATAATTTCACATATATGATGGCTAATTAAACAGGAGAGCATGACACAATTTCACATGTATGATGGCTAACTAAACAGGATAGAATGACATACTTGAAAATATGATGACTATGTAAACATGATGATATGATATAACTGTATGATGTGTCTATTAAAGTGGTTGGCATGCCATAAATCACAAACATACCGTAGATGGAAACATGATGGCATGATATAATTCACGGATAGAATGACATAATTCAAAATATGATGACTATGTGAATAGGATGAGATGATATAACTATATTATGTCTTTAGAAAATGGGTTGGCATGTCATAATTCAGATACATGTTGTCTATGTAAACATCATGGCATGATATAATTCAAATATATGATTTATATACTAAGGAAGTGAGCAGAGGGCAATCGCATATATGATGTGTCAACTAAGGAGATGGCATTCAATATCATGTATATGATGTAAAAACTAAGCATTTGAATACAACATATGCATGATATGAGTAATATAACCCTGCCAAGTTTGAGCATACACCTCAGGGGGATAATAGGACTGGTCATCTGCCTATGAATCCTCCTCTAAAGAGGTATCTGTAACCAGCAAGATATCTGCTTCACCAGGTAGCATTGTCTGCTCTGAAGACCTTGTTTTCACTCCAGATTTCTCCATCGCCAATTCAAATGGCTGATGCACACGAAGAGCAGTTGAATATACAAACATTGTCGACAAAAGCAATGAGAAATACAAAAAAAGGACGGCATGATATAATTCACATATATGACGCTTGGCTAAACAACATGGCATTGCATAATTCACATATATAATGCCTTGCAACGAGATAGCATTGCATAATTCACATATATAATATCTTGCAACAAGATGGCAATGCATAATTCACATATATGGTAATTAGACACTAAACAGGTGGCATTCACACAAAGCATGTCTAAACTAAGCAAATGGCATAGCATGCAAGATACCATACACATGATATGAGCATCATAACCCTGCCAAGTTAGAGCATGCACCTCGTGGGGAAATAGGACTGGTCATCTGTCTCTGAATCCTCCTCTGAGGAGCTATCTGTAACCAGCAAGACATGCGCTTCGTCAGATATCATTGTCTGCTCTGAAGACCTTGTTTCCACTCCAGATTTTTCCATGACCGTGCCGAATGGCTGATGCACATGAAGAGTGATTGAATGTACTAAAATTGTTGACAAATTTAACACGTAATAAAAAATGATGTCATGATATAATTCACATATAAGATGACTGACTAACCAGGGTGGCATTGCCAAATTCACATATATGATGCCTGGCTAAACAAGATGGCATTGCATGATTCAAATATACGATAACGAAATTAAACAGATGGCATTGACACAAAGCATGTCTAAACTAAGTGTCGGCATATTTGGATCGACACCTATGGGATCACAAGAATCCCTACTACGGTTGCGGGGCGCGGGTTGAGAGAAGAGCGGATCTAACGGTCAGGACACGGTTCCTTTACCTAGGTTCGGGACGCAAAGATGCGTAAAACCCTACTCCTGCTTTGGTGGATTATATGTTGGTGTTGTTCAGCTAGTGAGGAGCTCTAAGAGAGTCGTGAGGAGTTCTAAAAAGCCGAATCCTTCTCCTGGTCGCCTCGGGCCTCCTTTTATAGGAAAAAGGGGTTGCCACAGTGGCACACAGGCAGTGGAAAGGGTACAGTGATGCGAGGTTATCCCTCGCATTACAGGACAATGTGCATTTAATGCACCCAGCTTAGGTGTCCTTGCTTTATCGGGGATGGGGGGAGACGTCCGTCTTGTCCATCGCCGCCCCTCCTCGTGTTGACACGCGCCCTGGCCAGCAGTGCTTGAGGCGCCATGTAGGTAGACAGGCAACTGAGGTGGCGCAACGGCGGGTCTCCACAAAGATCTGTGGGTTGCCACGCAGGAGCCCGTCCAGCTGGTCGGGTCGGCAGCTGCGTGGGTCGGTGGAAACCCAGTTGGTGTGGGCCTGACGGTGGCCCTGCGAGTGTCCTTGGCAAGGGCCTTGCCGGGGCTTCGGCAAGGGTCCTGTCGTAGTGCCTGCTGTCATCCCCGGCAAGGTGCTTGCCGGGGGCCTTGTGGTTCTCCTTGGCTAGAATCCCGCCAAGGGTCATCTTCTTAACTTGTATCTGATCTTGAATGTCTTCACAAAGATCTGCATGCCACCACGGGGATATCTCCCGAATCCTCGCCCCATGGGGGTGGTGGACTCAAGGGTGATTCGCTCCGCAGGCGCGAAGCGAGCTGCCGCGGCAAGGGTCTTGCCGGGGCTGCCAGTGCTGGCCCCGGCAAGGATCTTGCCGGGGAGAGCCGCTTCGTCCCTTTGCTCTTTGTGGTCTTGTCGCTCTAGTATCCATCGAGCTTCGGTCTTGCCCCGGCTCGCTTCCCTCGCCATGCTCGGTGTGGTGGTGCCCATGGCTCAGACTGCCTGTGCACAGTCATAGGGGTACAAAAAGTCTACCCCTCTTTTTGTACACCGACAGGAGCCCCCGGGCCTGGGCCACACATAAGCGCAACACGTTGTTGGGCCAGGCCCAGAACGGTGCGCGTGCAGGCGGGGTGGTTTTCACCGTGGTAAAATTTCCGCGCGTTGCGCCTCCCCCGACCCGCGCGCGTGGTGCGGGGTGGAGGGCCGTGCGTGACGTGGGCGGCATTCGTGGGGCGGTTCCCGCAGGCATGCGTCACGCGCAGTAAATGCGAAAGGAGGCGGCCCATGTTTTCCCCCATAAAAAGGAATAATCGCGAGCGCGCTGCTCACTTCCTCCATTTTCCTCGCGCCTCTTCCAATCTCAGAGCCGCTGTTCCCTTTCTTCCTTGCCGCTGCGGGTTCATGGCCAAGACAAATTTTATCTTTAGTTAGAACCGCAGCGATGGCATGATGTAATATAACTTTGAAATATTTTCAGAATCATGCATGTTATTTTCCTGTTTGCTGCCTCTTTGTGTTTCCACCCTACGTTAACTGGGTAGGCTTGCCGGCGCGAAATACCCAAGGCGGCGTCTTGAGGATGGGTCCCCATTGGCCTGCCGGGTGAGCATGCTGCCGGGTCTGCCACCTTGCCGCTTTCCACGCAGCCGCTTGAACTGTCGAGTTTGACTCGAGTCAGAGTCGAGAGCTTTGTCGATTGCGGAAGGCTACCCTACCGTTTCAAGCGCAGCCGTCTGAACTGTTGAGCTGACTCGAAACAGAACAAAGGCGTTGCCGATCGGGAAGGGCCCCATCTGCGTGCAGGTTTCTTTTTGCACAAAGAATGACAGCTTCGAGGGCAATAACTTTAAATAATAGGATAGGAATATCCAAGGTTCAATGTAACTTAGCTTTTATTTGTAGTCGCTCGAGCGTAGGTCTTCCAACCTCCTCAAAGGGCCACGAAGACGAGAGAGCGTCGGGCCAGCCACTAGAGCCGATTCTCACAACTGTGCGCCCCTACCTGGAGCGCCAAAGATGTCGGCGTATTTGGATCGACACCTATGGGATCACAAGAATCCCTACTACGGTTGCGGGGCGCGGGGTTGAGAGAAGAGCGGATCTAACGGTCAGGACACGGTTCCTTTACCCAGGTTCGGGCCGCAAAGATGCGTAAAACCCTACTCCTGCTTTGGTGGATTATATGTTGGTGTTCTTCAGCTAGTGAGGAGCTCCAAGAGAGTCGTGAGGAGTCCTAAAAAGCCGAATCCTTCTCCTGGTCGCCTCGGGCCTCCTTTTATAGGAAAAAGGGGTTGCCACAGTGGCACACAGGCGGTGGAAAGGGTACAGTGATGCGAGGTTATCCCTCGCATTACAGGACAAGGTGCATTTAATGCGCCCAGCTTAGGTGTCCTTGCTTTATCGGGGAGGGGGGAGACGTCCTTCTTGTCCGTCGCCGCCCCTCCTCGTGTTAACACGCGCCCTGGCCAGCAGTGCTTGAGGCGCCATGTAGGCAGACAGGCAACTGAGGTGGCGGAACGGCGGGTCTCCACGAAGATCTGTGGGTTGCCACGCAGGAGCCCGTCCAGCTGGTCGGGTCGGCAGCTGCGTGGGTCGGTGGAAACCCAGTTGGTGTGGGCCTGACGGTGGCCCTGCGGGTGTCCTTGGCAAGGGCCTTGCCGGGGCTCCGGCAAGGGTCCTGCCGTAGTGCCTGCTGTCATCCCCGGCAAGGTGCTTGCCGGGGGCCTTGTGGTTCTCCTTGGCTGGAATCCCGCCAAGGGTCGTCTTCTTAACTTGTATCTGATCTTGAGTGTCTTCACAAAGATCGGAATGCCACCACGGGGATATCTCCCGAATCCTCGCCCCATGGGGGTCGTGGACTCAAGGGTGATTCGCTCCGCAGACGCGGGGAGAGCTGCCGCGGCAAGGGTCTTGCCGGGGCTGCCAGTGCTGGCCCCGACAAGGATCGTGCCGGGGAGAGCCGCTTCGTCCCTTTGCTCTTTGTGGTCTTGTCGCTCAAGTCTCCATCGAGCTTCGGTCTTGCCCCGACTCGCCTCCCTCGCCATGCTCGGTGTGATGGTGCCCGTGACTCAGACTGCCCGTGCACAGTCATAGGGATACAAAAAATGTACCCCTCTTTTTGTACACCGACACTAAGCATATGGCATCTTTAATGTATACAGTAAGCAATGCAAGGCACCATATGCATGATATTACCAACATCAGCATGCCAAGTTAGAGCGAAGACCTCATGGGGTATATAGGAGTGGTCTTCTGCTTCTGAATCCCCCTCGGAACTGTTATCTTCCTCTTGATTACGATCCGAAATGGGTGGAGGGGGGCTGTCTTTGCGCCCACAATGGAGCGACGTCTGCATGAAATTTTATTGCCATGCAAGGCTCGTCTCTTTTGCTCTACATGTTCAGTTCCATTGTGTACAATAACTGACATGCATAGGAATAAAACATGGTAATATTATGTAAGGAGTGCATGCACAAATCCAGAGTGATGGTAGAAAACTGTGGATAGACCCAAAACAAATGATAGCAGGCAGATAATAGCTTTAGTTAAAAAATACAGATAATGGCTCCCTTAATGTTTGTTTGCACCCAACATGAAACTCATAGTAGACACCCGAGATTAACCAGATAGTAGACATATAGTACCGATTGCTGCCCCAATATATACCCCACAACCATTTAAAAACTCAAGTTTCAGCATAAGTTTGGACCTGAGTCGGAGTCTAATAGGTGAACACGATGATAAAGTAGCATGTCATCATATTAAGCGATGCATAACGTAAGCAGACACGAAAGAGTGCGACCTCTCTTGCGGACCCGTGTAGTCCTCAAGGTCATCTGCTCAGTTGATGATGGTAATGCAGTTGTCGTGGCTACCGGCGGCGGGGAAGAAGATCTGAGGCGACTAAAGACAGTCTGGAGAGCGGATCCCTGTTGTGGTGAACCCTTCCATCATTAGAGCAGCTGAGCTGGGGTGGAACACAATATCGCAGGAGCAGGACAAACCACACAAGGTTTTCTTTGACATATATCTGTAACATAAGAAATTGTGTAAGGGCTTGTTTGAATTTGAGGATTCTAACAATGCAGGGATAGGAAATAGACAGTAATAGGATAGGATTGCACGTGCAAAACAGAGAATTTAAAAACACAGGATTTCTGCCAATCTGGGTGTTTGGTTCACAAGAATTGGAAGATCATAGATGCAAAGAAGCATGGTGAGATTAAGTCAAACCACAAGAAGTGTACAACCTCTTTGGCGAAGCCATGTCGATCTCAGCGTGATTGGGTTGGCCGATGAGGATGCTCCGGCTGACTTGGCTGTCGGAGTAGGGGAAGAAGATCTTAGGCGTCTCGAAATGGAGCCCGAGGTACTGCTCCGATGTGATGGAGGGTTTCGTCGTTGGAGCAGCTCCGGTGAGTTGTACGGCGCCGAGGCGGAAGCAGGACAAAAGAGACAATGTTAACCTGAGTGGAATTCTAATAACATCTCCAATAGATGACGTAAAATACATAACCACAAAGTGCTAGATGTATACATCAGCCGCTCATCTCTGAACTTAACTGTCGAAACTGAATTTAACTGTCGGAACTGAACTTAACCATCGAAACTGAATTTTGCTATCGAAACTGAATTTTACTATTGAAACTAAATGCACTAGAGGTGAGGCTACACGTCAGTCGACTGACTTTTTCATCTCTGGTTAGTCGATTTTGCAGCCGTTGGATACGAAATCAAGGGCATGCAGTTCATCTTCAACCTCCACCCCCCTGAGCCGCCAGCCACCACCGGCCAAATAGCCGCCCCTCGCCGCTCGCGGCCGGCGGTGCGTCGACCCGCCCGCCCCGAAAACACCCCCCACCGCCGGTCTGCCGCCGCCCCGGCCATCCCTGTAGGCCCCCTCGTGAAGCTTTTTCTCTGGCGATCCCCACGCCACCGCCCCACCACCGCGGCGACCACCGCCCCCACCCTGAACCCTAAGATAGATAGTGGGGTACCTCTCCGGCGAGCCCCCCTCCCTACCGCGGCTGGTTCTTCCTTAACTCCGGCAAGCCCCCCACCCCCTGAAAATTGACTGACCCGAAAGTCGATTCAGTCGACTGAAGTGTAGCTAAATCGGAGCAGCATCGCAAGCAAGAGCAAGAGCGAGAGCAGCAACGCGAGTAAGAGTAAGAGCAAGAGCATACCCGGCAGGGGACCGAGAGCAAGAGCAGAGCAGCAATGCGAGCGAGAGCTAAAGCAGCAGCAGCTCCTACTGATGTGGGCGTCGCCGCCGAGGGAGGGACACCGTGGAGGAAGTGGCTGGCGACGCCGCCTTGAATGGAGCCGTTTCGTGTCGGCTCGGGACCGAGCGCCGGCAACACCGTGAGATCGAATCAAGAAGAAAATGCGGCGATTAGTGACAACCTCTTTGGTGGCGCCAATTAGGCCGCAACTTCATCCGAGGAAACGTTGATGATGATGCTCTTCCGGTGGTGCAGGTGAAGACGTCGGTGTGGGAATGGAGGTGGCACGAAAGATGAGGGGAACATCGGGGCAACTCCTTGGAGGTGGAGGACGGGGTGGCTGAACCGGCGAGACCACCAGATCGACAACGGATCCTCATCTGGTACGGTGGATGAGGGACGTCGAGGTGTTGCTGTGGACGTAGTCGTCGGGGAAGAGGCTCCGGCTGGGTGGCGGACGGAGGAGGGTGTGGGGCTTCGCGGGTTTTGCTGGCCTTAGTGTACGAATGGGTGGGCGGATGGGATGGGAGTGGGGAACCATGGCTTAGGGACGCACTTGTTCGAAATGTGGGGTAAGTTACGAAAGTACCCTCACCGATTTGAGGCGGTACTTTCGGTTCAGGGGTATCACGGGCATTTCGCGTGTCGGGATTTCACAGGAGGTGGGAGTTTTCGCACGCGTTGTAATTTTGGAATAGCAAGGCACGGGTTGAGATGAAGGGAGTTGTCGGAGCACAACGAGACAAAGATATATCTTAAATATTTCGGGCTAACAAGGCGCGGGTTGAAGAGGCTGGAGTTTCACAGCACGATAGAGAGAGACGCTAGCTTGAAATTTCGGCATAACAAGGCGCGGCTTGAAATTTCGGGAGAACAAGCTTAACGTGTACCAAAAAAGACAGTTTAGACTAGTATGATATACTACGTACAATGTGTTTAACACGCACAACACACACACACGTACACCATTTAGACTAGTAAGGTACACGTGCATTGCATGCATGAGATTTGGCAACCAAATTATGAATAAATACCACATTATAGCATGTAAGATTTGAGTCATATATGCATGATGTAGATGTTCGTTTAATACTTATAGTTCATTTCACTCAAAATCATCTAGTTTTTATAAGAAAGCTAATCTATTTTAAGATTCATGGAATTGTGCGTTGTAAGGCTTAAAGTAAAAACAAAACATGTAGAAAAACATTTGGGCAATTCTGATACGGAAGATTCTAGAACAAAGAAGAAGTGCTTGTGTTTTGAGGTTTGTGCATTATCCTTAAGTTCAACCATAGAGTCTTCTAGATTGTACATGTGGCAAAATCTGGTGGAATCTAGATGATATCCAACGGCCAGTAGTGCTCAAATTTGCCAGCTCTGCACCATCTGATTGGCCTCATCCAACGACCATCATTCAAAGTTAAAGTTATCCGCACACTATATAAAAATATAAAATATAAAATATAATATATATATAGGGGTATAGATATAGATATGTGATGCGAAAGCCACCCATCATCTCCAATTAGAATAGTGTGTCAATGCACGGATGTAATGTGCCCAAACTATGTCTGCCATCTATAGCGACCAGACCTCAAACAGTCTGATCTCTGTGCATTAGTGTC
Source organism: Secale cereale (assembly GCA_902687465.1). Classification (NCBI taxonomy): domain Eukaryota; kingdom Viridiplantae; phylum Streptophyta; class Magnoliopsida; order Poales; family Poaceae; genus Secale; species Secale cereale. The sequence continues at coordinate 408,029,840 of LR738713.1, forward strand.
ATCCCTGGACCAGTAATGCTGACACGCACAGTACTTGAAGGATTTATAATAGAGTGGCAATCACACACTTATTACATCGAAAGTTCCAAGATGAACTTATTACAATAAAAATGACTTTAGGCCATCTAACAATGATAACAGCAGAAGGCTTGGAAGATAAGTAAGTCCATCAACTCCAATGGCAGCACGGAGTATAGAATCACGACCTAAGGGCACCTTACTCGTCGTCTGAAAAGTCTGCAACATGAACGTTGCAGCCCGAAAACGGGTCAGCACATGGAATATGCTGGCAAAGTAACACATAGAGAGTAACAAAAGTAAAGCTATACTATATGCATATATGGCTGGTGGTAAGCTCTATGGTTACAGTTTTTGCATAAAGCTGATTTTTCCCTACTACAAAGGAATAGATTTTAATTTAACTATCATGGTAGTTGAAACATCATTGAGAAGGTTCACCCAACTCAATCCCAATTAAAGTAAACATTAGCCCAACAAATTAGTTTTTAGAGTGTTGAGATACACATGATAATCCAAATACTAGATACTCAAAACGTCCATAACTGGGGACACGGCTAATCATGATTAGTTTGTACACTCTGCAGAGGTTTGTGCACTTTTCCCCACAAGACCCAATCTCCTCCGTTGGGATTCTTGCACTTCATGTTGTTTGAGAAACGGATGACCGAGACATAGTCTTTCAGAAGCGCTAGCACCTTACGATTGGGTGGACCGTACCAACCTACATCCCCTACATCTGCTAGTCCACCACTGTAAGAGTTCGCACGACTTAGTCAACTATGCTAGATGTGTATTTAAGTTGCCACCTTAAGTTGAACCATTAATTATTAATCTCACATCTGTCATGGATACTGTCAGGGATATTACTAGCAGGTATAAACCAGCCAGGAAGATCCGGATTACACTGACATGTTTGTATTATCACAAGCCCGGTAGAATATGTACAAAGATTACAACCCATAGAAGTTAGGGCTCATGTATAAAGCCCACGGTTTGTAAACCGTCATATCATGTAACTTGGGATGTAAGACAGGAAGAGTAGAGACCGAGGCGGACACGTTTATGAGCCAGCCTCGGGACTCTGTAAACCGGGCCGGGCGTTGCCTCCTATATAAAGGAACGACCCAGCGATGGTTCAAGGACAGGCAACAACAACTCGAGACACAGGCAAGCGATCCGCTCCCTGTTCATCAACGCACAAGCAATACCACACCAAACTAGACGTAGTCTTTTACCTTCATCGAAGGGGCCGAACTAGTATAAACCTTCTGTGTCCTTTGTGTGCTTTTAACCCCTTCAAGCTAACCCGCGCGATGGCCTCACACCTAAGTCCTCTGAACCGAACATCTGCCGTGTTAATTCCACAATAGTTGGCGCCCACCGTGTGGCTATCGCACGATGGTTTCGAGTTCTTGAAGGGCAGCTTTGAAGGACTCAAGAGTTACGCGGTTGGCCGGATGACCAAGAGTCGCTGCGGCCGGATCTACATCGACGACGCAGGCTGGGGCCCCGAGGCCGATTCAATCGAATACGGGTACCGGGTCCCCTTCAGCGGAATCCACGTTTTCATCGGCAAGATTGGTGAACCGGGGCCTGAGCCGGACATCTTCCCCAACATCATCGAGCCGGCTCAGCGTGCGAGATCGGCCCGGATTCAGCCCGCCGTGAAGCGTGTCTTCGTTGGAGCAATACATGGAGTCCAAACCGAGGACGGATCGGATTCTGGTGGCGAGAAAGTTGTCTATTCCGACGACGAATCTTCATCCGGAGAGACCAAATCTTTGTATCTGTTGCAGGACGGCCGATCTGAGGGTATATCCGATGGCGATAGTATTCCGGACCCTTTTGATCCGCCAAACCGGGAGGCTGTTTTCATGGACGGTTCACAGTCTATGCAGCAGCCCTCGACGATCAGGGCGTTCACCTCAGAGGTAGCCGGTGCTGGAGCAAGCAACCAAGCCCCGTCGCCCCTTGATGCCCTATCCACCTTGGTTGGAGAATTGACGACACTTGCAACAGCAGAAGAAACCCATGCAAACAAGGCGCAGCATGACGCGGAGATCCTTCAACTGAAGGGCCGGATTGAGCAGGCTAAACGGGATCTGGACGCAGAGAAAGCCATGATAGCTACGAGGCAAGCAGAGCTAGACTCCCAAGCTTTCCGGCTCAGGGTGGATCAGACTTCTGCACAGGAGGTAATGTACAGAAGACAGCAAACTCGTCTACCGTCGGTTTACGAGGCGAGGAATCTCTTTGGGACGCCAGGGGCAGGAACCAGTAACCGCCCAGAGGTAAACCGGGGAGGAGCCCCAGGGACTGGCGCGTCGGTTCAGCCGCCGGCCGCAGAGCGAAATCATCAAGTTTTACCCACGCCGCACATCCCCAACCCTCCCGGCCATTATTCTAACCCGTTGGACAACATTGTCGCCGCCGCTTCACGACTGGTCGCTTTACCCATTGAGGGGACATCCCCTGTGGTGATGGAAGCGCGCCGGGCTAAGGAATTGCTGGACACGGCGCTGACACAGCAGCAGGCGTAGTCTTACAGCAGGGAGAGGATTCATTCAACCCCCCGCCAAATCCGGAGTTACACTAGGCACTGGGATGAACCGGCCGTGTCTAGCAGCGAGCGGAGACGTCACCGCCACAGGCAGGATAATCCGGCAGGAGCAGAAACACACGCCCAAGAGGCGGTAAACCGGGCCAGACATACCGCCCGCGAGGACACCCGTCAAATGACGCAGGTTCACCCAACCACAGCAGAAACGGGAGTCACGGCGAGTTCCTTCGGAGTACAGTGTCTCGTCCCCGCTTTACGAAGCGTAAAATTACCCAAAGACTTCAAAGGTCCACGCAAGGTGCCCAACTATACAGCAGACCAGGCTCCAGAGGCGTGGGTTCAGAGCTATGAGATGGCTATGGAGATGCTAGATGTGTATGAAGCGGCATGCGCCAAGTATTTCACCATGATGCTGGAGGGTACAGCCCGGACATGGTTAAAGGGCCTACCACCTAACTCCATCGGATCATGGGGTGAGCTGCGTCGCCAGTTTATCAAAACTTTCAAAGACACGTGCAAGCAGCCGATGTCAGTGGTAGATTTGGTAGCATGTGTTCAAGGAGAGCAGGAACCTACGAGCACCTGGGTGCGACGAGTATCAAAAATCCTGCATTCCTCCAATAGCATCAATCCTAGTACGGCGATAGTGACATTGGAAAACAATTTTCGGTTTGAGTCTCTGAAGCTGGGACAGCTCAAGCGGGATTGTAATGACATGGGGACACTCATGAGCGCTCGGGTGAAATATGGGGATTCTGATAACACTAAGTACCCAGAGGCAGATGTGAAAGTGCAACTAATCCCCGGGTGGTTTTGGTAATTAATAACAACATATATATCATTGGACTAATATTTACTTGAGAATCATTTCAGAAAAGTTCGATGATATGGGTATGGAAATGTCTGAAGAAGTGGACCCCTCAAAATGCTAAGACAAGCATTGGCAAAAGCTCAAGACTCTATTTTTGGTTTAGTGATCAAAGATCACATTGAGTCCATAGGAAAAGCCAATACTATTAAAAGGGGATGAGGTTGTGTTAATGATCTAGTTGCTCAAGTGCTTGGTGATCTAGCTCCCTCAACTATCAGCACTCTTCACTACTCAACACACTCATAAGTAATCTCGGACAAACCGATTCTGCAAACTCAGTCCCACCGAGATGAACCACTTCAGTTATTTCCCCAAACCCTAATTTCTCGGTCCATCCGATTCTGAGTTTCGGTCTCACCGAAAATGGACTGCCAACCTTCTGTAACCAATTGACATCATTTCGGAATATCCGAGTTGTTGTTTTCGGTCACACCGAGATGGCAAGCTCCAACCTTTGACTCACTTCGGACACACCGAGATGGTATTTTCGGTCCCACCGAAAATCCCAACGTTCACTATGTTTGAACTTTCGGTCTGACCGAGTTTTAACTTCGGTCTCACCGAGATTGGTCAAATGTGTGTGTAACGGTTGGATTTTGTGTGGAGGCTATATATACCCCTCCACCCCCTCTTCACTCGTGAGGAGAGCCATCAGAAAGTACCACCACTTCTACCATACACTTTCTGAGAAGTGAACCACCTACCCTTGTGTTGAGATCAAGCCATTCCATTCCTACCATATGAAACTTGATTTCTAACCTTCCCAAGTTGCTTTCCACTCAAATCTTTCTTCCACCACAGCCATATCAGTGAGGAGAGTTGAGTGTTGGGGAGATTATCATCTGAAGCACAAGTGCAAGGAGTTCATCATCATCAACACCGTCTATTACCTTTTGGGGGGTGGTGCCTCCTAGATTGGTTAGGTGTCGCTTGGGAGCCTCCGTCTTTGAGATGTGGAGTTGAACCAAGAAGTTTGTAAGGGCACGGAGATCGCCTACTTCGTGAAGATCTACCCCGAGTAAGGCTAGTCCTCCGTGGGCGTAGGCCATGATGGAATAGACAAGGTTGCTTCTTCGTGGACCCTTCGTGGGTGGAGCCCTCCGTGGACTCGCGCAGCCGTTACCCTCCGTGGATTGAAGTCTCCATCAACGTGGATGTACGATAGCACCACCTATCGGAACCACGACAAAAATCTTCGTGTCACCAAACTGCGTTTGATCTTCTCCACCTCTCTTTTACATGTGCAATTTACTTTCCGCTGCTTATACTCTAGAATTGCATGTGTAGGGTGATACTTGAATTGATCTTGTTTGTGAAACTGCCAAAAACATTGCATGATCTAAAGGCAGATTTTTTATATTGTCAAGTAGTCTAATCACCCCCCCTCTAGACCTACTTTCGATCCTACAAGTGGTATCAGAGCTTTGGTCTCCATTGCCTTGGTTTCTATTGCATTGGACTCCATAAGCTTGGTTTCACAACCTAGGAGAGTATGGCGTCTAGTGAGGGTAATTATCGTAGAGGTCCTTACTTTGATGGTACAAATTTTGCTAGTTGGAAGCATAAAATGAAAATGCATATTCTTGGTCATAACCCGGCCGCATGGGGCATTATTTGTGTTGGCATGCAAGGTGATTTCTTTGAAGAAGGAAAAGTTCCGGATCGCGAAGCTACACCCGAAGAGTTGCGGATGTTGCAAAACAATGCTCAAGCTTGTGACATTCTCTTCAATGCTTTGTGTCCCGAAGAGTTCAACAAAATCAGCCGTCTTGAGAATGCTAAAGAGATTTGGGATACTTTGGTTGAAATGCACGAAGGTACTGAATCTGTGAAGGAATCGAAGCTAGATATTCTTCAAGGTCAACTTGATAAGTTCAAGATGAAGGATGGTGAAGGAGTCGCTGAAATGTACTCTAGGCTTGCTCTCATCACAAATGAGATTGCCGGCTTAGGAAGCGAAGAAATGACCGACCGATTCATCATTAAGAAGATTCTCAGAGCTTTGGATGGAAAGTATGACACTGTGTGCACTTTGATCCAAATGATGCCAAACTACAAGACTCTCAAGCCAACTGAAGTCATTGGAAGAATTGTAGCTCATGAGATGACACTTAAGGATAAGGAAGAGCTTCACAACAAGTCAAGTGGTGCTTACAAAGCTACAAGTGATGCTCCTACTACCTCAAGTGACAAGCTAATTTCCAATAAAGAGATAAGCCTAATGGTCAAGAACTTCAACAAGTTCTACAAGAATAGAGGCAAAGAAAGAAGCTCAAAGTCTAGATCATATGATGAAAAGAGATCTTCCAGTCGTGATCGAAACTGCTACAATTGTGGAAGACCCGGACACTTCTCAAATGAGTGTACGGCTCCCCACAAGAGAAGAGAAGAATCTCCAAGAAGAAGAGCAAGAGATGAGTCACCTCGGAGAGAGAGAAGGAGCAGAGATGATCGTTATGAACGAAGACCCTCTCGGAGAAGCAAGGATTCGGAGAGGAAAGACAAGTCATCAAGGAGCTACACAAGAAGAAGACATCAAGCTCATGTTGGTGAATGGGTCTCCGGCTCCGACTCTGACAATCAATCCGATGGAAGCTATCACTCCGACTCCGACTATAGTCAAGATGAAGGTGTTGCCGGACTTGCACTAGTATCCTCCAACTCCAACTCCTACGACTTATTCGATTCACCAAATGAGGGAATTGGAAGATGCTTCATGGCTAAAGGTCCCAAGGTAACACACCCTGAATTCATTGACTTTGATAGTGATGAGGATAACTTGCTTGGTGAAGATGAGCTCTTGCATGATAAATCTAGTGAGCTTAGTAATGATGAAAATGCTAGTAGTCTTTATAGTCGAGAAGAGTCGAATGACAATGCTATGAAGGAGATTGAGTGTCTAACTAAAGAACTAAACACTCTTAAGTTAGCTCATGAAACAACTCAAGAAGATCATAGAGAGCTCCTAAGATCTCATGAGAAGCTACGCTTCGAGAAGCTCACTCTAGAGCAAGAACATGAGTTTCTAAAAGCGATCAATGACGATCTTCGAAAGAAGAGTTCTTCATATCTTGCCAAACAACTCCTCTTGTCTAATTTCTTGCCACCTATTAAGACTAAGCATGACAAACATAAGAAAAATTCTTCCTCTAGTAGTAACAATGACAATGGTAAATCAAATGTTGTTACTTCTAGTAGTTCTCTGGATTCCACTAACAATGTTTCAAGCCAAGTTACACTTGAGCAAGAAAATAGCTTATTGAAGGAAATCATAGAGAAAGGTGTCTACAAGAGTCTTGCCGGAAGCAAGAACTTTGAGGAGATTGTTCGCAAACAAGGAAGACACCGGAAGAATCAAGGGATTGGTTTTGAGCGAAAGTTCAACGCCGAAGGTGTTGAGTGGGAAGAAGGTCAATACCCTACTCCACAGTTTGTCTCACAAAAGGAGAAGTATGATCCTACTTCTTCCAATGTGGAACAAGCTCAAGATGACCTTCCACCACAAGACCACAAGCTAAAGGCCAAGGACAAGCTTCAAGAGGAGATTGATGCATTCACTGAAGCACCTCAAGCCATGGTCAAGTGGGTTCCCAAGGACACATCAAGTTCTACTTCGTCAAGCTCAACTACAGCACCAAGGATTCCCATCAAGATGATGTGGATCCCAAAGAAGAAGAACTAGTAGGTTCTTGAGGGTGACTCCGCCAACAAACTTCACTCATATTCATTTTGGCAAGAACTTGTGCAATCAACTTCCACATCATGCACTTGTTCATGGAGTCACAAACCCTCTTGTTGGTAAGTCAAGGGACAAGGTAATCATTGCTTTCATGGACATCATCTTTTGTGTACTTCACTCTATGTCTATGGATATTCTTGTTTGTTCCTTGTGGGACTAACCCATGTAGGTATTGAAAGTGCCCTAATCCAAAGGATTGCTCCCAACTCTTGATGATCTGCATCAACATTGAGCATCCACATCTTCAACATCTACATGAAGTCTTCTACGACAACCCAAGGTTAGTTTGACCCTTTAAAAGGGGTTCTCACATCTAGGGGGAGCTTTGCTCTAAAAATTGAGCTAAAGCATCTCCAAATGATGTGAACACATAAATGCTTTATGTAAAAGTGGTAACCCCACTTGTGCTTAAACGATGAGTATGACCTATGATCAAATGTTCTCATTTGGCTCCTAAGTCAATATACTCATATATAGATGACCTAGTCATCGACAAATTGTGTGCTAGTAGCTAGAGTGATTGGTTGTGCATGTTTGACACATATTTTAGTTGCTATCTTATTGTGTGAGCATGTTGAATGCATGATTTTATCCATTCAAGGACATCCATTTGTTGTTTTGATTGTTTTGTTTTCTTCTTCTGGCCAAATGGATGGACAAGAATGCCTAAGCACCTTCCCTAGCTATCTATGCTTTCTTGTCTCAAAATTCTATTCATGCTCATATCACAACTTTGAACAAGTCTTTTTCGGACAGTCCGAGTGAGGAGCACTCGGAACCACCGATTCGTCTAAGGCTGACTTCCAAAACCCTCTAAGTCCATTTCGGTCTGACCGGTTTCTCAATCTCGGTCCAACCAAAACGCTTAGACTGATCTAGGTTTCATCTCGGTGAAACCGAGTTCAAATTCTCGGTCTGACCGATATGTGTAACTGCACAGCAGTTATACATCTCGGTGACACCGAGTTTTTCAACTCGGTCCCACCGACAGCATGGGGTTATATATACCTGAGGGGCTGCGCGCGATTTCATTCTTCAAACCGTTCGCCCCCAAGACCCCTGCTGCCGCCGCCCTGGTCTACGGATCGTCGCCGTCGTCGCCTGTGCGCACTTGCCGCAGGTCTCCGCCGCCGTCAACGGTAATCATCTCCACCGTTGCCGCCGTAGAGGGACACCACCAAGTTAGGGTGTGTCCCGATCCCTTTTCGTGCTCCCCTTCCGATTCTTGCACGATAGGCTTGCCATGATTCAATCCACGTTTGAGATATTCCCTATACAATAGTCAGATCTTCTAGTTTCGAGGAAAATTCTTAGGTTTAGGTTTCCACGGAATGCATCTCGGTGAAGCCGATTTTGAAACTCGGAATGATCGATTTGGCCTCTGGCCATTGCACTGCATCATTCGGTTTGACCGAGTTGTGCCAATCGGAATGACCGAAGCGTAGTTTCAGTGAAACCCTAAGTTATCGGTAGGACCGAAACCCATTTCGGTCTGACCGAAAGTGGTGTGTAGGTTTCTGTTGAGTACTTCGGTTGCACCGAAACTTGAAATCGGTTTGACCGAAATACATTCTGTGAAAACTCAAAACTAAGTTTTTGAACTCATTTTTTTTGCAAAAACCTCTGCAGTTGTGATAACTCTTCTACTCTGCCTATACCTTATCTTTTCACAGGTTTTTTCAGCCATGTCAGATGTCAGTGACAGCCAGAACAGGTCTGAATCACCGTTTGCTGAAATTCCAGAGGCAGATACAAGTCCTGCTAGCAGCTCCAGTGATGATGGTGAGAGGAGCACCCCTAGTGGTTTGCCTCCTGCAGCCACCAGAACCAGGAAGAAGAGAACTTCTGATGATGAGGACTCTGACTTTGTTGCTGAGGAAGTTACCTCCAAGCCAAAGAGGAATGTGGTTGCCAAAGAGCACCAAGGGCAGCAGACAAGGAAAGGCACAAGCAAAGTGAAGCAGTCAGCAGTTGCAAAGAAGCTCAACTTGGAAGAGCCTGCTCCAAGCAAGGTGAAGAAGACTTCCAAAAGGAAGAGGGTAGTATATGCTGAACCTCAAGTTGATGCTGCAGAAGAAGAAGAAGAAGAAGCACCCCAGCCTCCTCCTCAGAAAGCTAAGTTCATGGGTGATGCTATTCGGGCTCAAGCCTCCTCTAAGCCCAAGAAGCCTGCTCCAGTCAAGGCAGCTCCAGCCAAGCCCAAGAGAACAACCAGAAGCATTCCAGCTTCTGAGAAGAACAAAGGTGAGATGCCACCGTCTGAATCAGATGAAGAGCATGTGTTGCTTAAGCTCCGTCCCAAGTTGCCACTCCACAATGATGCTCATCTCAAGCTGAGGACATGAAGGCAAGGAAGGACAAAGGTCTCAGGCTATGGAGACAGTCTGATCCATATGCTGTAAGGAGAAGGACTGCTGTGGACCCCAGATTCCACACCAGAGAGCAGCAGGATTTCTATGAGACCGTGCTAATGGATAAGAAGCCCATTGTTGCTGACACCAGGTATGTTGACTGGAAGTATATTGACAGTGAAGAGCACCGGGACTTCTTTCCCCATGTGCATGAGAGCTTTACTGCATGTGGAGTTGCTGATTTTGTGGGTCAAGAGCTGACAACCTGGAATGACGAGATGATCATGCAGTTCTATGCCACAGCCCACTTCTATCCTGATGGCAAGATCACCTGGATGACTGAAGGTCAAAGGTTTTCTTTGACTGTTGAAGAATGGGCAGAACTTCTGAACGCTCCAGTGCAGAGAGAGGACGACATTGATGTCTATGGGATTCCTAAGAAGAGTCATGATTCCATGAAGAATATGTACAAGGAGATCCCGGCTGCTGATTTGGAAGGATGGAAGCTTGGCTCAGTGTACTATCTCCAGGCAGGTCTGACCACCACTAACACTATTCTGAGGCATACATTGATGCCTAAGTCTGGAGACCACCGGATGATTCGAGGCTATTCTATCAACATGCTGCACATTCTCGATGAGAAGGCACCTTTCAAGGTGATGGACTTGATGGTAGAGACCATTAAGAGGACTGCAGCCGACCAGAAGAGGTCGTGTGGGTTTGCACCGCAGATTCAGATGCTCATCAACGCCAAGTTTGGCACGGGCAAATTCATGTTGGATAGGAAGCACTTGCCACTGCAGCCAGAGCATGAGGACAACGTAGTTGTGATGGATGAAGAGGATCCTACCTCAGTTGAAGGACAGGCCAAAATCGAAGCTGCGAAGAAGGCTAAAGCTGACAAAGAGGCAGCAGCAGCAGCAGCTAAGCCAAAGAGCTTTGGAGAACAAATTCTTGAAGCTACCCAAAGGATTGAACAACGCCTGGCCAGCATTGAGCAATCTCAGGAGAGCCTTGAGAGGATTGTCGAGGACAAGATCCACGCTCTGGACGTGAAGCTGACTGAGATTCAGGTGTCTGTCAACAAGCTTGAGGCAGACATGGAGGAGACAAGGCAGGAGAGAGCAGAGCTTATGCAGGATGATCTAGTCCAGGACTCTCATCGCCAGACTGCTCAGGTTCCCAGAGGATCCAGATCTGCAGCTATCCCAGTGACAGACTCCAGGGCTACCACTTCAGCACCAGCTACAGCTCCAGCAGTTCCTCCAGCTCCAGCATCCACTCCTCCACCGCAGACATCAGCAGAAGTCTTCGCCGATGCAGCTATCTCTACACCGACATCTACCCAGACGGGAGCCGCCAGCAGAGCCCGCAGTGACGTTTAGCTCTATACCGTTTCAAACTTTTTGGTAACTTGTTGCCAAAGGGGGAGAAATTGTTATAGATCATAGGGCTTCGAGAGAGAGAGTGCTCTTTCGTCTTTCATTCTTTTGCCGGTTTTTCTTTGAGATACATTGATTTCTTTTGGTTCCTGAAACTTTATGTGTGCTTGCTACTACGTTTGATGCTATCTTAATGAGTGCTTAGTCATACTATGCCTTAATGTGTGCTTATTGCTTATCCTATGCTATTCCTTATTGTATGGCTATTTACTCTTGTCTTGGTGATTAAGTGCATGTTATTCATTCTTATCATTTTGTGCGCTCCACCAAGATGTATGTGACATGGAAGAGTGACCCATAATCCTAATCGATTGTGCATTTGCATTCAAACGCAAATTTTAAATAATGCACAAATTTAGGGGGAGCTCTTGTTTATCACATACTTCTCAAAGCGACGATATTATTCTTTGATTATATCCTTTGTCGAAGCTTTGATCTATATGTTGTCATCAATTACCAAAAAGGGGGAGATTGAAAGTGCAACTAATCCCCGGGTGGTTTTGGTAATTAATAACAACATATATATCATTGGACTAATATTTACTTGAGAATCATTTCAGAAAAGTTCGATGATATGGGTATGGAAATGTCTGAAGAAGTGGACCCCTCAAAATGCTAAGACAAGCATTGGCAAAAGCTCAAGACTCTATTTTTGGTTTAGTGATCAAAGATCACATTGAGTCCATAGGAAAAGCCAATACTATTAAAAGGGGATGAGGTTGTGTTAATGATCTAGTTGCTCAAGTGCTTGGTGATCTAGCTCCCTCAACTATCAGCACTCTTCACTACTCAACACACTCATAAGTAATCTCGGACAAACCGATTCTGCAAACTCAGTCCCACCGAGATGAACCACTTCAGTTATTTCCCCAAACCCTAATTTCTCGGTCCATCCGATTCTGAGTTTCGGTCTCACCGAAAATGGACTGCCAACCTTCTGTAACCAATTGACATCATTTCGGAATATCCGAGTTGTTGTTTTCGGTCACACCGAGATGGCAAGCTCCAACCTTTGACTCACTTCGGACACACCGAGATGGTATTTTCGGTCCCACCGAAAATCCCAACGTTCACTATGTTTGAACTTTCGGTATGACCGAGTTTTAACTTCGGTCTCACCGAGATTGGTCAAATGTGTGTGTAACGGTTGGATTTTGTGTGGAGGCTATATATACCCCTCCACCCCCTCTTCACTCGTGAGGAGAGCCATCAGAAAGTACCACCACTTCTACCATACACTTTCTGAGAAGTGAACCACCTACCCTTGTGTTGAGATCAAGCCATTCCATTCCTACCATATGAAACTTGATTTCTAACCTTCCCAAGTTGCTTTCCACTCAAATCTTTCTTCCACCACAGCCATATCAGTGAGGAGAGTTGAGTGTTGGGGAGATTATCATCTGAAGCACAAGTGCAAGGAGTTCATCATCATCAACACCGTCTATTACCTTTTGGGGGGTGGTGCCTCCTAGATTGGTTAGGTGTCGCTTGGGAGCCTCCGTCTTTGAGATGTGGAGTTGAACCAAGAAGTTTGTAAGGGCACGGAGATCGCCTACTTCGTGAAGATCTACCCCGAGTAAGGCTAGTCCTCCGTGGGCGTAGGCCATGATGGAATAGACAAGGTTGCTTCTTCGTGGACCCTTCGTGGGTGGAGCCCTCCGTGGACTCGTGTAGCCGTTACCCTCCGTGGGTTGAAGTCTCCATCAACGTGGATGTACGATAGCACCACCTATCGGAACCACGACAAAAATCTTCGTGTCACCAAACTGCGTTTGATCTTCTCCACCTCTCTTTTACATGTGCAATTTACTTTCCGCTGCTTATACTCTAGAATTGCATGTGTAGGGTGATACTTGAATTGATCTTGTTTGTGAAACTGCCAAAAACATTGCATGATTTAAAGGCAGATTTTCTATATTGTCAAGTAGTCTAATCACCCCCCCTCTAGACCTACTTTCGATCCTACAAGATGGAGACAAGTCCGGGAAAGCAAACAAGGCCGGTAAACCGGCGCAAGCTAATCCGGTAGGAACAGGTTACAATGGTAAGCGAAAGGTAGAGGGCGGCTCTGATTTTGTGGCCAATACCAATGTTTAAGGAAACTTTCAGCGCCGCAAGGGTAGGCCACCTCCACGTAGCGAGGGAGTATCCATCAATCTAGATCAACAGTTAAATGAGCCTTGCCCTAAACACAGTACAGAGGGACACCCGTCTAAGCATTTATGAAAGGATTGCAAGATCATGATAGAGGCCATGAAGCAAGCCAGATATAACCACGGACCCCCTGGCGGCGGCTCGGGTTCAGGCTTTCAGGGTCCGGGTAACCAGGGTAATGGTTCCGGATCAGGATATCATGGCGGTAACAATAACTACAACCAAGGCAACCAGCAGCACGATCAGGGTGGTTACAACAACCAAGGCAACCAACAGCATGGTCAGGGTGGTTACAACAGCCAAGGCAATCAGCAGCGCCAGCAGCAGCAGCAATCCGGATATCAGAGTAATCCGAAGGAGCTAAGTAGTGGACAGTACCAGTTTGTGCAAACGAGATCAAAAGGTTCTGAAGCGGGCAGTACACACAGTTGAACCGGCAACGCCACGTTTTCTACGTTGGTCGGAACAACCTATTGTGTGGAGCAGAGAAGATCACTCGCCACGGGTTGATAATCCGGGCCAGTTGGCCCTAGTGGTGGCACCACAGGTGGGTGGTTACAAATTCACAAAGGTACTCATGGATGGCGGCAGCAGTATCAACATCTTATATTATGAGACTTTCCGGCGTATGGGGCTGACAGACAAGAAGTTGAGACAATCCAACATGGTGTTCCATGGAGTGGTGCCAGGTAAATCGGCTTACCCAGTTGGAAAAATTGATCTAGAAGTCACCTTTGGGGATGAACAGGATTCTAGATCAGAGACAGTGACCTTTGAGGTTGTAAAGATCAGGAGCCCATATCATGCTCTGTTTGGGAGACCGGTTTACGCAAAGTTCATGGCTAGACCGTGTTATGTTTATCTACAGCTCAAGATGCCGGGTCACAAGGGAACCATCACGATTCATGGAAGTCGCAAGATCGCATTAGAGTGTGAGGAGGGAGACGCAGCCTATGCAGAGGCAGTGTGTGCTACGGAGGAGTTGAAATTCTATAAAGACAATGTTGATCCGGCAGATATGTCCCCATTGAAAAAGCCAACTACAGAGCATGATCCGGCGTTGAAGTTTAAATCGGCAGAGGAAACCAAGCAAGTTGACTTTGTACCAGGCGATTCATCCAAGCAGTTCACTATCAGCGCTAACCTAGACCCCAAATAGGAAAGCGCGCTCATCGAGTTCATCCGTGAGAATCGGGATATCTTTGCATGGAAACCTTCTGACATGCCAGGTATACTGAGGGAACTCACTGAGCACAGTCTTAATATTGATCCGAAGTTTAAACCGGTTAAGCAGTTACTGTGCCACTTTAATGAGGAGAGGCGCAAGGCTATAGGTGAGGAAGTGGCCAGGCTGTTGGCCGCAGGGTTCATAGTTGAAGTGTTCCACCCGGAGTGGTTGGCTAATCCGGTATTGGTGTTAAAGAAAAATGGAAAGTGGAGGATGTGTGTGGATTACACAGACCTAAACAAGGCTTGTCCAACTGATCCTTTTGCTCTCCCCCGCATTGACCAGATTATTGATGCTACGGCAGGATGTGAGCCGCTAAGTTTTTTGGATGCATATTCAGGGTATCATCAAATCAAGATGGCAGTTAAGTACCAGGAGAAAACAACTTTCATAACTCCCTTTGGAGCCTTCTGCTATGTATCTATGCCCTTTGGGCTCAAGAGTGCCCAAGCAACTTACCAGCGTTGCGTACAGAACTGCCTCAAAGGGCAGATCGGAAAAAATGTCCATGCCTATGTTGATGACATTGTGGTGAAGTCAAGGAAGGAGGAGACGCTGGTAGAAGACCTAAAGGAAACCTTTGACAACCTACGGGTTTATAAGATGATGCTTAATCCGGAGAAGTGCGTTTTTGGTGTTCCGGCAGGCAAGCTCCTTGGATTATTAGTATCAAACAGAGGAATAGAGGCCAATCCGGAGGAGATCAAGGTGATTACATCCTTGACTAAACCGGCTTGTATCAATGATGTCCAGCGCATAGCAGGCCGGATTACAGCATTGAGCCGATTCATCAGCCGTTTGGGAGAGAAGGCAATTCCACTTTATCAGATGCTTAAAAAGACATATCGGTTTATATGGAGCGATGCTGCAAACGCTGCGTTCGAGGATTTGAAGCGGCAATTAGCAGAACCACCAGTTCTTGCTGCCCATGTTGACAATGAGCCGCTGCTGTTATACGTGGCTGCTAATGCCCGTGCAGTTAGCGTGGCGATTGTGGTGGAACGCAAGGAAGCAGGCAAGGAATATCCGGTTCAGCGCCCGGTTTACTATGTCAGTGAGGTTCTAATTGAGTCAAAGCAAAGGTACCCACACTGGCAGAAGTTGGTATATGGCGTGTTCATGGCAAACCGGAAGCTGAAGCACTATTTCCAGGGCCACCCAATTAATGTTGTCAGCTCAGCTCCATTGGGGGATATAATCCAGAACAGAGAAGCTACTGGCAAAGTAGCAAAGTGGGCCATTGAGCTTAGCCCACACGAATTGAAGTATGTACCCCGTACTGCTATTAAATCCCAAGCATTGGTAGATTTTATCAATGATTAGACAGAATTGCAAGCACCAGAGGAGAAGCCGGATCATACATACTGGACTATCCACTTTGATGGTTCAAGGCAATTAGAAGGCTCGGGGGCTGGAGTAGTGTTAACTTCCCCACGAGGTGACAAGTTTTGTTATGTCCTCCGATTAATGTTCCCTTGCACTAACAATGCTGCTGAGTATGAAGCTCTCCTTCACGGGCTATGGATGGCTAAGGAGATGAACTTGAGCCGGGTCAAGTGTTTTGGTGATTCAGATCTGGTGGCGCAACAAGTGTCTGGCAAGTGGGAATCTGAAGATCTGCTCATGGCAGCTTAAGGCGGGAAGTTGAAGCGGTTGCAGGATGTTTCAAAGGATATCAGGTGGATCACATAGACCGGCAGAAAAATGAAGCGGCCGATGCTCTAAGCCGGCTGGGCTCTCAGCGTAAACCGGTTCCACCAAATACTTTCTTGGATGAATTACACAGTCCATCAGTTCAGGTACCATCGGAGGAGGATTTGGCTGTACCTGATCCGGAAGCACAGCTAGTCGCAGCGCTTCATGTTATTCCAGATTGGACACTCCCTTACTTGGCGTATCTGAGCCGAGGGGAGTTGCCGGATGATGAGGTTGAAGCTAGGCAGATAATCCGGTGATCCAAATCTATGACTATCATCAACGGAGAACTTCATAACCGCAACGTTTCTGGGGCATTTCAGCGCTGCATATCGTCGGAAGAAGGCAGTGATATTCTTCGAGAGATACACGAAGGAGATTGTGGTCATCACGCCGGTTCAAAATCATTGGTGGCCAAGGCTTTTCGTCACGGGTTCTACTAGTTAACGGCCCATGCTGATGCGGAGGATTTAGTCCGGAGATGCGACGCTTGTCAGAAATTTTCACGGCGTGCTCTTGTTCCGGCGCAAGAGCTACGGATGATCCCAATTACTTGGCCGTTTGCAACTTGGGGGCTTGATATGGTTGGGCCTTTAAATGATCCCAAGATCAGAAAACCCACCTGTTGGTGGCAGTGGACAAGTTTACAAAGTGGATTGAGGCAGAGCCTGTCAGTAAGTGTGATGCGGCAACAGCGGTTAAATTCATCAAAAAGGTAATTTTCCGGTTTGGCTTTCCACACAGCATCATTACAGATAATGACACCAATCTATCTAAAGGAGAGATGGAAGAGTTTTGCCAAAGGGAACATATTCGCCTGGATGTATCTTCAGTAGCTCACCCTCAATCCAATGGTCAAGCTGAAAGGGCCAACCAAGAGATATTGCGAGGCATCAAGCCCCGGCTTATGACTCCCTTGCAAAGAATACCAGGGTGCTGGGTTGAGGAGTTACCTTTTGTCCTCTGGAGCATGAACACTACGCCTAACAGGTCTACATGCTATATGCCCTTCTTCATGGTATATGGTGCTGAAGCGGTTCTCCCTAGTGATATCCGGCACGACTCACCACGGGTGGCGGCTTATGTTGAAGCGGCCAATGAGCAAGCAAGACAGGACAACTTAGACCGGCTGGATGATGAGTGTGACATAGCAGCGGCACGATCCGCAATTTATCACCAAGACCTGCGCATATATCACAGCCGCCGGGTTAAGACCAGGACATTCCAGGAGGGGGACCTGGTGCTCCGGCTCATCCAAGACCAGACAGAGATGCACAAATTATCCCCACCTTGGGAAGGACCCTTTGTGGTCAGCAAGAACCTACACAACGTTTCATACTACCTGGTGGACGTTCGAGAACATAAAGACTCACGGACAGCAGAGGAAGAGACGAAGAGGCCGTGGAACATTTCTCTTCTGCGGCCTTACTACACTTGAGCCATGGGCTCCCCTTCATGTATCCTATATATATTATGATTAATAAATAAACCGGCACCCCTGGTAAACCAGGGGATCAGCCATCTTCTTCAAATATAAGTGTCTTATGGAAGTTCACTCAGGTGATATCCATCTAAAGTTTATTTCTCTTGATATATATTATTTTCATCAAGAAAACAAGATGCTTTGATCAGTCTATTTTGATATGCAGGACAATTCTATAAGGGACCAAACAGGGTTTGCCATACAAGCACAACTCTCATATAGGTATCCTGCCTCTACGGTCACTAGGGGGCTTCCTGTTCAAACATAGGTCGTATTCGAACCAAAGAGAACATAACCAAACTCACTAGGGGGCTTCTTGATCGTATTCGAATCATAGCTTAACCCCTTTTGGGTCCGCCTTGGATCGTATTCGAATCCACTGATCGGCGCAATGTCAAAGCCACTGGGGGCTATGTGATCGTATTCGAATCCTAGCTTAACCCCTTTGGTCCAGTGTATATGATCGTATTCGAATCATAGCTTAAACCCCATTTGGGTCCGCCTTGGATCGTATTCGAATCCACTGATCAGCGCAATGTAAAAGCCACTAGGGGCTACGTGATCATATTCGAATCCTAGCTTAACCCCTTTGGTCCAGTGTATATGATCGTATTCGAATCATAGCTTAAACCCCATTTGGGTCCGCCTTGGATCATATTCGAATCCACTGATTGGCAAAATCTCAAGGCCACTGGGGGCTACATGATCGTATTCGAATCCTAGCTTAACCCCTCTGGTCCAGTTTATTGATCGTATTCGAATCAGAAGCCTCAAATATGGAGCCTGGCAGCTTGTGAAAAGCCAAGAGCTTAAAGGCCGCTCTTAAAAAAATGCCTAGAGCTTAAAGGCCGCTCACAAAAAGCCTGGAGCCTGACAGCTCGCAAAAAGCCTCGACTACATGGTCTTATTTGCCAAAAATGCTTTGTTTTTTGCGATTTTACAAGTTTTTGTGGTTAACCAAGTTTTTTTATCCAGAATTGGGCAACTTCAAAGTTGACCACATACCAGCATAAGTTCAAAGTCTGGGTCATGAATACCGGCATAAGTTAAAAGTCTGGGTCATGAATACCAGCATAAGTTCAAAGTCTGGGTCATAAACACCAGCATGATTTAAACCGGCGTTTATCATAACCCGGAACAGTCATCAGGCAAACATCAAGAGAGCCAAGAGCCTCATCAGCATTTACACTTTCAATTATGCCCACCGGGTTAAGGACGTCAGGCACACTTAATCAGAGGTATGAGGTATTTTTGAGTATAAAACAGATACTCGTTCAATATATGTCTATGGGAGCAATATAATAGGTCCGGTGGTAAACCGCCAAGACATCTTTTTAGCATTGTTTATGCAGATGCAGATAACATAGATGGATCAACCATAGCAAATAAGGGATGAAATTGGCAGACGCCAAGTCAAGCTGTGACATCCGCATTGGGACAAAGACAATGTTTCAAAACTATCCTATTACAAGGCACCTGCAAGCCCGGACGGATTAAAGTTTTGGCAAAAGTTTTCAGCAACTATGAATTAAACCGGGCGGTTTATGATTCCTCTTCACACTGCGAAGGCTAAGGGTCGGCTTGTTCCGGATCTTCTTCCTCTTCAGGAAGTGGCTGGAAGTCAGGAACGCGCCAGTCAATCTTGGAGAGTGCATGGAAGTACATTTCCTCAGTAATAAGATCGGACGGATCAACATCTGGAGCGAAAGTATGGCCATGTACTGGCGGGATCAGATTATCGGTGTCATAAACCGGCCGCTCCACCCGTTCATTTTCTAAGTCATAGGCCGGATGATACCTTGTCAGATCCGCTTCATCGGCAAGTTTGATGGCGAGTGGACACATCTCTTTGGTTAAGGCACGGAGGTCTTCGGCAGAGAAGGTGGATCCATCCTCTTTATTACTGGGATATCCGTTCATAGCCTCCTCTGGATCAAAGTCCGGAACCCATGCCTTGGCCCGGGTCAGTGCTATAAGAGAGCCAGCCCGTGCAGCAGATTTCTTCACTTCCACTAGGCGCACAGGCAGGATAGATAGCTTCTCCAAAGTACCTTGGATAGTAGTTGGGGCCGGTTTCTGATGGGACATTGCACTTATAACCCTTTGAGCTCCGAAATACAGCTGCTCCACCAGGGTATAAGAGGCCTTGAGCTTCTTCCGGACATCATCTCCTAGATGAGTTATGCGTCGCCCTAAATATGTTTGTCAAAGTTAAACCGGAGCAGAACAAGGATTGCAAAGATGAAAAGCATATACAGTTGAGTGCTCACCAAAGATAGCGGAGGTCATAAGTTCTATTTGATGTCTTAAACCGGTCAAGTCCTGCGTAATCGGATTAAGGGCAGCTTCAGCATCTTTTGCTCTTTGCTCAAGAGCATTCCTCTGCACCTCCCAGGCAGACCGCTCCGCTTCAAAGTCCTTTTTCAACTTTTCCATGTTGGTTAGGTTTAGCACATGTTCCTCCTTGGCTTTGGCAGAAGCAGTTTCAGTAACAGCCAATCTATCCCGAAGTTCAATTACCTCTCCAGCCCTCCGGGTCAAGTCAGCCTACAAGGAAATCAAATGGATTAGAAAGACAAGTCAATCAAGTCTCAAGCATATAAACAAGTTATCCACTTGACACTTGGGGGCTAATGTGCAGTTGAAGTACCGAAAGAAAATTTCAGACAAGTCCCAAGCGCACAAAACAAGTTATACCCCTGGCACTTGGGGGCTAATGTAAAGTTCATTGTCGGATACACTGGAAGTCTCGGTTCATCTACAACGAAGCTAAACCGGCACTTGGGGGCTACTATGGCCCAAAGACATGATTGCAAGAACACAAAACAGAGACAAGTAAAAGGAAAGGAAATTACCTCGTATTTATCCTTCATCATGTTAACCAACCCGGATTCATAATCGCGGCTGGTAAAGAGCCGGTTCAAATACCAGGAATGAAGTTCCTGGGCACTCAACTGGGCATAGCTGGATAAGTCCGTGCTCCACTTGCCTTTTTCTTGTTGAAGTTTTTCCTCTTTGGCAGTGTGCTTGGCCAAGATGACAGGCTCAGCAGGAGCGGTAAAGCCTAACCCGGTTATCTCAATGTCCGGGGAGGAAGCGGCAGTTGGTTGAAGAGGGGCAGCAGTAGGCGCCGGGCTAACAGGAGTTGGACTAGCCCGAGGAGGGCTAACCCGGACAGGGCTCGCCGGTTCAACTACATTCTCCGTATTAACATCCTCCGGAGCAGCAATGTCGTCACGATCCATGGGAATAGGGTCATCAAACTGAGCTGCAGGATTATCTTCTGGAGGGATAACTTCTTCCGGATCAGCGGCCGGTTCAACAGTAGCAGTTTCGGCAGCCGCTTTGGTTGTTTTTGCCTTCTTGCTAGGCTTCGGCTTGCTGGAAAAAATCAAAGGAACAATGAGAATCATAAAGGTACAAATGCAAAGATAAACCGGATGTTGAAAAGGACTTACCCAGGCACGATCTTCAGCACAGGGACCTGTGTAGCAGTCGACTCGCCACAAGAGGACAAAGGAGCCTCCTGATAGTTAGGATCAGACGGTTTAAGCGGTTTACGTATGAGCCCGGCTTTCGGATGAAGAAGAGTTGGAGAAAGTAAAACCTCAGAGCGGCGCCTGTGAGCCGGAGTAAGAGGTATTCCGGATGATTCCACCACGTGGCCACTATGGCGAGTGGTCCGGCGTGCTTCATGCTGCTACTTCTTCAAAAGAAATTTGGGGTCCAATTGAGCGTAAGGATGAGAAAAAGGGTATTTCCGGGACACCCGACGGATTTTGGGGGCAGCGGTTCTGAGTCTGAAGAGAGAGAAATTACCTCAACTTCCGCTGCTTTACTTCCTTCAGCCAGATCCTGTGGAAAGGCACTGTTAACATAAATTTGGATAAAGGGAGATTAGAACATATCAGGTTTAACTCGTACCTCGGAATCCGGATCATCTTCCTCAGGATGTGAACCGGAGGCAGCAACGGCCTTCTTCTTCTTAATAGCATACGTCTTCCGGCGTGGTTGTTTGGCCGATTTATCTTGAGGTTTCCTCTTCCAGAAGGGGTCGTTGGCCTGTGCAGAAGATAGGAAATAAATGGAAGACAATTGATATGGCCGGATCAGAACAAACAGAAAAGATCAGAAAGAACTTACTACTGGCGGTTTATTGTTTTCGCAGAATGGAGCTAAACCGGTCCGGCTGCACTCTTCCAGAGAGATGTTGATCATTTTCTTTGCGGATTCAACGACTGCCTTCTCAGGAAGTATTATGTCAATGTGGCGCTGAGGATCATCCGGTTTACCAGTATACTCGCACATCAGGCCTGAGCGTCGGCTCAGTGGAAGAATGCTCCAGGCAAGCCAACAGCGAACAAAGTCTACTCCGGTTAAGCCGTTGGCTACAAAGGTCCTAAGCTTAGAGAGTTGAGGGGCGAACCAGGCATGGTCCGGGGCGCTGAGGCACTGCGGCAGGTGATAATCCTCAGGTACATGGTATGCGCGGTAACCCGGCAGTGGGTTTTCTCCTTCAGGCAAAGTATCTATACAATAGAACCACGTTTGGTTCCATTCCTTGGGGTGCGTGTGAAGGGCAGCATGAGGGAAGCTCACATCCTTTCTCTTTTGAATGCTGACGCCGCCCAATTCTTGATGCGACCCGTTAGAAAACTCTGTCCGCCGGTTTAAATGGAAAAAGTCTCTTAACAGATCCACTGAAGGTTCTTCTTGAAGATATGATTCTGAGAAGACTTGAAAATTACAGATATTTGATATAGAGTTCGGACCTACGTCCTGAGGATGGAGCTGAAAAGCGGCTAATACATCCCGGAAGAATTTTGAGCCGGGAGGGATAAAACTCCGGGCCAAGTGATCAAAGAAAACAATGAGCTCTCCTTCTTTAGGAGTAGGGGGACATTCATCTCTTGGGGCCCGCCAGTGCAGAACCTCTTTAGGACCCAGAATACCGATTGAAGCGGCATTCGTTAGGTCATCCTCAGTAATACGGGAAGGAGCCCAGTTGCAAGCGACGAACTACTTGGCCATCGTTCGGAATAAGGAAATGCTGAAAAGTACAGTACAAAATCCGGTTTACCAATTGCTGAAGCATAAAACTAGAGCATGGTATAAAATTATGGACCTAATCGACGGTTTAGACAAGGGACTAATGGCATTGACAACCCGGAAGCAGATGTGAAGCGAACAACTACCGGTTTATGATAACAGGAAAAGAGGAAGCTGAACCGTCAATTATGGTACGGGTTTACGTTTAACTCGTTAAAGAAAGTATAGGATTGATTAGACCGGTGAAGACAAACTACAGATCTATAGTGCGAAGAAACAGTTTCTACAGAAGGCTGAAGTAAAAATAGATCTGAGGCATAAGGAAAAAGATGGAATAAATGCAGGTCATATACAGGAAGAACCGCAGAGGTTTTCTACAGATAAAATCTAAGCTGGTAAACTAGAAGAACTAAAGACGTGAGCGCGGAGCAGGAGCACATTCAGGACGAATCTAAATAAGGTTCGAATCTATCGCAAGGTTAACCCACAGGGACGAACAACAAAGCTTCAAAGTTTCATGGCGGAAGCTATGGAAGGAACCCTAGATTGAGATCTACAGTGAGGAAGAAGGAATACCTGATGAAGAAGAGGACGGCGGTGAGTTGCTCTGGACACGATTCAGGGTGATGCAGCGGCCTGGCTCGAGGACGGCGACGGGCTCGAAGAGCGGCGGTAGAGCTTCGAGCGACGGAGGAAGACGAAGGCAGAAGGGGGAAAATAAGGCATGCCCGAGCCGTATTTATAAGCCGAAAGGGTGAAAACGGTAAGTGCGAGAATCGGGGAGGCTAGAGATTGGATAAAGATTGCGCTGTCGCCTCGATTTTCGGTACAACATTTAATAAAGGTAATGGACAGAGGCGAGCATTCAAGTGCAGAGATTACATCATGACGGATTAAGGCGATTTCAGGAGATGACATCATGGCCGGTTTACAAAGCAGATAAATTGCAGGGAAAAAATTTATGCAAGACTTAGGAGACTGACATGAACAAGTTCAAATCAATCTGGGGCCTAATGTCAGGGATATTACTAGCAGGTATAAACCGGCCAGGAAGATCTGGATTACACTAACATGTTTGTATTATCACAAGCCCGGTAGAATATGTACAAAGATTACAACCCATAGAAGTTAGGACCCATGTGTAAAGCCCACGGTTTGTAAACCGTCATATCATGTAACTTGGGATGTAAGACCGGAAGAGTAGAGACCGAGGCAGACACGTTTATGAGCCGGCCTCGGGACTCTGTAAACCGGGCCGGGCGTTGCCTCCTATATAAAGGAACGACCCAGCGACGGTTCAAGGACACGCAACAACAACTCGAGACACAGGCAAGCGATCCGCTCCCTGTTCATCAACGCACAAGCAATACCACACCAAACTAGACGTAGGCTTTTACCTTCATCGAAGGGGCCGAACTAGTATAAACCTTCTGTGTCCTCTGTGTGCTTTTAACCCCTTCAAGGTAACCCGCACGATGGCCTCACACCTAAGTCCTCTGAACCGGACATCTGCCGTGTTAATTCCACGACATATACACTCACCCAATCCACGTCTACTAGCATAGCATGACCTAATAGCAAACGTAGAAGTAACTCCCAAAGGTTTGAATATAATGCAGGTAATAGGTTCTACCTCAATCTACTTCCCAGTCCCACAAGTTAAGATCCTATTCATGCAAGTGTTTGAGGATTGTTCTAATGCAATGAAAACTGGGTAATGGAAGTATGATCAAAGTGTTACTTGCCTTGCTGATGATCCGCAAAACCTAGAGATTCAAAGTGGCAAGCGGCGCACTCCAGGTACTCTATCGCAAACAAACAAGCATAAAATAAGTACTCAACTAATGCACGGGTAAAATTCAAATGAGAGATCTAACCAGAAAGTTCAACTTAAGAACTTCGGTTTGCAAAAAGAATCAAACCAAACGAAACAACGAAAGTCAAACGACGAAAAGAACCAACTACGCTACCAATCTTGACCTAAGTCCAAATTTAATAGAGGCAAAAGCTTGATTGACTAGGTTAAACGGAAAGAGGGTTTCGAGATGAAACTCCACGCGCTTGAATCGCCTGATTCCGATAAATGAGCGAAAAGATAAACTAGAACGAAGATCGGATCAGAAATCGCGATCCGAAAATAACTGCGAAAAAGAAAACTAAAGAACAACTTAACAAACGGACGTTCGTTAACTGGACCTAAACGACGAATTCGTTCGTTAAAACGAACGAACGGCTGAATGCTCGCTAAACAACTAAACCGAAAAACCGATCTAATCTAAAAAACGAACTAGGGTTCTTAAAAAACGGGTCGGTTTTCTTCCGAAAACCGGCGGACGATGCGGCTACCTCGTCGGGTTCCGGCGGAGAGTGGCGTCGGCGGCGGGCGAGGCGGAGTCGACGGCGGCGGGCTGCAAGCGGCGGAGGCGGCTGGCTGCTGCGGTGGCGGCGGCTAGCTTCTGCTGCGGCGGGGCGAGGCGAGGGGAGGGGGTGGCGGCGGCGGTATTTAAGAGGGGGGATGCTGCGGCTTGGAGGAGGGGGCAAGGCAGCGGCGGCGGCGGGAGTCCAGCTCGAACACGAGTCCGGCGCGGCGCGGGCCTGGCTCGGCTGGGCCTTAGGCCCGTTCGGGCACGTGGACTCTCTCTTTTTTTATCGCCGAAACTAAAACAAATATAGAAAATAAAATAAAATTCTAAAAATGCCAAAACAAAATTTCACCGTGTAAATGAAATATTTAGAACAAGATGAACATTTTTCTTGGCCCTAAATGCATTTTTGAAAACATGCAAGTTTTCCTAAATTCAAATAAAATAGCAAAAACTCCAAAATAACACTTATTTGATTTTTCTATTAAATCCTCAGTCTTTCTTTATTTTTGGGAGAGTCATTTTACTCCCTCTCTCATATTTTCATAGTAGAAATACTTGAAGATAAAATAAATAAAATCAAATGGTCCTATTTTCAAAAATTGAGAAACCTCAAATATGAAGATAACGAAATCCCCAACTCTCTCTGAGGGTCCTTGAGTTGCGTAGAATTTCTAGGATCCACCAAAAGCAAGAAAATATGATATGCATTGATTATCTAATGTATAACATTCCAAATTAAAAATTTGGGATGTTACACCATCGGTATCTCAAATTCAAACCAATCTGACCTTGTTCAATGTGTATACATTGCAACATGCTTGTTTTCAAACCACACCGTGCAGATCTCCGTTATATTCATGCATGCATGGGTTCCAAACATCATGATCTCTTATTCAAATATTTGAATTCAACTTTACATTGATTATGACCTCACCTAGTCTTTTACACCCACACATTGGTCTTCTCTTTATAATTGTACCACTAAGTTCCTCTCGTGCATGCATGCACACACACTACCAGTCGGCATTATCCATCGCACACATGCAATCTTTTTCTTCAGGTCGGTCTCCCATGAAGGCCCACACACACACACATCCCCCTCTCCATCATATCGGGCATTCTTTATCTCTCACGTACATGCGCAACGATCAATGTTCCTCTATGTGTGTGTGTGTGTGTATAGCTAGGTCTTTCATAGTTTTCCACATAAACCGATCAATCTATATATCTAGTGAGGTCTCACCCTCTTTCCCACGTCCACATCAATCAATCTATACCTCTCTATATAGGATTACATACATAGCTAATACACCCACATTAATTATATATCCAACGCCCCCCTCTCATCATCCATGCCTTCCGCTTCATCTCTCAGGCGCGCGCACAATGGCGAATACAGGGGGCAGCAAGGGCCCTGCCCACTCCCCCTAACATCACTATATATCGAGGCTAATATGAATGTGATCATTAGATAATTGCTGGTAAAAATGGTTTAAGTTGATGAATTGGCCCTCCTCGTAAAGGATTAGCAATGCTGGGCCCCCTAGCTCATGGGATATTTTTCATGGCTCCGCCACTGCGCGCAACAACGCACGTTCTCGCCCCCTCTCTATAAATATCGATCTCGCAGTTGTGCACTCCTTCATAGTCTCCCTCCACTCGGCCCCTCGCACCATCTTCTAGCCCCCCACCGGATTTTGCCACATGTACAATCTAGCAGACTCCATGGTTGAACTTAAGCATAATGCACAAATCTCAAAACAACAGTGGTTCTCCTTTGTTCTAGAATCTTCCGTATCATAAATGCCCAATTTTTTTTCTAGTGGAATTGCCATTATTTGTTTTTACTTTATGCTTTACAACGCACAATTCCATGAATAATAAAATAGATTAAGGGCTTCTTTGATTCAAAGGACTCTCGAAGGAATTTTGGAGGATTCTAATCCTTAGGAATTTTTCCTATCTTGGTTGTTTGATTCGTAGGATTGTAAACCATAGGAATTTTTCCATATGATTCATCTGGACTAGATTTCATAGGAAACATCCCATCCACTCAAACCTCTTTGAAAGAATTCTGCATTTTTTCTATGCACAATCAAACACTCGTACCATCCTATAGGATTCAAGACGACATTCCACTCTAATCCCATGTTCTTCCTATTCCCACGTTTTGGAAATCCTACGAATCAAAGAGGCCCTAGGTGAAGGAAATATGCCCTAGAGGCAATAATAAAGATGTCATTTGTATTTCCTTATATCATGATAAATGTCTTTTATTCATGCTAGAATTGTATTAACCGAAAACTTAGTACATGTGTGAATACATAGACAAAACAGTATGTCCCTAGTATGCCTCTACTAGACTAGCTCATTGATCAAAGATGGATATGTTTCCTAGCCACAGACATGAGTTATCATTTGATCAACGAGATCACATCATTAGGAGAATGATGTGATGTACAAGACCCATCCGTTCGCTTAGCACTATGATCGTTTAGTTTTACTGCTATTGCTTTCTTCATGACTTATACATGTTCCTATGACTATGAGATTATGCAACTCCCGTATACCGGAGGAACACCTTGTGTGCTATCAAATGTCACAACATAACTGGGTGATTATAAAGATGCTCTACAGGTGTCTCCGAAAGGGTTCGTGGTGTTTGCATAGATCAAGAATATGATTTTTCACTCCGAGTGTCGGAGAGGTATCTCTGGGGCCCTCTTGGTAATGCACATCATAATAAGCCTTGTAAGCAAATGACTAATGATTTAGTCATGAGATGATGTATTACGGAACGAGTAAACAGACTTGCCGATAACGAGATTGAACTAGGTATTGAGATACCGATGATCGAATCTCGGGCATGTAACATAGCGATGACAAAAGGAACAAAGTATGTTGTTATGCGGTTTGACCGATAAAGATCTTCGTAGAATATGTAGGAGCCAATATGAGCATCCAGGTTCCGCTATTGGTTATTGACCGGAGATGAGTCACGGTCATGTCTACATAGTTCTCAAACCCATAGGGTCCGCACGCTTAACGTTTGATGACGATCGGTATTATGAGTTTATGAGTTTTCATGTACCGAAGGTAGTTCGGATTCCCGGATGAGATCACGGACATGACGAGGAGTCTCGGAATGTCCGATACATAAGAATTAATATATTGGACGACTATATTCAGACACCGGAAGTGTTCCGGGTGTTATCGGGTATAACCGGAGTGCCGGAGGGGGTTACCGGAACCCCCCGAGGGAGTATGGGCCATAGTGGGCCTACGAGGGAAAGAGAAGGGCAGCCCATAGGGCTAGCCGCACCCCACTAGGGTTCCTAGTTGGACTAGGAAAAGTGGGGAGGCGCCCCCTCTCCTTTCCTTCTCCTCTTCCCCTTTCCTTTCCTACTCCTAGTAGGAATAGGAAAAGGGGGTTCCTATTCCTACTAGGAGTAGGAATCCTACTCCCTTGGTGCGCCCTAGGCCTGGCCGCACCTCCCCCCATGCTCCTTTATATACGGGGGCAGGGGGCGCCCAAAGACATAGAAGGAACATTGTTCTAGCCTTGTGCGGTGCCCCCCTCCATAGAAACACACCTCGGTCATACCGTTGTGTGCTTAGGCGAAGCCCTGCGCCGGTAGCTTCATCATCTCCGTCACTACGCCGTCGTGCTGACCAAACACTCTCATGAAGCTCAACTGGATCAAGATCTCATGGGACGTCATCAAGCTGAATGTGTACTGAACACGGAGGTGCCGTACGTTTGGTGCTTGATCGGTTGGATCACGAAGATGTTCGACTACATCAACCGCGTCACTAGACGTTTCCACTTTCGGTCTACGAGGGTACGTAGACACACTCTCCCCTCTCGTTGCTATGCATCTGGTAGATAGATCTTGCGTGATCGTAGGAATTTTTTCGAAATACTACGTTCCCCAACAGTGGCATCGGAGCCAGGTCTATGCGTAGATGATATGCACAAGTAGAACACAATGAGTTGTGGGCGATAATAGTCATACTGCTTACCAGCATGTCATACTTTGGTTCGACAGTATTGTGAGATGAAGCGGCCCGGACCGACATTACGTGTACGCTTATGCGAGACTGGTTTCACCATTATGACCACTCATTGCTTAAAGGTGACTGGCGGGTGTCTGTCTCTCTCACTTTAGCTGAATCGAGTGTGGCTACGCCCGGTCCTTGTGAAGGTTAAAACAACACATACTTGACGAAAAATCAATGTGGTTTTTGTATGCGTAGGTAAGAACGGTTCTTGCTAAGCCCGTAGCAGCCACGTAAAACTTGCAACAACAAAGTGGAGGACGTCTAACATGTTTTTGCAGGGCATGTTGTGATGTGATATGGTCAAGACATCATGAGTTATACGTTATTGTATGAGATGATCATGTTTTGTAAAGTTACCGGCAACTGGCAGGAGCCATATGGTTGTCGCTTTATTGTATGAAATATAGTCGCCATGTAATTGATTTACTTTATCACTAAGCGGTAGCGATACTTGTGGAAGCAATAGTTGGCGAGACGACAACGATGCTACGATGGAGATCAAGGTGTCGCGCCGGTGACGATGGTGATCATGACGGGGCCTTGGAGATGGAGATCAAAAGCACAAGATGATGATGGCCATATCATGTCACATATTTTGATTGCATATGATGTTTATCTTATTATGCTTCTTATTTTGCTTAGTACGGCGGTAGCATTATAAGATGATCCCTTACAAAATTTCAAGGTATAAGTGTTCTCCCTGAGTATGCACCGTTGCGAAAGTTTGTCGTGCCGAGACACTACTTGATGACCGGGTGTGATAAGCTCTACGTTCACATATAATGGGTGTAAGCTAGTTTTGCACACGAAGAATACTCGGGTTAAACTTGACGAGCCTAGCATATGCAGATATGGCCTCGGAACACTGGAGACCGAAAGGTCGAGCATGAATCATATAGTAGATATGATCAACATAAGATGTTCACCATTGAAAACTAATCCATCTCACATGATGATCGGTCATGGTTTAGTTGATTTAGATCACGTGATCATTTAGATGACTAGAGGGATGTCTATCTAAGTGGGAGTTCTTTAAGTAATATGATTAATTGAACTTTAATTTATCGTGAACTTAGTCCTAATAATTTTTGCATATTTATGTTTTTGTAGATCAATGGCACGTGCTACCGTTCCTCTGAATTTTAATGCATTCCTAGAGAAAGCTAAGTTGAAAGATGATGGTACCAATTACACGGACTGGGTCCGTAACTTGAGGATTATCCTCATTGCTGCATAGAAGAATTATGTCCTTGAAGCACCGCTAGGTGAAAAGCCCCCTCCCGCTGATGTAGACGCTTTGAACGTCTGGCAGACGCGGTCTGATGACTACACGATAGTTCAGTGTGCCATGCTTTACGGCTTAGAACCGAGACTTCAACGATGTTTTGAATGTCATGAAGCATATGAGATGTTCCAGGAGTTGAAGTTAATATTTCAATCAAATGCCCGGATTGAGAAATATGAGATTTCCAATAAGTTCTATAGCTGCAAGATGGAGGAGAATAGTTCTATCAGTGAACACTTGCTCAGAATGTCTGGGTACTACAATCATATGACTTAACTTGGTTCCAAAGTTGATGAAGATAGTGTTACTGATAGAGTTCTTCAATCACTGCCACCAAGCTATAAAGGCTTCATAATGAACTATAATATGCAAGGGATGCAAAAGACAATTCCCGAGCTCTTCTCTATGCTCAAGGCTACGGAGGTAGAAATCAAAAAGGAGCATCAAATGTTGATGGTTAACAAGACCACTAGTTTCAATAAAAAGGGCAAGGGAAAGAAGGGGAACTTCAAGAAGAATAGCAAGACAATTGCTACTCCTGCGAAGAAAACCAAGTCTGGAGGCAAGCCTGAAACTGAGTGCTTCTACTACAAAGGGACTGGACACTGGAAGCGGAACTGCCCCATGTATTTGGCGGATAAGAAGGATGTCAAGGTGAACAAAGGTATATGTGATATACATGTTACTGATGTGAACCTTACTAATGCTCGTAGTAGTACCTGGGTATTTGATACCGGTTCGGTTGCTAATATTTGTAACTCGAAACAGGGACTACGGATTAAACGAAGATTGGCTAAGTACGAGGTGACGATGCACGTGGGAAATGGTTCCAAAGTCGATGTGATCGCCGTCGGCACGCTACCTCTACATCCACCTTCGGGATTAGTTTTAGACCTAAATAATTGTTATTTGGTGAGAGCATTAAGCATGAACATTAT
This sequence comes from Secale cereale, assembly GCA_902687465.1. NCBI lineage: Eukaryota > Viridiplantae > Streptophyta > Magnoliopsida > Poales > Poaceae > Secale > Secale cereale. The sequence continues at coordinate 408,061,084 of LR738713.1, forward strand.
ATCTGGATCTTGTTTATCGCGAGACGGTTATTCATTAAATCTGAGAATAATGGTTGTTCTATTTATATGAGTAATATCTTTTATGGTCATGCACCCTTGAAGAGTGGTGTATTCTTGTTGGATCTCGATCGTAGTGATATGCATATTCATAATATTGAAGCCAAAAGATGCAATGTTAATAATGATAGTGCAACTTATTTGTCGCACTGCCGTTTAGGTCATATTGGTGTAAAGCGCATGAAGAAACTCCATAGTGATGGACTTTTGTAATCACTTGATTATGAATCGCTTGGAGCTTGCGAACCATGCCTCATGGGCAAAATGACTAAAACTCCGTTCTCCGAAACAATGGAGCGAGCAACAGATTTGTTGGAAATCATACATACTGATGTATGTGGACCAATGAGTGTTGAAGCTCGCGGCGGGTATCGTTATTTTCTGACCTTCACTGATGATTTAAGCGCATATGGGTATATCTACTTAATGAAGCACAAGTGTGAAACATTTGAAAAGTTCAAGGAATTTCAGAGTGAAGTAGATAATCATCGGAACAAGAAAAATAAGTTTCTACGATCTGATCGTGGAGGTGAATATTTGAGTTACGAGTTTGATCTTCATTTGAAACAATGTGGAATAGTTTCACAACTCACGCCACCCGGAACACCACAGCGTAATGGTGTGTCCGAACGTCATAACCGTACTTTATTACATATGGTGCGGTCTATGATGTTTCTTACCGATTTACCACTATCGTTTTGGGGTTATGCTTTAGAGACAGCTGCATGCACCATCTAAATCCGTTGACCGAAGTTGTCATTTCTTAAAGTTTGGGGCTGCGATGCTTATGTAATAAAGCTTCAACCTGATAAGCTCGAACCCAAGTCGGAGAAATGTGTCTTCATAGGATACTGAAAAGAGACTCTTGTGTACACCTTCTATCACAGATCTGAAGGCAAGATATTCGTTGCTAAGAATGGATCCTTTCTAGAGAAGGAGTTTCTCTCAAAAGAGGTGAGTGGGAGGAAAGTGGAACTTGATGAGGTAATTGTACCTTCTCCCGAATTGGAAAGTAGTACATCACAGAAACTAGTTCCAGTGATTCCTACACCAATTAGTGAGGAAGCTAATGATGATGATCATGAAACTTTGGATCAAGTTTCTGCTGAACTTCATAGATCAACCAAAGTGCGGTCCGCGCCAGAGTGGTATGGCAACCCAGTTCTGGAAGTCATGTTACTAGACCATGATGAACCTACAAACTATGAGGAAGCGATGATGAGCCCAGATTCCGAAAAATGGCTTGAGGTCATGAAATCTGAGATGGGATCCATGTATGAGAACAAAGTATGGACTTTGGTTGACTTGACCGATGATCGGCAAGCCATCGAAAATAAATGGATCTTCAAGAGGAAGACCGACGCTGACGGTAATGTTACTGTCTACAAAGCTCGTCTTGTTGTGAAAGGTTTTCGACAAGTTCAAGGAGTTGACTACAATGAGACTTTCTCACCCGTAGCGATACTTAAGTCTGTCCGAATCATGTTAGCAATTGCCACATTTTATGATTATGAAATCTGGCAAATGGATGTCAAAGCTGCATTCCTGAATGGATATCTTAAAGAAGAGTTGTATATGATGCAACCAGAAGGTTTTGTCGATCCAAAAGGTGCTAAAAAGTATGCAAGCTCCAGCGATCCATCTATGGACTGGTGCAAGCATCTCGGAGTTGGAATATACGCTTTGATGAGGTGATCAAAGCATATGGTTTTATACAAACTTTTGGAGAAGCCTGTATTTACAAGAAAGTGAGTGGGAGCTCTGTAGCATTTCCGATATTATATGTGGATGACATATTGTTGATTGGAAATGACATAGAATTTCTGGATAGCATAAAAGGATACTTGAATAAGAATTTTCCAATGAAAGACCTCGGTGAAGCTGCTTACATATTAGGCATCAAGATCTACAGAGATAGATCAAGATGCTTAATTGGACTTTCACAAAGCACATACCTTGATAAAGTTTTGAAGAAGTTCAAAATGGATCAGTCAAAGAAAGGGTTCTTGCCTGTATTACAAGGTGTGAAGTTGAGTAAGACTCAATGCCCGACCACTGCAGATGATAGAGAGAAAATGAAAGTCATTCCATATGCCTCAGCCATAGGATCTATCATGTATGCAATGCTGTGTACCAGACCTGATGTGTGCCTTGCTATAAGTTTAGCGGGGAGGTACCAAAGTAATCCAGGACTGGATCACTAGACAGCGGTCAAGAACATCCTGAAGTACCTGAAAAGGACAAAGGATATGTTTCTCGTTTATGGAGGTGACATAGAGCTCGTCGTAAACGGTTACATCGATTCAAGCTTTGACACTGATTCGGATGACTATAAGTCACAAACCGGATATGTATTTTTATTGAACAGTGGAGCTGTCAGTTGGTGCACTTCCAAGCAGAGCATCGTGGCGGGATCTACGTGTGAAGCGGAATACATAGCTGCTTCGGAAGCAGCAAATGAAGGAGTCTGGATGAAGGAGTTCATATCCAATCTAGCTGTAATACCTAGTGCATCGGGTCCAATGAAAATCTTTTGTGACAACACTGGAGCAATAGCCTTGGCAAAGGAATCCATGTTTCACAAGAGAACAAAGCACATCAAAAGACGCTTCAATTCCATCCGCGGTCAAGTCAAGGAGGGAGACATAGAAATTAGCAAGATACATTTGGATCTGAATGTCGCAGACCCGTTGACTAAGCCTCTTCCACAGGCAAAACATGATCAACACCAAGACTCCATGGGTGTTAGAATCATTACTTTGTAATCTAGATTATTGACTCTAGTTCAAGTGGGAGACTAAAGGAAATATGCCCTAGAGGCAATAATAAAGATGTTATTTGTATTTCCTTATATCATGATAAATGTCTTTTATTCATGCTAGAGTTGTATTAACCGGAAACTTAGTACATGTGTGAATACATAGAAAAAACAGTGTGTCCCTAGTATGCCTCTACTAGACTAGCTCATTGATCAAAGATGGTTATGTTTCCTAGCCATAGACATGAGTTGTCATTTGATCAACGAGATCACATCATTAGGATAATGATGTGATGGACAAGACCCATCTGTTAGCTTAGCACTATGGTCGTTTAGTTTTACTGCTATTGCTTTCTTCATGACTTATACGTGTTCCTAGGACTATGAGATTATGCAACTCCCATATACCGGAGGAACACCTTGTGTGCTATCAAACGTCACAACGTAACTGGGTGATTATAAAGATGCTCTACAGGTCTCTCCGAAAGTGTTCGTGGTGTTGGCATAGATCAAGAATAGGATTTGTCACTCCGAGTGTCGGAGAGGTATCTCTGGGGCCCTCTCGGTAATGCACATCATAATAAGCCTTCCAAGCAAATGACTAATGATTTAGTCACGAGATGATGTATTACGTAACGAGTAAATAGACTTGCCGGTAACGAGATTGAACTAGGTATTGAGATACCGACGATCGAATCTCGGGCATGTAACATACCGATGACAAAAGGAACAAAGTATGTTGTTATGCGGTTTGACCGATAAAGATCTTCATAGAATATGTAGGAGCCAATATGAGCATCCAGGTTCCACTATTGTTTATTGACCGGAGATGAGTCTCGGTCATGTCTACATAGTTCTCGAACCCGTAGGGTCCGCACGCTTAACGTTTGATGACGATCGGTATTATGAATTTATGAGTTTTGATGTACCGAAGGTAGTTCAGAGTCCCGGATGAGATCACGGACATGACGAGGAGTCTCGGAATGTCTGAGACACAAAGATTAATATATTGGACGACTATATTCGAACACCGGAAGTGTTCTGTGTGTTATCGGGTATAACCGGAGTGCCGGAGGGGGTTACCGGAACCCCCCCCCCCCGAGGGAGTATGGGCCATAGTGGGCCTATGAGGGAAAGAGAGGGGCAGCCCATAGGGCTGGCCGCACCCCCTAGGATTCCTAGTTAGACTAGGAAAAGTGGGGAGGCGCCCCCTCTCCTTTCCTACTCCTCTTCCCCTTTCCTTTCCTACTCCTAGTAGGAATAGGAAAAGGGGTTCTTATTCCTACTAGGAGTAGGAATCCTCCTCCCATGGCGTCGCCCTAGGCCTGGCCGCACTTCTCCCCTTGCTCCTTTATATACGGGGGCAGGGGAACCCAAAGAAACATTGTTCTAGCCGTTTGCGGTGTCCCCCTCCACAGAAACACACCTCGGTCATACCATTGCAGTGCTTAGGCGAAGCCCTGCGCCGGTAGCTTCATCATTTCGGTCACCACGCCGTCGTGCTGACGAAACTCTCCCGTGAAGCTCAACTGGATCAAGAGCTCGTGGGACGTCATCAAGCTGAACGTGTGCTGAACGCAGAGGTGCCGTACGTTCAGTGCTTGATCGGTTGGATCGCGAAGAAGTTCGACTACATCAACCGTGTCACTAGACGCTTCCGCTTTCGGCCTACGAGGGTACGTAGACACACTCTCCCCTCTCATTGCTATGCATCTGGTAGGTAGATCTTGCGTGATCGTAGGATTTTTTTGAAGTACTACGTTCCCCAACACTAGGTTTTTTATAAAAACTAATTGATTTTGAATGAGATGAACTATAAGAATTAAACGAAGGTCTACATCAGGCATATATGACTCTGATCTTACATGCTATAGTGTGGTATTTATTCGTAATTTGGTTGCAAAATCTGACGCGTGCAATGCTCGTGTACCTTACTAGTACTTCGAGTATGTGCAAAACACAATGGCACACTACACAGTGTCTCTCTTACAGTTCATGAAGCCACATGGCACATGTGGAGGCGTTGTCGCGACATCCTTGTGTGGATTGACCACAGTGATGTGCTGCTGGTTCCATAAGAATGTACTCGTCCTCCCTGAGCAACACTCGCGGTACATGCACGAAGCGAAGATGTACACGCACGCCACGCACGCACTCATTCCCTCGCACGCACACGCGGGTACACGGGCGGATGCAATTTTGTACCAAGATCCACCCCATGTGATAATTTGACGCGTGTAAGGTCCTTCACTACATTGATGGTCAATTAATACAACGCATGCAAATTGTGTGGACGTGAGGGCGGAAGAAAGACATTACTACTCCACTGCGCACATGCGAGTAATTAAATCATGGGTTGCTAGTAGTACTTCCATTGGTCTCCTTCGTATTTTGTGCCAATTTTTGACAGTAACATAATATTTACGCATCTGAGCAGTGTAGTCTACTTGAAATTTATGTTTCACTAAACTCATCGGGAGCCGTTTCGAGCCTCGAAACCAAAAACCATCAATTAATCTTTACCTTGTTCCCATCACATTCAAAAGTACTAGTGCTACAATTAAGTGCAAGCCCGCTCACACCTACCAATACGTACTAAACCTGAACGTGTTCCCACTATGCAGGTTTTAGTACTAGTGCTAGTAGTTAGGTTATAAAAAGGGGAACTACCTAACCGAAAATTACTCTACCTTCCTCCTCATAAGTCCTCCTTCTTCGTCTGTCCTTGCCATGGACGGTGTGCAGAGCTCTAGGTCGAGAACTACTCGTAACAAGGGAGCGGCAACCATGACTGCGGAAAAAAAGAGGGCTCACCCCCACGCAGAGACCTCGAAAGATCTCTCACGGGCAGGCGATGGCTCCCAAGAGCGCCCTAGACGCGGAGGCAAACATGCCGAGCTGGCGGCGCTGGAGTCGTTATCCCTCGACGGCATGCCCGATCAGCTCAATAAGCACCTCAATAAGCAGAAGGATTTCATCCACGGCTTGGTGGAGCTGCTGAAGGAGAGCCTCAACGACATGCCCGCTGAGCTCAATGAGCAGGGGAGTTGACCGCCGGCTTGGTGATGCTGCTGAAGAAGAGCATTGCCTCGAAGAAGAAGGCGATGGGCGAAATCCTGCAACTTCAGGAGGACAAGGCTAAGCTCTGCCACGAGCTCGACCTGCTGAAGGACGAGAACGCCGGCTGGAAAAAGGTGCATGAGAATAGTAGTTCCTCGATGAAGATGTTGCAGGCCCTCGTCATGGAACAGAAGGAGTTGTTGGCGAAGCTCCGCATCGAGCACCCGACTACTGTCAAGGTACATAATGCGGCCGTGGAACAGATGATGAAGGCTCACGTCGAGAAATCCCGTGTCATGGACACCATGATGAAGATGGCGGAGGAGACGCGCAAGGAGATGGAGGTCGTGGAGGCGATGAAGAAGCAGTTACGACTTCGCGGCCAGCAACCCTTTCATGTAGTGAGAGCAGCGACCCAGACTTGTGTGTGCGTCTTCCTTCTTTTTTGGGGGTGATAATCCTCCTTCTTCTTTGGCTCATGTGTTTCTTATTTTGCTTCGGGTGTTTCGCCGCACGTGTCACCTTCTCTGCGAGGTATGAATAGAACAATGCTAAAAATGAGATGACTAGCAAATTAGATCATTCTTTATCGCCAATAGAACAATGCCTCTTGCTAGTAATATATAATAAGAGTAGAGAGTAGAGGATATGTCACTGGGCTGTCGTGTTTCGTGTTCCTTCGTCGTACTCCGGTGGAAAACTTGAGTATACCGCACGTTTCTTTGCTCCTCCTCAGGTCATCGGCACATTTATACGAGCAGTAAAATCACAAGGCCCCGCCTTCCAGCAGTAATGAGCCGTCAAATCACAAAGGCCCTCGCCTCTCGTGAAAAGGACCAAGCTAGACTGCCCGCCCTCTAGCCTTTTAAAAAATGTATACATTTGTACAGTAGTAGTATCGATGGATTGCGCCATGGAGCAAAACTAACAAGATGTAATTAAAGAAAAAGGTGGTACATATAGAGAGCGCTCGTCGCCAAAATATGCATATACTATATGACACTACCCACTATGAAGGTACTAGTAACATAGACTAGTAATTGGTCTATGTTACTCTCCACTATGACCAGCCAAAGTTGAGGCGTTGATACCAACGAGGGCCTGGTTGTGTCTATACTTGGACAACTCACCCGACTGGATGCGGACCAGGCAGACGAAGCTCGTGTCGTGTTGGTGCCGTGTGCGGCCCGCACATTAACCAAAACCTCGTGCCTCCATCTTAGCCTCCACATTTAAAACATCTCAATGTCAAGGCCAAGGAGCAACATGAAACCTATGATAGAGCCAATCGGATGGTTGAGAACACTACAATTTGTAGCTACAGATGCGTGTGTGAGATAGGACGAGTGCGCACGTGCACCTCTTCTCAGAGTACAACTGTATGTGGGTGGCATCGACCTAGGGAGTAGTGATGGTGCGTGCGAGAAGTCCCGAGAGATAGGTGTAATGCGTCTGAAAAAAGACTAGTCTATAGCTCGCCACGAGGCTATTCCTGTCGAATGCCAAGCGTAAGATATGTATCCGACGGTGCCAGTATTTGCACGTACACAGCAGTAGAAAAAGAATTAGTACCATGGCATATGCTACACCACGGCCGAGAAAATGTGCTGACGTTACACCATCCGAGAATAGTGCCGCACTTCGAAACTACAACCGTCAATAAATTTTGAGCGCCTCTCGTCACATTCCAACGTACTACTACTACCACGCTATATTTAATTATAAACCTGTTCACACCAATCACAAGCTAAACGGTTTCCCACTTAGGAGCGTATTAATAGTACTCGGTTATAAATACTACTATGCTAAGATGACTGCACATTCCTCCTCAACTCCTCATCCACAAAAAACAATCAAATCAATCAAGCCATAGCTAGCGTGAGTTCTGGGTCGAGAGATTTCCACCAGGGAGAGGTGAGCATGGAAGAGGAAGCACGAGAGATGTCTCACCTCGCCGCGAAAGCAGTTGACATGTCCCGCCGTGCCACCGAAGCAGCACGGAGGTCCCGCCGCGCCGTCGATGTAGCAGACTGGTACAGCCACGCCGCGGAAGCAGCAGAGATGTCCCGTCGCGTCACCAAAGCAGCAGGGAGGTCCCGCCGCGCCGCGGCGGCCTGGGAAAATTTCTCGCGGGCAGGCGAGGACTCTTACATGCGCATGCATGCGATAGTCCATAGCCAGATGGATCAGATCTCCGGCTAGGCGAGGATGCAGGACGAGGCTACCGGTGTCATCCAGCAATTGGGGGAGGGCAATGCGAAGCTCCGGGGGGAGCGCGACCTGCTGAGGGCGGCGATCGCCGGAAGGGCGAAGCGGGAGGAGGAGACCGCTGCCGTGTTGCAGAGGACGGGTGACATCATGAAGAAACTTATGGACGAGAATGCCATTCTCCACATCGAGCACAACAGGCTGGTGGAGGAATCCATGGATGCTGCCAAGCAACGTATTAAGGACGTGAAACTGATGAAAGAGATCATCGCCCATCGTGAGAACTAGTCATCGCGACCTGCAGCGCATAAAGAAAGTAGAGATCAGCGAGCCAGATCGTTGTACGCGTCTTCCTTCTTCTTTTGCCCTTGTGTATTTCGGGCATAGCCGCATGTGGTTTCTTTTATTATCTTCCTAATTATGTAAGACAATTATTATCAACTCTCGTCGTCCTTATATATATTCATCAGTCTTGCTATAAGTCGCAGTAGATGCTATATAGGTCCGTCGGATCTTACATCAAGATCCGTGCAAAATTTCTTTTCAGATTTTCTTTTCTCTCTCTTAAATCTCAGTCGAGTGAGACATTGCCACGCCATTAAACAGAGGCTCGGGCGTCATTAATGGAGACCTTGGGAGAGAGGTGGACGGCAGATGGAGGTCAAAGGGCTCTCCTCCCGATAAGCACATGCAGGGGTCTGATTGCACGCCTCCCGTACTCAAATAGCTACCCTGCACGGCGCCTCCTAGCTAATAAAAAAGGGGACGCGTGGCGGCACGTAAATGGTAAATAGTACGCCCACAGTTTCAATAATACTTGTGTTTCCGATTGTAATGTGACAGCACTTGTTCCAAAATGACTTTGTTGATGGTTAATGTGTGTGCCTTCGCAAATCGGACAGCAAAATTACCACAGCATGTTGGTGCCATGTCATGGCACCAAGCCAAGTTTCATGATTTACATGCGTGTTTCGGATTTACAGGAATTAAAAAACCAAGTTTCTCAATGTTTCCAGCCGAGCCATGACGCCCAGATGTTTGAATTTCATTCCCATTTCTGGCATGGGACCTAGAAATTTACCCGAGGATACACATGTGATTTTTCAACCAGCTTTGGTGCACTGGATCATGTGCTTGTATTTAAAATTTGAATTATGCACACAAAGGTGACACGTTCCTTCTCAGAACTACGAGCCTTCTTGAGAGAAGCTCCGGTTTGTAAGAAACTTATACCAAAACTTATTCCTATTCTGCATTTTTTTACCACAGCATGGTAGTACCATGACATGACACCATGCCAAGTTTCATGATTTTCAGGCGTGTTTTGGATTTACAAGAATTTTAAAACCAAGCTTCTCAATGTTCTCGGCCGAACCACGATGCCCAGATGTTTGAATTTCATTCCCAGTTCTTGTATGGGACCTAGAAATTCACCCGAGGACACACATGTGATTTTTTAGTCAACTTTGGTGCATGGGAGCATGTGCTTGTAGTTCAAATTTGAATTATGCGCATTAAATGACCAGAAAATCAATTAATGTATAAAAAGGCCAAATGAACCCGAACTAATTCCATAATTTAACAGGTCACTCATATAGTTCTATGTTGCCTCTGTAAAGAAAATCTGGCTGGAGGCAGCATATATTGTTTCGCACACAAAGATATAAAGAAATTAACCCTACTTAATTCTTGGATTCTTATTATTTATGCCACTAGTTGTGTTTCACTACTCAGTTTTGCCATTAGAAGTTACAACTACTCAAAAAATGGCATCGATCTGTGAGATGCCTGCTCAAAAATGCAATTAGACATCTAAAAAATGCCATCGTTAAGTTAGATGTTTGCTCAGAAATGCCATTAGACATTGTTATTTTCACGTCAAACCCGTTGACCATGTTACATGACAAAAATAAGCCGATTCTCACAATGATAAGTTAATGGTGTCCAGCACAACACACCCCTCAAATAATACTAAGCACCCTGGAATTCTTTGACAAAACTGAGCACCCTGAAATTCTTTGACAACTAAACTACTGGCTATATGATGTTGGCCATATATATTTTACGTATATAATGTCAAGAAACGAGTGGTAGTACTATACCAACTAAAAGATCAAATGTACGAAATATAACGAGAAGAAACATAACATAGTTTTGTTGGGGGCTCAGCACAACACACCCCTCAAATAAAACCAAGCACACCAGAAATTAAACTAAGCAACTAATCCGGTAGACACTGCATTAGAACCACCATAAGCAACAACACTGCCACCTTACTCGGAGTCCTCGTCCATGTCCTCGACTTCGTCCTTGTCCCTCTTCCTCTTGGTCGATACTTCTTTGCTTGAACCGCACACTTGGCTCTTGCTCTTCATCCAACCCTTGTAGATATTGAAACAAAGGTAGCCATCCATTGCAGCGTAGTGGATGTGGTCTATATCTAGTACAGTCCACTGCCATGCATGATGTAATGTGTGCGGAGCTTTCTTCAGTTCACCGTACATAGGATGAACCATGGCTCCTGCCAGGGTCAGCATTGAAGTTTGATCAAGGGAGGGCACCAGCCCTTCCTTCTGGAGGTCGAAGGGGTCGCCTACAATGAGGCCTATCCGACCCAGGATTTCCTTGTCGTTTCGAAATTCTACGGTAACGAATTTCACTCGGCCGCCCATGAGGAAGTTCTTAAATTCCTCGCACTCAATGTCGGCACGACATATGTGGTAGACCAAGCATAATTCATGCACGCAAACCTAGATCACGGCGGGCTTCTTCTTCTCCGCCTCCTTTAGTTTCTTCTCACTTCCCAGGACTGTGGTGTACTCAACATCTAGCCCAGCGACCCACTCATCATTTGAGTTTTCGAACATGCGTTTGAAGCGAGCAAGGCATTCTTTCACCCTTGCGGAAGAACGGGTGTAGATGACGTCGAACTCATCGTCGGTGATGGTTCTAACCTTGTACACCGCCGATCATGGAGATTTGGGACACCATGGATTTGGGAGGAGGGTTACACTACAAAAAAAAGACACATCCGTGACATTTTGGGCCGAACGAAACTTTTTTCTGTCATACTTATGACACTTCTATGACAATAATTGTGAAAAAACATGGTATCATCATAGATGTGGTGGGGTCCTACTTCTATGACAAAAAATCATGATAGAAAATGGGTTTTTCGTCCTGGGCGGGCCGGAGACGCAGCTGCATGTCATTCTTTGGGCCGTCCATGACGGAAAAAACCGTGGTAGAAGTGAGGGTCAGGAAAATATCGGGGTGTTCCTAGTTACGATGGGTGGTCGGGGCCGAGCAATGCGATTTTCTCTCGTACACGCATGCGCGTGGGTGCGAGGCGTTGGGCTCTAACTGAACCCGAGCGATTGCACTGTAGGCTACGCATTACTGAACCCGAGCGATCGATCGATGGCTGTTAAGTGAACCCGATCGAGCGATTCCTTCGCTACTGCTGCTAAGTGAAGCTGATCGATGCTGCCTTTGCATTAACAGTGAGCGTTGCTGGGGGGTTTGGATGAACAGTTCCCGGTGGGGGTGGCTGAACAGGACCCCGTGGTGTTTCCTCTGGATGAAGAGGACCTCGATCGATCGAGCCGGTTGGGACTGGATGAACAGGAGCCCGTGGAGGGCTGGATGAACAGGATCACCTCGTGGAGGGCAGGATGAACAGTAGATGGTGGAGGGCTGGTTGAACAGTAGCCCGTGGAGGGGTGGTTGAACAGGAGCCCATGGAGAGGGCTGGTTGAACAAGAGCCCTTGGAGTAGCACGCGGTGGAGGCTGAACAGTCGCAGGTGGAGGCAGAAGGAGGTCGACGGTGGATGAACAGTAGCCCGTGGAGGCTGGAGGGGGTCGATGGTGGAGACGAACAGTATCCCGTGGAGTCTCGTTTTGCGGTACACACACCCCTCCCGATGAACAGGACCCCTATTTCGACCGTAGCGCTCCAACACAAGTCTGTTTCCTCCGTTTTGCGGTACCCCACACCCCTCCCGATCAACATGACCCCCGTTTCGACCGTAGGAGGTCCGTTTCCTCCGTTTTGCAGTATGCCAGACCCCTCCCGATGAACAGGATCACATTTTGACCATGGCCAGTCGAAAACAAGGCCGTTTCCTCCGTTCTGCGGTACACCATCACTAGTGCAGAACCGGGCAATATCACCGGTTCGTAAGGCCCTTTAGTGCTGGTTCCATAACCGGCACTAAAGTGTGGGCACTAAAGCCCCCCCCCCCTTTAGTACCGGTTCAGCACGGACCGGTGCTAAAGGGCAACCACGTGGCACGAGCCAGCTCCGGGGGCCGGGAGCCCTTTAGTACCGGTTGGTAAAACCAACCGGTACTACAAGGTTTGGGGTTTTTTTGGTTTTATGATTTCTTTTTCATTTAATTTTGTGTTTTCCATTTAATTCTTTTTCGTTTGCTGGTATTTTACGATACTACACATTGTACATGTTATGCATATATATATATATATATATATATATATATATATATATATATATATAATTTCTAGTAGAACCAATCATATATATATCATCAAATGTCTCACAAACCACCAATTCACACATACACACATGTATAGCTATATACAATTTATCCTACATGTTGCCTTTGGAGCCAGTGGCATTAGCCTAATTGGTGCCTTCGGAGCACGATGACAATTGGAAGTGGTTCATGGGGGCGGTAGCGGGTAATGGTATTCTCCCTTCGGATCTATGACCTGGTCGAGCAAAAATCCCGCTATTTCCTCTTGAAGTGCTTGTCCCGCACCTCTTTGAACTGTTAAGAAGGAGATCAACATGCATGTTTATTAGTTGTGTGACTAGATATCGATAATGGTGTAAAAAATGTGAATAGTGTTCTGACAAACGTACCCTTTCCTGTCTTTGAGATCTGCTCCTTTCGGACGCCATCATGCGAATGTTCTCGCAAACGTAGTATGCACACAGATTAGTCCCCTGCGCCTGCTTCAGGGCCTTTACGAGAATGGAATTTGATCAGATAATAATTAATCAAGCAGGATAATTAAAGAGATAATGGCATCTAGCTAGCTAGCTAGTACTACTTAATTACTTACCTTGGGTCGAAACCATCGCAGTTTTTGTTTCCATTCGCCTGGAGTGACGCTGATGAACCTTGCCCAAGCCCTGCCTGCCAACAAAGAAAATGAATAAATGGGTTATTAAATAGTTCATATCAGGAAATGACGAACTAAATAGGCCGAGATATATAGTTAATAATGATTGAAATTACCTGTTGACTATCCCAAACAAGATGGTGTAGTCACTTTGTTTTTTAAGTAGTGAGTCCAGTACTTCAACTGTTCCGGCGTCAACTTTAATGATACACAAGATCCAGTGAAATCTGCATGCACACACGTTTGGATGTCTTAATTAAGCGGACATATGTAAGCAAAAACATGTAGCTAGCTAGTAGGCAAAAACAGAGAATTTGTAGTACAAGACAGTGTGACTCACTGGAAGTTGTAAGGAAGTAGTATATCTTCATTATATTTGAGGCACTTCAAGAACTCTAGCATGCTGTCCTCTACATGCTTTTCATAATATGCATCTATTTTCCATGTGTATTCATTAGCGGTGTTTGGGTCAATGAACCCAATGCCATAGCGTCCACCTTTTTTCATTTCATACATCTTCATCATGCATAATACCACAGAAAAGAATATAGTGAGGATAATTACAGGTAATGATTGATCAAAAGGATCACTACAACTAGCTTGAGACTTAAATTACAGAAAGAAATCACTTACAGACAATAGCAACTAACGATAGATTTGTCGAGTGCGTCCTGATTGTATAACTGAAACAGTTCATTATACTCAACGGACACATCGTTCTCATGGTAGTAATGATCCTACTTGACTTCCACCATGAGGGACTCTCGATTGGAACTCTTGGTAATGTCCATGTACCATTGATGCAATTCATACATTCTCGTTGGGAGCCTCTTGACCTCGTCTGGCTTGACCAAAGGTTCGCCCCGGACATATTTCCGTTTTATTTCCTCCTCTGTAAGCACAGGCATGGGCTCGATCTCGAGGAGTTGTCCAACAGTGATGTTGAGCATTTCAGCTTGCGTTATATGCTCCTCGGTTATTACCACATTGCCATCCCCAGGAACGTACACTGTTTTCCCACAATAATATTGGGCGCGCGTACTCTCACGTGTTGTTGGCACAACAAGCGAGGGGATCGATTGCGCCGCCTGTTCTCCTAGCTCGGGAACGGTTTTCCCGCATTTTTAGACAGCTGCTTGTTGTTTGCTCGAGCTCGAGCTCGCCTCCTTCTGTAGACGTGCTCTATTTAACTTCCTGATGTGGCGCTCATAGTCTGTGTCCGTTGGCTTGGGAGCTGGTGGTTGAGCCATACGAACGAAGTGGTCAATCTTTTCCTCAGGCACTTTCTCCCTTAGGGGTGGTGGCGGTATCGGTCCAAAATGGGCGTCCACTTCTGCCCGCACTATGGCCTTGATTTGCTCCTCGGTCCTGTCGTAAGCCCTCTGAGGAGGATCAGTGAGACTTGGACCATATTTATATCGCTTGCCTCAGCCTGTACTTCCTGTACTGCCTCGACTCGTACGGCTACGCACCATTGCTGCGGGGTGTCTCTTCTGCGATTGCTGAGGCGGCAGAGATGGCTGGCGGGGCTGAGTTTGATGAGGAGGAGTGGCCTGAAGCTGTGCCGGACTTGGAGGAGGAGTGGCCTGAAGTTGTGCCGGACTTGGAGGAGGAGTGGACGTCTGACACTATGTCGGACTTGGAGGAGGAGTGGCCTGACGCTTTGCCGGACTTGGAGGAGGAGGAGTGGCCTGACTCGTTGGTGGACTTGCAGGAGCGGGATTCTGCTGACTCGGTGGCGGACTTCGACGAGGAGTTGGCTGACGTGGTGTCGGTGGCCTTCGAAAGATGATGCAATCCTTTCTCCATAGGATGATACGATGTTTTGCCTCTCCGAGTGTGTGCTCCTCGTCACCTCCAAGAATGTCAAGCTCTAGCCCCGAATATTGGTCCACCACCTCATCAACCAAGACACGAGCATAGCCTGCTGGAATCGGGTTGTAATGGAAGGTTGCCTCGGGGGGATTTATAAAAGCAAGGGCGTCCGCCACCTTCATGGATATGTTCTTCATTTTGAAGTGTAGCTCGCAGTTAGTGTTCTCAATGATGTCATCCACGGGGTATCTATCCTGCATTGCGTCGCCCGGGGCGGAACCCATGCTGCTTCTCGGCATGGATGGGGCGGTGGTATGCAATGCTGGATCATTCGCTAGCTGCTGCAGCTGCTGAGACCCCCTTTGCTGGCTAAGTGAGTCGATCTGCTCCTGCTGCCGCTGGAATTTGTCTGCCAAGTCCGCGTGCTTTGATTCTAGGCCTTGAAGGCGTTCATAGTCCAACTTCCTCTGCTCCTCCTCCATCTTCCTCTGCTTCTCCTCCGCAATCTTTCTTCTCGCACGGGTTCTGTAGTCGGCGTTCCAGTCCAAAAACCCCTCATACCACGGAAGAGCGCCCTTGCCTCGTGTTCTTCCCGGGTGTTCAGGATTTCCCAGGGCACGCGTAAGCTCATCGTTCTCTCTGTTGGGCTGGAACACCCCCGTTCGAGCCTCTTCTATTGCAACAAGTAGCTTATCGTCGGCTCCTTTCAGACATGCCTTCGTCGAAACTTCGCCTGTCTTCGGATCCAACTCCCCCCATGCGCAGATGCATAGAACAAAGTCCTGCACCTGGGGGGGCAGCTCCTAGTAACCGGAGTGACACCATTATCCTCCATCTCTTTCTCAAACTTATCCCACTTAGGCATTGCCACCGCGTAGCCACCTGGCCCCAGCTTATGGAACTTATCCTTTTTTCGGCATTCTTCTTGTTTATTCTCTACCGTTCCTTAGCTAATTATGAATCCTTGAAGTTCACGAAATCATCCCAATGAGCACTTTGCTTCTCTAAATTTCCCTCGAATACTGGAGTCTTCCTTCCTCCCTTGACGTACTTGTCCCATTCACGATTCTTGTGGTTCTTGAATGCAACCGCCATCTTCCTAAGAGCAGCGTCCTTGACTTTCTGCACATCTGCTTCTGTGAAATGATCTGGTAGGGTGAAATGTTCCATGAGAGTATTCCAAAGCAGACTTTTTTGTCTGTCGTCGACAAAAGTAACATCTGGACGTGGCTTTGCTGGTTTTCTCCATTCTTGAAGGGAGATCGGGAGTTGGTCCTTCACAAGAACTCCGCACTGACGAACGAACTTATCCGCAATCTTCTTAGGCGCTAATGATTCGCCATTAGGTCTGATTGCCTCGATATTGTACTTTACGCCCTCCTTCAACAATTTGTTCGGGCCTCGTTTCGTCCTGTTGCCTGAAGATTTGCTCGATCCGGATGGCTGAAAGAAGAAAGATCGATTCGTTAATATATCTTCAACTCATTTAAAACATATGATGATCACCAGATGTGCATGCTTATATAAATATATATACCTCGCCGGTCTTTGTTGTTTCAAGATCAACATTTTCTTCGTCATCATCATAATCGTCGTTCATGACTTCATCAAATCGGTCGTCGCGATCGAATATCATATCACCCTCTCCGGTGTTGTTTAGAAATTCGGAGCCGTCATAATCTTCTTCATTTTGATCATCATCTGGCCCCGAGGATGGCGTATCATATCGAACAGGGTTTGTTCTCCCTCTTTGCCGGTATTGTCCGCCATAGCTTTTATTTAACTAATCCAAAAGAAATATAAAACAATTCAGTATTCAAATTACATCGTCTCGAATAATAGATATAATCTCGAATACATCGTCTCGAATAATATATAATCTCGAATACATCGTCTCAAATAATATATAATATCGAATACATCACTGGTTAGGTAGCTAATAAAGATCGAATACTACAGAAGAATCTAGGACACTCGCGGTTCCTGCGGCACGGGCGGTGGACACCCAAAGAGAAGGAACCCTCACAGGATCATAGCTGCAGTGAGATCCCTGAAGAAACTGCCAGGTATTGGAGAACCTGCCGCCCTCTAACGCAACCATGTAGCGATGGACGTGCTCGTCCTCCTCCCTGACACGGCGACGTACCACCTCCGGCGGCGCCGGCTCCCTCCGCACCGAAACTGGCCCACGCGAACGCCACCAAACGAGATCAGGGTCAACGATGGGACCCGGGGCTGGGTTCCTCATCAAGCGGCGCGCCCCTCCAGGCAGCACCTCCCAGTGCCAGCCCGGTGGAGCCGAGTCCCGGACATGGGTCAGCCGGACGTCGTCGCGGACGGGTCGAAGGCGAGGATGCGGGCCGGGCATTGTCGAGAACAAATACTAGCTATATGCCCGCAAAAAGTAACATTTTTTTAATGATTGGATTTTGATAACTAAAATTTCTAACATTTCTATATAACTAACATTTCTAACAATGCTATATAACTAACATTTCTAATATTTCTATAACTAAAAAATAGAAAAAAAATTATAACATTTCTATATATATAACTAACATTTGTATAACATTTCTAATATTTCTAGAACTAAAAAAAAAGAAAATTTTCTAACTTTTTTATAACTATTTCTATAACTAAAAAACCGAAAAATTTCTAACAATTCTAACTTTTTTATAACTATTTCTATAACTAAAAAACAGAAAAATTTCTAATTCTAACATT